>OX393557.1:61130613-61730613 GCA_947650365.1 Chamaelirium japonicum
GACGACATAGATTTATTACACTTGGATTTGTTGCACAGGCTACCAGATGTTTCCACCTTCCCTAAGCAATAAAGCATTTTAGATACTAATGGATTTGTTGCATTGGGGTACGGCCTAATAGTGCCCTTGAAATGGACAACATGCATGGTACATCTTGGGCCGTAAGCAAGTGCATTCTTCAAATATTTCTTTTAATTGGAACAAATAAAACTCATGCAGAGCTGGCCCTAAGTAATCATAACCGTCTGATGTAAAACTTTCCATAGGATGGGAAAGATGTAGAGAGATAGAGAGAGAGGGGGGGGGGAGAGATGTAGAGAGAGATGGGATAGCTCCTGCAATACAGAGAGAAGAGAACTGGAGAGAGAGGGAAAATTTTCAACACATCATGCGTACGCTACAACCGTGGGCCACTGCGATTCAAGTAACATGGGGTAGCAGGCCCCAGCACAGGGGGTAGTGGCCCCCATCACATAGAGCGTGCTAATAGGCTTTGAGCAACGGTTGGAGCGTACACAGGATGTGCCAGCGACGAACCCACAGGCCTCGAACCCAACCCCGCCCTTGCCGGCGACGAACCAGAGAGAGAGAGAGAGAGAGAGAGAGAGAGAGAGAGAGAGAGAGAGAGGAGAGAGAGAGAGAGAGAGAGAGAGGTGTTGGATGTGTGTTTGAAAACCACACAACACCAAATGTTTAGTCCCATATCGGTAAGGGGAGAAATCCTCTACCGCTTTATAAGGGATTGCCCACTTCCCCCAACTAGTCATCACACTAGAGGAGGGGCTCCACTAGCCGTGCGTGCCGTGCCGAGCCGGGCCTGGCTTGGGCATGGGCTGGGCAACACGTGTGTGTGCGCCCACGGACCCGGACACGATAGCACCTCCGAAATGGGTTGGTCCGCACCTGCCATATTTTTGTTTTTGTTTTTGTTTTTGCTGCGTCCCTGCTTCGAGAAGATCGTCGTCGAGTCGCTGGGTTCCTGCAAGTTGTACGAGGTTCGCAAAGCCTTCTTGGAATCGTGCCGACGAGAAGGAGGTCGCCTGACCGGGGTCGTCGTATCTCCGAGAACCATTGCCACGAGACCCGCACGAGGGGGGCAATAAGTTTCTTGGGACAGTGCCTAGCACGCTTCGACCACAGGCCAGAGTTTCTAACTATTCCTTTGTCCTAACATTAGATCTAAATTAATCGACTTGCATCTAATAGAGAAATCTAAATAATTAGAGATAATTTAGATAGATTATTTATTTCTCTTAGAAAAGTTCGGCAAGGTGAATGACAATTCCATAGAACCCGCTCTACCTTGGCAAACAATTTCTAAAAGAATATTGTGACTTGCTTGCCTTTGCTTGCGTGAAAATAATATTTGCTAAATAATCAATTATTTAATATAAAGGATTGATTAAGCTCCTAAATTTGCTAGTATAGAACGGTTAGAATTTTCCAACAAGAGGATGTGCCCGTGACGAACCCACAAGCCTTGAAAACCAATACCGCCCTTGCCGGCGATGGGCCGAGGGAGTCATTGCAAGAGAGAGAGAGAGAGAGAGAGAGAGAGAGAGAGAGAGAGAGAAACAAGGAGTTCGTTGCGATGCAGCGCCTGTTAATAGCGCTGTCTGTTGATAGCGTTTGTTGATGCATCCCACTCATTGATCGATCTTACGTTCTGCAGTAAATCACTTATCATTTGGACAGCCCAAAATCGAAATTCGTTTATCTCCTGATGTCCCTTATTATATTACTAGTGAATGTTCGTGCCTATTGGCACTGCCACGGCTGCCTTCGACGGCAAAACACGATTAGGCCGCCTTCGGCAGCAACAAAACCCTAGGCATTGCCACCCAACGCTCCCACCGTTGTCTTGAGCAGTAACAGACTTGGCCACCTTCAACAGTAAAACATTTTGGAGTGATTTGTTATCTATATAATAATGGATGCCCGTGCCGATTGGCACGAAGTGGGTGCCGAAGGAGCGACCAATAAGAGTACATTCATACCAGTCTAAATTAAAAATAAAAAATCACACAATTTTCATTGAATAAATAGTCAAAGAAGATTACCAGGCACACCAAGGCAACTGTGGCCCTCGCCCGATCCAACGGTGAGGACTAGATGGCACCAAAGCGCAACCCCTGGTTGAGGAGCACCGGGAGGGATGGGGTGCGGAAGAGAGAGAGATAGAGGGAAAGAGTTAGAGAGGGCGAGAGAGAGAGAGAGAGAGAGAGGGCGTGAGAGAGAGAGAGAGAGTGGCGCAGGCAGAAGAGAGAAAGAGAGGAGAGAGAAAATCGGGTGCGAGAGAGAGAGAGAGAGAGAGAGAGAGAGAGAGAGAGAGAGAGAGTGTGTGTGTGTGTGTGTGTGTGTTAGAGAGGGAGAGGGCACGAGAGAGAGTGGGCACGGAAGAGAGAGAGAGTGGGCACGGAAGAGAGAGAAAAAAACCGAGAGGAGGGGGCGCAAAGAGAGAGAAAGAGAGAGGGTGGAAGAAAGAGAGAGAGAGAGAGAGAGAGAGAGAGAGAGAGAGAGAGAGAGAGAGAGAGAGAGAGAGAGAGAGAGCGGGTGGAAGAGAGAAATAGAGAGAAACTGGGAACCGAGGGTGGGGGTTTAGAGAGGGAGATAGAAAGAGGAACCTGGGGGGCCGGTGTAGGCGGACAGCAAGAGAGAGAGAGAGAGAGAGAGAGAGAGAGAGAGAGAGAGAGAGAGAGAGTTAGTTAGTTAGTTAGTTAGTTAGAGAGTGTGTTCGAGAGAGAGAGCAGGCGCAGAAGAGGCGAGAGAGAGAGAGAAAATGGGCGCGGAAGAGATCGATCGGACGGCCCAAAATCAAAAAAAAAAAAAAGATTTCTCTTGGATGCCAACATACTCAATCGGACAGCTCCTTTATCTCCCGATCTTCCTTATTATATTATATATTTCCCCGGCATCCATTTCCCCCTTCAATTCTGCGAACCAAACGCCTCTATGTCTTAGCATGTTGCTTCCATAATAATTCTTCATTAATTGCTAATTCTATGTTTGTATTGTTGATGCCGTGATTTTTCCTTATATGACATTTCATCTGATAGACTGCACCACACCGATCTTGCAGGAATGATCTTTAATCCACCCTTTTCTGATAATTTTTTTTCTTTTTTTTTGGCATGTGACGGGTGTCCCGAAACCTTTCAGGCAATAGATCCACTTCAGGCTCAGACTAATCCCAACGGACTAGTCCCCACGGGCGGACTAGAGGGGGGGGGGGGGGGGGGGGGGTCATGGCCCCGCCAAAATTTTCCTCCCAAATTTATAATTTTGTACTTTTTGGATCCGTCATTGGCCCACTGGCGGAGCCAACAAAGGCCTAGTGGGGGCAGCTGCCCCCACTGAAATTTCAAAAAAGAGAACCAGTGAGTCTTGTTTCTCTCCTAAAAAAAAAAAAAAAGCTTTGAGTCTTGAGACCCCTTAGAGGTATGTGTCAACTGACCTCACCGACGTATGTGTCAACTGACCTCACCGTTCCACCACTAAAACCCTGAAGAGACAAATCTGATGTCGCAAAAAAAAAAAGCTAAATTACACTTTGCCTCCATTAAATTTTAGCTCATAAACACTTGACCACCCTATAGTTCAAAAACTACATTTTACCCCCTTTCAATTCAGTTTTGATCAGACAATGATTACCGAATGAGGAAATTTGTAGTTGGCAAAAAGGTGTATTGTGCTAACATTTCAAGGCTTTAGGGAGCTATTTGGAACAAAATAAACTAAGGGTTGTTAAGTGTTTTTGAGCTAAACTTTAGGAGGGTAAAGTGTAATTTACCTAAAAAACATCAGAGTCCAACTCTTGTTCGTCCCACGACCACCTCACGGTAGCCTCACAAAATCATATAGCTCGAATTGTATTCTCCGATACTACGTTCATGTTCACTTCAGTTATCCTTTATCCGAAACCTGTGACCAGCGATGTGACCGGCAAGTGCGCCCCGACCACCTGCAACACCTGATTTTTTCCGAATATTCTCGGTCGGGCCTTAGCAAAGATCATCCCCACTAGAGTAAATTTCTGGCTCCGCCACTAGCCACTGCTGATCCTTCAGGAAATGCGCACAAATCCACTCGAAAGTTTTCCTACGCACTCTTAGATAGCACGAAACGGGGAAGGAATTGAACCCACAATCTACTCACCAAAACATCAGATGCTTACCAACTCCCCTATCTGCTGGTGTGTTTTCTGATAACTTTCTTCATGCGACTTTTGCGTCAAAGGATAAATCATCACTACCGACACCAGTAAAAGGCCAAGAGTTCCGAATCATTGCTTCTAGCTTGTTGGAAAAAAGAAACGAAAAAAGAGAGAATGATTGATGGGGTTCACTTTCAATTCCGCTAATTGCGCCCATAATCTTTGCCACCACATCATCTTCTTCAACCACTGACAAATCTAGTTAAAAAATAGGTGGATTTAGTGAGTCCCTGACAGAAACCGATTAAGCTAAATGATTGTGAAAACCAGTAGAATACTGAACCTTGTCAGATCTCTCGCCGCCGCCGGACCCCACCTCTATCCTCACCGATGGTGGCTCCCGTCGGGTTAGGATGCAATGCATGGTCAGTGGTGGCTGCCATTAAGATGGGGTGCGATGCACGGTCGGCGATGGCTGTCGGTGGAGAGGGATGCGATGCAGCGGTCGAAGCCCCACCTCCTCCTTCCTCACTAGCGATGGCTGCCATGGGGGTGGGGTGCGATGCACCAGCCGATGCCTCACCTCCTTCCTCCTCATCGAAGGTGGTCGAGTCAAGTGGGAGAGATGGGAGAAGAGAGAAAGGAAAGGGTAATTTCAGGTTTATTAAAAAAGGCAGGGGACCTTTGGTTAAAGGAAACTCCAGCGTTCATGTTCACGGGATGGATCTATTTTAAAGGACCTCTCACATATTAATCCTAACAAATATTTGGAAGTTACCGTAATTGCTACAGTAACTTTAAAATTTTCTCCATCTAATACATACAAACCTTTGTAGATGAATGTGATTGCTACATATTTTTCCTACAGTAATGAAGGAATTTATTGTCAGGAGCCCTTCGTAGATGCTCCAACAGGCTCTCTCGCTATCTCGCCCATCACAAAAAAAAGAATACATAAAAAAAATCTTCGAAAAATTAAGAATAGCTAAAAAAAAAGGGCGGGGGGAATGGTAAAGCATGGAAAGAAACAGGGATGTTTTTAAAGTTGGCTTCCAATAATGGCTCCCTATTCAAAGTTCCCTACTATTGGCTCCCTACTTTGGGGAGGTTGCAGAGATCCTAGTAGTATAGTTATAAGGGTTTTTTTACCTTACACACAAACACACCCCCCACAAAAAAAAAAAAAAAAACCTCATTTTCATCGCAAAAGGCCATGTGGTTTTGCAGTCAACAAGGGCTAAGACAACACTTAAGACCAAAGGGGGAACTTTTTAATTACCCCAATTAATTGGTGGATAAGGTGAAAAAACCCATAGTTATATTAATTATGGCAAAAGTCAGACATTCAATGGTTTAACACTGAAATGGAGCCCTCTATACCCGTGTTGTGACAAGTGAAGTGAACCTTTTGCAGAGCTAGAACACTTGGCCTTTTCTCATAAATTCTATTAAAAATTTATTATAAATATAATAAATAACTATTGAATTGTAATTAATTTTTATTTAATATACTAATTTAAAAAATCATGAATACTATATATCAGACTCTGGACTAGTGAATCACACTTACCAGATTGCTCACTTCTTTGAACGATCGTGATGTCATCTGAGACAAGTGGCGTGCATCAAGCTCATCTGAGCATTGCCCGGGTAGATATCAAAAAGGGATGCACTCCAGCTGAACCATCACTACTTCCTCGTAACTCAAGTATTCTGATACCACAAAATCAGTGACTCAAGTAATACGATACCACAAAATCAGTGATAATGCAAACATCAGATTTCACCGGTTGTCCCAATTCCAATGCAACCACGGGATCACCACCGTCAGCTGTCAGACCATCACCAGACCACCGTCCTCGGTCACCGGACCACCACCGGACCATCTACAGTCACCGGGTCGCCGCTGATAGCCATCGGACCACCGCAGGACCTTCATCAGCCGCCAAACCATCACCTCCAACCACCGAACCGCCATCAGACACCAGGACATCAGCTCCAATGGCCGAACCACCACTAATATTTTAACCTCATTCATTGCTCGTATGTGCAATACATCCATCCAAACGGAGCCTTGGTATATAATATATATTGGAATAAAACATGATGAAATCAGGTTACAGAACGCTGATAAGTCCGTTGATCTAACTGGGCAATAACTATGCCGCCCAAAGCCGGCAAAAGGTCAGTGACCTGACAAATTATTCTATCCCCCTCTGATTTCTTATGAGTGAATCTTCCGACCGTACATTCAAAGAGCAATATTTTGTCAATGCACGCAGATCACCAGATCCAACTCTGCCAAAATTCAAATCGAATCTGTCACATAACAAAAAAATTCCAATTTCAGAAGAAAAAAATATACGGAACAAAACGGTAATTTTTTAGCCAGCAAAATTTGTTGAAGGGATGGCATGTATAGAACACATGTTTTTCAGAAGGCATTACATAAAAGATAGTATTTCTATCATTGGTTCTATGTTAGAGAGAGAGAGAGAGAGAGACCTACCACACCCATTTATGAAAGGAGGGATCCAACAATTAGTGATAGAGAGGAGGCAATCAAACAATTTGAAGCCCACATTCCCCACAACAATCGAGAAGATCTCCATATTGGCCAAGGCATTACCTGATCAGTTTGTAGAGAGATGTGCAGATGTTGGAACCTATGAAGAGTTCTAAGTCCAGCGTATCAAGGAGGGTGTGTAGTTGACAAGAATCAACCGGAAACGGTCTCTGAAAGGGTGATTGCAAAGGCTTAGAAAGCTCCCAAGGAGGCGATGTCAGAGAATAGATGCATGTTGAGCAGAGAAGTCAGGTAGGATTGTGTGGCACCAGCAGAAGGGCCTTCTTTGATTCAAAAATTGAGACATCAAATTTCAGGGGTTTTAAGTAAAATCAGTGTCTTTAAAAAGCAAACACAATTTTCTTTTTGAAAGGACCACCATAATGGTCAGTACATCACCGGTTAGTGCATTGGCATTAAGACCAACGATTGAGCCTCACCCTAGGAGAGAGAAATAACCTGATTTGTATAACCCCACGGGTAGGAAAGCTTGCCACAAAGATGAAAGGGAGGCCTGCCGCTACAAAGCGGGAGGAAAAATCTCGAAGCACATATTCGAACCATTTAAGCCATGGGTTGCATGTCTTATCAGACAAAAACAAAACACTTTCAGTATTATAAAAGAGGGGGGTGAGATGAGAAACACTCCCATGTCTTTGAAGAACCATCATAAATACAGAATTTATTGTATTAAATAGGCACCGAAACCGCCAAAAGACTTCATCAAATGGATGTGATCAAAGGCAATGTTTAAAAAGGCTCGAGGCTTACGCCTTGAGGCCCGCCTCGAGGCGAGGCGAGGCGGTCATGTGCTGTCTCGAGTCGAGGTGCACGCCTCAGTAGCCACATATAAAAGCCTACGCCTCTGCAGCAAGAGACGTACGCCTCTGTTTGAGGCACACCTCAAGGTGTTCGAGGCGTACGCCTACTGCTGCAGGCGTGAAACATAGGCGAGTAGGGGTTAAAACCAAAGTTTGGTGTGTGTGTGTGTGTGTGTGTGTGTGTGTGTGTGAGAGAGAGAGAGAGAGAGAGAGAGAGAGAGGGGGGCACTAAGGGTTTGATATGTAAATCGCCCCCATAAGCTATTTTTCACCCATTAAAACCTCCTAAACCCTTTTAGATCTCCTCTTTAGGTTTTGAAACCCCATTGTCCCCAAAAACCCAAGAATCAAGATCTAGTACTCATTTCTTCTCCAATTTCGATTCCGAAACTTGCATTCTTTTTCTTGGTGGATTGTCTACTAACTACAAGTGGGAGATCAAGATTTGTTTCAAATTTAGAGATATGGATCATGATCTTACTTCTACTAGTTTTTCTATGCTTTTTATTATATTTTACCATTCCCATATGTTTGCATCATTTTTTGTTTTTCTAAATCTTCACAATGTTAGTCCTATGTTGGAATTTTTTTGTTTGTTATTACTTACTACTTTAATTAATATCTTGAACAAGAATCAAAATACCAGCCGGTATGAACCGTATTGGCCGGTTCAAACCGGGAACCGGACTGAACCGCACCGGTATCCAGTCGATATCGGTCGCGAGGATTAAATCGGGTAAATACCGGCCGGTTCGACCAAATACCGGTTCGAACCAGCCGGTTTGAACCGGTTTCGGGTATGAAACATGGTGTTGGGTGGTTTTTTCATTCCGGTTTCATTTTTTTGGGCATCTTTCTTCATTCCCACATGAGGTGAAGCTCCATACTAACTGGATTTGCAAGATTTGAGGCCAAAAACTCGGATTTGCAATATCAAAATCATATTTCATGTTTTCATAATTTTTTTCATTTTTCTTTTGTTTTGTTGTATTTTTTTTGAAAAAAATCAAAAAATTGTGGTGAAAATGTTGAAATGGGCTAGATCTATGCCATCAAAGCTTAAATCTATAAATCTATAAGCATCATCTCCAAATTTGCATGATCGGTTCATACAAATTTGAGAGGTTTTTAATTTTCTTTTCTTTTTTTGTATTTTTTTTTTAAATAAACTAAATAATTGTGGTGAAAATGTTGATATGGGTCAGATGTATGTTATCAAAGCTTAGATCTATAAGCATCATTTCCAAATTTGCATGATCGGTTCATACAAATTTGGGGTTTTTTCATTTTTATTTTATTTTTTTGTATTTTTTTAAAAAAATAAATCAAATAATTGTGATGAAAATGTTGATATGGGTCAGATCTATGCATCAAAGCTTAGATCTATAGATCTATAAACATCATACTAGGCTAATCTAACACATACAATTTAATAACTATATCTATATCAAATTCCACAATTTAGAATCATACAATGAAAACAGTGACTTTATAACTTAAAAAGACTGGTTCATACCTATAACTAGTTTACTAATGAAAAAAAATATCACAAACCAGTATATTAGATTATTCTGGATTTTTTGGTTATTTTTTTTAAATTTTTTGAAACCAAAAATCAATTCACACCGGTATGGACCGGTTCAGACCAATACCGGTTCGTACCTCCAGATTCGAACCGTTTTTTCGACCGGCCGATAATTTGTCCGTGACCGGTATTTTTATCCATGATCCTGAATATTAAAGAATGAAGCTTGTTTGAGCAATTTGACTTTCCATTTTTTTTATTAGATAGCTCGATGAAGTCCCCAAGTGTGTCATATAAGGTATTTTCTAACACATGTGATTTATTATGCATATCTAGTTCAATTATTATTACACATTCAATAATAGTATTTATTATGATTTTTCTCTTTTTAAAAAACTTTTTTTTACCAAAACGCCTTGAAAAAATTCAAGGCATACGTCTTGGTATGCCTTGAGGTCTACGACTTGCCTCTCCAGAGGAAAAACGTCTCGGTACACCTTTCACCTTTTTAAACATTGAGAATTAAATCGCGGTCATTGGACGCAATTAGAAGAGCCTTAGATAGATGGATGGATGGATGGATAGGATCAAAGAAGAGTCCCAAAAGGAAACCCTAAAACCTCCCCTCTTTCAACATGTTTCCGGCACAGCTACTATTCAAGTGAACAATAACTGCAGGATGAGGCTCACTGTTCCTTTCTTCTGGTTTTTTTCTCTATTTCACTTTACTTCTTTGTTTGGGTTGTATCCAAGGGTCCCTAGGCTTCATCCTACGGTTGTTATTAACCACTCATGGAACCCTAATAATATAAAAGGAGATTTTACTTGAGAAGATGGCATATCTGAATTATATTGAAGAAAACCTTGTGGTGAGCAACTCGGAGCATGAATCTCAATCCGCCTATCCCGCCTGAGCCCGCCTAGGTAGCCGCATAGCTCCGCCTGGGAGTTTGGCTGCTTTTCTGGAGCGCCTAGGGCATAGGCTGGGCGGTGGGGGGGCGCCTAGTGCCTAGGTGGCCGTCTGGGCCGCTTTTTAGAACACTGGCAAGAATCGATCATTTCAATTCCAACTACTATGATTTATGAATCGTGGAATACCTACTAACAGCAACCAAATCTAAATCGGATTGGGGGGGGGTAATGTAGGTTCGAGGGTTTGGATCAACAAATATCTGAACCAGTTTTGGTTCTCAAACATGACCAGATATATGAAAATTGACTTTGGATCCATCTAAATTTATCTAGTTTTCGATTCGAATATGGTTTTTGATGAACTAAATTTCATCATTCATAACCAATATAGCACCAGTATCGAGACAGATTTTGGATCAAACTTGTTGGATACAACAAGACTCTTGTTGGATAAAAGATAGTTAGAGTGTCCATTGTACATAACTACCTATATCGACTCTGGACAAACTAGAATCCAGTAATTGGTCGAATAAATCAGGACCCGATTAAAAGCCCTATTAGGCGTTCTTTGGCACCTCACTATCATCAAAGTTGACATCTTTAATTATATGGAGTAGATTACTAAAATAACACTTGGTGTCCATTACTTTAGTCACATGATACTTCGGTCATTTCCAGTGGTATAGTTAGCCCTAGGAGACAATCCTATAGTATACCTTAGATATAGTTTAAGCAAGCAGTGTGTTATGCATGAATAAAATACCCTAGCAAATCTCACTCTAAAACTCCAAATGAGTTTTACTCATAACTCACAAGAAAACTAATACTTTCCATTAGTACAATTTACTACACCTTGATAGATGCTTGGAATATTAAATTACATCGTCATTTTACTTAACTAGAAATACTAAGGTGAGGACACCACCCGGTACCCTATTCGTGTTTCAGAGATGCGAGTCCACTTCCCGGAGGCGAAGCGCCCAGGCATTAAGTTTTTGGATCGAAGAGGCCATATAGTATGCACCCGAGTGTTATCGGGCTTTACTTGGGCATTCTTTATTTTATTGGGTTTTATCTTTGCATTTTCGGACTAATAAATAGGCGCAAATAATGTTTTAATGTAAGCTCAAATTATAAGGATGTTTTAGACTGTTCTTTCCCTCAAGCTATTAGGGTTTGGAGGGATTAGTATTTAAAGAAATTGAAGCCGTCAATGAGGTTTAATGTTGATTATCAATAAAATTTCTGGTTTTCCCTTGTAAGAGAGCTCTTGGATCCTTGGGCGAGTGCAGAAAATCTCCGTTACTTTTTCTACTATCATCTTGTGAGTTTTCCATCGTTTCAACATCATCGTTGCGAGAAGATCATCATTATCAACAACAACAAATTCCCAAGAACGACGTCTCGTCAACAAAACCGCACCCAATACACCCGCGACACCATGCCCATCGCCGACAGTATCCGCTCACCCAAGCCCCGCCGTTAAGCCCTGCACGGCCGCCACACCAGCGACCCGTGACAACAACAACAAACTGACCGCACCCCACAGCCACCGTCCATTCCAACCCACAAACGCACCTCGTGCTGCCCGTGGTCGCTTTGCCCACGCCGCTGCAGGCCGCCGCCTAATCAAACATGCTGCCATGCCGGTCTCCCTACTGAACTTGTTCGACCGCCACCTATGCACCCGCTGTCGGCCTCGTACAACCCCGTCGGCGTTTGGTCCCACGTCGAACGTCGTCTTCATCCTAGTGATCTGCACCGTCGTGCTCACGACGCCGATCCGCTCCTTTGATCAAATCATCGTCGATTTCTCTGTGCAACCTCCACACATCATTGGTTTGATCTTTTTTATCTCAACCCCTTTCGAAATCTCTTCAAGAAGCCTTTTATTGGAACCTAAACATAGACCCTTAAATTCTTTGAGATAATATATGTTGTCAGCTTGAGTAGATTTCCTGACGCTACATGAGCATGTTTTCGTTGTTCACTTGTGTTTGAGCATGTTCGTTTATTCAAATCCTTTACGGTTAATTTATTTTCAATATTAAGAACTGACTTCCCTGGCCTACGGGAGTCCCACTTCCAAATGATCACTCCTTTTATAATTTAGAATTGTCTATCACTATTTGCATGCAATCTTCTGATTTAATCATTGCTAGCATTCTCTTTGGTCGTGTTGACTATTTGGATTTCCTAGTGAGTATTGGAAATTATTAAGCTCAATCTAATTTTAAATTCATCATAATAGCATGCTAGTCTAGGATTGCACGTGCGCTACATCATACTTTCACCCAACTTAATTGTATCTCAATCCTCACACTCTTTAACTTATTTGGATCTCTTGCAATAATGTTTAGAGTAAGATACTACAATCCAATCTAAGTCTTCAGGTACATTGTTCTAATCAATATGTAATTGTATAAATCCCTTTCACCGTATTTAATCCATCATGATCTAACAATCCAGACCATAAAGCAACACACATTATATCTGTAGGTTTGAACAATCAAATCTATTGAGGATAATAATTCAAATTTCAGACCCGTGTTTCCACAAGCCTAAAAGAACCTCGCAAAGAGATGCAGTCATAAAAGAACCTGAATAATGACAACTCTTTATAAATTCCAATGTTAAAAAGTTGGGTAAATGATGTTAAAGCTATCAAAATTCTTGATTAGTTCTAAATTTTAAGTTGCAAAAAGCTTAACCATGCATCAAAAGTTTGAATGCATAGAAAGGAATATAATTTTCTGTGTGTTATTGCAGAATAAGAGCATATCCTTGGCAAACAAGAGAACATGGAGCGCTGTTCACATATCATCATTTGACAGCACGATATTGAGGCAGAAAGCACCTCACGTGTGCTATTGGGCTTCCACGGATGACAAGGTTGACGGCTTCGCCTTAGCCCTGCTGACTCCATCCCTTTTATTCTTCTCATTTTCAGCATTCTGAAAAAAAGATGCAGAATAATCATTTATATGCTTTGACACATATTTGTTTACAAAAGTGCTTTTAACCTAGAGGTCCCAGATATTTGTTAACACTTAAACCAAGAAAAAGCATCAGAACTAGAATAAGTGGGAAGGTTCCAAGTCATAGCCATTTGGCAAGAATAAGGATACGACACAGGGGGGCAGCATCAAATGGAGGCAAATTTCACATAAAACGATAAAGTAGAACGGCCAGGGTTATAATATTTTGTCAGTATCTTAACAACAACACTTCATAAGAATCACGCCATATAATCTTCCAAGTATAATTAGTTCTGTGACAATTCAAGTTTATAAAGAAAATATCCAGATTATCCAAAAGAAACCATTGAACTTCCAAATTCGGAAGATAAGGAAAATATCTAACAGGGAACCAAACCCAGAATAACTCAAAACACAGATGAGTTGGAACCTAAATGTAAAGAACTGCGAACTAATGTTTCATACTCATTATCATTGTATCATAACATGGACAACCCACAAGCAAGCATCCAAAAATGTAAAAAGCTGTAAAGAAATATCAGTTAGATATTTTTTATGAATTCAAAAAGGATTTTTTTTTTTTTGGGAGCTCACATAAATTAGATATTTTACACAAGCTACTCTAATATAAACAGCCCACAAGCAGGTGTCAAATGTACAACTATCGAAACAACTATAAACTAGAAATATCCTATTGATTGTCATAACATGAGCTTAAACATCTAGGTTTCCTTATGTCACAGCCTTTGTGCTAAACATCTTTTTATTGATGGAAATTGTGAGCGCAAACCAACTCAGTGAGATTTATATAATCCAGTGAGTTAGGACACTTTGTGTAGTCGAAAGCCATTGAAAACTTTGAAGTGTTGCACTGAATTAGAAGTTAATCAGACTGCCAAGCTCACATATTCCCACAAAGTACCACGATTCAATACTTACCATAACCATAACCATCAAGCTATGTCCCATCTACTTGGGGTCGGCTTTATGATTCCTTCTTCGCCATTCACTTCTATTTTAGGGCTATATCTGTTGTCGATTAAAATTTTTTCATATCTTTTCTAACAACTTCCATCAATGTTGTAAGTCTTTCCCTCTTCCTTGGACCTTCCACACTAATTTGGGACCCTCTCCTTATAGGAGCCGCCTCTTCGTTGTACATGGAAAAATCATCTTAATTGATTTTTCATTACTTGCCCTCAATTGTGCCACTCCAACACTTTCTCTAATACACTCATTCCTCAATCCTCACTCTAACCCTTTCAGTCTTTTCGCACATCCACCTCAACATCCTCATCTCCGTCACGCCCATCTTAGGAGCTTGAGCCTCTCTTTAAGGACCAACATACTAAACCATATAACATTGTGAGTCTTATTGTTGTCTGGTAAAATTTACCCGTGAGCCTTAAAGGAACACGTCGATCGCATAGCAATCCCGAGACCCCTCTCCACTTCATTCAACCAACTCTAATTCGTCAAAGCATTAGATACCTCATCAAAGGTAATCGTGTTCTTCCCAGATAGTAAAGTAGTAATCAGATGCTCATAAGTATCGGGTAAGGAGTTTACCAACAACAATGTTTTGTCCTCATCTTCAATTGTAACATTCGAATTCTGTAGATCTGTAAGAATTTTGTTAAAATCATTCAAATGCTCTGCCATAGAGTTCCGATCCTTATATTGGAAACTAAAAGCTTCTTCTTTTAATAGAGTCGATTTTCATCGTTCTTTGTCATAAACTTATCCTCCAGTTCCTTCCACTAATCCAAGGCCTTCATTTCCTTCATAATAAAATATTTCTGATCTTTCGCAAGACAAATCCGAATCGTGCCGCACGCCTACGATTTGTCTTATCCCAATTCTAGTCCGACATCTCCTCTGGTTTCTCCACTTTCAAAGCAACATCCAACTCTTGTTGAATCAAAGCAATCATAACTTCGAATTGCCACATGCTGAAGTTATTCGTACCATCATATTTCTATACTTCAAATTTTGCATTTGAGATTGTCATCTTCGTAGACGTAAAAGACTCGTTAAACGACTTCCCTATCTTTCCAAACAATCAAATCCACAAAACAAATCTCCTAAATTAAAAACCTATGCGCTCTGATACCAGTTCGTTGTGCGTGGAAACCCAACAAACCAATGCAAACGATATGATTTTGATGCAATCACAATACCGGTAAAAATCAACAAGTAAACGCAAAATATGATAAACAAAGCAAACCAGAAAAGGAGACAGATTTTACGTGGTTCGGCCTGGCCAACATCCACTGGTGGAAGCACGAAGAGATTCACTATCAAATCAACAAAGCGAGTTACAATAGGGTTCTTCAAACCCTCAATCAAGCCTCCACGACGGCTCCAAGTATTCTTCCAACATTTCAAAAGCTCTATCAACTCTTAAGGCCTCTCATATCCCTATTTATATTGTAAAAACCATAGGGGAGAAAACCCTAAAAAGAACGACTCAAAACAGGGTCAATATCGGCTGGGTGAACGGCATGATCGATCATCATATGTGAATGATCGATCATCGTTTGACATAAGTAAAACCTTTCTGTTTTAGCAATCTTGCATGCCCAATTTCAGAGATGATGTGTTTTTGAACTGTTTGTTTAGTAATCAAAACCAAACTAAATACCCAATCATGCAGATGGTATGTACCCAGGATACATACCACAATCTGCAAGTTGCGGGTTTTGGACTTCGTGTGGACTTCTTCCATTATCATTGCCCATATTTAAAGGCTATCAGCAGGGATTTGAGTCCCCTATTTAAGACCTTGTTTGGCCTCATTAGGGACCGGTTAAGGAAGAGCAGTCATCTTATGGAGTTTGAAGCCATAGAGAGAAAACCCCCAAATTGGGTTAAGTTTGCTCCCTCTTCTTCCTTCCATGGGTTTGATGTGTTTTTGAGCTGATTTGTTTACTGATTTCATCGGAGTTCAACGTCATATCATTAATTCCATCTTGTGGACTTCTCATTTGTGAAATTTGGTTCTTGTGACCCTATCCTTACATGGATTTGGTCGTTCACATCCTTTTTTTTGTTGATTTTTTTATTCCTAACCACCCTTTGAAATCCCATTGGTTAGGGTTTTTCCTGGTATTGAGGTAGAAAATCCCTCTTCGAGTGTTCTGCCATAGGGATTTGGGAGAGAGAGCCTTGGGATGATCCATAGGACTTGTGTAGTGGTGCCTCGTGGAGAAGTCCATGGGGAAAACACAGTAGAATTCATGGATAGCTGAGAATGCATCAATTAATTGAAGATGCACCCAAGGAAAATTGTGGCTAAACTATCCAAATATATTAATTAATTCCAAGAAATACTGCATATAACACAAAAGATGAAATAGGAAGGCATTCTCAAAGAAAGGAAAGATAATTTTAACTTATTTATTAATTTGTCAAGGAACTAACCCTAAGCCTAAGAATTTGGGGTGGGTGATTCTATACCTTGGGATTGTGGTGAGGAGGGGGCTCCAGATCCAGCATCCGCATGGACATCCGGGCGATCTCGGCGACGGCGGCGTCCCGGGGCTCGGGGTCGTTGCTGGCGAGCTCCTCATAGGCGGCCTCGAACGCCTCCTGCCAGAACCGCGGCAGCCGGATCCGGCGGCTGTGGGTGTACACGTCCCACATGTGCCTCACCACCTTCTCCCTCTCCTCCATCTCCTACAATAGCCGGAGCAAGCGAGAGAGAATCAGATCGATCAGAAGAACAAGAAGAAGAAGAGAGGAGAGAGAGGGGTATCGGACGGACGAGGACGTCGAGATCGTCGTGGATTGGGGCATCGAGGTCGTCGGAGATGCGGTTGAGGTTCCCGGCGGACCACTTGAGGGTGACGGTGCCAGCGAGCATGGACCAGAAGGCGAGGAGGACGATGGCGGCGAGGGCCCAGAACTTGTACCGTCCCTTCCCGAACAGGGCCACCTCCGAGGGGGCGGAGGACTTGGTGGCGGCCGCCGCCGATGTCGGTAGCAGATCGCCCTCCTTCATCTCATGTACCAGAGAGATGGGCAACTGCCGCTACTTCAGTAAGGACGAGGTGAGTGAGAATCGTGAGATACTCATTTCATTCCGGTTGTTCGAGCGAGATCGCCGACTTTGGAATTTATTACAGAGATTAAACTAATACCAAGGGAAAGGTCGGTGAAATGAAGATTAAACTAATACCAAGGGAAAGGTCGGTGAAATGAAGGTTCTCTATTGGGAATTGTTTTTCACACCCTAAGATTAGGATTTTTTTACTTTATTTTTATTTGTTTATTTATTTTACTTTTATTTTATTTTTGATGAAGGATTTGTTAAAAAAAAAAAAGTTAGTTTTCTAAATACACCCACCCCTTCGTGAGTCAACTCGTATTCCAGCACCCCCCTAGAGCAACCAAAGCAAGACTCTAGACGAAACGGATATTCAATTTAAAGTGAGTAAATAAAATTCTGTACTCGATCTCATAGATATATATAGAATTATGCGGAAAGCCGTCTTTGATGAAAGTTGTATGTACGGTCAGATCCAAGCTCTCTTGGCTCTGTTCATTACCGCCTATGGGATCTCATGCTTGACATTCTCTCACTGTTAGGAGATTGACACGCACGCCTCATGCACCTAGGTCATAATCGCTTTTTCCCCTCCTATTTATTGAAGGACATGGTAGAGTAGGTGCATGTTGTGGGTGCAAACACTGGCTAAGGCATTTACGTCAACCCACTGCCCTCGAGAAGCAGCTTTGTACACGACCCACGAGAGGCCCACAGGATAGCTCGAGGCCCTTTTGGAGATCCGTCAGCCCGCCAGCACGAGAACCAGTCACGGGTCATCACGTGGACCGACCACGCACCGCCACGTCAGCTCCGATAGTTGTGTGACGCCAACATCTATAAATAGGTACATCACATCAACAGAAAATAACTTTTGGAGTGCAGAGTTCTGGATTCCAAGAGATCAGACTTGGGATGCTCCTCTCATACATCTGATCTTCTCTTCTTTCAAATTATATGCACAAACCCTCATCGGCATGTCAAGGAGCAGCTCAACTTTTCAGAGATAGTGGATTCAAAGGTTGCAACTTACCATGCAAGGATGTAGGCTACGGCCAAACCTCATCAACAAATCTTGTGTATGTTGTCTTTGCTCTTTACAATCTTAATAAGCCCATCGATTGATTGTGCCAAGGGATCGATTGACGGAAAGATTCTCCCATAATTTGGCACCGTCTGTGGGAAATCGAACAAAAAGGTCATCCGTTCATTTTCTAAAATATGATTGGCTAAGCAAAAGCAACTGATCAGCTAATGTTCCCAACCAAAGCAGAAACAACCTCCTCTGAAATTCGATTAACTGAGCAAAAGAAGCTATTTCGACATGGCAAAGAGGAAATCTATGAACCAATCTCGGCAGGAGGCAAGCCAATAGCATGATGAATAGATGATCAGCAACAGCCGACGGCTCACTCTATAAGCTGCATGTCAACTAATCAGCCAGTGGTACAACCTCAACAAGAAAGTCCAGCAAGCGGCTTAGTCCACCACTTGGGCTCAATCCTGAAGTGACCTGGGAAGGCTTTCCTCACTTAACCAGCAAATCTACCGATGACCTATCAAGTATCTACAGAAAACTACCAGCTCTTCCACTAATGAAGCAGAATGCAGCTCTGATAGTCAAACGTGACATAATCAAGAAAGATCGCTTCAAAAGCAGGGGTTGTTCTACAGTCTCCCATGGTTGAGGTTAATAATGGAACAATCGAGCCTCCACCATGGAATCCTTCAGGTAATCAATCGTTGATCCCCCGACATAGACCATTTGGGACCACAATGTACGATGAGTCCGATCACCTGATTTCGAAGTGTCATACATTCACGGGAAGCCTCGATGATCCATCTCTCGTGTTCGTGATCTGAGGCCCTCGCGCAATAGAAGGAGCCTATAACATGACATACGAAGAACCTTCACGTAGAAGACGATGGCTCACCACCATCGAGAAAACGAATAAATAAACAAAAGCACAAGCAATCACACACACGATGATATCCAACAACAACGATCAATGCATTCACTAGTATGGGAAAACCCTGAGCACACGTTTCTTTGTCTCTCACCAATCCCTCATATACCTCCAAAGAGAATAGATCATGCAGCCCTCTCACCTCAAAGAACTAGAAGAATAATTCCTGAAACCCTCAAGTCTCCTTAGGATTCCTCTCCCTCTCGCTTAATGATGGCTACCCTCTAAGCCCTAATAGAGCCTTGATGTTTCCTCTCTTATACTCATAGGCTCTTCCTATATCCTCTTATTTATAGGCACACAATTGTATCCAAGTTGCAGAAGGAATCCCACGAGAAAACACAGGTCGAACCGCCTGACCTGCATGCTGCCAGAGTCGATCATGCACACGACCTAGGATAGTCATGCGCACGATCTTCCTAGCAGATCCCTTCCTCGCTCCTTGCTCTATCTTCCGCCAATTCCTTCGTGCATGAATCTTGGAGTTATATGCGGCTTGTTTGGAGTCACATCTTCAACAATCTTCACCTTAGCTTCATAACAAGACATGATCACCTCCTTGAACACAAACTCTATCTCTTTAAACAATGAATATATTGCCTGGTCATCATTATCGCCTTTGCCCCCGTACCGAGAGCCTAATCACCGAGCTTAGTGATTACCCAAGTCTTTCGTCTTGGCCACTAAAACCCACTTCTTGATCATCCTCACCCTTGAGCATGCTCTACCAGCACCCTTGTTTCTTTTCGAACACCTCGTATGTGTCGCCGCCCTTCCAGCTAATCTGTATAGGTCTCCACCTAAAATCCCCTTCATAATCATAGAAGTTCCGTCCTAAACTTCCAAAACTCCATCTTGATTGGTGAAGTTGCAACTGAGAGAATCTCGCTTGGAAAGAGATTAAATCTTCTCTCCACCTTGAAACATAACGACCATCCTTAAGTGTATGTACTCTGTGGGTGCAAAATCTGGCTAAAAGCCTAATAGTGGGACCCGCCAGCCCTACCTAGGGCCCATAGAGATGACGGTGGGACCTATCAGCCCTGCTTGGGCCCCACAGGGACAGTCCATGGACTAGCAAATCTCCCCTAGATATTTACCAAAGCCCCGGATACTTTCAAAGCTTTATAAATAGCATACTAAACTGGTAATCTAGATCGGATCCTTATTTGAGATCCCAAATTCCATCACAGAGATCTTTCTTCCATTATTAAGAGTTGCAAAGCTTTGGTTAAGGGTGGATCTCCTTTTATATCCCCCTTTCTTCTTTTCTTTGATTCCTTGTACAAGTAACGTTCGGCCTGTTGAGGTCACTGTATATTTCAGAGATAGTGGATTTAAAGGTTGCGACTTACCTCATTAAGACCTAGGCTTCGGCCTAACTTCGTCATCACATCCTGTGTCAACTCTTTCTCTCTCTCTCTCTCTCTCTCTCTCTCTCTCTCTATCACTCGCTCTCTCTCTCTCTCTCTCTCTCTCTCTCTCTCTCTCTCTCTCTCTCTCTCTCTCTCTTTCTATATCTCTCTCTACTCAACAGTGTTTGCGTGACAGCTCAGCACTCTACAGTATACTGAACTCGAAGGCAACAATTAATCAACTGTTGATGGAAAATCATATGATGGCCATAATTTTCCCCCACAATTTGGTACCGTATATGGGATCGCTTACCAATCAAGCTGCGACCTTTGAGCTTCCAAGCTCTTATCGATCACGCTGTAATTACCGACTAGTTCGAGCAACTCGTCTGTCTCTATCGCTGTACCTGAATGACGAAGACACGCCCTGTGGATCAACCGAAGGAAAGTTATTTATATCAAGACATTCAACACCCTACGACTCGTTCGATGAGTCATAGGTATGTGACGACCCAACACCCCAAGTAGCAACCTGTTGTGGATCAACTCATGGAGTCATCAGTTGGTTGATTGCACCGCTCCGGCTCTACCTCGACAATCTCCTCAGCACACCAACGCTACTCCTTAATGTTTAGGTAAAGCACATGTCTCTCCTACCGCAAACCCTTCTACGATATACCAGATTTTGGCGGACCACTTCTAACTCCTCACCCTCATAAAGTAGATCAGTGTCCGATGACGCTACCTTTGGCACCTTGGTTTGCATGCCAGTAGACCGGCGTCTGATGACGCTACCTTTGGCGCATCGATTTACGTGCCAGTAGGCCGACGTCCGATGACGCATAAATTCTCGACTCGGCCAATCAGGGCCTAAGCCAATAATATTTTAGTAGCACTTAATGACCTTAGGCCGCTGTGTGTGTGTGTGTGTGTGTGTTTGACAGTTCGGGGCTGTGTTGACCCAGACGGAGACAGAGCGGAGGTCGCATCGCAGAAGCTCGTGTTCGACAATCAGGTGACATCTACTACCTTTGTGTGGTCTTTAATAGTGGGAAATGAGAATGACTAAAGGTAGGTATCCATAACGCTGCATGCGGGTCCCGTCGGACATCACCGCATGTGGTCGAGTGGACCCCGCCTTGCATGCGGAGTCGCGAGTCCGGCGACGCATGCTTAATAATATTAATAATTAAATAATAATATTTCTACTGATTGCTTGGACATCGTAAGTAGGAATTTTCTTAAGTTTTGAAAATTAATAATTAAATAATAATTATCGGGTCCCACCCTCCTAAGTGGAGCATGGAGACCCGGGCACACGGGAATACGGGTGAGAGTAATTTAGGCTTATTGTAATGCATGGGTTGTGAGCGTGGTACGAATTCCGGGGTAAAATGTCGAAGCTACTTTATTATTATAATAATCTATCATGTGGAAAGATTGGACCCCGTGCGTGCAAGGGACGTGAACCACCCTGTACGCACAGCCGAAGACCAGTAGGCTAGGGGGTCACGGGCAAGGGTTGTGGTAAAGCCAATAGGATTAGCCTCTAGTACGGATTGGCCTAGCAACTCTGTCCCGGGGTAGTTGAAGCCCCCAAAGTAACGCAAGTGGGGTGGTAGAGCTCAATCGTGAAAGATGGAAAATATCTTATAATCATTTGGGTGATGTGTGTATGGTGGATGCCCGGCGAGAGAATTAACTCTCTACATCGATATAGAAGGCCCGGTAGTAATGCTCGACCGAGGGCAGGATGAACAAATTATCCGGTGTTCACTTTAGGAGTTATGATTTATATTGTAATTCATAATTAAGCACTGTAGTATATCTAACGGACTGTATGGTAGATAACCTAGTGACAGTAGGAATTGCATGTGAACATAGATTATTGATAGGCTTAGGTTAACCTTCTGTAAACTTTGAACTGCTTATGTAATTTAATTCAATTAAATATGTCGTCTCATATTATTAAAGACTATAGGATGTCACTAGCCATTAATTTGGCTAATCTCCCAATTTCCCATTGGGGGCTACTCTTTCCCACGAGTAGACTCTCCTGCAGGTCCAAAGGTTCGAGAGTAGCAGTGGGAGGCCGGAGGCAGTTTAGGGTTTCAGTAGTATTTTATTTTGGTATGTAGTTTTGTGGTAATGTAATGGGTGGATATTGTATAAGAATCAGTTAGTCTAAGATTAGTTAATTGTTAGAAGCATTGATACAGCTGGAGGTATTTTGGGTAGGCCTCTCCTTAAGGCCACAAGCCTAGGGTAGTTCACAGTGAAAATATAAGTATCTAAATGGCCTAATTGACTAGCCCTGTAGATAGGACCCCTAGACTAGTGTGCTGAGTGTCAGGGAGAGGGTGAGATTCCTAGCTCGCCGTCGGAGGCTTGAGCCTCGTGCTCCCTTAGAGGGATTCCTGTCAGTATGTGATGGCGCCGACAGGCCACATATGCTGAGAGGATAACCCGGTTGAAGGTCGAGCGTGATTATCTCTCCGTCGAAAAAGAAAGAAAAAAAAAATTATCTCTCAGCTTTCTTTTAACATAAAAATATTTTCATAAAAAAAATTAAGTTTTAAAATATTCCTTGTTTCACCCTTCTCATTCTTAAATTTTGAGAGAGTCACAGCCCAATGAGAAACCCTAATTGGCACAGATAGCTAACTAAACCCCAAACCCTTTTGTTTTCCTCATTTCACACCCCAGTGATCGGTTTCAGATTTCTGGGGCGTGACAGCTGGTATCAGAGCTTAGGGATATGATTCTAGGGATTAGGATTGTACAAGTTGAAGTTTAGGTCTTTGAGTCATAGTATTCTAATATGAGTTGTATTGTAGATGGCGGGTACTAGAAGAGGTAACGGAGCGAGTTCGTCATCTGAACCTAGCAGTACAACGAGGATGATGGAGATGCTTCAAGGAATAGCCGCTATGGTCCAGCAGCAGCATGCTACTGTTGCCCAGCAGCAGACCGAGCTAGCTCAGACTGCCCTTGTCCTGGCCCAGGCTCGTTAGCAGGCCGAGGGCGAGCGGTAGGGAAAGTTGCCGAAGGACTTCAAGGCAATGGGACCATCGAGCTTCAGGGGTGAGCCAGACCCCTTGGAGGCCGATCGATGGTTCCAACAGATGGAGAAGATACTGAATGCGTTGGGCATCACCGGCGATAAGAGAGTCACCTTCGTCTCCTACCAGTTCGAGGCAGAGGCAGACTTCTGGTGGCAGACAGTTCAGCGCACCCTAGCAGCAGATCGAGGAGCGATCACCTGGCAGTAGTTCGAGAAACTCTTTCGAAAGAAGTACTTTCCGGTTATCGTGCAGTACCGGATGGAGATGGAGTTCTTAGCCCTTAACCAGGGGTCTCGTACTGTGGCACAGTATGAGGCCAAGTTTTCGGAGCTTTCTAGATGTGCCCTGCACCAAGTAACAACTGATGCCCGAAAGGCCAGACATTTTGAGCATGGCCTAAAGCCGGAGATCAGAGGAAAACTTTCTGCATTCTTAAGTCAGTCTTATGAAGAGGTGGTTAATCGAGCATTGGCGGTAGAGTGCGAAATAGAGGAATCTGGGAGATTCTTAGAAGGGCATCAGGAAGAGCACTGCAATAAGCGACAAAAGACTTCAACCAAACCTCAAATTGATATTGAAGGAGGAAAAGGTCAGGAGCAGCTAGTATGTCATAACTACAGACGAGAGGGCCATGTTCGAAAGGAATGCCCGTTGAAAGGGGTATGCTACAACTGTGGCCAGAGTGGCCACAAGAAGAGAGAGTGTCCTTCTTTACTAACTTAATGTAATAATCAATCATGTAGGTTTCCTTTTGTATTTTAGTGATAATATGGTTGGATTGAGTTTTTATCTAGCTATAGCAAGATAATTTTTTTAGGTGTTAGGCCTTTATGTGGTTGTGTGCATCGTACATCTAAACGAGGTAACTTTGAGGAGTATTGTGAGAGCAAATTATGGGATAAGATCCAAATGAGAATTTGGTGAGGCATTGTTCCTGCTTGGGACTTTGGCAGGTTAGGGTTGCATTGTCCAGAATTAGGACGTTGGCAGTTGTACTGAGTAGATAGTAGTGGCAACGATCGTGGGACCTAATGGTTCTTCATTTAGGTAGTTGACCTTTGGTTTTGAGAAATCGTAGTAAGGGAATTACTTTTTCTTATATCACTGTAGGAGGAAAATTAGGATTTCCTTGATTTTCATTGATCATTAGTGCTAGAGACTTAGCTGGTATTTTGGGACTCCTTAATTTTCGTTGACCTTTAGCACTAGAGACCTAGCCGGTATCTTAGGATTTCTTTATTCTTCATCGACCATTAGTATTAGAGGCTTAGTCGGTATTTTATGATCGCTATTGTTGAGTTCTAGGTATAATAATTAATTTAGTCTTCTTGATAATTTTCTCCGGTGTACCATGGGTTGGTATAAAGCTTATATGTCATTTTAAAAGAAACCCTATGAGTAGTGATGATGACCCTTGGGGGTAGTGGTTTCAAATAATATACCAGGAGATGGAAATCTCAGATAGTGGTTTGAGTTCATATGATTAGTAGATTTCGGATTGTCTTGATGGAGACCCTCGTGGCAGGGTACGCACTGTTCCTCGGGAACTTTGGCGATGGGTTGTGATTATCCGGTAGAGGACATTGTGAGGTTACGCACTTTCTCTTCGGAGGATTTGGCGGATACATACGCACTGACTCTTCGGAGGCTTTGGCGGCTACGCACTTTCTCTTCGGAGGATTTGGCGGATACATACGCACTGACTCTTCGGAGGCTTTAGCGGCTACGCACTTTCTCTTCGGAGGATTTGGCGGATACATACGCACTGACTCTTCGGAGGCTTTGGCTGCTACGCACTTTCTCTTCGGAGGATTTGGCGGATACATACATACTGACTCTTCGGAGGCTTGGCGGCTACGCACTTTCTCTTCGGAGGATTTGGCGGATACATGCGCACTGACTCTTCGGAGGCTTTGGCGGCTATGTACTTTCTCTTCGGAGGATTTGGCAGATACATACTTTCTCTTCGGAGGATTTGGCGGATACATGCGCACTGACTCTTCGTAGGCTTTGGCGGCTACGTACTTTCTCTTCGGAGGATTTGGCGGATACATGCGCACTGACTCTTCGTAGGCTTTGGCGGCTACGCACTTTCTCTTCAGAGGATTTGGCGGATACATACGCACTGACTCTTCGGAGGCTTTGGCGGCTACGCACTTTCTCTTCGGAGGATTTGGCGGATACAAACGCACTGACTCTTCGGAGGCTTTGGTGGCTACGCACTTTCTCTTCGGGGGATTTGGCGGATACATATGTACTGACTCTTTGGAGGCTTTGGAAATTGGTTACACAGTTCCGGTTGAGACTCACGGAAAAACGTACAATGGTCTGATGACAGTGACGTTAAAATGGATTTGCGATAATTGAGTATAAGAAGGATGTTAGTGAAAATTCTAGGGAATTTTTATCGCTTTAGTTTCATCTCACTGACTTTCATTGGTACTCAGTAGGTTCAGGTTTGTACTAGTTAGCTATTAGATTTCTAATAAGTTGCTTCTTCAAATTAGAGTTGTTTTATTCTAGAACTAATCACCCAACTGAGTAGTGTGTATTATATCGTATCCTAGTGTTCAGCTCTCTTTTGTCATTAGGTTAATAATTATTACCTTATTTCATTGTTCTCTACTCAGATAGTAAGTTTCCTTCTTTACCTGATTTGTGGACCATGGTATACCCTCTAGAAGGTTTCCGAGTCATGCCATAATAGCATCATTGGGAGTGCAGGTGTTATGAGTTTCAATAAATATATTTGCTTTCGATTCAACGTTGTTCCCTCCTTCCTCTCGGGGGGTATGTAACTTAGTTATGTTACCTTGGATGTAGTATTCTCTAAGCCATATAGTAGAAATTGCATAGAAGAGAATCTTAAATAATTTAAGTTTAGGTATATTAGTTGAGTCATTTACTTCGTAACGTTATTTACGAATGTTAATTTAAACATATGTGTATGGGCGCATATGTGTAGTATATATCCCTGCGATTATAGTTTTGATACGAAAAGTATAAGATTATATATGGGTGTATGGGCACCCATATATATGAATATACTTTTATTATCAATATTATCAGTTGAGTGCAGTCTGATTTTCTGAATCTATGAATTTTGGTAATTGCCCTACCGAGGGGGACACCCCTCGGCAGAACTGATAAGGGGGATGCCCCTTATCTAGGCAGGGTTAATGATCAAAACTCATGATTTGGTTTAGTCCGTAATGATAAGAATGAAAAATGAAAGCCAAAACTCGTATTCGTGATGCGAGGATTTGGATGTTCACTTCCATCCTAATAATTACGTGACTCGTTTATTATAAGTTAAGCTAGTAGTCATACAAGTGTCAGTCTTCCTTCTTAGTATGATTGGTGTAGTGATTTAGCTTTTTGTTGTCGGTATTAGGAAGGATCTTCACGCCAGCCGTAATTTCTATTTTGATGTTTTTATCCTTCTTCACTTCGGTAGAAAAGATTGATGGTTATGCATCCTTAGTTTTAGGGGTTAATTTTCGGGACGAAAATTCTATTAAGGTGGGTAGGATGTAATGACCGAAAAAAAAAAAAAAAAAAAAAAAAAAAACTTAAAAACCTAAAACCCAAAACCCGACCCAATATTCCCTTTCCCCTTCTCTCTCTCTCACTCCCCACTACCAAACCCTACCCGAACCTAACCCACTACCCAACCCTACCCGAACCTAACCCATTACCCCAAACCCAGACCCGTGACCCCCCATTTCCCCCCTTTCCTCTCTCTCTCTCTCTCTCTCTCTCTCTTCTCTCTCTCTCTCTCTCTCTATCTTTCTCTCTCTCTCTCTCTTCCTCTCTTCTCTCTTTCTCTGGTCTCTCTCTCCCTCTCAGACCCAAACCCGACCCCCCTCTAATGTCGCGCCGCCGCCCCGGATTCCCGCCGCCACCGCCGCCCCCTCTACTGTCGCGCCCAAACCCAGCCGGATTCCCGCCGGCGTCGCCGCCCCGAATCCCGCCGACGCCGCCGCCCTGCCCTACCGTCGGCCGCCACCCTGCCCTGCCGCCGGTCGCCGCCCTTTCCCTCCCCTTTAAATCTCCAAGCCGACCCCCCCTCTTCCCCCCTTCTTCAGCCCGACCCCCTTCACCCCCTCCTCCAAACCCCCCACCCCTATCCGATCCCTCTCTTTCCCACCCGATCTCTCTCTCTCTCCTCTCCCTCTTGCTGCGTGTGTGGCGCGCGGCAGCCGGAGCACTGCTGGCCGGAGGAGGAGCCGTCACCAGAGCATACCGGCACCGAGGAGGAGGACGCACCGGAGTCGGGAGGAGCCGCAGCCGGTCGAGGTCGACAACCCCGACACTAGGTCGGCTCTTCCCCCTTCTTTTTCTTTTGTGTGTGTGTTGTGGGTTGACCGGCCACACCCACCCCCGTCCGCCTCATGCCACGGCCATGGCCGCCGACCGGCGACGATGCGATCGCCGAGACCCCACCCCCGTGGCAATTGCCATGGTTGCAGCCATGACGGCCGGCCAAGTGGCCGACGGTAGTACGGTCGGCAAGGCCGACCAAGCCAAACCAAACCCCATCCGACCGGCCGACTAGCTAGGCGCGGCCCCGGTTGCAACCCTTTCCTTGCACGACTGTAGCCGGTTGCTTGACAACCGGTGGACCGGCGATAGGTAGCCCCGACAATATCACGCCAAGTTGTGGCTTGGCACACCAACCCCGACCTCCCCACAATGTCGATCATGCCCTTTGGGCCACACGCATGGTTAGCAGGCCCGACCTCCCCGGGTCACGCCCGTAGCAAGGTCGTGGATGCCGATGAGGGCCAAAACCACCTCGCATGGCCTTTTACGCACGAGACCAACCTCCAATACCTAAGCCCGACCGAGATCGACTTTTGCCGATTTTGACACCGACCAATGCGGTTATGACCGTTTGGCCGGATTAGTGCATTTGGACCCTAATGTGGCTTTTGGCGTCAGCAACGCCGACTAACCAAGACGGTATCTTCGGCGTACCGTTTTGCGTGCCAGTTGATCGGCGTCCGATGACGCTACCTTTGGCACCTCGGTTTGCGTGCCAGTAGATCGATGTCCGATGACGCTACCTTTGGCATCTCGGTTTGCATACCAATAGATCAGTGTCCGATGACGCTACCTTTGGCACCTTGGTTTGCGTGCCAGTAGACCAGCGTCCGATGACGCTACCTTTGGTGCATCGGTTTGCGTGCCAGTAGGCCATCGTCCGATGACGCATAAATTCTCGACTCGGCCAATCAGGGCCTAAGCCAATAATATTTTAGTAGCACTTAATGACCTTAGGCCGCTGTGTGTGTGTGTGTGTTTGACAGTTCGGGGCTGTGTTGACCCAGACGGAGACAGAGCGGAGGTCGCATCGCAGAAGCTCGTGTTCGACAATCAGGTGACATCTACTACCTTTGCGTGGTCTTTAATAGTGGGAAATGAGAATGACTAAAGGTAGGTATCCATAACGCTGCATGCGGGTCCCGTCGGACATCGCCGCATATGGTCGAGTGGACCCCGCCTTGCATGCGGAGTCGCGAGTCCGGCGACGCATGCTTAATAATATTAATAATTAAATAATAATATTTCTACTGATTGCTTGGACATCGTAAGTAGGAATTTTCTTAAGTTTTGAAAATTAATAATTAAATAATAATTATCGGGTCCCACCCTCCTAAGTGGAGTATGGAGACCCGGGAACGAGAATACGGGTGAGAGTAATTTAGGCTTATTGTAATGCATGGGTTGTGAGCATGGTACGAATTCCGGGGTAAAATGTCGAAGCTACTTTATTATTATAATAATCTATCATGTGGAAAGATTGGACCCCGTGCGTGCAAGGGACGTGAACCACCCTGTACGCACAGCCGAAGACCAGTAGGCTAGGGGGTCACGGGCAAGGGTTGTGGTAAAGCCAATAGGATTAGCCTCTAGTAGGGATTGGCCTAGCAACTCTGTCCCGGGATAGTTGAAGCCCCCAAAGTAACGCAAGTGGGGTGGTAGAGCTCAATCGTGAAAGATGGAAAATATCTTATAATCATTTGGGTGATGTGTGTATGGTGGATGCCCGGCTATAGAATTATGCGGAAAGCCGTCTTTGATGAAAATATCTTATAGAATTATGCGGAAAGCCGTCTTTGATGAAAATTGTATGTACGGTCAGATCCAAGCTCTCTTTGCTCTCTTCATTGCCGCCTACGGGATCTCATGCTTGACATTATCTCACTGTTAGGAGATTGACACGCACGCCTCATGCACCTAGGTCATAATCGCTTTTTCCCCTCCTATTTATTGAAGGAAATGGTAGAGTAGGTGCATGTTGTGGGTGCAAACACTAGCTAAGGCATTTACGTCAGCCCACTGCCCTCGAGAAGCAGCTTTGTACACGACCCACGAGAGGCCCACAAGGATAGCTCGAGGCCCTTTTGGAGATCCGTTAGCCCGCCAGCAGGAGAACCAGTCACGGGTGACCACATGGACCGACCACGCACCGCCATGTTAGCTCCGACAGTTGTGTGATGCCAACATCTATAAATAGGTACATCACACCAACAGAAAATGACTTTTGGAGTGCAGAGTTCTGGATTCCAAGAGATCAGACTTGGGATGCTCCTCTCATACATATGATCTTCTCTTCTTTCAAATTATATGCACAAACCCTCATCGGCATGTCAAGGAGCAGCTCAACTTTTCAGAGATAGTGGATTCAAAGGTTGCAACTTACCATGCAAGGACATAGGCTACGGCCAAACCTCGTCAACAAATCTTGTGTATGTTGTCTTTGCTCTTTACAATCTTAATAAGCCCATCGATTGATTGTGCCAAGGGATCGATTGACGGAAAGATTCTCCCATAATTTGGCACCGTCTATGGGAAATCGAACAAAAAGGTCATCCGTTCATTTTTGAAATCTGATTGGCTAAGCAGAAGCAACTGATCAGCTAATGTTCCCAACCAAAGCAGAAACAACCTCCTCTGAAATTCGATCAACTGAGCAAAAGAAGCTATTTCGACATGGCAAAGAGGAAATCTTTGAACAAATCTCGGCAGGAGGCAAGCCAACAGCATGATGAATAGATGATCAGCAACAACCAACGGCTCACTCTATAAGCTGCATGTCAACTAATCAGCCAGTGGTGCAACCTCAACAAGAAAGTCCAGCAAGCGGCTCAGTCCACCACTTGGGCTCAATCCTGAAGTGACCTAGGAAGGCTTTCCTCACTTAACCAACAAATCTATCGATGACCTATCAAGTATCTACAGAAAACTACCAGCTCTTCCACTAATGAAGTAGAATGCAGCTCTGATAATCGAACGTGACATAATCAAGAAAGATCGCTTCAAAAGCAGGGGTTGTTCTACAGTCTCCCACGGTTGAGGTTAATAATGGAACAATCGAGCCTCCACCACGGAATCCTTCAGGTGATCAATCGTTGATCCCCCGACATAGACCATTTGGGACCACAATGTACGATGAGTCCGATTACCTGATTTCGAAGTGTCATACATTCATGAGAAGCCTCGATGATCCATCTCTCGTGTTCGTGATCTGAGGCCCTTGCGCAATAGAAGGAGCGTATAACACGACATACGAAGAACCTCCACGTAGAAGACGATGGCTCACCACCATCGAGAAAACGAATAAATAAACAAAAGCACAAGCAATCACACACACGATGATATCCAACAACAACGATCAATGCATTCACTAGTATGGGAAAACCCTGAGCACACGTTTCTTTGTCTCTCACCAATCCCTCATATACCTCCAAAGAGAATAGATCCTGCAGCCCTCTCACCTCAAAGAACTAGAAGAATAATTCCTGAAACCCTCAAGTCTCCTTAGGATTCCTCTCCCGCTCGCTTAATGATGGCTACCCTCTAAGCCCTAACAGAGCCTTGATGTTTCCTCTCTTGTACTCATAGGCTCTTCCTATATCCTCTTATTTATAGGCACACATTCATATCCAAGTTGCAGAAGGAATCCCACGAGAAAACACAGGTCGAACCGCCTGACCTGCATGCTGCCAAAGTCGATCATGCGCACGACCTAGGATAGTCATGCACACGATCTTCCTGGCAGATCCCTTCCTCGCTCCTTGGTCTATCTTCTGCCAATTCCTTCGTGCATGAACCTTGGAGTTATATGCGGCTTGTTTGGAGTCACATCTTCAACAATCTTTACCTTGGCTTCATAACAAGACATGAGCACCTCCTTGAACACAAACTCTATCTCTTTGAACAATGAATATATTGCCTGATCATCGTTACCGCCTTTGCCCCCGTACCGAGAGCCTAATCACCGTGCTTAGTGATTACCAAGTCTTTCGTCTTGGCCACTAAAACCCATTTCTTGATCATCCTCACCCTTGAGCATGCTCTACCAGCACCCTTGTTTCTTTTCGAACACCTTGTATGTGTCGCCGCCCTTCCAACTAATCTGTATAGGTCTCCACCTAAAATTCCCTTCGTAATCATAGAAGTTTCGTTCTAAACTTCCAAAACTCCATCTTGATTGGTGAAGTTGCAATTGAGAGAATCTCGCTTGGAAAGAAATTAAATCTCCTCTCCACCTCGAAACATAACGGCCATCCTTAAGTGTATATACTCTGTGGGTGCAAAAGCTGGCTAAAAGCCTAATAGTGGGACCCGCCAGCCCTACCTAGGGCCCATAGAGATAACGATGGGACCAGTCAACCCTGTTTGGGGCCCACAAGGACAGTCCATGGACTAGCAAATCTCCCCTAGATATTTACCAAAGCCCCGGATACTTTCAAAGCTTTATAAATAGCAGACTAAACCGGTAATCTAGATCGGATCCTTATTTGAGATCCCAAATTCCATCACAGATATCTTTCTTCCATTTTTAAGAGTTGCAAAGCTTTGGTTGAGGGTGGATCTCCTTTTATATCCCCCTTTCTTCTTTTCTTTGATTGCTTGTACAAGTAACGTTCGGCCTGTTGAGGTCACTGTATATTTCAGAGATAGTGGATTTAAAGGTTGCGACTTACCTTATTCAGACCTAGGCTTCGGCCTAACTTCGTCATCACATCCTGTGTCAACTCTTTCTCTCTCTCTCTCTCTCTCTCTCTCTCTCTCTCTCTCTCTCTCTCTCTCTCTCTCTTTCTCTATTACTCTCTCTCTCTTTCTATATCTCTCTCTATTCAATAGTGTTTGTGTGACAGCTCAGCACTCTACAGTGTACTGAACTCGAAGTCAACAATTAATCAACTGTTACCCACCAGGGGATAGGAGAGTTGACAAAGCAACTGATGCTTTGGTGATGAGGTTGTGGGTTCAACTCTTCCTCCCCTCGATTTACCCAGGAGTGAAGTGGGAATTGCCGAGTGGGTCGGGCTTCACTCCCGGAGGGATTAGTCCGAGCCTGAAGTGGGCCATTGCCCGAAAGGTTTCGGGACACCCGCCGATCTCAAAAAAAAAAAAAAACAATTAATCAACTGTTGGTGGAAAATCATATGATGGCTATAATTTTCCCCCACAATTTGGTACCGTATATGGGATCGCTTACCAATCAAGCTGCGACCTCCAAGCTTCCAAGCTCTTATCGATCACGCTGCAATTACCGACTAGTTAGAGCGACTCGTCTGTCTCTATCGCTATACCTGAATGACGAAGACACGCCCTGTGGATCAACCGGAGGGAAGTTATTTATATCAAGACATTCACACACCCTACGACTCACTCGATAAGTCATAGGTATGTGACGACCCAACACCCCAAGTAGCAACCTGTTGTGGATCAACTCATGGAGTCATCAGTTGGTTAATTGCATCGCTCCGACTCTACCTCGACAATCTCCTCAGCCCACCAACGATACTCTTTAATGTTTAGGGGAAGCGCATGTCTCTCCTACCACAGACCCTTCTACGATATACCAGATTTTGACAGACCACTTCTAACTCCTCACCCTCATAAAGCAGAATATTGATGTCATGGTGGAAAGTGATTCTATCCAACGAACAACCATCAAAGCAGGGGTGACTCTTCCAACGATAGTCGCCAATATCAACGACGGAGTAAACATCCACCGGTCACACGACCCATCCCTTGCTCCTTCCAGAAGATCCGTCATCGGCACCTCTCGATACCTCGAACCTCCTCCAAGAGGATCATCGCTCATGTCTTCTAAATAAACGGCCTAGGAATGTATCAACGAATCGACACCTCGAACCTCTCGGTTATACATCATTCTCCGATATCTACATCGTGAGTGATGTTTGGAATGAAAGATCGAGGGATTGGAAACAGCCAACCCTCGAGCATCTTTAGGTATTACAGATTGCCCAAAAATTCAATCGACAACCGAGAAATTAGAGACAGCTAACCTTCGAGCATCCTCAAGCATTGCAAATTGCCTGAAGATTCAACCGACAACCGAGGGATTGGAGACAACCACCCTAGAGCATCCTCAGGTATTGCAGATTGCCTGAAGATTCAACCGACAACCGAGGGATTAGAGATAGCCAACCCTCGAGCATTCTTAGGCATTGAAGATTGCCTGAAGATTCAACCGACAACCGAGGGATTGGAGACAGTCAATCCTCGAGCATCCTCTGGCATTGTAGATTGTCTAAAGATTCAATCGACAACTGAGGGGTTGGAAACAACCAACCCTTGAGCATCCTAAGGCATTGCAAATTGCCTGAAGATTCAACTGATAACCGAGGGATTGGAGGTAGCCAACCCTCGAGCATTTTCAGGCATTGTAGATTGCATAAATATTCATTCGATAACCGAGGGACCCTCGAGCATCCTTAGGCATTGCAGATTGCCTGAAGATTCAACCGACAACTGAGGGATTGGAGACAGCCAACCCTCGAGCATCCTCAGGCATTGCAGATTGCTTGAAGATTCAATCGATAACCAAAGGATTGGAGACAACCAACCCTCGAGCATCTGCAGGTATCACAAATTGCCCGAAGATTCAAAAGCTAAAGACAAAGTTCGAAGTAGCCATCATCGCCTCGGTATGCGATAAGTCCAAAGAGACAGCCTTGCACTCGAAGACAAAGTCCAAGGAGACAGTCTTGGCACTCAAAAACAAAATCCAAAGAGACAGCTTTGGCACTTGAAGACAAAGTCCAAGGAGAAATCCTTGGCACTCTAAGACAAAGTCTAAGGAGATAGCATTGGCACTCGAAGACAAAGTCCAAGGATCTATCTTTGGCACTCAAAGACAAAGTCCAAGAATCTATCTTTTGCACTTGAAGACAAAGTCAGACACAGGCTTCACCACCTTGGCATGCAACAAGTCCACGGAAACATCCTTGGCACTCGAAAATAAAGTCCAATGCTGGTTGCGTTGCCTCGGTATGTAGCAAGTCCAAGGATACATCCTTGGCACTCGAAGACAGTCTGAGGCAAGCTTCGTTGCCTCGGTATGCAGCAAGTCCATAGAGATAGCCTTGGCACTCGAAGACAAAGTCTGAGGCAGGCGTTGTCATCTCGGTATACAAAAAGTCCAAGGATACAGCCTTGTCACTTGAAAGCAAAGTCTGAGGCTCCCTCGTCGCCTCGTCATGCAACAAGTCCAAGGAGACAGCCCTGGCACTCGAAGACAAAGTCCGAGGCACCCTCGTTGCCTCAGTATGCATCAAGTCTAAGGAGATAGCCTTGGCACTCGAAGACAAAGTCTGAGGTAGGCATTGCTGCTTCGGCATACAATAATTTTAAGGAGATAGCCATGGCACTCGAAGACAAAGCCCGAGTCAAGCATCTCCGCCTCGGCATGCAATAAGTCCAAGGAGAGCCTTGGTACTCAAAGACAAAGTTTGAGGCAAACGTTGCCGCCTCAGCACTCAACAAATCTAAGGATACTTTATTGGTACTCGAAGACAAAGTCTGAGACAAGCGTCGTAGCCTCGATATTCAATAAGTCCAAGGAGACAACCTTGGTGCTCGAAGACAAAGTCTGAGGCTGCCATCGCCGTTTTAGTATGGAACAAGTCTAAGCCCAAGGATCTATCATTGGTACTCAAAGACAAAGTCCAAGGATCTATCCTTGGTACTCAAAGATAAAGTCTAAGATGCCACTGCCACCTCGACATATAGCAAGTCCAAGGAGACAATCTTGGCATTCAAAGACAAATTCTGAAGTAGGCATTGCCACCTCGACATGTAACAAGTCCAAGGAGACAATATTGGCACTCAAAGACAAAGTCCGAGGCTAGCGTCGCTGCCTCGGTATTCAATAAGTCCAATGATCTATCCTTGGCACTTGAAGACAAAGTTTGAGATTGGCGTCGCCATCTCAGCATTAAACAAGTCTAAGGAAATAGCCTTAGCGCTCGAAGACAAAGTCCGAGGCAGGAGTCACCGCCTCGGTATGCAACAAGTCCAAGGAGATAACATTGACACTCGAAGACAAAGTCTAAGGCTGGCATCGCCGCCTCGGCATTTAACAACTCCAAGGAGATAGCGTTGGCGCACGACGACAAAGTTCAAGGTAGTCATTGTTGCCTCGAATGCAACAAGTCCAAGGATCTATCCTTTGCACTCAAAGACAAAGTCCAAGGATCTATCCTTGGCACTCAAAGATAAAGCACAAGGATTCATCCTTGGCATTCAAAGACAAAGCCCAAGGATCCATCCTTGGCATTCAAAGACAAAGTCCAAAGATCTATTATTGACACTCAAAGATAAAGTCCAAGACACTGTCGTCCAGACTTGAAGATTCAACAACTCCAAGGAGACAATCGTAGCACTTGAAGACAAAGTCCGAGGCGCCATTGCTGCGTCGGCACTCAACAAGTCCAAGGATCTATCCTTGGTACTTGAAGAAAAATTCTGAGGTGCCTTCATTGCCTCGACACTCAACAAGTCCAAGGATCTATCATTGGCACTCGAAGATAAAGTCTGAGGCGCCATTGTTGCCTCGGCACTCAACAAGTCCAAGGATCTATCATTGCTGCCTCGGCACTCAACAAGTCCAAGGATCTATCATTAACACTCGAAGACAAAATTCAAGTACCTATCCTTGGTACTCAAAGACAAAGTCCAAGGATTTATCCTTGGAACTCAAAGACAAAGTCTGAGGCAGCCGTCACCTCCTCGGCATGCAACAAGTCCAAAGAGACAGCGTTGGCACTCGAAAACAAAGTCTAAGGCGTCATCGTCACCTCGAAACTCAACAAGTCCAAGGACACAGCCTTGGCACTCAAAGACATGCCTGAGGGACTGCTACCCTCTTAGTATCCAAGCAACAATTGGACTTGCAACCTTGTTTAAAGGGGTTCGACAATTCATCAACATTCAAAGACAATCAGACATATCATTCAAATCAATAGACAATTCAAAGACAAGTCATCTGAAAAAAAGATGTTTTTTATTATCAATCAAAAGGCGGGTACATGACACGACTACAAACTCAAAAAAAAAAAGAAAAAAATACAAACTCTAAGACTTATCAACACCTGACTCCTTCTACAACTGAATACCCGAGCACCTTCTAGCAAAGGCTACGACGTCACTTGTGGTCTTCATCAATCCAGCGTTATCCACCTCGAGCTGTTTTATCTTCTTCTCCAACGCAGCCATGGAGACGGCCTCGGCATTCTTGAGCTTCTCAATCTCCTCATTGCGCTTCTTCATTAGTGCATTCAGGTTTTTATTTAAAGCTCAGACCGCCTCTAACTCTTTGCAAAGCGAGTCTAACGCCCATGCACTAAGTCTAAAAGAGCTTGTGTCTCCCTAGCCTCAGTCTTCAGGGTTAACACTTCATCCCGTACTACCCATAGCTCTTATGTTCTCTTGGACAATAACTTCTCGCTTACCTCAGTCTTAGCCTCCTGCTTCAGACAGGCACTCTTCATAGCAATCCGGATCAATTCGAATGCCCGCAACAAATAGAATAAGTCAAAGACATTAAAAATTATCCAAGCGTTGAAAAATTGGAAGCATACTTTGGGGAGGGGGGGAATCCCGCCGGCCACACCCGATCGTCAGATGGAGCTGATCGTCCTCCACGTCCTTCCCGATGTACCTGTAAGAAGACCGAGGCTCACCTCTGAGCCAAGGCCCCTTCAACGCTCAAATCAAGGAAGGGAGAGAAGCGTGGTGTAGTTGTGGGTTTAGGAAGTAAGAGTTTTCGAATTGCTTACCACTGCTTACCTGCCAATGAAGGGGCAGGATTGCTTTTGTAGACTTTCTCAGTGCGCAATCACTGCAGTCTATTATTCGTGATCTCGGGACGGTTATGGTGGATCCCCTCCGATCGGACACCTTTTATACTTTCCTTCAATGCTCCCGTGGATCGTGGGCCTCTTACCCATCGTGGGCAACCCACAATCCTAATGGGCAAGATATCCTTGGGATTGCCCAGTCTGGCGTGTATCCCGATCGTTAAAGCACTTTCTGATCTTTCCTTGCCTAATCGACGGTTCCTCGATGCCGATCAGGTCAAGTCATTCGAAGGTTCGGGTAGTCGAGTCAGGTGCACGTCCTGCCCATCCTCCTCCCCGACCTGGTTCCTGCCGAGGAGCCCGAGCTCCTTCGATCTTCCTCCTTGTTTTAATCTTCTGCTAATGGCACAGCTTGCAGGCCGAGTCTGGTCGGCCTGGATCCGGTCCGCCTTATCTAGTCCTTCGTATCTCCATGCTGGACCAAGTCGGGTGGTCCAGTTGTACACGTGTCATTATCTATAGGCCCTGACCAGGTGGCGCAGCACCGCCATGTAGCGGTCAGGATCAAGTTGAGCAATTAGTTCCTCCTGCACCGCCGTGGCCATCGTAGCCTTTGCCTTCTCCGCCTTCGAAGCTTTTGACTTCTTCAAAAGGGGGCAGGTGACTTGCTTCCTCCCCTTCCTTCTCGACATTTCGGAGGAGGGGGCGCTCAGTCCCTCAAGCACAATCGTTGCGCAACTAGATCATTTGGATCCTCCACTTCAGGGGGCCATACATTTACAAAACAAATCATACTCAATCAATAAAGACAACACAAAGGGCAGTGCAAGTTACAAAACTTACCTACTCTTGCTACCTCAATGGCAGGTTGGTCCAGCTTGTGTGGGGATGAGTCTAGGAAGATGTCTTCGTTGTTTTCTTCTTCTCACACTCTCCTCCCATAGCACTACTAATGCGGCACTCATCTCCATCGTTAAGCCAGCCGGCTTGATTACGATCGTCTCCCCTTCATCCTCTTTCAGCGGGACGGTGTTGGAACCACCACCAGCTTCGAGGATGGGTTGTCGAAGCGGAGGGGAGACTTCTATGATGACCTCCCTTCCTCCTCCAAGACTTCAGTGCCTTCCTATTGGATGACCTCCACCTCACGACCTCAAAGTCATACCCCATCTTTGTATGCTCTGTCCCCTCCTAGGACTCCATCTCCATCCCTGCTTCCATTTGACAAGGTCGAGGGTCAGCATCTATGTCCACCCTACGATGACCACTCGAGGGAGGAGAAGTAAATAGGCGCTCCTCCCTAAGCACCTCCTTCTCCTCCTCTTAATCGTCTGTGCTGCTCCCGTGGGTCCTCATCTTATCCATCTCCTCCGAAGTTATCAGCAGTGGGGACTTTTGCTTTCACTATTTGGGAGCTCGCTTCACAGTCCCACTAGACCCGGCGATGACATTCTCCAAGAGAGAAGACTGCCTCGCCCTCTTCGATGTGAGATTTTGTTCGGTCCATATTTTGCAGGGCTGCTCATTCACAGTCCATCTTTGGAGATAGTTGGCCATCTTCTTTGCCCATCATTTATCCTTGCAGTCCGAGTACACGGTGTCGTTGTTCGTGTATCGGAGAAGCAGGCGATATGATAGGTTTGCCTCTCGATGCGGACAGGGCAAAATTGGAACTGCTTCCATGATTGAATCCCACACATTAGTTTGTGGAAGATATTGTCGATTGCAGCGGCCTGCTCCGAAGATCAAGCTATGTCATACCCCTGCTTGGTAATGAGCAACTTCATCGAATACCACGAAGTTTACTACCTCGGGAACGCTGATGAGAGACCATGCTCCCGTCATTGACAAAGGCCAGTGGGTGAATGACTTGTCTGATTGAAGGGTGTCGTTTATTGGGCGCAGTAGTGATACCCTCTGGATAAGCCAAAACCCGCAATCCTTTGACCTCAACTACCACTTGTAGCGGTAGAAGAAGTATCCCAACTCGATGTGGGCCCACTCATCTTTCTTCACGCCAGAATAGCACTGGCACAACTCCTCCTGACAGTCTGATTCTACGTGACATAACACGTAGATCACCCTTCAGGCATTTCCTCCAACCTGTCCTAGGCAGATCCCTGATGTATTTAGAAAACGTGCTGCGAACAGAAGCGACAGCCGCATACCGTAATTCAACTGTCTGATGGAGATGATAGTCCTCGATGCCTTCTCTAAGCTTGCCCCAAACAAGTAAATTGCTCTTGTGGGTGCAAAATTTGTCCAAGATTGCAACCAGCCTATTTGGGCCTCCGTAACGACCCAAATGATGAGTTCAGACCAAAGAAGTATCGCCACAAGGCCCACAAACCGAGCAGGTCTTATTTGGAGCCTAGCAAAGGCCCAAGACCATCACCACCTCAGTACCATCACGTCATCACTGTCATATCAGTACATACTTCAGCTATGAAAAGGACCCCTATGGCATATAGAAAAGGTATTGGTTGGGAGTGGATTGATAAAGAGAGGAGTGGATTCAAGAGCAGAGCTCTCTTCTTGTTCTATTCTAGTTGCTCCGTGCAACATCGATTGTAAGAAGCAACTTCTCTCAGCCTGTCGAGAGAACGCTCACCCCCCCCCCCCTCTTTCACATCTATTATAGTGCAAACCAGGTGGCACCTCTCGCTTGGAGACGTAGGTCGCAAGACCAAACTTTAACAACAATTCATGTGTCATCTCTCTATACTCTCTAATCTTTATTTCTACAACATACAAACCATATAATTCAATCAAGAATTATGGGGTGAGGTTCCCGATCAAGACGGCATGAAAATTTCCATCACAATCTTTGATGACATCTGTGGGATATCATTAGAGGTTTTACCTATACTTCTACCGATTTCCTACTCAACTTGTGGTGACGAGCCATAAGACCTCCTTCAAGTCTATGTCAATATTTTCATCATGCGAACATCAACGCGCTTGATGTTGAAGGCCAGCACCAACCCTCCGAAAGCGGGTGTTGATCTGACAAATGATGTGCTAATCGAAGACGATCAAGTAAGAAGTCTTCGTAGCAACCAATTAAATGCATATCCAGAGGCGGTTGGGATCGCAAGATAGTCATCTGGAAGGCCACAACAATCAGTAAGATCTGTCATCTTCGAGGTTTCGATCTGGCAAAAAACATGTTACCCAAGAAGACAAGGCTCCAGCTACATTCCAAATTTTGATTGCTGACTTCCAGTTGCTGAATCTCCTCAAGAAGAATATGGCCCTCGAGAAAAAGAGGGACTCCCTGAAAAAGGCACCTAACAGAGCATGGGTTATGATCTACAACGCTCCTACCACAAATGAAGATCCACCAAAGACTCGACCAACGATGAGTCTTCATCTAGAAGAACCACGTGGGCTTCGCGCCAAGCAACGTCAGGTATCCACACAAGTACCAAGGCAAATGGTGTGGGATCACCTCGACGTCGACAGAGCACCGAGCTACCACCGAGAAAGGTCGCCTGAGTCAACTGGGTCCACTGGACGCCCTATCCAATCACGCACAAAAGCAACAGATGCCCGTGAACTACTCAACCGACTAAGACAGATCACCGACGTGGGATGACATTATTAAGACCGCAGACAACTAATCACCTCGGTGGGGTCTATGCACCCTAAGATGCTCGCAACCCCATTTCCTAAGAGTTGCCTAACACCAAACTTGCCAAAATATGACTACATCAAAAGAGACCCCCTACTCTCCATATTCTAGCTTTCAAGCAGGTCATGACTCGTACGAGTATGAGAACCATATCCTCAGCCGTATGTTTGTAGGAAGCCTCAAGGGACCTACCCTTAACTGGTACCACACACTGCCTACCGGTGCGGTAGTTACCTTCAAAGAGTTGGTATAACTCTTCATGGACCGCTACCAGCTGAACCTGAAGCCATAAAAGAAGCTGTACACTTTCTACCGGCTAAATATGAGCTCTGAAGAGTCCTTGAGGAGCTTCACAATGAGGTTTTGTAATGAGAACTCCAAGCTCACTAGCCGGTCCCATAATAAGGAGGCCATCATATTGGCATTCCATAATGCTATCCGGTCAGAGCTCCATATTTACACTAACTTTATCCGACGTCCTCCTGACACCTTGGAGGCAATATTCAAGCAGGTACAATGAAAGATAAAGGTGGAGGATAATCAATAGGCCAGAAGGCTGCGCGAGCCATGCAAGTCTCACAACTTCTGATACAAGAAGGATGATGAAGCCCAAAAGAAATCTCACTACAAGAAGTCTATCAATACCGCATCTGACTATAAGGTACCGACCAAAAGACAAACTAAAGAGCCAAAAGCCCTTCCAGCAAGGAAGATGAGAGTTCCAAGGGAGCAGAAGGTGTTCACCAACCGGAACACCTCAATTGAAGATATATTCACCTACTTATAAAACAAGTCATTCTGTAATTGGCCACAATCTCTTCCTCCAAATTCAGAGCAAACGAAGGACACAATGGTCTACTGCGAATTCCATCATAGTCATGGACATCCAACCTTAACCTATCGGCAATTGAAGTATCATATCAATGACCTGGTCTAAGAAAGGCGACTCGATGGCTACCTCGCCAACAAGGAACCAGGCCAAGAGAAGAAAATATAGCATTAGTAGAGGAAGGGAGTCAACATGATACATGATACAAAATCCTAAAGGCAAACGATATTTATAGATACCTGCATCAGCCAGTTCCCTCTGGCAAAGAGGTTGAGCGCTTGGAAAGATGAGTTCACAATGTCCGCCGGGTAGCCTCCAAAAAAAATTATAATCGCAGATTTTGTTTATCAATAAAATGCTTTATTTTCTCGAAGTTGAAATCTCTCGAAATTCAATTTTGCCCGTTCAAGGCACTTAAAGGCTCCTGGCAACCCAGGTCAACCTAAGACTTTGATTCCGCTCATTTAAGGCAGAAGCTCGAAGCAAAATCGGGTACGCCCTTTTAAGGCTAAAGTTTGATAAAAAGCCTCTTGACGACCCAGGTCAACCTAAGACTTTGATTTCACCCATTCAAGGCGAAAAGCTCTAAGTAAAATCGGTTATGCCCTTTAAAAGCTAAAGTCCGATAAAAAGGCTCTTGGTAACCCAAGTCAACCTAAGACTTTGATTTTGTCCATTTAAGTCGGAAGCTCGAAGCGGAATCGGCTATGCCTTTTTAAGGCTAAAGTCTGATAAAATGGCTTCTGGCAACCCAGGCCAACCTAAGACTTTGATTCTGCCCGTTCAAGTCGAAAGCTCGAAGTAAAATTGGCTATACACTTTCAAGGCTAATGTCTGATAAAAAGGCTCCTGGCAACCCTGGTCAACCTAAGACTTCGATTCTGCCCATTCAAGTCGGAAGCTCGAAGCAAAATTGGCTACGCCCTTTCAAGGCTAAAGTATGATAAAAAGGATTCTGGCAACCCAAGTCAACCTAAGCCTTCGATTCTACCCATTCAAGGCAGAAGCGAGCTCGAAACAAAATCGGTTACGCCCATTCAAGGCTAGAGTCTAAGGAAAGGGGAAACCCTCTAAAAAGACTCCTGACAATCCATGTCAATCTAATCTCTCGACTATGCTCATTTGAGGCATAAACTCAAAGTAGTCTTAACTATGTCCTCCCAAGACTAGTACCCTCCAACACAAGAAAATTAACCATCAAATTACCGGGATGGAGTATCATTGCTCAAATAAAGTCGAAAGCTCAAACACAGAGAATACAATTTTATTAAGCAAGATATGCGACTATATTAGATGATCGAGTCAAGGATAAAAAGAAAAAGGGTACAAGTCAGGGGAACAGGGCTGAAGAGGGCCTCATAGCGATAGACAATGTAGAAGCATGCTTGGCTTGGACAGCTCTGAGGGTATCCATTGCCTCAAGCCACCCTGTATAGTACTCTCCGCTGTCTCTCTCAAGCTCTGTAACATGCCTGCGAAGATCAAAAACCTCTTGCTTATTAGCAACGACGGATAATTGACTACTCGACTATAGATCCTCGATCTGCCTTCAAAGCTCAGACTCATGCTCGTGCAGACAAATGACCTCTGCCACCATCGCCTCAAGCTGTGTAGCCCGAGTCGGATCCCTCTCCTCGAGCACAGCGACCCGAGTCCTCAGAGTAGTTACCGACTCCTCTAGCTGCACGTGCATGACGATCTGAGATTGCAAAGTACCAATAATAAGCCTCTTGAAGATCATATCAAGCTTCTTGTACCGAGCAGCCATCCACGCCAGCTCACCACTAGGCTGATATCACTAAATCATGGAGTCAACCTCTACCACAGGCATATCAGCAACCCTGATCACTGGAGACCAAGCACCAGTGGAGGACATGGGGTACATTCTGAAGTAGCTGTCCGATACCTCCAAGCCCTATTTAGGACGACAACCAACTGAGCACCCCTGAAGGTTGAACAGTTGAGACTTTGAAACTTTTTATCACTGGTAATGGTGAAAGAAGTATCCTAGCTCAATCCTCAAAAACACGCCATCTAGAATCAGAGAGTAGCTGACCCTCACCTTCTTATGGTAGTCGGACTCAACACGGCAAAAGAGATATATCACCTTCTATGTGTTGCCACTCACATGCCCAAGACAAAGATCTGACACAGGCACCAGCCTGGCCGTGAAAGGAGGAAGCAGCAAACAGAGACCACTGTTCATCTATCCCACTGCAACAATCATCCCCGATATGTTCTTTAGAATCGCCTCTGCAAAGAAAATGGTGTCTTCGCGGATGTCGAAGGCCATATACACGCTATCCGTCGACAGCCTCTCCTTATCCTCTCAAAACTGCAAAAAAAGTTCCCACCACGCTGCACAACTCTTGTCCACAAGGACGTGATTAGGAGAAGCCTTCTTGAGCTCCTCATCCTTGATCGGCATCAGCAGCCCCAGCTCACAATCTGAACCAAAATCCTCCTTCTGCCAAAGGGGAAGAACATCAACAACCTCTCGAGACGACTTATGGCACTTTCCGAAGCCGCTTGTACCCTCATCGACCTCTATGGTAAAACAAACAAAGAGCAAGTATAAGGTAGTCTGTGAGTAGAGGAACAAAATGCAGACAATAAGCACAAGTCAAAGAAAGGAAACCCTACTTCAGACGTACTAAAAAAGAGAAAATTAACAATCCGAAGTATGACGCACCAAAATAGGGCCATATTTCATCATAAAAACTAAGTATGGAATTCGCATCTTGAAATATGGCACACCGAAGCAAGGCCAAATTTTGCCAAAAAACTAAGTCTGGAATGTGCACTCCGAAGTATGGTGCACCGAAGCAGGGCCAAACTTTGCTAAAAAAAAAAATATGTAATGCGCACCCCGAAGTATGGCGCACCGAAGTAGGGTTAGACTTCGCCAGAAAAATCAAGCATGGAACGCGTATCTCGAAATATGGCGCACCGAAGTAGAACCAGACTTTACCAGAAAAATTAAGTTTGGGACGCGCATCCTGAAGTATGGCGTACCGAAGCAGGGTCATACTTTGTCAAAAAAAACTAAGTATGGAACGCGCATCCCGAAGTATAGCACGCTAAAGTAGGGCCCGACTTCGCTTAAAAACTAAGTCTAGAATGCCTGTCACGCCCCGAATTCTAGACTAAGATGAGAGGGTCCAAAACTCAAAGGTGATATTTTGAAATATAGGGAAATATAATTACAGAGATAACACAACGCGGAAGCAATAGCTAATACTTTAAATACCAATTCCACTGACAATATTCTTACAACGTCTTACAGCTCCAAATACAATAACAAGAAATGATAAATAACTAGACAAGTATAGTTGGCACTCCTACCCTCGTGATTCTGATGCCGAACTGCTACTCTGACTGAAACTGTCACAGAGCTCCTAACTGTAACGACCGGTATTAAAAAGAAAAAAAAAGCTAAACTAAACTAAACTAAAAACTAAAACCTAAAACCCAACCCCCCTACCCGACCCAACCCCCTACTCGACCCAACCCCCAAACCCAGCCAACCCATGACTCTCTCTCTCTCTCTCTCTCTCTCTCTCCCTCTCTCTCTCTCTCTCTCTCTCTCTCTCTCTCTCTCTCTCTCTCTCTCTTCTCCCCCATCTCTTTGATCTCTCTCTCTCTTATCAGCCCTCTCTCCCCCTCTCTCGGGTCTCACCCTCTCACCCAACCCCCTCTCTCTCTTCCCCCCAAACCCGATCTGACCCGGCTCTCCCCCCAAAGCCGCCGCCCGAGCTGCCCCTCCCCTCATCCCAAGCCCGCGATTTTGGCCCGAATTCCTGCCGGTCGCCGCCCCCCCTACCCGCTGACCGTCATCGCCCCTACCATGCTGCCGCCGCCACCACTACCCTGCCGCCTTACTCACCCCTTTACCTTGTCGGCCGCCACCCCTCCCTTAAAGCCCCTGCCCCTCTCCCCCTTCCTTAGCCCGACCCCCCTCACCCCTTATCCGATCTGATTCCTCTCTCTCCCCCCTCCGATCTCCCTCTCTCTCTCTCTCTTTCCCTCTTTCAATCTCTCTCTCCCTCTTAATGTGTGTGTGGTGTGCGGCAACTGGAGCGTAGCCGGCCGAAGGAGGGCCGCGTCGGTGCCGGAGAAGGAAAGCCGACCGGAGGAAAAACGCCGGCCGGAGCAGTTGCAACCAACAACCCCACCCCCAACCGGGTTTGCTTAATCCCTTTCTTCTTTTTCTTTTATGTGATCCGACCAACCCAACCCATGTAGCCCATGCGCGGCTATAGCCGCTAGTCATGTGGCAGGCGATTATGCAGATAATGAGGTTCGACCCAGTCAAAAGCCGCCGCCCCTTGTGGCCTTGTATGAAGCCGACCACCACCACTACCACCTTGCCATCCCAAGGCCGAGACCCCTTCCCTATTGTGACGTGAGCGACCATGGCCATCGACCATGTGGCCGGTGGCTATGTAGCCGGCGAAGTCGACCCAGTACCGACGGTATCTTTTTCTTGTAGACCCCATTAACCCCACCCCCGTGGCCTTTGCTGTGGTTGCAGCCATGGCTACCGGCCCGGTGGCCGGCAGTTGTGCAACCAAAGGAGCCCAACTAAGCCCGGCCAAACACCGATGGCATTCGACCACCCTTGGGTCGCTATTGGGGCAGTCATTGCCGGCCGGTCAGGTGGTCGCCGGCTATGCAAACAACTTAGAGCAGATATAGTGCAAAACCTCGTCTCGGCGTAGCCTAGTGCACACCATCAAACCTTACTCGAGCCGGGCGGAAATCCGACGATTGGATAGCCAGCAACGCCAAGTTGTGGCTTGGCACACCAACCTCGACCTCCCCACGATGTCGATCAAGCCCTTTGGGCCCACACTCGTGGTTAGCGAGCCCGACCTCCTCGGGTCACGCTCTCTCAAAGTTGATGATACCGACGCGGGCCAAACCACCACGCATAGCCATTTGTGCACGAGATCGACCACCGTGGCAGCAACGAGGTGCTACTTAGTGGCCTAGGCTGGACACTAGTGCGATTCCTGTGTAAACCCGTCGTTTGATAAATCAAGCCCGACCGTGATCGGCTTTGCTGATTCCGTCATCAACCGACGCGGACACGACCATTTGGTCGGATTAGTGCTATTGGACCTTAGTGTGACTCTTGGCGTCGGCAACGCTAACTAACCAAGACGGGTACCTTAGGTACATTATTTTGCGTGCCAGTAGATCGGTGTCCGATGACGCATAAATTCTCGGCTCAGCCAATCAGGGCCTAAGCCAATGATATTTTAGTAACACTTAATGACTATAGGCCACTGGTATGTTTGGAAGTTAGTGGGCACGTGGATCGAGTCGGAGATGGAGCGGAGGGCGCCTAGCAGCATCAGCCCGAGCACACTTTCCAGGTGACACTGTACGCGGTTTTAGATAATTAATTAAGCTATTCTATAACTTAAGGGTAGGTGCCCATAACGCTGCATGCGGGTCCCGCCGGACATCGTCGCATGTGGTCGAGTGGACCCCGCTTTGTATGCAGAGTCGTAAGTCCGACGACGTTGCTTAATAATATAAATAAATAATAAATTTTCTGATTGCTTGGACACCGTAAGTAGGAATTCCCTTAAGGTTAGAAATTAATAATTAAATAATAATTATCGGGCTCACTCTCCTGGATGGAGTGTGGAGACCCGGGCACACGGAATACAGGCGAGAGTAAAATTTTATAATTATTGTGATGCATGGGTTGTGAGCGCAGTGCGATCCCAGGGTAAAACATCGAAATCTCTTTATTATTATAATTATGTGATATTCGATCATATGGAAAGATTCGGACCCCGTGCGTGCAAGGGTCGTGAACCACCCTGTGCACACAGCCGAAGATCAGTAAGCTAGGGGGTCATGGGTAGGGATTGTGGTAAAGCCAATAGGTAGTGCCCTCAAAGAGGGATTGGCCTAGTAATCCTGTCCCAAGATAGTTGAAGCCCCCAAGGAAAGCAAGTTGAGCGGTAGAGCTCCACCGTGAAAGATGGGAAACCCCTTATGATCATATGGGTGACTTTGCGCATGGTGTCAGAGTATGCGCGCCGAGAGAGTTGGCTCTCTACATCGAAATAAAAGGCCTTATAGTAATGCCGACCGGGGGCAGGATGAACAAAATATCCGGGGTTCACATTGTGTGGGTTTAATTTTATTAATTGTAAAATGGTACTCTCGATAACCTAGTGACAGTAGGAATTGCATGCGAATGTAAACAAATGCATGGACACTTAGGACATGATTGAGAATTTAATGGACAACTAGGCTAATCAGTAAACAGTGTATAAAATGCGGGCGCCATTAATTATCTAGGCAGTTAGCTTATCGCTAGCCATTTATTTGGCTAATCTCCCAATTCATTTTGGGGGCTACTTATTCCTACGAGTAGGCTCTTCTACAAGTTCGGAGACTCAGGGGTAGCCGCAGCACAAGGCCAGCAGCGGAGTTAGGACGGTGGTGGAGTTTTATATTGCAGTATGTCATGTAGCAGTATTGTTTCTTTCTGCCATTATAATCGAACTAGGTTTGACTTAGTGTATGTTATTAGTAGCAATGATACAGCTGTGTTCTTTTTGGGAAGACCTCCCCTCAAGGCCCCAAGCCTAGGGTAGCTCACTATGAAAATATAAGTTGTAAAGTGAATTAATTGACTAGCCCATTAGATAGGATATGTGAACCAGTGCCCGAGAGCTAGAGAGCGGGTGAGGCTACTCGGCTCGCCATTAGAGGCTTGAGCCTCGTGCTCCCTTTAGAGGGACTTCTGTCAGCATGTGGGGCACTGGCAGGCCGCACATGCTAAGAGGATAGCTCAGTTGAGGGTCGAGCGTGATCATCTCTCTGTCGATAAAATTGTATCTTTATACTTTCTTTGAGAATAAAAATATTTTCGTAAAAAAAAAAAGTAATTTTTAAAATATTCCTTGAGAGAGTAGAAGCCCTGTGAGAAATCCTAATTGGAGTAGACAGTTGACCAAACCCTAAAACCCTTGGTTTTTCTCAATTCACACCCCAGGGATCGGTTCCGGATTTCTGGGGCATGACAGCTGGTATCAGAGCTTAGGGATATGATTCTAGGGACTTAGATTGTAGGAGTCGAGGTTTAGGTCTGGGAGTAGTTTTCTAACGTAGATAGTTGCTTCGTAGATGGAGGGTACTAGAAGTGACAATAGAGCCGGGTCGTCCTCTGAGCCTGACGGCACCATAAGGATAATGGAGATACTCCAGGGGATGACCACCATGGTTCAGCAGCAGCAGGCTACCATTGCTCAGCAGCAAACAGTAGCCTAGAAATAGACTATCCTAGCTCAGGCTGCCCTTGCCCAGACACAAGATCGTCAGCAGGCTGAAGGCGAGCGACAAAGAAAGTTGTTGAAGAACTTCAAGGCAATAAGATCTCCGACCTTCAAGGGTGAGCCAGACCCCTTGGAGGTAGATCGGTGGTTTCAGCAGATGAAAAAAGGTCCTAGATGTTTTGGAGGTCACTAGAGAGCGACGAGTTACTCTTGCCATATACCAGTTCGAGGCAGAGGCCAACTTTTGGTGGCCGTCAGTCTTGCGTTCAAGGGCAGCTGATTGAGGAGCTATCACTTGGTCGTAGTTCGAGGAAATTTTTTGAAAGAAGTTCTTTCCTCTGACCGTACAGAACCGGATAGAAATGGAGTTCCTGGCCCTTAACCAGGGGTCTCGTACCGTGGCATAGTATGAGGCCAAGTTTTTAGAGCTTTCTAGATATGCCCTGCACCAAGTAGCAACTGATGCTCGAAAGGCCAGACATTTTGAGCATGGCCTAAAGCCGAAGATCAGAGGAAAACTTTCTGCATTCTTAGGTCAGTCTTATGAAGAGGTGGTTAATCGAGCATTGGTTGTAGAGTGCGAAATAGAGGAATCTGAGAGACTCCTAGAAGGGCATCAGGAAGAGCACTGTAATAAGCAACAAAAGACTTCAACCAAACCTCAAGTTGATATTGAAGGAGGAAAAGGTCAGGAGCAGCTAGTATGTCATAACTGCAGACGAGAGGGCCATATTCGAAAAGAATGCCCGTTGAAGGGGGTATGCTACATATGTGGCCAAAGTGGCCACAAGAAGAGAGAGTGTCCTTTACGAACTTAATATAATAATCAATCATGTAGGCTTCCTTTTGTATTTTAGTAATAATATTATTGAATTGAGTTTTTATCTAGCTATAGCAAGAGAATTTTATGAATAAATATAATTAGATATTTTGTAGGTGTTAGACCTTTATGTGGTTGTGTGCGTCATGCCTCTTGACGGGGTAACTTTGAGGACATGGTTTGATAGCAAACCGAGGGATGAGATCGTAAATGATAACTGACGTGTCAAGTGGGCGACGAGATACACACCTTTTCTTCAGAGAATTTGGTGAGGCACTGTTCCTGCTTGGGACTTTGTGGTTAGGGTTACACTGTCCAGAATTAGGACTTTGGCGGTTGTACTGAGTAGATAGTAGTGGCAATGATCGTTGGACCTAATGGTTTTTCACATAGGTGGGTGACCCTAGTGAGAGAATTACTTTTCCGATATCACTATAAAAGGAAAATTGAGATTCTCTAGTACAAGTGTATTGTTGAAGGAAACCTTTGAGTAAGTTTGAAGTCTCCTAATAAAGATTCATTAGGGTTTGGTATTTAGCAAGTTAATCAAGGACTAGATATTGAACTTACATGGTTGATTGGTTTAAAAGGCGGATGTATGTTGTATATGCTAGTAGGATATAGATCCTTAGTGGCTTATTTGACCTGGTCGTAAGGTTAATCTTTTCATTGATTCTCGTCGACCATTAGTACTAGAGACTTAGCCGGTGTTTAGGATTCTTTGATTTTCATTGACCTATAGAACTAGAAACCTAGTCGGTGTTTTAGGATTATCCATTACTTTCTCCTTGCTAAATTTTTTTGATCTACATGAGTCATTTTTGTTTGGTGGATCCCTCGAGTGATGATGTAGACCCTTGAAAATAATGGTTTCAAAGAGTACACTAGGAGGTGAAATATGGTGGTTAGAATTCTCATGGTTAGTAGATTATACAATGTCTCGATAGAGACTCTCGTAGTAAGATTACACACTGTTCTTTGGGAACTTTGGTGGTGGGTTGTGACTGTTCGGTAGAGGATATAGTGAGGTTACGTATTTTCTCTTCGAAGAATTTGGCGAATACATACGCACTGACTCTTTGGAGGCTTTGGCGGCTACGCACTTTCTCTTCGGAGGATTTGGCGGATACATACGCACTGACTCTTTGGAGGCTTTGGCGGCTATGCACTTTCTCTTTGGAGGATTTGGTGGATACATACGCACTGACTCTTCGGAGGCTTTGGCGGCTACGCACTTTCTCTTCGGAGGATTTGGCGGATACATACGCACTGACTCTTCGGAGGTTTTGGTGGCTATGCACTTTCCCTTCGGAGGATTTGGCAGATACAAAGCACTGACTCTTCGAAGGCTTTGGCGGCTACGTACTCTCTTCGGAGGATTTGGTGGATACATATGTATTGACTCTTTGGAGGCTTTGGCGGCTACGCACTTTCTCTTCGGAGGATTTGGCGGATACATACGCACTGACTCTTCGGAGGCTTTGGCGGCTACGCACTTTCTCTTCGGAGGATTTGGTGGATATATACACACTGACTCTTCGGAGGCTTTGGCAGCTACTCACTTTCTCTTTAGAGGATTTGGTGGATACATACGTATTAACTCTTCGGAGGCTTTGGAAATTGGTTACACAGTTCCGGCTGAGACTCACAAAAAAAAAATACACTGGCCAGATGGCAGTGACGTTAAGATGGAATTGCGATAATTGAGGATGTTAGTGATAATGTCAAGAGAATTTCCTATATTTATGAAATTTGGAAATACTTTATCAATTAGGATATTAAGAGTAGTCATTGTTTAGTCGTTTCACCCTGTCTTATTTCTAGTTGCTTACTGATGCTAGTGAACTTTCATCGCTTCAGTTTTTTCTGACTGACTTTCATTAGTACTCAGTAGGTTCAGGTTTGTGCTAGTTGGCTATTAGGTTTCTAATAGGTAACTTCTTCAACTAAATCAGAGTTTTTTTAGTCTAGGACTAGTCACCCAACTATATAGTGTGTATCATGTCGTATTCTAGTTTTCAGCTCTCTTCTGTTATTAGGCTAATTATTCTCTTATTTCATTGTTCTCTACTCAGGTAGTAAGTTTCCTTCTTCACCTGATTTGTAGACCATAGTGTAACCTTTAGAAGGTTTCCGAGTCATGCCACAATAGCATCGTTGGGAGTGCTTGTGTTATGAGTTTCAAAGAGTATCGATGTTTTTGATTCAACAATGTTCCTTCCTTACTCTCGTGGGTATGTGACATAGTTATGTTATCTTGGATTTAGTATTCTCTAAGCCGGATAGTAGTATTCGCACGGGTAATAGAAGTGTTTGCTCTAGAGAGGAACCTTATAGGATATAAGTTTAGACGTACTAGTTGAGCCATTTCTATTGTTACGTTATTTAGGATTGTGTATTTAAACATATGTGTATGGGCGCATATATGTAGTATGCACCCCTATGATTGTAGTGTAGATACTAAAAGTATAAGATTATATATGGGCGTATGGGCGCCCCTATATATGAATATATTTTTGGTATCAACACTGTCAGTTGAGTACAGTCTGAGCTTCTGAATCTATGAATTTTGATAGCAACCCTACCGTGGGGGACACACCTCGGCAGAACTGATAAGAGGAATACCCCTTATCTCGGCAGGGTTAATGATCAAAACTCATGATTTGGTTTAGTCCGTAATAATAAGAATAGAAACTGGAAGCCAAAACTCATATTCACGATGCAAGGATTTGGATTTTCACTTCTATCCTAATAATTATGTAACTCGATTAGTATAAGTTGGGAGAGCCTTCCTTTTTGGTATGACTGGTGTAGTGGTTTAGTTTTTTGTTGTCGGTATTAGTAAGGATCTTCACGCCAGCCGTAATTTCTATTTCATTATTTTTATCTTTCTTCACTTCGGTGGTAGAGATTGATGGTTATGCATCCTTAGTTTTAGGGGTTAATTTTCGGGACGAAAATTCTATTAAGGTGGGTAGGATATAACGACCGGTATTAAAAAGAAAAAGAAAAAAGAAAAAAAAACTAAACTAAACTAAAAACTAAAACCTAAAACCCAACCCCCCTACCCGACCCAACCCCCAAACCCAGCCAACCAGTGACTCTCTCTCTCTTTCTCTCTCTCTCTCTCTCTCTCTCTCTCTCTCTCTCTCTCTCTCTCTCTTTCTCTCTTCTCCCCCATCTCTCTGATCTCTCTCTCTCTCTCTCTCTCTCTCTCTCTCTCTCTCTCTCATCAGCCCTCTCTCCCCCTCTCTCGAGTCTCACCCTCTCACCCGACCCCCTCTCTCTCTCTCTCCCAAACCTGATCCGACCCGGCTCTCTCCCCAAAGCCGCCACCCGAGCTGCCCCTCCCCTCATCCCGAGCCCGTGATTCCAGCCCGGATTCCCTCCAGTCGCCGCCCCCCCTACCCGCCGACCGTCGCTGCTCCTACCCTACTGCCGCCGCCGCCGCTACCTAGCTGCCGCCGCCGCCCCTACCCTGCCGCCCTACTCGCCCCCCTACCTTGCCAGTCGCCACCCCTCCCTTAAAGCCCCTACCCCTCTCCCCCCTTTCTCAGCCCGACCCCCCTCACCCCTTCTCCGATCTGATTCATCTCTCTCCCCCTCCGATCTCCCTCTCTCTTTTTCCCTCTTCCAATCTCTTTCTCCCACTTGCTGTGTGTGGTGTGCGACAACCGGAGCACAGCCTGCCGGAGTAGGGCCGCGCCAGCACCGGAGAAGTAAAGCCGACCGGAGGAGAGACACCAGCCGGAACAGTTTCAACCAACGACCCCACCCCCAACCAGGTTTGCTTCATCCCTTTCTTTTTTTCTTTTGTGTGATCCGACCAACCCGACCCATGTAGCCCATGCGTGGCTATAGCCGCCGATCATGTGGCAGGCGATTATGCAGATAATGAGGTTCGACCCAGTCAAAAGCCGTCGCCCCTTGTGGCCTTGTGTGAAGCCGACCACCACTGCTGCCACCTTGCCATCCCAAGGCCGAGACCCCTTCCCTATTTTGACCTGCGCGATCAGGGCCATCAGCTATGTGGCCGGTGGCTGTGCAACCGGCGAAGTCGACCCGGTACCGACGATATCTTTTTCTTGTAAACCCCATTAACCCCACCCCCGTGGCCTTTGCTGTGGTTGCAGCCATAGCTGCCGGCCCGGTTGCCGGCAGTTGTGCAAATAAAGGAGCCCAACCAAGCCCGGCCAAACACCGATGGCATCCGACCACCCTTGGGTCGCTATTGAGGCAGCCATTGCCAACCGGCCAGGTGGTCGCCGGCTATGCAAATGACCTAGAGCCAATATAGGGCAAAACCTCGTCTCGGTGTAACCTAGTGCATGCCATCAAACCTTACTTGAGTCGGGCAGAAATCCGACGATTGGATAGCTGGCAACACCAAGTTGTGCCTTGGCACACCAACCCCGACCTCCCCACGATGTCGATCAAGCCCTTTGGGCTCACACTTGTGGTTAGTGGGCCCGACCTCCTCGGGTCACGCTCTCTCAAAGTTGATGATACCGATGCAGACCAAACCACCTCGCATAGTCATTTGCGCATGAGACCGACCACCGTGGCAGCAACGAGGTGCTACTTAGTAGCCTAGGCTGGACACTAGTGCGATTCCCGTGTAAACCCGTCGTTTGATAAATCAAGCCCGACCGTGATCGGCTTTGCCGATTCCGTCATCAACCGACGCGGTCATGACCGTTTGGCCGGATTAGTGCTATTGGACCTTAGTGTGACTCTTGGTGTCGGCAACGCCAACTAACCAAGACGGGTACCTTAGGCGTATCGTTTTGCGTGCCTGTAGACCGGTGTCCGATCACGCATAAATTCTCGGCTCGGCCAATTAGGGCCTAAGCCAACGATATTTTAGTAGCACTTAATGACCATAGGCCGCTGGTATGTTTGGCAGTTAGTGGGCAAGTGGATCGAGTCGGAGACGGAGCGGAGGGCGCCTAGCAGCATCAGCCCGAGCACACTTTTCAGGTGACACTGCACGCTATTTTAAATAATTAATTATGCTATTCTAGAACTTAAGGGTAGGTGCCCATAATGTTGCATGCGGGTCTTGCCGGACATCATCGCATGTGGTCGAGTGGACCCCGTCTTGCATGCGGAGTCGCGAGTCCGGCGATGCATGCTTAATAATATAATTAAATAATAAATTTTCTGATTACTTGGACACCGTAAGTAGGAATTCCCTTAAGGTTAGAAATTAATAATTAACTAATAATTATCGAGCTCACTCTCCTGGATGGAGTGTGGAGACCCGGGCACACGGGAATATGGGTGAGAGTAAAATTTTATAATTATTATGATGCATGGGTTGTGAGCGCGGTGCAAATCCCGGGGTAAAACATCAAAATCACTTTATTATTATAATTATTTGATATTCTATCATATGGAAAGATTCGGACCCCGTGCGCGCAAGGGCCGTGAACCACCCTACGCGCAAAGTCGAAGATCAATAGGCTAGGGGGTCACGGGCAGGAATTGTGGTAAAGCCAATAGGTGGTGCCCTCGAAGAGGGATTGGCCTAGCAATCCTGTCCCGGGATAGTTGAAGCCCCCAAGGAAAGCAAGTTGGGCGGTAGAGCTCTACCGTGAAAGACGGGAAACCCCTTATGATCATATGGGTGACTTTACGCATGGTGTCGGAGTATGCGCGGCGAGAGAGTTGGCCCTTTACATCAAAATAAAAGGCCCTATAGTAATGCCGATCGGGGGCAGGATGAACAAAATATCTGGGGTTCATATTGTGTGTGTTTAATTTTATTAATTATAAAATGGTACTCTCGATAACCTAGTGATAGTAGGAATTGCATGTGAATGTAGACAAATCATGAACACTTAGGGTGTGATCGAGAATTTAGTGGACAACTAAGCTAATCAGAAAACAATGTATAAAATACGGGCGTCATTAATTATCTAAGCAGTTAGCTTGTCGCTAGCCATTTATTTGGCTAATCTCCCAATTCATTTTGGGGGCTAATTATTCCCACGAGTAGGCTCTTCTGCAAGTTCAGAGACTCAGGGGTAGCCGCAGCACGAGGCCAGCTGCGGAGTTAGGACGGTGGTGGAGTTTTAGATTGCAGTATGTCGTGTAGCAGTACTGTTTCTTTCTGGCATTGTAATCGAACTAGGTTTGACTTAGTGTATGTTATTAGTGGCAATGATACAGCTGTGTTCTTTTTGGGTAGGCCTCCCCTCAAGGCCCCAAGCCTAGGGTAGCTCACTATGAAAATATAAGTTGTAAAATGAATTAATTGACTAGCCCATTAGATAGGATATGTGAACCAGTGCCCGAGAGCTAGAGAGCGGGCAAGGCTACTCAGCTCGCCGTTAGAGGCTTGAGCCTCGTGCTCCCTTCAGAGGGACTTCTGTCAGCATGTGGGGCACTGGTAGGCTGCACATGCTGAGAGGATAGACTGGTTGAGGGTCGAGCATGATCATCTCTCTGTCGATAAAATTATATCTCTATACTTTCTTTAAGAATAAAAATATTTTTGTAAAAAAAAAGGTAAGTTTAAAAATATTCCTTGAGAGAGTTAAAGCCCTGTGAGAAACCCTAATTGGAGTAGACAGTTGACCAAACCCTAAAATCCTTGGTTTTTCTCAATTCACACCCCAGGTATCGGTTCTAGATTTCTAGGGCGTGACACTAACGCTCTGCCCGAGAGAAAGAACCTGGGGGAGAGAAAAAACAATAATACAACTCTCCGAGTATAAAACTCAGTGGTCCTGAAGAACAAATCGGATAATGCGAGAAAGATATAAAGCAAAAAATATATTACTATATTAAAGTAAAGCAGCAAACATAACTGAGTAACCAACAAAAGAAACTACAACTACTACAAGTCTATACTAAGTGATCTATTCTACTGTGTCCAGTAATCCCATATTATATGCTCAATGTCATAACCGACAATTCCCTTATGAGGCGTCCCATTCCACTTCATGAGAGAACCCATTTTCTAGGTCGTGCATAGTAATGCAAAGCCCTGTGCTAACGAGAAGAAAAGAAAGAAAAAGAAGGAGGGGGAAACAAGTGTGAACCCCAAGTTTGAGCTAGGCTCCCGACTTGGTGGCATTACTATTGGGTTACTTTTTCGCAACAGGGAAACCACTCCATTCCTTATGCTCGGGATACAGCCTCGAGACATACTACCCTAGTGGCAAAAAAGGGAGCTTGGTCTTTCACCATGGGACACTCTGTAGACACACGAATTTCGTCTGATCCGGACCCGACTTACGTGTGCCAACGCGGATGCAAACCCAACGCGCGTTTCGACTCGGACCCGACTTGCACGCACCAGTACGGACCCGGACCCGATTCGTGCCCAATAAAAGAGGAGCGGACCCCACACTCAAGGGGGGCCGGCCCCTACTAGGGATCCGAACCCCATGGGGCCGGCCCTACTATGACCCGAACCCCATGGGGGGCGGCCGGCCCTGCAAGGAAAAAGAAGAGAAAGGCAAGAAAAGAAAAGGAAAGAAAAGAAAGGAAAGAAAAGAAAAGGAAAGAAAAGAAAAAGGAAAGAGAAGAAAGAAAAGGAAAGAACTACCGCCATGCACGGGGGGAGGTTGCGTACGACGTCTGCTCACGCGCGGATCTGCGCCAATCCCTCGATCCGACGGACAAGAAGAAGCGTCGGATCGCCATCGATTTCGTGTGCAAAATCCAGCCTTAATTGCCTCACCAGGAAAGGAAAGCAAATAAATGTTATTCCCCTTATCTATGGATGAATAAAACTTTGGCAATTATGGGGGAGATATTAAAGGGATTTAAAATTAAAACTTTCCATATCTTCCCCCCCTTCTTTTGCCTATAAATAGAGGGGGAGGGGGAAGGCTCAAAGGGTCGAAGAAATCTCAAGACGAAGTGCGGGAGCTCTGCAGAAGAGGAGACGCTTCTTCATCGACCCAAGGCTTCACGAGGCACGGGCAAGCCTGTCCCTTCGGGATCGGCTTAGTCCATTGAAAGCCCTCATCAACGTAAAAACCCTTGCACAAGAAAATCAAGGCTTCGACTCCGTGCACGAAGAAGAAAGCTCGGAGAAGAAGACCCTTCGACTCTGAAGACGCCAAAAGCAAAGGCCGGAGAAGAAGCTCAGAGCGGCACTACCCCATCGGCTCCAACAAACCCTCTACCCCGATCAAGCTCCAAAGACCGAATAAGAGGAATGAAGTGTCATCACCCTGTCGCCTTCGACAAACGTCTGCACCATCCACGAAGAAGAAAGCCTGGAGCGGACTGCCTGAAGCGTCGCTACCCCCGCCATCTTCATCGACAAAAGCCAACGCTATAACCGTCGCACGGAGACCGTTGCTACCCCACCGTCTTCATCAATAAAAGCCGACGCTACAACCGTCGCACCGAGATCGGTGCTACCCCCACTATCTTCGAAAGCATTCTTCGACTCCGATCACGCCAAAGAAGCCCGGAGACGAAGAGAAGTCCAGCCGACACCCAAACTGTCGAAGCACCAAAGAAGTAGCCTACGTCGTTCGAGAAGAAGACCGAGTTGATGTTGAAGCAAAAGCCCCGGTAAAGCCAGCGCCAAAGCAACGCAAGTGCCAAAGCCAAGTGACTACGCCGGTCACGAACAAAAGCACCGCACCTTCTAGCCGATATGACGCGAAGTCCGGAAGAACGAAAGCATCGCAAGCCTCCCCGTCTACGTCCAAGCGCACGCGCCAAAGCAAAGCAAAAGCCAGAGCCACGCCAAAAGCCAAAGTCAAAGCCGACGCCAAAAGCACGATCGATATCGTGAACCGACGATCAAGAACGCCGAGGTCAAAGCAAGGAACAAGGAAGACACGAAGATCGAGGAACGAAGCCAAAAACCCCCTAGCCGAGAAAGCGCGAAGCACGGAAGGGACAAAAGCCACGGCGGACACTCCTTGGCCTCTCCAAAACCCCCACCTTGTAAAGACCTCTATCCTGGGCGACTCCTTCGGAGCTCTCGCACGAACATCACGTGGAGACGCGGATTAAAGGGACCCTCCAAAGGATCTCTCCCACAATCCCCTGATCAACGCTCACCGTAACCCGGACTTGCCACACCCGAGTCACCCGGGTCTCGGCCACACTTGTAATCTGGTTTTGTGCAACAAAGACGACTCGTACCTTTTCGGACCATATAGATTTATGGCACGCCCGGTGGGACCTCTTCTCCTTTCATCCGTACGACTGAAGAAGCTGCTTGAAGTTTGCAATGGCTGGGACAAGCAACGATGCGTTTGCTCCAAGCCTTTTACCGATCGCCGAGTCTCCTCTACTCCGACACGGTGATCCAGTAAACCCGGAGGGTGATGCTCCCCCGATGGTACGCGTCTACACTCGGCGTACTCGAACCCTTGCGGATGTCTTCACACCAGAAATTACTGCCGAAGATGCTCGTCAAAACGCCAATGAGACCTTAGTACATGAAGACACGCGCTTCGATCCTGGAGTCCATGTCCAGAAGTTTGGGGAGGACCAGCCCCAACCCCGAGCCCGTTCGGATTCTCCAGCGGACGTTGCACCTCCTCTGCAGGGGGCAAACACCAGTCATCAACCAGAAGCAAGCCGGCGTAACTACGTCTCCGACGACGACGGCGAGGATGCTAGCATGCAACATCGGGACGTCCTCCGTCACCATCCTCCATTCGCTCTTCAGCTCCAAGTCATGCAGATGAACGAGCACATGGCGCAGATTACTCGACTGATGGAGGAGAAGGATCATCACATCAATACTCTGCTCCAAAAGCTAAGCGCAAAGGACGCTGCAGCAGTCGGCCAACCCGTCGCTTCTCCAGTAGCCGCTCCAGTTCCGTCTTCAACTCCTGCTCCTGCAGAAGTTGTTCTGACGATTCAAGCAGTTACTCCAGCGCTCTCCTCGGCTCCCATCCCAGTGGAAGTCGTCTTCCCAGCGCCAGCCTCGGTGGCCAGACAACCTTCGGCAACGGCAATGATGAATGCTTAGCAAGTCCAAGCGTTGGTAGCCGACATGATGCGCTCCCACGGCAGTGACCTTCCTCCGATCACGGCAACATACTTGAAGCCCTACACCGCGAGGATCCAGCAGCTATGCTTTCCAGTCGGATTCTAGCCACCAAAGTTCCAGCACTTCGACGGAAAGGGAAATCCAAGACAGCACGTTGCTCACTTCATCGAAACTTGCAACAACGCCGGCACATATGGCGACGAGATGGTGAAGCAATTCGTTCGCACCCTCAAAGGTAATGCTTTTGACTGGTACGTTGACCTTCCTCCAGGGACCATCGACAGCTGGGATCAGATGGAGAGGGAATTCCTCAATTACTTCTACAGCACCAGACGCACCGTCAGCATGACCGAACTCACCACCGTCAAGCAAAGGAAAGACGAGCCGGTGATCGACTACATCGATAGATGGAGGAACCTCGCGCTGAATTCATGAAACCGCTTGTCTGAAGACTCGGCCATCGAGATGTGCACCCAAGGCATGCACTGGGGCCTGCTCTACATCCTCAAAGATATCAAACCTCGGTCTTTCGAAGAACTCACGACTCGGGCTCACGACATGGAACTCAGCCTAGCAAGCCACGGGGACTCGAAGAACAAAGACTTCTTGAAGGTGGAGAAGAAGGATAAGCCGGCCCCACCGAAACCGAAACAAGTCAATGTTGCGGACGTCGCTTCAACCTCCAAGCCGCTCAAGATCGGTGGCAAGCCAGATCAGAAGAAGGGAGTCGCCATACCGCCACCTCCACCGCCAAGACAAAGGATAACTCTCGAGGAGCTCGAAGCTAAGGAGTACCCCTTCTCGAACTCGGAAGTCTCCTCCATGTTCGATCAACTACTGCAAGAGAAGATGATAGAGCTCCCTCCTTCGAAGAGGCCCGAGCAGATGCATCGTGTCGATGACCCCCTCTTCTGCAAATACCACCAGGTGGTAAGTCATCCCATCGAAAGGTGCTTCGTTTTCAAGGAAAGAATCATGGCGCTCGCAAAGCAAGGAAAGATAGAAATTGACACCGGGGAGGTCGCTACGGCCAACATGACGTCCATCGCCTTCGGCTCCTTCTCGCCGGTACTCGTTGCTGCTCGGTGAAGCATGCTCAAATTGCGCATCAACCGTCAAGCGCCAACCGCTAAGTCAATTTCCCAGCCGAAAGTCTCAAAGCAATGTCAACATACTCCTGTGCTCACCGAGGAAGAAACGCCGATGCCCTGGGGGCAACCATCGCTCACGCCAGCACCTCTTCCAAGCAATGCTATATCCCAACGAGCGCTCCAAAGGAGATACGAACAAGGAGATCCAGAAGTCGGTCTACTGGGCCAGCCTTCGGGAAAGTTCGACTATTACATCCTCTACTCAAGACCTCCGTCCGTTTCAATCGACGAAATCAAGCCCACCGGCTGGGAATCGGAAGACGAGCCAGTGGAGCTTCAAGAAGAGCAAGTCCCTTCCAGTCGAGCTACGTCCCAATGCGCTCTCTGGAAAAGATACGAGCAGGGAGATTCAGAAGTCAGTCTGCTGGGCCAGTCTTCGGGGAAGTTCGACTATTACGTCCTCTACTCAAAGCCTCTATCTGTTTTGATCGAAGAAATCAAGCCCACCGGCTGGGGATCGGAAGATGAGCCAGTAGAGCCTCCGGAAGAACAAGTGCCTTCAAGGGAACCAGTTGCTGCTACCGATCATTATCTTAGCGGAGGGAAATCCACCGACGAAGAGGCATGGGTCATGCTACCACGGCGGTGAAAGCCACGACAAGAAAGGCAACACAAGCAAGACCGCGTGATGAGGAGGTTTCTCGAGCGAAGGACCTACAAGAAGAAAAGCAAGACTCCATAAAGGAAGGTGTTCAAAGTGCCGCCAGCAAGCCAAAATGATCTCCTCCAGCAAAGCCTTCCAGAACCTGCAACACTGCAAGAATTCTTCCCGGATCACTTCCTCCCAGTCGATCAGCACATCAGGGTGTCTTATTGCATGGTCGAAGTTCATGAGGCATCGGAAGGAAAAGACGAAAGCGAAACTTCTGAAGAAGGCGACTCCACCGACGAGGGAGATGATTCCAACCAAGGGGGCACTGCCTCTCATGACGAGGCAATCCTGCACTTGCCACTCGTAGAAGCTTTGCATCTCCCGAAGAAGGCTCGCCTGGCAATGGCTATAGCCTTGGCCGATCCAGACAGCTACAAGAGGAAGAGGAAGGATGACCACAAGAGCAAAGCTGTGGCCTCGTGCGATGCAACGATAACCTTTTCCGACGAGGACTTGCAACTCGGAACGCGACTGCACAACCGGCCTATCTACGTTTCGGGATACATCAAGGAGAAGCCAGTGAATCGAATCCTGTTAGACTGTGGCTCCGCCGTCAATATCATGCCTATCCAGACAATGCGGTAACTCGGCATCACCAACGACCAGCTCTCGCCAAGTCAGTTGGTCATTCAAGGGTTCAACCAGGGCGGACAGTCCACCGTCGGAATCATCCGTTTGAAGCTTTCCATCGGCCCGCTAGATACAACGGTCCTCTTCCACATCATCGATTGCCAGATGTCATATCGCCTCCTATTAGGAAGGCCATGGCTGCACGAGAATGGTGTCGTAGTATCCACCTAGCACCAGTGCCTCAGGTACTACGAAGAAGGCATGGAGAGGTGCATAGTTGCGAAAGACAAGCCATTCAACGAGGCCGAGGCACACTTGGCCGACGCTAAGTTCTACCAAGCAAAGGACCTAGTCGTGGAAGTTCTTCCAGCTAAAGCCCCTTGAGCCCAGAAGATTGAAGAAGTGAAGCAGGATAAGACTCCTCTTCCCGCAAATCTGACGCCACCTTCCGACGAAGCAAGACTCAAGGTCCAAGGAATGCCAAAACCTAGGCAAAGGATGTGCATCAGTTCCGAGTCAAGAGCAATGCAACATACCCCGTTGCCCGTCCAAACGACGCCAATCCTGTGTCTCGCGCCTCAATGGCTTCGCAAATCTGAATGATCACCTTCTACTCCGGTAAGAAATCTGGTCCCGTCGTTATCGCAGGCCAATGTCATCACTATGCAAGAAATGACGTTGCCACTATCTAGCCTAACGCAAGCTCCGAACCCGAGCAGACCTGTCGAATCCATCGATCCCAACCAACTTGGATTCAAGCCGAAAGGAAGTTGGGGGCAAAATGCTGCTAAGTTGCTGTTCAAAGCCGGCTATGACAGAGAAAGCGCCATGGGAGCACTTCCCCCAGCAGCAACTCCACATGGGATGACGAGAACTCAAGCTCGGCTGTTTCAAAACGGTGAACAAATTCTCCCGAACCGCCGAGGCATCGGCTCCAGTCAAGCTCCGTTGGTCATCAGAACCGCAGCAAAGAAGACCTTCACCTCGAACTAAATCGGGGCAAAGATGGTGGACGAAGTAGCTGAAGGATCGACAATCTCAATGCTCCACCTACCCTAGTCGTCCCGACAGCAGAAGAAGACAACAACGGGCTCGATGCCAAGCCTTGCTCCAGAAGCAAATCAGAGGGGGTAAAAACCGATCGAATCGAAAACGCACGTCTGTGTTCGAAAGACTCAGGCCAGTTAAGCAATCAAAGAAGAAGTCAGTGTTCGATCGTCTGGGAATGCCAATCGAGGACTTTGTTTCAACACCCACCCACCCACCCATGGTTGCCGTCAATCATATCTCCATTACGGATCCCGACAACGGTGATACTTCTACTTCGGACGACGAGTTGCCAGCCGCCCCGCCAATCCTCGAAGAAAGGGGGCAGTCCACCATTAATGACTTGAAGGAAATCAACTTGGGCACAGAGACAGAGCCTCAGCCTACATTCGTCAGCACACTCTTGACCCCTGAGGAAGAAGCCGCATATATCAAACTGCTTAAAGAATACAGAGACGTCTTCGCATGGTCCTACAAGGAGATGTCGGGCCTCAATCCCAAAATCGTTGTACACCAACTCAACGTCAAACACGGAGCCAGCGCTATCAAGCAAGGACAAAGACGCTACCGGCCAGAACTGGTACCCCAAATAGAAGGCGAAGTTAACAAGTTGATCGAAGCCAGCTTCATCCGAGAGGTCAAGTACCCGACAAGGATCTCTAGCGTCGTCCCGGTCAAAAAGAAGAACGGTCAAATTCGAGTGTGCGTGGACTTCAGAGACTTGAACAACGCATGCCCAAAGGACGATTTCCCCTTGCCAATCATGGAGCTAATGGTGGACGCAACGACAGACCACGAGGTACTAACTTTCATGGACGGGTCATCGGGCTACAATCAGATTCGGATGGCACCCAAGGACGAAGAGCTCACAGCATTCCGCACACCGAAAGGAATCTACTGCTACAAAGTTATGCCATTCGGCTTGAAGAATGCAGGAGCCACCTACCAGTGAGCTATGCAGAAAATCTTTGACGACATTCTTCATCAAAACGTGGAGTGTTATGTCGATGACCTCGTGGTGAAATCCAAGAAGAAGTTGGCACATCTACAAGATCTCGAGCTAATCTTCAAACGGCTTCGAAGGTACCAACTCCGCATGAATCCACTCAAGTGCGCATTCAGAGTCTCCTCAGGCAAGTTCCTCGGCTTCGTCGTACGACATCGTGGTATTGAGATAGATCAATCCAATATAGATGCTATCGTCAATATGCCCGCGCCGAAGACAGTACGAGACCTCAGAGGCCTCCAAGGGCACTTGGCATATATCCGGAGATTCATCGCCAACCTAGCTGGAAAGTGTCACCCTTTTAGTCGCCTCATGAAGAAAGGAGCGCCGTTCAAATAGGACGAAGCTTGCCAAGAAGCACTCCAAAACATCAAAGCCTATCTACTGAAGCCACCAGTTCTATCAGCACCAGCTCAAGGAAGGCCGCTCATCCTCTACATTACTGCCCAGGAGCAATCCTTGGGGGCACTCCTGTCTCAGAACAATGAACTTGGCAGGGAGACGGCTTGCTACTACTTGAGTCGCACTCTCGTCGGCGCAGAGCTGAATTACTCCCCAATCGAGAAGGTCTGCATAGCGCTCATCTTCGCTATGAAAAAGCTGTGACACTTTATGCTGGCTCACACCATCAGACTCGTCTCGAAGGTTGACCCCCACAAGTACATCATGTCAAGACCAGTGCTTTCCGGACGTCTGGCCAAGTGGGCCCTGCTTCTACTTGAATTTGATATCACCTTCGTACCGCAGAAAGCGGTTAAAGGGCAGGCCCTCACGAACTTCCTCGCAGAATACCCTCTCCCGGCGGAATGGGAGGTATCAAAAGATCTCCCAGATAAAGAAGTGTTCTCCATCGACGTCGCCCCATCCTGGAAAATGTTCTTCGACGGCGCAGCAAGGCAAGACATAGCGAGAGCCAGAGTCATCTTCGTCACTCCGGACAACGAAATACTCCCCTTCTTATTCCTACTGTCGGAATCATGTTCCAACAATATGGCAGAATATCAAGCTCTGCTCATCGGTCTCGAGCTGGCCGACGAAATGAAGCTTCAAGGACTAGAGATTTTTGGTGACTCTCAACTCGTTATCCAGTAAGTCTTAGGGGCATACGAAGTCAACAAAGAAGACCTGGTGCCATTGCATGCGCGAGCTATGGAGCTCCTCGGCAAACTCAAGGCTGCTTCCATTCAACACGTTTCCAGGAACCTCAACCAGCAAGCTGACGCACTCGCAAATCTGGCGGCTACACTCCCGTTTCCAGAAGAACACCAGCTCGTCGTCCCCATCTGCAGAAGATTCGCGATCACCAAAGAAGAAGGTCCGATCAAAATTCTAGTTCAAACCAACGCGGTGCACGTCCTCGAAGTTAAAGAGCAAGACTGGAGGCAACCATTGGTGGATTACCTCGTCCATGATAAACTCCCCAAAGATCCGAAGCGCAGAGTCGACATCCGGTGACGATCGTTGAAGTTCTACCACTTCAACAACGAGTTATATCGCCGAAGCTACGATGGCACACTCCTGAGATGCCTCGCAAAGGAAGAGGCAGAAGCAGCACTGGAAGAAGTACACACTGGAATCTACGGCTCACACCAGTCTGGCCTGAAGCTCCACTTCCGCGTCAAGAGGATGGGATATTACTAGCCTACCATGATCAAGGACAGCTTGGAGTACGTGAGAAGATGTCACGCTTGCCAGATGCACGGGGACTACATCCGCCAACCTCCGGAGCCTTTGCACCCAACAATCGCGTCTTGGCCCTTCGACGGATAGGGACTCGATATCGTCGGCCCCCTGCCCAAGTCATCCAAGCAACATCTTTACATTTTGGCGGCAACGGATTACTTCTCCAAGTGGGCTGAAGCAACACCTCTGCGGGAAGTTACAAAGCACTCCGTTATCAGCTTTATCCAGAATGACATTATCTTCCGCTATGGAGTCCCCCGCTACATCGTAACAGATAACGGAAAGCAGTTCAAGAATGCTGTCATCAGCCAGTTCTACGCATTGTACAATATTAAGCAGAATTGTTCGACGATGTACAACGCTCCGGCCAACGGTCTAGTAGAAGCCTTCAACAAGACTCTGTGCAAGCTGCTGGAGAAAACCGTCTCGAAGATAAAGAAAGATTGGCACGAACGCATGGGCGAAGCACTATGGGCTTATCGGACGTCCTTCCACACGCCGATACAAGCAACACCATATTCCCTCGTCTATGGTGTAGAAGTTGTTCTTCCCCTCGAGCTCCAGATCTCATCGCTCAGGATAGCAATCCAGGAAGGCCTCACCACCGATGACAACGCCCAGCTCTGCCTAGCAGAATTGGAAGCATTGGACGAGAGACGCCTCGAAGCTCAACAACGTCTGGAATGTTATCAGGCCCGACTGTCTCGCGCCTTCAACAAGAAGATCCGTCCTCGATCATTCCAGATGGGGGAACTGGTGCTGGCGGTCAAACGCCCCATCATCCTCTCGCATCGAGGAGGGAAGAAATTTGACGCCAAATGGGATGGCCCGCACTCCGTCAAGGAAGTCTACTCCAACGGTGCCTATCTCCTCACCACGCCAGAAGGGCTGACACTCGGCCCTATCAACGGCAAGTACCTCAAAAGGTACTATGCCTGAAGCAAGGCCACACCCCTTGCGCAAATAATAATAATAATAATAATAATAATAATAATAACAATAATAATAATAATAATGAACTACGTGCGACTTGATCCCCCTTAGGGGGGTACGTAGGCAGCATGAGAAGTTACTTCAGGTTCAGTCCGACCAAAAGAAAAGTCAACAATGGTCCATGCAAAGGATGTGGCAAAGCGAGGTAATATTATTAGATCATGGAGAAAAGGCGATACATGGCGTAGGTTCCAAAAAGAAAGCTACAATGCAAAACAACCAGACAAGAAGCAACTAAAAGAAGGTGTCCAAAGCTCGAAGACGGTGCAGTAACTCCTCTCTAGTCGCCTCCACTCGCTGAAGTTCCACGGGACGAGTGACCAGAAGCTCACGACGGGTCGCCAAGTCTGACTGCTGCTTCAGGTAACTCGCCTTCAAAGCGCTCTCCGCAGCCTCAGCTCGCTCCAGACGAGACTCTGCCTTTCGAAGCGAGACGCGCACAGACTCTATCTTCCTTTGAGCCTTTGACAGGCTGGAAGTGGCCTCCGTAAGTTGGTGCTCTGACTGACATAAACTCGCCTCAGCGGCCTCCAACTCAGAAGGGGAGCTCCCCTCTAGTAAAGCTCGCCGGGATCGATAAGCCTCGCTGTCGGTCACGAGCAGGTTCATCTGAGCAACGAAAGAAGAACTGTCGACTTTAAACTCCTCCAGGCTCACACAGAACTCTACACCGTCCGTCGACCACCAGTCCTGGAGGGCGCCAAAGCCAGCATCTTGGAAAGGCTCCAACATCGACTTGATATACTGCCGGCAGCTCGCAAGAAGGAACTCTAAAACTCTGCTCCTTGGCCTTAAACTCGGGCGAGGTGCCTCGGAGTAGGTAGGCAAGACCTTCCCTCCCGCTGCAGCCGCGATAGGAACCGCCTGCGCCAACGAGGGTGGCAGAACTGGAGAAACCGCCGCTACCGCTGCAACAACCGTCTCCTCCAACGGGCACGAGGGTACAGTAATCGGGGAATGCCGCTTGTCGACGCTCGAAACTTCAGCCTCCTCATGGAAAGACAAAGCGTCAACATCGATGCCGTCCAAATCAATATCGCCACTAGGAAAGTTCTCCCCGCAAAGCCCGAGGAGATCCAGATCATCCGGAGGGATATCTAGCCCACATGCCCCAGGCACTTCCTGCGCGGCGCCAGTAGACGAATGCCCGAGAGACGCCTTTGGAGAGTTCGCCCCGCGCTCTACCACTATAACGGAATCTGCCCAAAAAGGATACACTACTCAGCGTAATGGAACTTCCCGAGCGTAGAAGAGAAATAAAATAAAGAGAACTCCATACCTGCGAGGTCGGACGAAGCAGCCCTAGACGGAGGGATCACCTCATCTTTTAGAAGTCCAGGCTCCTCGGTATCCTCCACTGGACAAGGGACCCTTGGAACCATCCCGCGAGGAATGCAAACCTTTCTTATTTTGGGAGGGACACCCTCAACAGCGGCCTCCGAGAAACGGGATGCCCCGGGGGCATTAGTAAGCTCGGCGTCTAACACGGGAGCCGAAGAAGGGACACGACAGGCACTGGAAAGACGGCTACAGCTCCTCTGCACCCTCTGAAGCCCCAGTCGGAGGAGACGATCCTCCACTCCTGCAGAAGAGTCAAAGCAGAAATTTCTAAACTCGCTGCTCGCCAGGACGTCAACCGGGAGACTCGCAAGCAAAGGGGAAACTCGCCCTTCAATCCACTTGCAGTACTCCGAAGTAGCAGCATCCCGAAACCCGGATTTGGTCCCAGGGAAGAAGCTGCTGCTAGTCAATCGAGCGTAGAGAGAAGCCCAGAGACGGTAACCCTCCTGCGGACTGATACGCCCCTGCAACTGCTGAGGCATACCGGGGAACTTGCTGTCAAAATCCCTGTTGGCGAGCAAAGCGGTGAGGAGAGTACTGCTCCACCTTCACCACATCCCCCTTGCGTCAAACCAAGTAGCCAGGACGGCAACTGACCATGTTCCAATACAGGCTATCTGGGAGTCCCTCGTTGTCATAGACAATAGACCTCTCCAAAGGCAACACCGCGTGCTCTGACAGAAATTCAAAGTCGGCGCTTCCTATCTTCCGCAGAAGAGTGCGAGCACACTCCCTCGGGCGCTCCCAACTGATAAAACCATTTAAGATCCCTCCTATCCCGGGAAGGAACGACAGGTCAGCTTGATGCCCGCGTCTAGCAAAGATATCCTTTGGGAAGTGTAGAGCTATCCAGCCATACAAGTAGTGCAGAGGTTCGAACGTAGCGGACCGACCCAGCTCCTCCTTGGCATTATCCGAGCTGGACAAGTCCCAGTAAGTCCCACTGAGACCCCGATACAAGGCGCACAATATGGCCGGGGCTAGATTGAAAAGCTCCCCCCTCGCCATCATGGAAGCTGCAAGGAAGGTCCCCGGACGGATAACCTCACCAGAACAGGGAAGCACGAACCGGCAGAGGAAGATGACCAGCCCGGCGGCTCGGTAAACCGCTCGCCACTCCTCGCTATCACGCCTCAAGCCGAGGATTTCCCAGGGACACTGCTTTCCCTCCATTGAGTACTTCTTTCGAGCCAACGACTCAATGGGCCTCATGAAAGAACGAAGCGGAGGCCTTTTTATTTGAGCGACCTTCCACATCGGGTGAGCCGAAGGTGCCGGAGACCTATACTCGCCTCTGAACCAAAAGTCAACCCAAGAAGAAGGACGCACTCGATCTGACTGATCCCGCGCCACGATAATAGCGTATGCCTTGAACAAAAGAAGGCAAGAACTCAGAGCGAAGCTGCTGTCAAACAGATCCTTCAAAGCTGGAACCTCCTCCTGATAGTAATTCCGCACTTCGGGGCACCCGGAGACGATGTGGACGTCATGAAGTGAGATTCCTATCTCCCCCGCTCCAGTAAGGAAAGTATTGGTAGCCGGACACCAGAGTCCACAAAGTGCGCGATACATCCCCTCAGGACGGCTGTATTCTCGACGAGCCGGTGCCAGAAACTTTGCTAATAAGTTTATCTCGGGTTCCGCGCCAAAGACCTCGTAGAGCTCGCCCATCCATTCACGGAAACCGCAAAGGTATTGGACGTCTCCCCGAGGCCAAGAATCGGTACCCCATCGGGTCAATCGGGAGCATATCTTCGAGGCAACAACCGGAGTGGGCACGAAATCTTCATCACAATGGTGGAAAGGAGTACTCAAACTCGGCCGGAGAAGCTTTATGGAAATCCCTTCGTCAGTATAGATCTTTTTGCTCAATTTCAGCATCCCACAAGTCGCATCCGCCACTCCATCTTCCGTGATGCGCTCGTGGACAAAGACACGGAGCAACGACAGAAGGTCTTCCCGTCTCGAGTTGCGATAATGGTGCACCCGAGTAAGGGGGAAGCGAAGGCACCTCCTCCCATCGGAGAGGTCCTCAGCTATCCACCCCGGCGAAGTCAAGCTCTCAAAGACGCGAACCCTGGAGAACCATGAAGGGAAGCAAGTCAAGACAAGTGCAACAAAAAAAAAACGTCAGGATCATCGGACTCTGGGCGCGCACCACACTCCCGCGGGTCCGCATACCACCCACGCCGACCCAACTACGCCGACACGACTCGCGCCGGCCCGACTGCGCTGACACCACCCGTGTCGGCCGACGACGCTAGCGCCACCCAGCCAGGGCCGCAGCCACCTGCGCACCCGGCCACCGCACGGCACTGTGTCACTCGCCAGTCAACTCGCACCCGCGTCGCAGCCCGTGTGCCACGAGCCAACGCTGCTACCACCGGTGCCTTCGCAGACCAGAAGAAAAAGGAAAGAAAGAGAAAGTGCAAAAGGAAAGAAAGAGAAAGCCTCGAAAAAAAAAAAACAGACAGACAGACAGCAGAGAGGGGGGGCCCGCACGCACCCCCCTCCTCCGATCTGGTCGGGGCCGACCCGACCCCGTCGCCAACGCAGCCGGAGGGGGGGCGCCCAACTCGGGGCCACCGCCGCCCTCCCCTCTCCGATCCGATCGCGGTCGAGCCCGACTCGGCCGCCATGACCCCCGCGCCCGCACCTGGCCGCCGCGACTCCCGCGCCTGTACCCGGCCGCCGCGCACCCCGTGCGCCGCCGCCGCCCGCGCGCCGCCGCGTCGCAGCCCCACCGCCGCCCGTGTGCCGGCCCCCGCTGCTGCCGCTGCTGCTTCCTTAGCACGAGCCGGAGCCGAAGAAGAAGAAGAAAAAGAAAAGAAAAAAAAGAGAAGAAAGAAAAAGAAAAAGAAAAAGAAAAAGAAAAAGAAGAAAAAGAAGAAGAAGAAGAAAGAGGAAGAGAGAGGCGGCGAAGGCGACCCGCACCTCAGTCGCGCTCCTCCATCCTCCCCGCCTCGGTCCTCGCGGCATCGTCGCTTCAAGCCTGTCTTCGCAAAGACCTCCAAATCGCGCACCATTGCCGCCGACGAAAGAGGCGACACCGGGAAGACGAAGCAAGTCGCGTGCAACCCCAGGCAGCTCTCTTCCGACGACGGTCTCCAGAAGCCGGCAGAACCTTCGCAAAGAAGCACAATGGCGGATGAAGGGGGTAGGGGTCCTTAAATAGACCCCCAACCCCGCCCACAAAAGAAATCAAGGACAAGCGCTCTAGGATTCCTACGTGTCCAAACCCTACACGTTCTCACCGACGCACTCGTCCTTGAGGGGGCATTTGTAGACACACGAATTTCGTCTGACCCGGACCCGACTTACGTGTGCCAACGCGGATGCAAACCCGATGCGCGTTTCGACTCGGACTCGACTTGCACGCACCAGTGCGAACCCGGACCCGATTCGCGCCCAACAAAAGAGGAGCGGACCCCACACTCAAGGGGGGTCGGCCCCTACTAGGGATCCGAACCCCATGGGGCCGGCCTCTACTATGACCCAAACCCCATGGGGGCTGGTCGGCCCTGCAAGGAAAAAGAAGAGAAAGGCAAGAAAAAAAAAGGAAAGAAAAGAAAGGAAAGAAAAGAAAAGGAAAGAAAAGAAAAAGGAAAGAGAAGAAAGAAAAGGAAAGAACTACCGCCATGCGCGGGGGGAGGTTGCGTACGACGTCTGCTCACGCGCGGATCTGCGCCGATCCCTCGATCCGACGGACAAGAAGAAGCGCCGGATCACCATCGATTTCGTGTGCAAAATCCAGCCTTAATTGCCTCGCCAGGAAAGGAAACCAAATAAATGTTATTCCCCTCATTAATGGATGAATAAATCTATGGCAATTATGGGGGAGATATTAAAGGGATTTAAAATTAAAACTTCCCATATCTTCCCCCCCTCCTTTTGTCTATAAATAGAGGGGGAGGGGGAAGGCTCAAAGGGTCGAAGAAATCACAAGACGAAGTGCGGGAGCTCTGCAGAAGAGGAGACGCTTCTTCATCGACCCAAGGCTTCACGAGGCACGGGCAAGTCTGTCCCTTCGGGATCAGCTTAGTCCATTGAAAGCCCTCATCAACGTGAAGACCCTTGCACAAGAAAATCAAGGCTTCGACTCCGTGCACGAAGAAGAAAGCTCGGAGAAGAAGACCCTTCGACTTCGAAGACGCCAAACGCAAAGGCCGGAGAAGAAGCTCGGAGCGGCACTACCCCGTCGACTCCAACAAACCCTCTACCCCGATCAAGCTCCAAAGCCCGGAGAAGAGGAACAAAGCGTCATCACCCTGTCTCCTTCGACAAACGTCTGCACTATCCATGAAGAAGAAAGCCTGGAGCGGACTGCCTGAAGCATCACTACCCCCGCCGTCTTCATCGACAAAAGCCGACGCTACAACCGTCGCACAGAGACCGTCGCTACCCCACCGTCTTCATCAATAAAAGCCGACGCTACAACCGTCGCACGGAGATCGATGCTACCCCCACTATCTTCGAAAGCATTCTTCGACTCCGATCACGCCAAAGAAGCCCGGAGAAGAAGAGAAGTCCAGCCGACACCCAAACTGTCGAAGCACCGAAGAAGTAGCCTACGTCGTTCGAGAAGAAGACCGAGTTGACGTTGAAGCAAAAGCCCCAGTAAAGCCAGCGCCAAAGCAACGCAAGTGCCAAAGCCAAGTGACTACACCGGTCACGAACAAAAGCACCGCACGTTCTAGCCGATACGACATGAAGTCCGGAAGAACGAAAGCATCGCAAGCCTCCCCGTCTACGTCCAAGCGCACGCGCCAAAGCAAAGAAAAAGCCAGTGCCACGCCAAAGCCAAGCTAAAGCCAAAAGCCAAAGCCAAAGCCGACGCCAAAAGCACGATCGACGCCGCGAACCGACGATCAAGGACGCCGAGGTCAAAGCAAGGAACGAGGAAGACACGAAGACCGAGGAACAAAGCCAAAAACACGCGAAGCACGGAAGGGACAAAAGCCACGGCGGACACTCCTTAGCCTCTCCAAAACCCCCACCTTTAAAGACCTCTGTCCTGGGCGACTCCTTCAGAGCTCTCGCACGAACACCACGTGGAGACGCGGATCAAAGGGACCCTCTAGAGGATCTCTCCCACAATCCCCTGATCAACACTCGCCGCAACCCGGACTCGCCACACCCGAGCCACCCGGGTCCCGGCCACACTTGTAATCTGGTTTTGTGCAACAAAGATGACCCGTACCTTTTCTGCGCATACACACTCTCACCCAACTTGCTTTCTATGGGGTCTAAACCCCAGGATTAGGCCACTCCACCTCAGCTTCCCTATAGGAAACAACCCGTGACCTAATCCCGTGATCCTCCCTACTCGTTTTGGTTTGTGCACAACTAGGGGTTCACTTACCTATGATGTGCACGCGGATCTATACCGAGAGCCAGTCGGGCAATTAGGTTGCCACGACACCGAGAAATGACGGAAGAGGAAGAAAAATAAAATAAAACTTTCAATAATCAACAATATCATAGTACTCATGGTATTCTATATCATTTTCTTGCATCCAGGGTGATATACTAACAATGAATCTACTATCATCTCTAAACAACTAACATATAAGTAATACAACAAAATGATTTTCAATAACTTGGCAAATACAAAAAGGTGAATGTCCAAGATCCCTCACTTAGTATGTCACATATCAAGTGAATAATTTATTTTTAATTAAAATATTTACATGCAGTACGACTAACCTGTTGGAGCATGGCTATCGACCGTGAGTCGCTCTACTCCTAGTCCGAGTACAGTATGAAATTATATGCAGTGGACTATGTAAGTAAAATTATTGCTATCGTGCACGTTGGATTCGATAGTGGCAATGATTCAGGCCTTCAAGGACCTAGTGTTCAGGGTCAACGAATAGGATCGACAAAGCCAATCTGATCGAATCAATTCCTCTGAAAAATCAGGAAAGATCTAATCCTTGCAACCATGGTGGTTGGGAAGGGCTTTAAAAAAAAACTAACAGTCGCTGCTAATCTCGCGCAATTCAGAGCATGGAAGTGTCTGATATCATGAAAACACGCTTTATAGTGCGAGGGAACTGAAATGATCCTACCTGATCCAGTATGAACCGGGTTATTATGATGACAAAGAGCCAAAACTCCTAAGACTGGAATGCTAAGATGCATGAGGTGAGGTGTACAAGGCCACGAGTTAGCCCTACATCGCTTGGAGAGAAGGAGATCTTGAGCTACTTATATAATTTCTTCTCCTAAACTTAGAAGACGCATTTTTAAACCGTACGCCACTACAGATTTCGTTATAACTCCGTAGTTAAGTATTCTTGGGCGAGAGCAGTACTAGGATGGGTGACCACCCTAGGAAGTTCTCGTGCGGGCACGGGCAAAGCGGACAATATCTTGTGTGTTTGGGGTAGATGTTACAATGCCCATCCCGAAATATGGCACACCAAAGCAGGGCCAGAATTTGCCAAAACGCTTAAGTCTGGAACGCGCATCCCAAAGTATGGCACACCGAATCAAGGTCAAATTTCATCAGAAAAACAAAGTCTGGAACACGCATCTCAAAGTATGGTGCGCTACCAGAAAAAGCTAAGTCTGGAAAACGCATCACGAAGTATGGCGCACCGAAGCATGGTCAGATTTCGTTAGAAAAACTAATTCTTGAATACACTTCCTGAATTATGGCGCACTGAAGCAGAGATAGATTTTGCTAAAAAAACTAAGTCTGAAATGCGCACCTCGAAGTATGGTGCATCGAAGCAGGGCAATACTTCGCCAGAAAAACTAAGTCTAGAACATGCATCCTAAAGTATGGCGCACCAAAAGCAGGGTAAGAATTCGCTAGAAAAACTAAGTCTGGAATGCTCATCCCAAAGTATGGCGCGCCGAAGCAGGCTCAGATTTTGCAAGAAAAACTAAGTCTGGAATGTGTATCCCAAAGCATAGCGTACCGAAGCAGGGCCAGATTTTGCTAGAAAAAGTAAGTATGGAACGCACATCCCAAATTATGGCGCATCGAAGCAGGGCCAGATTTTACCAAAAAAACTAAGTCTGAAACGTGCATCCCGAAGTATGACGCACCGAAGCAGGGCTAGACTTTACCAAAAAAACTAAGTCTGGAATGCACATCCCAAAGTATGGTGCACCAAAGCAGGGCCCAAAAAAAAAGTCTGGAATGTGTATCGTGAAGTCTGGCGCACTGAAACAGGGCCAGACTTCACCAGAAAAACTAAGTCTGGAACACGCATCCCAAAGTATAATGCACAGAAGCAGGGCCAGACTTCACTTGAAAAAATAAGTTTGGAACGCACATCCCAAAGTATGGGCACCGAAATGGGGTCATATTTTGCCAGAAAAACTAAGTCTGGAATGTGCATCCCGAAGTATGGCGCACCGAAGTTGGGCCAAACTTTGCCAAAAAAACTAAGTCTAGAATGCGCATCCCAAAGTATGATGCACTGAAGCAGGGCAAGATCTCAGCAGAAAAACTAAGTCAAGAAAGTCTACAATCTCGACTCACGACTGATTTGTCAAATCTGCTGGCCCAAGCCTACTGACCCCACAGCACCGAGGACTGTCCGAACTTGAGCCATACTACTCAGCATAGACTTTTTTGCACCAGGAGATCCTAATCGACCCACAGAACCCTGGCCCGACAAGAAGGGGGTAACTGTGGGTGTAAAATTTATCCAAGACTGCAACCAGGCTCTTTGGGCTTGTGCAATGGCCCAACTGATGAGTCCAGGCCCAAGAAGCATCAGGCCCACATACCGAGTGTGCCTTATTTGGAGTTTGGCAGAGGCCAAATTAAGGCCCAATAAGAAGGCTAGGCCCAGGACTAACACCACCTCAGCACTGCCATGTCATCATTGCCATATCAGCACATATTTTAGCTATAAAAGGACCCCTATGACATACAAAAAAGGGATTGGTTGGTTGGGGGGTGGATTGATAAAGAGAGGAGAGGATTCAAAAGCCAGATCTCTCTTCTTGTTCTATTCTAGTTGCTACGTACAACACCGATTGTAAGAAGCAACTTCTCTCGGTCTGTCGATAGAATGCTCACCCTCCCATTTCGCATCCATTATAGTGCAAACCAGGTGGCACCTCTTGTCCGAAGACGTAGGTCATAAGACCAAACTTCGACAACAACTCCTGATTCATCTCTCTCTTTACTCTCTAATTTCTATATCTACAACATACAAACCATCTAATTCAATCAAGAATTGTGGGGTATGATTCATGATCAAGACGGCACAAAAATTTTCCCTCATAGCCCTCGAATCGATACCAAAGGCGCTGTTGATGGTGGTCAGCTTGGGGCGACCCTCCTTCTCCCTGAACATGCTGACTAGTGCAGCCCAATCGTCACGACAGCTCACTACTTTGTAGTAGCCAAGGCCGTACCCAACATCTTGTCTTTACCGATATTAAGGAGTTCATCCGTTTATTGGTTGAAGGCTGAGATATATTCCACGATTCTTGTACTTTCAGCCATCTGAAGAGTGTAGATCTTCTACTTTAGATACAACTGATTCATGAGTGACCGGATCATGTATATACTCTCCAACTTCTCCCAAAGCCTTACCATGGAGACCTCCATGGAGATGTTTGCCAACACAACCTTCGTGAGACACATCCGAATCGTGCTCGCCGTTTTCAAATAAAACTAAATCCAATAGTAGTCCGACATCAAGTCCGGCTTGAGGCCCTTCAGAGTTTTATGCAATCTGCCTTGAATCAACGTATCCCTATCTTGTATTTGCCACAAGCCAAAGTTGATTTGGCCATCGAACTTCTTAATCTCGAACCATATGTTTGATCCTTGAGTCGTCATCTTTGATTTTTTCGTCATCGAATTGGCGCCTAAGAATTATCAACAAGATTCTCTAATACCAATTTACTGTGATCTGAGACCCTCGCATAGCGGAAGGAGCATATAACACGATAGACGAATAACCTCTACGAAGAAGATGATGACTCACCACTACCTAGAAGATGAATAAATAAACAAAAGCTCCACTAACAGCTCAACCAGGTTCGGAGCAAGATCTGGGTATTCTGGATCCTTGGGATGATTATGATAATAGCAAATGGCCTGATGATGCTCTTTGGTTTGACTTTACTCTAGTTATTAAGTTGGGTGAACTGAGAAAGGGTAGGGCTGCAACGCTTAAACCATTTGTGGAGCTCGTCCAATGGAAAATCGGAAAACTCGAGGGTACTTTGCCTTTGACTCCTAGAGACCGTAAGCTCTTCAACAATGAGTATTTTCCGGGTGTTAAACCTAAAGTCTATTCCTTGCTCATGGATTCATTCCTCCTATCCTTTCTTGGCATTGAGGGGGATAATCATATTGAGGGGGATCATCTGGAGTCCTGGCAGAATTTGAAGCTTTCCGGGGAGGACTTGATTTCTGACTGGGGTGAGCCCATTGGTTCTGGAGACAATGATAGTGAAGCAGCAGATGCGGGAAAGAAAGTTGATGAAGGCATTGATCGGGCTTCTCTGGAGGTCAAGCAAGAGATTTTGGCTAGGGAGCAGGAGCAGTCCCGAACTTCGCGAATTGGTAAACAGACCAAGGAGAGTTGGCCAAAGGGCCCTTGCGATAGGACTTCTCGAAGCAGGCGGCGTTAGTAGAGCTTACTTGCAGCCTTTGCAGTAAGTCGGAGGGTGGTTCAAGGTTGTTGGTCTCTTGGGCTTTTGATTGTTTGTCGATTGGAGGGGAGATACTACGTCTGCTGTAGGGGAGTTACCTTGTGTGGAGTGTCGGGACTGCTCTCTTTTGCTTCCGACTGTTTTGTCAATTGTAAGGGATCTTGGCGTATAGGAGTGTGGAGTTTGGGAAGAGGAGTATGGGATGATCGGCAGGGCCTTTTGGATGTTGGGTCTTTGCTTTTTTAGTCTGGAGTCCTGTTACTCACTACGGTGAGCTAGTAGTGTGGCCCTATTTGGCCTAGTTTCTGCTTACTCACCCAGAGCTAAGCCGAGTCCTGTAATTGCCTTTATTTTCTAGTAATATATTCGTTTTTTACCTCCCAAAAAAATAAATAAATAAATAAACAAAAGCACAAGCAATTATACACACGATGATATCCGACAATAATGATCAATGGATTAACTAGTATGAGAAAAATCCAAGTACACGTTTGTTTGTCTCTTACCAATCCCTCATACACCCACAAAGACATATCTCTCAAAGAGAATATATCCTGCAGCCCTCTTACCTCAAAGAACTAGAAGAACCCTTCCCGAAACCCTCAAGTCTCCCTAGGATTCCTCTCCCTCACCTTTGGTGATGGTTACCCTGTAAAGCCTGATAGAGCTTTGATATGTCCTCTCATGTGCCCATAGGCTCGTCGAAGACTCTCCTATTTATAGGTGCATATTCGTATCCAAGTTATAAGAGGAATTCCACAAGAAAATGCAGGTCGAACCGCTTGACCCGAGTGCTACAAGAGTCGATCGTGCGCACAACCTGGGACAGTCATGCGCACGATCCGCCTCGACTGCTCGCCCGACTTTTCTACCGATGCCAATCTTGCGCATGACCTGGGACAGTTGTGAGCATGATCTTCTTGACAAATCCCTTCCTCGCTCCTGTGCTCTGTCTTCCGCCAATCCTTTTGCGCATGAACCTTGAAGTTGTATGCGGCTTGTTTGGAGCCACATCTTCAACATCTCGATTGGTACCACAACCTCACAGCAGGTTTCATAACTTGATTCGAGAACTTGGCTAATTTGTTCATCCAGTACTACCGGTCAAACTAGAAGCCAGAGAAGAAGCTTGACACTCTATAGGCTTCAGATGGGATTATACGAATTCCTTCGAAGTTTCACTCGAAGATTCCAGAAGAAGCATGAAACGTTCTTTGGACGGCACGTGAATGATGAGGTAGTCATGCTTGTCTTTCAAAATGCCCTACGATATGATCTTCATAGCTACAATGATCTCATCAGGAACCCACCGCTCACGCTTGGAGCAATGTTCGATCGGATCAAAAAGTAGATCAAAGTGGAAGATACCAAGTCACTCACAAAGGGCGAGATGCAAAAAGGCAGCCATCAGACAAGGGATCTCCAAGATGATCGGCTCAGGTGCAATATGCTCGTACTAAAGATGAAAGATCATCCAAGTGATCTCTAGAAGGGGATTATAAATCCCTAATCGGTGCTTAGATGCATGACACCTACGCCCCTAAACCTATGTTTTGTTCCATCTTTTGATAGCTTAATTGATGCTATTAAGAGTACTTTCTTCATTTGCAGGTAATCAAACGATTACACGGAATAAGGTCGCAGAAAGAGCGAATGGAGTCTGAAAAACTGATTTGAACCCGATCCGAAGGGTATGTGTTTTGACTTTGTATCTGTAATAATGCTTGGGGAGGGTATGGGTTTCCACCAAATCAACTTTCGAATATGGGTATGGGTACTTCAATCCCCATATCTGAAACTAGAAACCCGGTTGCCCCTCTAACTTGTATATACTAGATAATTATGTTGGAGTTTAGTTCCACATCGACTAGCGGGGTGGGCAGTGTTCTCTTCATATATCCTCTATGAATCTCCCTTTACGATCTGGGTTTGAGGGTTTGAGGGTATCTAATATGGTTTCATGCAAGTTTGACCTATGCCCGTTAAGCTGATTAGGAGCCTAACCACGTGACAAGGATCGGACAAAACTGGCCTCGATATGAGATAGAGTTTTGGAGTTTAGTCCCACATCGACTAGCGGGCTAAGCAATGTTCTCCATATACCCTATTGTAGACCTTCTCTTAAGACCCGGATTTTGGGTTGCGAGGGTATCTAACTGATTCCAAAGCCTAACCGAACTCATATCTCTATCAAAACTCATGCTCTACTAAAACCAATTGTGAGCGCAGAAAAAGTTTCGGGTCGTCTTTATTGCGGATCACACGAGATTACAAATTTTTTTGATCAGGAGATTGTGGGAGAGATCCTCTGGAGGGTCCCTTTGATCCGCGTCTCCACGTGGTATTCGTGCGAGAGCTCTGAAGGGGTTGCCCAGGACAGAGATCTTTACAGGGTGAGGGTTTTTGAGAGGCTAAGGAGTTTCTGCCGTTTGATTTTGTCCCGTCCGTGCTTCGCGCTTTCTCGGCTAGGAAGGCTTTGGGCTTCGTTCCTCGGTCTTCGTGTCTTCCTCAATCCTTGCTCGACCTCGACGTCCTTGATCGTCGGTTCGCGGCGTCGATCGTGTTTTTGGCGTCAGCTTTGGCTTTAGCTTTCGGCTTTGGCGTAGCTTTGGCGTGGCTCTGGCATTTGCTTTGCTTTGGCGCTTGCGCTTGAACGTAGGCGGGTAGAGACTTGCGATGCTTTAGTTCTTCCGGACTTCGCGTCGTATCGGCTAGAACGTGCGGTGCTTTGCTCGTGACCGTCGTAGTTGCTTGGCTTTGGCACGTGCGTTGCTTTAGCGCGGGCTTTACCGGTGCGTTTGCTTTGGCTTCTTGCGTTGGCTTTGACTTTAGCTTTGACTCGATCTTCTTCTCGAACGGCGATGGCTACTTCTTCAAGGCTTCTTTATTCTTCCGGCTTCCTCGACGATTGTGGCGTCGGCTTGGCTTTTCGGCGGGGGTAGCGCCGATCTTCGTGCGACGGTTGTAGCGTCGGCTTTTGTTGATGAAGACGGCGGGTGTAGCACCGGCTTCGGCACGACGGTTGTAGCGTCGGCTTTGTTGGTGAAGACGGCGGGGGTAGCACCGATCTCCGCACGACGGTTGTAGCGTCGGCTTTGTTGGTGAAGACGGCGGGGGTAGGACCGATCTTCGCACGACGGTTGTAGCGTCGGCTTTGTTGGTGAAGACGACGGGGGTAGCACTGATCTCCGCACGACGATTGTAGCGTCGGCTTTTGTTGACGAAGACGGCAGGGGTAGCACCGGCTTCAGGCCTTCTTCTCCAAGCTTTCTTCTTCGTACGAGGAGTCGACGCCTTTGTTGAAGACGACGAGTGTTGTCGGCTTCGATCTTCTTCTACGGCCTTTGCTTATGGCTTCTTAGGAGTTGATGAAGATCGTTGGAGAAGTCAGGATGACGACGACTCCGGGTCTTCTTCTCCAAGCTTTCTTCTTCGTGCGAGGAGTCGAAGCTTTGATCTTCGAGTGCAAGGTCTTCACGTTGATGAGGACTTGAAGGGCCAAGGATTCCCGTAGGACGTGCTTGCCGTGCCTCGTGAAGCCTTCGGTCTTCAAGCGTTGGAGCTTCTCTTGCAGTGCTCTTTCGTCTTCAGCTTTTCCGACCTTTTGTGCCTTCCCCCACCCCCTCTATTTATAGGCAAAGGGGGGCGGTTGGGGGAGATATGGCTGAAAATTTTTTGTTTCATCCGATATCTCCCCCCATAACCATCAAGATATTGTTCCTTTATCCAAGGAAACAAACCCGATCCCCTCCTTTTTAGTTGGGGTGGTTACGGGCCAGATGTGACTCGATCTTTTAAAGATTGAGTTGTTATTTTTGTTGCACTTTTGGATCGGATGGCGACACAACGTCATCTTGTCCGTTGGATCGAGGGATCGTCGCGGATCTACGGCTGCGTAGACGTCCACGCCACCTCCCCCCGCATCGAGGCGGTTTTTGATTTCTTTTTCTTTTTCTTTTGTTTTTCTTTTTCTTTTTCTTTTCTTTTTCTTTTTCTTTTCTTTTCTTTTTCTTTTATGGCCGGCCCCACCTCTCCATGAGGAGGGGGGCACGGCCCCCCTCTTTGTGTTCGGGTAGCGGGTCCAGTAGGACCCGCTTACTTTGAGTTGGGCTGCGGCGCGCGAGCCGAGTTTACACGCGGGCCGAGTGCGCATGCGGGCTGTTTGTGTGCGGGCCCAATTTCGCATGCGGGCCATTTGTGTGCGGGCCCAATTCCGCATGTGGGCCGTTGTGTGTGGGTCAAGTTGCATGCGGGCCGTTGTGCGTGGGCCAGATTTTCGCATATGGGCCGTTGTGTGCGGGCCCAAGTTGCATGGGTGAGTCGGGTTCGACCCGAAGGCCGTTGGGTGCGGGCCTATTTTTCGTGTACAAATCGGGTTCGACCCGTTGGCTAATTTCGATGCCCACAAGTGCCCCCTCAAGTTCGAGTGCGTCCGCGGGAAACGCGTAGCGGTTGGACTTGAGTCGCGTATTCGTGTGGGATTAGGTCTTTAAAAGGACCCCTGTTTTTTGTTTCTTGTCATTATCAGCAATTCCCGGCGGCTTGGAGACGAAAGCTCTGCTAGGGTTTCTTGCTTCGCGACGATGCCGCGGAAAATGAAGGTGGTCGCACCATGGAGTTCGCGGAGGAGAGGAGACCGCCGGCCCGTGGAGGGCGGAGGCCTGCCGGCGAGGTGATCCTCCTCCTCCTCCTTTTTCTTCCTCTTCTTCTTCTTCTTGTTCTCATGGTGGGGCCGTGGGCATGCGAGGTGCGGCCGGCGTGTGAGCCGGAGACGAGGCGCGGCCGGGGGCTGCAGGGTGCGGCCGGCGTGCGAGCCGAAGGTGGGACGCGGCCGGGGGCTGCAGGGTGTGGGTGCAAATTTTGGTAAGAAGCCTTCAAACAGCGGGACCCACCGGCCCTACCTGGTGGGCCCCTGGAGACAACAGCGGGACCCACCGGCCCTGCCTGGTGGGCCCCTGGAGACAACAGCGGGACCCACCGGCCCTGCTTGGTGGGCCCCTGGAGATAACAGCGGGACCCACCGGCCCTGCCTGGTGGGCCCCTGGAGATAACAGCGGGACCCACCGGCCCTGCCTGGTGGGCCCTTGGAGACAACAGCGGGACCCATCGGCCCTGCCTGGTAAGCCCCTGGAGATAACAGTGGGACCCACCGGCCCTGCTTGGTGGACCCCCGAAGACAACAGCAGAACCCACCAGCCTTACCTGGAGGATCCCCAGATACGGCAACAGAAACCGCCATTTACCCTGGAATTCCTCCCAGAGAGTCCTATAAATAGCAGAGCCTTCGAATGTAAAAGGGATCCGAAAATTCTGATTTTCCACTCTGAGATCTGACTTTCAGAACCAGAGCTCTGGAATCTCTCAACTTTCCCTCTTCCATCTCCCTTTGATCTCTCTCCTTCGAAGAGATCAGATTGTCTTGAGTGAGACTCGGCCTGTCGAGATCACTTCGATACAAGTGTTAGTGAATTCGGGTTGCTCCCAATAGCACGGAGACGTAGGCTTCGGCTGAACTCCGAGATCATATCTCTCGTGTCAAATCTCTGATTGCATCTCTCTCTCTCTGTTCGTATTTTGTGAGCTCCAACTCCAATCGATAGATCGAGCAACGCTCTCTTCGACTTCAACTTCGATTGACTGGTGAGGCGAGGTCTTCGGGTCGGCACGAAGATTTTCCCCCACAGTTTGGCGCCGTCTGTGGGATCCGAGCAAAAAGTCGAGCTCTCTCCACTACTACTTGATCGGTTGAGCATACAACCGATCTTGATAGCCAAACTTCCTCGCCCTCTTGGTTGATCAGACAACTGATCGGACGTCGGCACTCTCGTTGCACCCTTCGTTCTCTGAATGGTGAGAACCAAATACCAGGGTCAACCAGAAGGAAGTAACACTCAACAACAAGCTCGTCCTGAGACTCGTTCAATGAGTCAAAGGCTCAATTTCGGACAGCCCCTTGCTGTCCCGGTCCCGGAGATGGGGGTTCGGTCAGGGAGTGGGAGATCTATCGATCGACCGATCCCTCATCCCGCACGACAGTCAATTGGGCAAACAGCCCCAGCTCCAGCTGAAGATCCTCCATCGACCTATCAAATTTCAGCGGTCGACTTCCAACTCCTCCAATTGGCGAAGCAAAACGCCATCCTCACCGCCGAGAGGGATGCTCTCAAGAGAGCAGCTTCCGAAGCTGGGATAGCTCTAACTATCCCCTCTACAAGTGAGAGGGTCGATCTTCCTCGACATTCAATCCACTCCGAACAACGGAGGTCAATGGGTACTGCTGCCCTCGAGAGGATTCGACGTGATCCAACTCCCTCTGCTACCCCCTGGAAGCAGAGTGTTTGGGATCGTCTCGATGACGAGTCTTCTCAATCTTCTTCTGGCCGCAACTGCGACAAAAGGGAACCTTCAAAACTCAACACACCAATGAAGCACCAAATGAAAGGTGCTCCTTCAAAGAGTAGAGTCTCTCCTTCCATTCCACCTCAATGTAGACTTGGATCGGACCTTCGACATCGACTTCAACCGGCAAATACTTCAATACCAGAACGAGACCTTGCAATCTTGCCCCTTGACCCGCATCTAGGTCAGGGACATGGTCGTAGAGATGGGTATTCATCCGCCGGACCTCTCCATCGAAGTCTCTTCGAGACGACCTTTCCAAGGGGATGGAGAACTCCTATCCTCCCCAAATTCAACTGTATCAGAGGAGATCCAACTCTCCACATACTTGCCTTCAAGCAAGCCTTGACGCCGCACGAAGAAGAAAACAATATACTCTACCGCACCTTTGCGGGAAGTCTCGATGAGCCGTCGCTCGACTGGTATCACAATCTTCGAGCAGGGTCCATCACCCAGTTCGATGTTTTAGCTAAACTCTTCGTGCAGCATTATCAGCTCAATCTGAAGCCCGAGAAGAAGCTCGATTCTCTCTATCGGCTAAGAATGGGTGCTGACGAGACTCTCCGAAGTTTCACTAGGAGGTTTCGCAACGAGCATGCTGCCCTCTCTGGAAGACATTTGGATGATGAAGCCATCATGTTGGCTTTCCAGAATGCTCTCCGCTTTGATCTACACATCTACAACGACTTCATCCGCAATCCCCCTCCTTCTCTGGGTGCTATGTTCGATCGAATCCAGAGAGAGATCAAGGTTGAAGACGATCAAGTCGCTCGAAAAGGGCGAGAAACAAAACGAAGGCCTGCGGAGAGAGAAGCTCCCAAGTATGCTGCCAAGGCTCACAACGCTGAGGCAGCAGCCCCTCCAGCCAACAAACGATCAAAGAATGACGGGCGTCGATCTCCAACAAAGACCACTTTCACCGAGTGGAATATACCGGTCGAACAAATACTCGACCGCATTCAACACGAGGAATTCCTTCGAAGGCCCAATCCACTTCAGCCTAACACAAAGTTCACTGCCGACAAAACTGTTTATTGCGATTTCCATCGGAGCCATGGCCATTCCACCGATCGGTGCTATCGGCTAAAGTTTCACCTCGAAGACTTGCTGAGAGAAGGCCACCTCCATGAATTCACCAGAGATGGGCAAAATCAACGTCGATCCTCTGCAAAGGGGAAAGAGGCTTGCTGGATTCATCAAATCTCTTCCAACCCATCATCTCTCACCGTGAATGCCAATATCTTTGGCATTCATGGATCATTGCACAACCAAGCAGTGACCGAGAAAGAAATCGATCGATAAATTCGGCGCATCTTCCATGTTCGATCTACTGCAAATAAAGAAGATACCTGGATCGAGAAGCCCATCGAAGGTCTTGCTTGGCCGTCCATCGTCTTCAACGACACTGATCTTCAAGGAGTTCATACTCCACATCGAGACCCCCTGGTTTTGAAACTCATCATCGACGGAAGCATCGTCAATCGTATCCTCATCGACACCGGGAGTTCTATCGATATTATGTTCTCAGACTGCTTCAAACGTCTGGGACATAAATATCAAAGCCTTGACGTCGTTCCAACCGTGATCACTGGCTTCAACAGCGAACAAAGCATCACGGTGGGCGAATCGAGATTCACTCTGGACCTCAACCGAGAGACTCGAGTCTCGGTGAGGTTTGCCATTGTCGAAGGGGTCTCCAGTTACAACGCCATCCTCGGGCGACCTTTCCTCCACCAAATCAATGCCATCTCCTCCTCTTACCACCAACTACTCAAGTTTGCAACTGGAGAAGGCATCGTCTGCATTCGAGGCGATCAACAATCTGGAAGGTCTTGTGAGGCTGCTGCGGCTAAGACAGATCGAAAGATCAATATTGCTCCTCCAAAGCGGCCGCGAGATGAAGCTGGTCCCTCTTCTAAATAGCAATCAAAGGAGATTCCGCTGATAGAACATCTACCAATCGAATGGGAAGCGTCACCTTCAATTGAAGAAATCATCCCAATCAACATCAGCAGCGGAGATCTCCCTCGACAGACTTTCATTGGTACCGGTCTTAGCGACGCAGAAGCGCAAGACATGGTATCCTTCCTCAAGTCCAATATCGACGTCTTCGCTTGGTGTTTCGAAGACATGCCTGGCATCAATCCAGATGACGCTTGTCACCGACTTGCGATCAAAGAAGAGGTGAAGCCTGTCAAGCAAAAGCCACGCACCATCCGACCAGAGCTACAAGTTGCTGTTCAAGAAGAAATCACCAAGCTACTCGCAGCAGGCTTCATCCGTGAAGTAGAGTATCCTACTTGGATCTCTAATATTGTTGCTGTTCCGAAGAAGAATGGGAAAGTCAGAGTCTGCATCGACTTCACCAACCTCAACAAGGCTTGCCCCAAAGACCCATTTCCCATGACAAGGATCGATAGACTCGTCGATGCCACTGCTGGCCACGAGCTATTGTCTTTCATGGATGGGTATTCTGGATATAATCAAATTCCACTTCATCCAGACGATCAAGAGAAGACTTGCTTCGTGACTAGTCAAGGTCTCTACTGCTACAATGTAATGCCGTTCGGCCTCAAAAATGCTGGATCTACCTATCAAAGGCTAGTCACCAAGATGTTCGAAAACCAGATCGGTCGCAACGTCGAAGTATATGTCGATGATCTCCTCACCAAGAGTTCCGTTCGAAGCAAGCATCTTTCCGATCTGGCGGAAACCTTTCAAGTTCTTCGAAAATATCGTATGAAGCTCAATCTAGCTAAGTGCGCTTTCGGAGTTCAATCGGGCAAATTCCTGGGTCACCTTGTGACCAGGAGGGGTATCGAAGCTAATCCCGACCAAATCCGAGCAGTTCTGGATATGCCTTCACCTACAAATCGAAAAGAAGTTCAACGCCTCACTGGAAGGTTAGCAGCACTCAATCGATTCATCTCAAAATCTTCCGATAAGTGCAAACCCCTCTTCGACAAACTACGAAAGGCGGATACATCCGGCTGGAGTCCAATCTGTGAAGAAGCATTTCAAAGCATCAAGAAATATCTGGTGCAAGCTCCTATCTTAACGGCTCCACTTCCAAAAGAAGACTTATGGCTTTATCTCGCCATCACTGATCAAGCAATCAGCGCGGTCCTAGTTAGTAGGAGAAAAGGCATCGAGCATCCAGTCTATTATATCAGCCACACTCTTTTTCCGGCTGAAACTCGCTATTCAAAAACTGAGAAGGTCATACTGGCCTTACTTACTGCATCACATCGTCTACAACCTTATTTCGTCTCCCACCAGATCACTGTCATCTCTGAACACCCACTCAAAGATATTGTTGACAAAGCTGGTAGGGCTGGTCGAATGACCAAATGGGTGATCGAAATGAGTGCTCTAGGGATTCAATTCGAATCTCGCACTTCTATCAAAGGTCAAGCAGTTGCTAACTTCCTAGCTGACTTCCCAGTTGAAGACCCCATCACTTGGGAAGAAGATGTCGACATGCGCTTAGAAGATGAGGACAATACTCCGATCAACCTTGCAACAAAAATTGATCCAAGTCTCGAAGCTATTGCTGCAACTCCTCCATGGAAGCTTTATACTGATGGAGCTTCAAGTTCGATCGGTTCGGGAACTGGGATAGTCTTAGTATCCCCCGAATTTGATCATCTACAGAAGGCCACTCTCCTAGGGTTCAACGCCACCAACAACGAAGCCGAATACGAAGCACTCATTTCCGGACTCGAAATGGCGGAATCCCTGGGGGTAGACCGAATCATCGTATACAGCGACTCCCAGTTGATCATAAGGAAAATCAATGGAGAGTATACAGCTCGTGAAGAAAGAATGCAACTCTATTTGGCCTTAGTACGACGTCTTCAACAACGTTTTACTATTACTGAGTTCGTTCAAATCCCAAGAGCAGAAAACCGAGAAGCAGATGCCTTAGCCAATGCGGCCTCAGTTCTGGGAGACTCACTCGGAGGAAGGCAAATACAGATCGATTATCAAGAAATACCCAAGACCATCCCCGATCAACAGATCCTTGCTACTTCTAAGAGATCTGGGGGTGGAGATCAATTGAGGTCAAGCCTTACTACAAATGAGTTTAAAGATTGGCGACAGCCGATTTTTGACTTCTTCAAATATGGCAAAGTACCAGAAGATCCCAATCAAGCTCGAAGACTTCAAAGAAAACTTCCTTGCTATACTGTTCAAGGAGAAGATCTATATTTCAAATCTCACAACGGGATGTTGCTCAAGTGCCTTGGTCCCGAGCAAGCACAGGCCATCCTGATTGATATCCATTCTGGAGCTTGTGGGAATCATTCGGGAGGAAGATCTCTTGAAGCCAAGATGAAGCTGCAAGGTTACTACTGGCCTACAATGACAAGAGATGCTCGACAAGTTGTTCAAAGATGCGAGCCATGCCAAAGACATGCTCGAGCTATCCATCTCCCTACAGATGAGCTTCATCAACTATCAAGTCCCTGGCCATTCCATCAATGGGGGTTAGATTTCTTAGGTCCTTTCCCCCCAACTCCGAGCAAGAAAAAGTATCTACTGCTCGCCACGGATTACTTCACCAAATGGGTTGAAGCTGTGCCCCTCTTCCGAGAGACTGACGACGAAGTGATCAAATTCATTCGGCACAACATCTTCTCAAGGTTCGGCACACCTCAAGTTCTTGTTGCTGACAATGGAGCTCAATTTGACTCTAACAAGTTCCGTGAGTTTTGTCTGAACAACGGAATCAAGCTCTTCTACTCAACTCCAAGGTACCCTCAATGCAATGGTCAAGCTGAAGCCTCCAATAGAGCAATTCTTGGTATACTCAAGAAAAAACTCGACAACAAGAAGGGATTGTGGGAACAAATCCTACCTGAAGTTCTTTGGAGGTATCGCACAACACCGAGAAGATCAACAGGGTTCTCACCCTTTCGTCTAACATATGGATCGGAAGCAGTACTCCCAACAGAAAACATATCAAATACTCTGAAGACCAGAGCAGTTGAAGAAGGGATCAACAAAGAGCTTCGGATCAATGATCTAGACTTCTCTGAAGAACTACGAGACCAAGCTTCCCTTCGTGTGGCCAAGTACCAGCAGAAGATCAAACGAGCATACGACCAAAAGGTTTACAAGAGACAATTCCCAATCGGCAGTCTGGTTCTCAGAGCTGTTTTTTACAACACTAAGGAGCATAGCAGTGGAAAACTAGCTCCCAACTGGGAAGGACCCTACATTGTCGAATCGGTAGGAGGCAAAGGCTCTTACAGACTGATCTCACCAGAAGGAGATAGATTGCCTCGAGCTTGGAATTCTAGACATCTCAAGTTATTCTATCCATGATGTAAATACCATGATGAATAAAGTTCTCTTTCAAATGTTCAAATATGCAAGTGTTCAGTTTTTCAATTCAAGTTCTGAAGCAGTTCCAAATTATCCATATTCAAGTTACCAGGTCTTTTAACAAGTTTGGGTGTTAGAGTTGCGACTCAACCCCTTACTAGTAAATGTTAAACTGACCCTATTCAAGTTACCAAGTCTTTTAACAAGTTTGGGTGTTAGAGTTGCGACTCAACCCTTTACTGGCAAATGTTAAATTGACCTTCAAATTTCAATATTCAATTTCAATCAATTTCGATATCGTCTAACATGTTTGGGTACTTGAGTTGCGACTCAACCCCTCACATACAAGTGTTACACGAATTCCAATTCAATGTTCAAGTTACAAGTTTGGGTAATCGAGTTGCGACTCGACCCCTTACATTCAAAAGATTGTATCTATTCCAATACTATCCAGTACATGATATTAAAGACATTCAACTCAAGAGATCCCATTTTCAAACACCAAAAAGATTTCTATTATTATCAAAATGTGCCAAGTACAGGAGCGAGCTACTACATATCAAAAGTTTACAAGCACAACAACTAAAAAGAAGAAAAGTCTCAAGGCTTGGCCACACTTTGCGCGCGCGACTTCTCTCCCTCAGATCCAGCACGAGCTTTGCTCGCCACTGAAGCCTTAGAAGATCATACGCTGGCAACATGGTCCCTGAGTGTTTCTGCTGCCTTCTCAGCTGTTTCCCTGTAGCTCTTGCACTCGCTCCGCATATGCTCCAGCTCCTTCTTATGGGTCTCCTCCTTGGCTGCTGAAGCAGCAAGTTGAGCCTCCAGCTCCTTTATTCAAGCCACACGGTCGAAGCCCAAGTTCTCAATCCTGAAGAATCGATTCTTTAATTCTTCAAGCTCGTGACCCCGGGCTTCATAACCATTTTTCCACCCCTGGCTCTCCAATTTTTCCTTACGAAGGGCCTCGATCTTGGCCTTCAATGCCTCCTTCTTTGAGGTTAGAAGCTCCCTCAGCTTATCCCTCTCCTCGCTTACAGCCTCCAGTTTAGCAGTTAAGCGGGATACTTCAGCTGAAGCTTCTTTTGCTCCCGCCTTCATGGAGAGCTTGGTCGCGACATTCAAAACTGCTGAGTTCTGCAAAAGAACAAAAGAGTTAGAATTATTCTGAAGATACAACTCAGATGATCGATCAAGCAGATGCACCTACCACCAGTTCAAGTATGTCAAATGCTTCATCCAGAGTAGCCCCCGGAAGGTTGCAGAGTTTCCGGATTACAGCAGTGGGGTGGTTGATGTCAACATCACCCAGGCTTTTCATTTTCGGAGTCGAGCCAACAGGCGCACCTGCAATCAACACGAGAGATCAAAGTGTTAGATTATTTCTAAGCTTCAAAGACAAGACAATCAAGGCAAGTTAGCACAATTACCTGAGGCTTCAACCCTCGGCTCCTTACCCTTCCGGCGATCGGAGCCACCCTGAGGGGTCGATTTCTCCTGAATAGGAGTCGGCGCTGATTGAGGTTGAGGAGTCCCATCACCCACTCGACTTTCCCTCTCCAAATGAATAGGGGAGGAGGCATTCCGAGGAGGTGAGACTCTTTCTTCCTCTTGTGGCTCGCCTGGCTGGATCAGTCCCGCCACCATGGCAGCCACCTCCTCAGCCAGAGAGCGAGAGGGGGGTGGGGGTTGCTCAACCTCCATACCCCCGCTCGTTGTCGTTCCTTCAAGACGGGGAACTTCAGGAAGAACTTGATCAAGGGGCGTGGGGTTGCTTCCAACCCCACCACTCCTCGACAACTTTATTTTAAAGCGCATTGGGCACTTCATCAACTCATCGAACCGATAGGCGGGATCCACCTTGTGGCCATCGCCTTCTGTATCCATGACTCCTTCCATTTGACGGGCCTTAGCCTCGTCAATAGGGATGGGAAGCGAATCTTCCCCTTCTGCACCACCAGTGGGGGTGGGAGGAATTTCTTCCTCACCACCCCCATTCCCACCATCTCCACCAGAGGGGGTGGAAGAAAGATCATTCTCGCCATCCCCATCCTCCTCATCTTCATCATTGCCACTGTTGTCATGGCTGTCGTTCTCGGTCTCTTCGTCTTCCTCGTCGCTCTCCTTCTTTTCTTTTTCTTCATCATCTTCTTTCTTTCCTTTATCCTCATCTTCCTTCTGCTTGGTGAGGATTTTTCTTTTCTTCTTCGCTGGGCCTCACTGTATCACCAGCTTCTCCTCTACAGTAGGTAATCTACGCCTTGCAGTGTAAACTTTCTTCTCAGCCCGAATCTTCCGGATGATCTTACCCGAATGAGGATCCTCCTCATAGTCAGAATATAAAACTTCATTGTCCTCATATCTGTCTCGCGATCGGTGGAGGAGATTGGCCTTACCATATCTTACTGGGCAGTTTGAGAACTGCTTCCATGACCTGGTCCCGCAGGTCAACTCGAGGAATAGATTGTCGATAGCTCCAGCCCTCTCGGAGGTCCAGGCAAAAATGCCTCCCTCGCAGTACATCTTCACTGCATCGTGCACATCGCCCCGGGGGGTCTCGGGCACGGAGAGGGGAGTCCATGCACCAGAAACAGAAATGGGCCAGTCTGTGTATAATTTGTCCAAAGGGACTGTATCGGTAAGCGGGCGCAGCGGAGATACGCCGGTCAAGCTGAAGAACGGACTGTCCTTCCTCCAAGCCCATCGATAATGGAAGAAAAAATATCCAAGCTCGATTCGGGCAATTTCACCTTCTGGAATACTGGAGTAGCATGCCTTCAAATCCTCCTGGAAATCCGACTCTACGCGGCAGAAAGCGTAGATAACTCTCCAAGCATTACCAGTAACCTGCCCAGGGCAAAGGCCGGAGGTGTTCAATAACCTTGCTGCGAAGGATGGCAGCGGAAGACGCAAACCGCAGTTAAGTTGGCCGACAGTCACAATGGTCTCCATGACCTGCTCTTTACTGGCAAAGTTGGTGAAGACGGTCTTCTTGTCAATACCAAACGCAGACTGAATACTTGGGAGCGAAGGCTGCACCTTCCCTTCTGTGAAGTAAGTGAGCAGTGATTGCCACTTCTTTCTCTTCGAATCTGTGAACTCACCGCCGGTATTGTACACATACTCCGTTTCCTCTGTCAGAGGCATAAGCGGGCCCAAAGTAAATTTCACTTTAGGGATGTGCTCTGGCCTAGATGGCGCTGAAGTAAACCCTACTCCTTGATGCCTCTTGCCCAGTTGGCCAAGTTCGGCAAGCACGGCCTGGCCTTTGCCATGACCCTTCGGAGGGGATGGAACCTCAACAATCTCCTTCCCTTTCCTCTTCGAGGGAACCCCGCCTGACTTCTTCGAACTTCCAGAAGACACCATCTGACCGATCGAGCAAGAGCAGAAATCGGGAGCAAAAGAGTCTGGACTTCGAAAAATTTTGGAAGCGTGAGGCGAAAATGACAGCCAGTGAAACTTATATACCCAGGGTAAAACAGGTACGCAAATCGAGAAGACACGTGTCTTCACCATATAAAATCGCGTGTTTTTGTAGGAACACGTGGCATCCATCCATAGCAAGCGCAAAATCAGGCGAACCGTCGGACCAGACGAAACGTCAGACCTACCGGTCCACGTGAACCAAAGGTCCAAGCGAGCCACCGGTCTGAGTAAACCGGACCGCCGATTCAAAGCCACATTCAAGCCACCCAAAGATTCAAAACAGGAAGGATCAAGCTCCATCAATGTTCGAAACTCTGCCAGAAGATCGAAGAACAAAACAGTTATAAAACCTTCTCTGAAGGGCAGGTTCAAAATTTTAAACTGATCGGTCAAATTTCTACTAGATCTAGCAAAAAACCAAGGTTTTTTGCCGATCACTCGAACCTTGACCGGATAATTTTTTACCGATCGGTCAAACTTGACCGATCGGCTAAAATCATTCGATCGGTCAAATTTCTACTAGATCTGGCAAAAAACCAAGGTTTTTTGCCGATCACTCGAACCTTGACCGGATAATTTTTTACCGATCGGTCAAACTTGATCGATCGGTTAAAATCATTCGATCGGTCAAATTTCTACTAGATCTGGCAAAAAACCAAGGTTTTTTGCCGATCACTCGAACCTTGACCAGATAATTTTTTACCGATCGGTCAAACTTGACCGATCGGCTAAAATCATTCGATCGGTCAAATTTCTACTAGATCTGGCAAAAAACCAAGGTTTTTTGCCGATCACTCGAACCTTGACCGGATAATTTTTTACCGATCGGTCAAACTTGACCGATCGGCTAAAATCATTCGATCGGTCAAATTTCTACTAGATCTGGCAAAAAACCAAGGTTTTTTGCCGATCACTCGAACCTTGACCGGATAATTTTTTATCGATCGGTCAAACTTGACCGATCGGCTAAAATCATTCGATCGGTCAAATTTCTACTAGATCTGGCAAAAAACCAAGGTTTTTTGCCGATCACTCGAACCTTGACCGGATAATTTTTTACCGATCGGTCAAACTTGACCGATCGGCTAAAATCATTCGATCGGTCAAATTTCTACTAGATCTGGCAAAAAACCAAGGTTTTTTGCCGATCGCTCGAACCTTGACCAGATAATTTTTTACCGATCGGTCAAACTTGACCGATCGGCTAAAATCATTCGATCGGTCAAATTTCTACTAGATCTGGCAAAAAACCAAGGTTTTTTGCCGATCACTCGAACCTTGACCGGATAATTTTTTATCGATCGGTCAAACTTGACCGATCGGCTAAAATCATTCGATCGGTCAAATTTCTACTAGATCTGGTAAAAAACCAAGGTTTTTTGCCGATCACTTGAACCTTGACCGGATAATTTTTTACCGATCGGTCAAACTTGACCGATCGGCTAAAATCATTCGATCGATCAAATTTCTACTAGATCTGGCAAAAAACCAAGGTTTTTTGCCGATCACTCGAACCTTGACCGGATAATTTTTTACCGATCGGTCAAACTTGATCGATCAGCTAAAATCATTCGATCGGTCAAATTTCTACTAGATCTGGCAAAAAACCAAGGTTTTTGCCGATCACTCGAACCTTGACCGGATAATTTTTTACCGATCGGTCAAACTTGACCGATCGGCTAAAATCATTCGATCGGTCAATTTATTACTGGATCGGTCAAAAAACCATGTTTTTTGACCGATCACTCGATCCTCGATCGGTCAAATTTGACCGATCGGTCAAAAATTAACCGATCGGTCAAAATCAACCGATCGGTCAAATTTTGTACTGGATCGGTCAAAAAACCATGTTTTTTGACCGATCACTCGATCCTTGACTGGTTGAATTTTGACCGATCGGTCAAAATTTGTCCGATCGGTCAAATTTTGTCCAATCGGCCAAAAATTAACCGATCGGTCAAAATTGATCGGTCAGTCCTTTTTTGTGCTAACACTCGACAAGCTTCTTCGTACCTTTTGCGACAGAGGGTTGCTATTTTTGCACCAAATCCAAGCCAGCCAGAACGAACTCTAGCTAACTTGGAGGGGGTAACTGTGGGTGCAAATTTTGGTAAGAAGCCTTCAAACAGCGGGACCCACCGGCCCTGCCTGGTGGGCCCCTGGAAACAACAGCGGGACCCACCGGCCCTGCCTGGTGGGCCCCTGGAGACAACAGCGGGACCCACCGGCCCTGCCTGGTGGGCCCCTAGAGATAACAACGGGACCCACCGGCCCTGCCTGGTGGGCCCCTGGAGATAACAGCGGGACCCACCGGCCCTGCCTGGTGGGCCCTTGGAGACAACAGCGGGACCCACCGGCCCTGCCTGGTAAGCCCCTGGAGACAACAGTGGGACCCACCGGCCCTGCCTGGTGGACCCCCGAAGACAACAGCAGGACCCACCAGCCTACCCTGGAGGATCCCCAGATACGGCAGCAGAAACCGCCATTTACCCCGGAATTCCTCCCAGAGAGTCCTATAAATAGCAGAGCCTTCGAATGTAAAAGGGATCCGAAAATTCTGATTTTCCACTCTGAGATCTGACTTTCAGAACCAGAGCTCTGGAATCTCTCAACTTTCCCTCTTCCATCTCCCTTTGATCTCTCTCCTTCGAAGAGATCAGATTGTCTTGAGTGAGACTCGGCCTGTCGAGATCACTTCGATACAAGTGTTAGTGAATTCGGGTTGCTCCCAATAGCACGGAGACGTAGGCTTCGGCTGAACTCCGAGATCATATCTCTCGTGTCAAATCTCTGATTGCATCTCTCTCTCTGTTCGTATTTTGTGAGCTCCAACTCCAATCGATAGATCGAGCAACGCTCTCTTCGACTTCAACTTCGATTGACTGGTGAGGCGAGGTCTTCGGGTCGGCACGAAGATTTTCCCCCACACAGGGTGCGGCCAGCGTGCGAGCCGAAGGTGGGACGCGGCCGGGGGCTGCGGGATGCGGCCGGCGCGTGGGCTGGAGGCGGGGTGCGGGAGCGGAGGAGGGCGCGGGCGGCGCGGCCGGAGGTGGGGCGCGATGGGCTCGGGCCGGAGAAGGGCGCGGGCGGGCGCGCACGGCCGGAGGTGGGGCGCGACGGGCTCGGGCCGGAGGGAGGATGCAACGGGCTCGGGCAGGAGGGAGGGCGCGACGGGCGTGGCTGCCGGAGGCGGGGCGGGGCTGCGGTGGCCGGCGCAGTAGGAGGGCGCAGCGCGCAGGCCGGGGTACAGCGGGCGCAGGCACGGGGCTGCGCGGGGTCAGAGGCGGAGGCGGGCGGGGTGCGGGCGCGGAGGAGGCGGCCGGGGCAGCGGAGGCCGGCGGCGGAGGCGGCCGGGGCTGCGGGCGCGGAGGAGGCGGCCGGGGCAGCGGGGGCCGACGGGGGGTGCAGTGGCCGGTGTTGGTCGAGAACGACAGCACCCCCCCTGCATGTTTTAATAGGAGATAGAGAGAGAGGGTCGTGGCTTTTTGCTGTGACCCCCCTCTATTCTCCTTTATTTGCTCAAAACCCCCTCCCCGATAATTTTAACAGGAGAGAGAAGGAGAGGGTCGTGGCTTTTTGCTGTGACCCCCCTCTCTTATTTTTTATTTGCTCAAGGCCCCCCCTGCTAGTTTTAACAGGAGAGAGGAGGAGAGGGTCGTGGCTTTTTGCTGTGACCCCCCTCTATTCTTCTTTATTTGCTTAAGGCCCCCCCTGCTAGTTTTAACAGGAGAGAGGAGGAGAGGGTCGTGGCTTTTTACTGTGACCCCCCCTCTATTCTTTTTTATTTGCTCAAGGCCCCCCCTGCTAGTTTTACCAGGAGAGAGGAGGAGAGGGTCGTGGCTTTTTGCTGTGACCCCCCTCCGATTTCTTCGTTTCTGTATTCGGAATCTATCTAACTTGGGCTTTGTTTTTTTTCTTTTTCAGGTCTCGTCGTTACGAGAGCTTTCCGAGTTCCGGCTAGATTGTCGATGCGGTCTCCCATGGGAGTACGCATCTTCGCTTCCCTTTCGCGCAAGTCTTCCACCACCGCGCTTTGAGACAAGAGACCGGACTGTCAGTACTTCAGCTTTTGACGCACGAGCGAGTTTGCGAGGATGGCGTGACCGACGGCTCTTGTCGAGTGTTGAAACTTGGCGAGCGTATCCTTACTGACGAAGGATCTTCTCGGCAAATCGTCCGGCCTAGTTTGGGGCTGCCGTTCCACCATACTGGCGAGGAGTCGGTTCCGGTCCCTGTTGTTGCTTTGAAGATATGCTCCCGCCGTACGTGATGGGGTGTGGGGATTCAACCACGTGGAGATGTCACGTATCTGGGAGGTTTTCGGAACTGGATGAGAGAGCTATCCGGCGCGTTGGAGGCAGAGCCAGGGATGGAGCGTCTGGCGAGGTTTGTGGAGCCGGCTTGTTAGGAGTACAGCCGTCCGGACGGTATGTACCGGGCTCTGTGTGAGCAGTGGTGCCCTGAGACCAACACCTTCTTGACCGGAGCTGGTGAAATCAGGATCACCCTTCGTGACGTGCATGTCATCTCTGGGTGTCCAGAAGTTCGGAGTTACTATCAGGAGGAGGTTCCTTCTCTGGAGGTCTTGACGGACCCAGACGAGTCTCCTAGCTTCTGCCTTTTGCTTTTCAAGGCATATGCTATTATAGCGGCGCGCGAGCGGTCAGACCGGGTACTCCACTCGGATTGGGTAGATTTCTGGTTTCGAGGAGAGTATCGTCACGCTCCCCCTTCAAGTCACCCGATGTGGAGATATGCATCGTCAAAGAGACCGGCGCCTGGCACTTTCCGGCGACCGATTGAATCTCTGAAGAAAGAATGGTGCTTCATGGCCGGGGCGCAACGTCCCTGGGAAGTTTTGGGACTTGAGGAATGCAGCAATGCCTGGCGTGCTACTTACTGGTCAGCGGGGTTGATACTTTTCCTTTGCCGCTTTGCTTTACCCTGGGAAGGGGATGTGATACGTCTTGGGACCTTCCTTGCAGCTGCTCGGATGGTGAATGGAGAGTTTCTTAACCTGGCGCCGGCGATCCTCTGCTCGTTGTACGGAGGGCTTAGTGGAACCTACTGGAGTTTATCGAGTGCGGGTAATGCAAGAAGGGAAGTAGGCAGAGCCAGCTCCTTTTGCCCCCTGCATTACCTCTATGGCTGGATTGGGCTTCACTTTCCGAAGGGGATCTTTGCGGCACGTGGACCTTCGACCTCGGTGCCCTTTCTTTCTTGTATGGGAGGTGTGATGAACGCTTATTACGCATGGGAGCGTCCGAAGCCTAGTGCCCGAGAGTGTTTGAGACGTATGGGCCCTTCTGACTTTGAATTTGTATCGGAGAATGCACTTGCACCTTCTACAAGATCCTTGGCATGTGATGTGGAGGAAATGCCCGAGCACTTGTACTGGAGCATGGTGAGTTACAGGCCCGGGTATCTCGTTTGGCGTCGTGAGGACGTAGTGGAGGTGGCACGGTACTCTCCCCACCGGTTTGCTCGGCAGCAGGGTTTTCGCCAGGAGTTGCCTGGGACTCCTTTGCGTTTTCAGTCACGTTACACCCCGCAGGAAGTGTATCGCCTCTGGGGAGCGCTTTATGACAGATTTACTGTGTGTATTTTCTCGCCGGGGATCAAGTCAGGCGGAAAGGATGCTGCAACTCCTGAGTATCGCCGCTGGGTCAATGTGTCAGTGCTTCCCCTCCTGGCTAGCCTTCCGCTGGACGTTCTTGCTAGCAGCGAGCGGGCTGACTTTTCTTTTGACTCTTTGGCGGGGTCGGAGGATCGCCGTCTTTGGTCCGAGGAGCGACGATCGGAGAGATCTCGTGGCCATCGAGCGAGTACTCCCCAGGCTTCACTTTCTGTGCAAGAAGTTGAGATGGCTCCGTCCTCCAAGGTTCAGAGTCTTCCTGAGACTCAGGCTTCTTGGAGTGGGTGTGCTTCTACCAAGAGGAGAAAGTTGGATCTCTTGTGTGAGGCAGCTTTGGTTGGTGCTGGTGAGGCAGAGCCAGCTCGAGAGGGAGAGCCAGGGCTTTTTGCCGATGAGGTAATCCCTCTTTCTGGGGTAGCTTCATCGGATGCTGCAGGTATATCTTGTTTTTAGTTCTTTATGAATTTCTGTGCTTGTACTCTTATTTCGTTGGCTGAGTTGTTCAGTTCTCATTTTGGCAGGGTCTGCTGGACCGGACTGCGAGTCTGCCCCGAAGGGGGTTGGGCAGGAGTGCTCTCCCATCAGAGCAACGTTGATTGAAGGTGGTGGGCTGGATATTCCCTGGGATAACTTGGAGCTTTTGGGAGCGTGTGGAGCAGATTTTGCCGGCAGTGCTGTCAATCTGGACGATATTGACGTGGAGCAGTTGGGCTTTGGGGAGGAGGATGAGGTCTCCAGTGTAGGGAGAGAACAGACTCCTCCAGTTAGGTCCGGTACTCCGACAGAGACTACTCCCGCAGTCGTTTTGTCAGAAGGTTTGCCTATGTCTCCTCCTTCGGCTCCGGTGGTTCCGCTGACTGTTATCACGGCGATGGTCCAGGAGGTGGTTCCTTCACTTGAGCCTTCAGGACCGGAGCCCACCTTGCCTGTGCTCTCAGAGGCCGACAGGAGAAAGTGCAGTTCGCGAGACCTTCTCTCTGTGCTTCTTTTGGAGAGCTGTCGGAAGTATATCCAGACGACGCTCGCACCCTTCCAGGAAGAGGGCTTTGATGCTTTGAGCAGCTGGTGGGTTCTTGAGGGGCCTGAGTTTTGCAAGAACCTGGCGGCCTTCCAGGTAGATGGCTCTTTGTTTGAGGCGCAGATGCGTGCTCTCTTGGCGGATAGTGAAGCTCATTGCTTGAAACGGGCTTCGATGGAAGATGACCTTCCCCTGATACTAGCAAAGGCCGAGAACGAAGAGCGTCGACTGGAGGCGCAGTATGCACTTGCCACTGCGAGCCTTGTTCGGGCGCGGAAGAACCTAGAGGCTGCTCGCGCGTCTTTCGAGAAAGCTGAGACAATTGAGAAGTCTTCTGGAGCAGACCTGGCAAAGCAGCGTATCGAGCTGGTGACGCATCGGGAGCGGGTAGCTTCTCGGTCTTCAGAGTTGCAGCGCATGGAGGTTACTGGCGGCGAGCTGCTCCAACGTCTCAAAGAATTTAATTCGCTTTACTAGCAATGTCGCATTTCCTTTTCTTTCTTGTCATTTTTGCTGAACAGACTTGTAGTTCTGCTTTTCTTTATCTGGTGATAACTTAATATCATGCATCTATTTTTTTTGGACTTGTCTTCTGGAATGGCAGAGTTTGGTTGTGTTTTTTTTTTGTTTGGACTGAACCTTTACAGGCTGCCTACGTACCCTACTGAGAGGGATCAAGTCACACGTAGTTCCTCTTTTTTTTTTTGCAAGGAATGTAGCCCTGCTTTTAGGCATAGTACCTTTTGAGGTACTTGCCATTGATGGGACCGAGTGTAAGCCCTTCTGGCATGGTGAGAAGATATGCGTCGTTGGAGTAGACCTCTTTGACAGCGTGCGGTCCATCCCACTTGGCGTCGAACTTTTTTCCTCCTCGATGTGAAAGGATGATGGGGCGTTTGACTGCGAGTACCAATTCTCCTTTTTGGAAGGATCGAGGGCGAATCCTTTTGTTGAAGGCTCGGGTCAGCCTGGCTTGGTAGCATTCCAGGCGTTGCTGGGCTTCGAGGCGCTTTTCATCCAGGGCTTCCAATTCTGCTAGGCGAAGTTGAGCGTTGTCGCCGTTGACGAGGCCTTCCTGGACAGCTATTCTGAGTGACGGAATCTGGAGCTCAAGGGGGAGGACAGCTTCTACTCCGTACACTAGTGAGTACGGAGTCGCCTGTGTTGGCGTGCGAAAAGAGGTGCGATATGCCCATAGGGCTTCACCCATGCGTTCATGCCAGTCTTTCTTCGACTTTGAGACGACTTTCTCCAAAAGTTTGCAGAGTGTTTTGTTGAAAGCTTCAGCTAGGCCGTTGGTAGAGGCGTTGTACATGGTTGAACACCTTTGCTTGATATCGAACTTGGTGCAGAATTGGCTGACAGCGGCGTTCTTGAATTGCTTCCCATTGTCCGTAACGATATAGCGAGGGATGCCGTACCGGAAGATGATGTCGTTCTGGATAAAGTTGATGACAGAGTGCCTGGTAACTTCTCGCAATGGTACTGCCTCAGCCCACTTGGAGAAGTAATCTGTTGCCGCCAGGATATAAAGATGTTGTTTGGATGACTTGGGTAGCGGACCGACAATATCGAGTCCCTATCCATCGAAGGGCCATGATGCGATGGTTGGATGCAAAGGTTCCGGAGGCTGACGGATGTAGTCGCCATGCAGCTGGCAAGTGTGGCATTTTTTTGCAAACTCGAGGGAGTCCTTGATCATAGTGGGCCAGTAGTACCCCATCCGCCTGATGCGGAAGTGCAGCTTTGGACCGGACTGATGTGAGCCACAGATCCCGGCATGGACTTCTTCTAGTGCTGTTTCCGCTTCTTCTTTTGCAAGACACCTCATGAGCGCACCATCGTAGCTTCGACGGTACAACTCGTTGTTGAAGTGGAAGAATTTCAGAGACCGCCGGTGAATGTCGACCTTACGCTTCGGATCTTCAGGGAGCTTCCCGTGGATAAGAAAGTCTATGAATGGTTGTCTCCAGTCTAGCTCGTCGGTCACGAAGACGTGTACTGTATTAACTTGGTCCGGGATTCCCATAGGGAGGTCCTCCTTGGTGATCACCATCCTCTTACAGATAGGGATGATGAGTTGGCTTTTTTCTGGGAACGGAAGTATAGCCGCTAAATTTGCAAGCGCATCAGCCTGCTGATTAAGGTTTCTGCGAACATGCTGGATTGAAGCATCTTTGAGTGTACCAAGGAGTTTCAGAGCTCGTAGGTGCAATGGCACGAGGTCTTCTTTGTTGTACTCGTATGCTCCTAATATTTGCTGAATGACGAGCTGAGAGTCGCCGAAAATTTTAAGCCCTTGAAGTTTCATATCATTGGCGAGTTCGAGGCCAGTGATCAAAGCATGATATTCCGCCCTGTTGTTGGAGCATGGCTCTGATAGTAGAAATGAGAAGGGAAGTACTTCGTCGTTTGGTGTGACAAAGATAACTCCTGCTCCTGCTACGTCTTGCCTAGCCGCACCGTCGAAGAACATTTTCCAAGAAGGGGCGATGTTGATGCATAATACTTCTTCGTCTGGGAGATCTTCCGATAGTTCCCATTCTGCTGGAAGGGGGTATTCTGCTAGGAAGTCTGCGAGAGCTTGACCTTTGACCGCTTTACGAGGGACAAAGGTGATGTCAAACTCAAGGAGGAGCAAAGCCCACTTGGCCAGACGTCCGGAGAGCACTGGTCTCGACATGATGTATTTGAGCGGGTCGGTTTTTGAGATGAGCCTGATGGCGTGAGCTAACATATAGTGTCGCAGCTTTTTTGTAGCGAAGATGAGCGCCAGACAGACCTTCTCAATCGGGGAGTAGTTTAGCTCCGCGCCGATGAGAGTGCGGCTCAAATAGTAGCATGTTGTTTCCTTGCCTAGCTCATTGTCTTGAGCCAGGAGTGCCCCCAAGGACTGCTCTTGGGCGCTGATGTAAAGGACCAATGGCTTCCCTTGAACTGGTGCTGTCAGAACCGGGGGCTTGAGTAAGTAATCCCTGATGTTTTGGAGGGCTTCCTGACAAGCTTCATCCCACTTGAATGCTGCTCCTTTCTTCATGAGGCGACTGAAGGGCCTGTATTTTCCAGCTAAGTTGGCGATAAACCTTCTGATATATGCTAGATGGCCCTGGAGACCTCGGAGGTCTCGCACGGTTTTCAGGATTGGCATATTGAGAATAGCATCTATCTTGGATTGATCTATCTCGATGCCTCGATGGCGCACGACAAAGCCGAGAAACTTTCTCGAGGAGACCCCAAATGCGCATTTAAGCGGGTTCATGCGGAGCTGGTACCTTCGAAGTCGCTTAAAGATTAGCTCGAGGTCTTGAAGATGTGTTGACTTCTGTCTTGATTTTACCACGAGGTCGTCGACGTAGCATTCTACATTCTGATGAAGGATATCGTCGAAAATTTTTTGCATGGCTCGTTGGTAAGTGGCTCCTGCATTTTTCAAGCCAAAAGGCATGACTTTGTAGCAATAGATCCCTTTTGGTGTGCGGAATGCCGTAAGCTCTTCGTCTTTGGGCGCCATCTGGATCTGGTTGTAGCCCGAGGATCCATCCATGAAGGTTAGTGCTTCATGGCCTGTTGTCGCATCCACCATTAGTTCTGTGATTGGCAGTGGGAAGTCATCTTTGGGGCATGCATTGTTTAAGTCCCTGAAGTCCACGCATACTCTGATCTGGCCGTTCTTCTTCTTGACTGGGACCACGCTGGAGATCCACGTTGGATACATAACTTCTCGGATAAAGCCGGCTTCAATGAGCTTGTTGACTTCGCCCTCTATTTGTGGTACCAGTTCTGGCCGGTAACGTCTTTGTCCTTGCTTGATGACGCTAGCTCCATGTTTGACAGCAAGCTGGTGTACTGCAATCTTGGGGTCAAGTCCCGGCATTTCCTTATAGGACCATGCGAAGACATCTCTGTATTCTTGGAGTAGCTTGATGTACGCGACCTCCTCTTCGGGAGTCAGGAGTGTACTTACGAATGTGGGTCGAGGATCCTCCTGTGTCCCCAAGTTGATTTCTTTCAGATCGTCGACGGTAGATTGCCCCCCTTCTTCGAGGACGGGCGGTGCATCTAGCAACTCGTCGTCCGAAGTAGAAGTGTCGTCGACCGAGGAGTCCGCAATTGTGATATGATTAAGAGAGACCAGAATGATATCGGGAACATCGGCAGTTTGAAAGAATGACATGGGTGGGTGGGTGGGAATGATTTTTCTCACCTCAGTGGGTGGCTTTCCCAAACGGTCGAATACTGACCTTCGCTTTGCTTGTCCGATTGGCCCAAGTCTTTTGAATACTGATATGGGGTTTTGACTTGCCTGGTTTTTGACGCTCTTCTTTTGCTTTTGAGGTATGGTCCGACGCCGAGCTCGATATCGCCTTCTTTTGGCGCCCTTTGTAGCGGGATGAATGATATTGGTGGAGCGTGCATCGGAGGCTGACGATCCCTCTTCCGCTTCATCCACCAACTTCACCTCAATGTAGTTAGAGGTGAAGGTCTTCTCTCCTGTTATCTTGATGACCATCGGGGTTTGACGAGAGCCGATGCCTCGCCGATTTGGTAGGATCTGCTCGCCACCCTGGAGTAAATGGGCTTGAGTCTTAGTCATCCCGTGTAGTATTGGAGCTGGCAGGAGCGTACTCATATGTGCAGCATTGTCTTTGTCGTAGCCAGCTTTGAACAGCAGCTTGGCGGCATTTTGTCCCCAGCTTCCTTTTGGCTTGAATGTGAGTTGGCTGGATTCGAAGGGATTGATGGGTTTTGGCGAACTTGAAGCTTGCCCCAGGCTGGGTAGTGGCAGTGTCATCTCTTGCAGAGTGATGACATTAGCTTCCGATAGCGGCTGGACCATCCCTTTTGGCGAGGCAAAAGGTGGTGGTTCATCTTTGCGAAGCCACTGAGGCGTGAGGCGTAAGACTGTCGTAGCTTGGACAGGTAATGGAGTATGCTTCATGGATCTTGGCTTGGAGCTGATGCGCATTCTTCGTCTCGGCGCTAGTACTTCTTTGACTTCGCGTATCGCCTTAGATAGTGGTACTGGATTTGGAGTTGGCAGAGCTTCATCCTGCTCCATCCTTTTAGCTTTCTGAGTTCGAGGAGCTTTAGCTGGAAGGACTTCTGCAACAAGGTCCTTTGCTTGGTAAAACTTGGCATCGGCGAGGTGCGCTTCAGCCTCATTGAATGGCTTGTCGTCTGCAACAATGCACTTCTCCAGACCTTCCTTGTAGTACTTGAGGCATTGGTGCCAGGTAGACACTACGACACCGTTTTCGTGCAGCCACGGTCTTCCCAGCAAAAGGTGATATGATGGTTGACAGTCAATGACGTAGAAAAGAACCGTCGTGTCAAGCTGACTGATGGAGAGTTTTAGACGAATGATCCCTATGGTGGACTGTCCTCCTTGGTTGAACCCTTGAATGACCAGCTGGCTTTGTGAGAGCTGGTCGGTGGTGATACCGAGCTGGCGCATTGTTTGGATAGGCATGATGTTGACGGCGGAGCCACAGTCCAACAGGATTCGATTTACCGGCTTCTCGTTGATGTATCCCGAGACATAGACAGGTCGATTGTGCAGTCGTGCTCCGAGCTGCAGATCTTCGTCCGAGAAAGTTATTGCTGCGTTACATGAGATAATAGTTTTGTCCTTCTCGGCGTTTTTCTTCTTTCTTTTGTAGCTGTCTGGGTCTGTCAAAGCCTCGGCCATTGCTAGGCGAGCTTTCTCTGGGAGGTGTAGTGCTTCTATGAGTGGCAAGTGCAGGATTGCCTCATCGTAAGTAGCAGTACTGTCTTTGTCGGAATCATCCTCCTCGTTGTCGGTGTTGCTTTCTTTGGAAGGCTTGATCATATCTTCTTCTTCCGGCGCTACGTGAATCTCAACCATGCAACAGGAGGCTTCTTACTGCTGATTAGCTGGGAGGAAGTAATCGGGGAAGAACTCTTGCAACGTTGTCGATTCTGAAGGGTTTTGCAGGAGGAGATCATCAGGATCTGCTGGCGGTACTTTGAATGCCTTCCTTCCTGGAGCTTTGCTTTTCTTTTTGTAAGTTCTTCGTTCCGGAAGCTTTCTTGTTACCCGATCGAACTTGCGACTTCTTGGCATCCATGGCCTTCGTCTGCGAGGCAACATGACCCATGCATCTTCATCAGTGGATTCTTCGTTACCAAGGTGAAGCTCTGGAGTGCCAGCTGTAGGTTCTTCATGGGTCGGGGAGACCTGCTCCTCTGGGGACCTTGGTGGTTCGCCTTCTGACTCCCAACCGGTGGGCTTGACTTCTTCTATTGAGACAGGCGAAGGTTTGGAATAGAGAACATAGTAGTCGAATTTACCTGAAGGCTGGCCTAACAGACCGACCTCTGGGTCTCCTTGCTCGTACCTTGTCTGGAGATTTGTGGGTTCTCCATGAGTCGGGGAGCCTTGCTCCTCTGGGGACCTTGGTGGTTCGCCTTCTGACTCCCAGCCGGTGGGCTTGATTTCTTCTATTGAGACAGGCGAAGGTCTGGAATAGAGGACGTAGTAGTCGAATTTACCTGAGGGCTGGCCTAACAGATCGACCTCCGGGTCTCCTTGCTCGTACCTTGTCTGGAGATTCCGTTGGGACATAGCTTTGTTTGAGAGAGACGTCGATGTAGGCGACGGTTGCCCCCAGGGCAGTGATGTTTCTTTCTCAGCGAGCTTAGGAGCGTACTGCTGTCGTCTTGAGACTTGCCGTCGTGGAGCTAACTTCGCAATTGGCCTTTGGCGATTGATGCGCAACTTGGGCCTTCTCTGGTGGGTAGCAACGAGTACCGGTTGAAACGAACCGAAGGTGATGGATGTCATGTTTGCCGTTGCAACGTCGCTGGAGTCGATCTCAATTTTTCCTTGCTTTGCGAGCGCCATGATCTTTTCTTTGAAGACGAAACATTTCTCAATAGGGTGGCTAACCAGTCGATGATATTTGCAGAAGAGTGGATCATTGACACGATGCATCTGTTCGGGCCTTTTTGAAGGAGGAAGCTCGATCATCTTTTCTTGTAGCAGTTGATCGAACATGGAGGAGACTTCCGAGTCTGGAAAGGGATACTCTTTGGCCTCGAGTTCTTCTAGAGTCATCTTCGACTGTCTTTGGGGTGGAGGCGGTGGTACGGCAGTTCCCTTTTCTTGATCCGACTTACCACTGATTTTGAGTGGCTTGGAGGCCGAGGCGATGTCGGCGACGTTAACTTGCTTTGATTTGGGTGCCAGCGGTTTGTCTTTCTTTTCCACCTTCAGGAAGTCTTTGGTCTTTGAGTCCCCGCGATTTGCTAAGCTGAGCTCCATGTTGTGTGCTCGAGTTGCGAGTTCTTCGAAGGACCGAGGCTTGATCCCCTTGAGGATGTAGAGTAAGCCCCAGTGCATGCCTTGGGTGCACATCTCAATAGCCGAGTCTTCCGACAAACGATCTCGAGAATTCAGGGCGAGATTCCTCTATCGATCGATGTAGTCGATTACTGATTCGTCCTTCCTTTGTTTGACGGCAGTAAGCTCGGTCATGCTAACGATGAGCCGAGTGCTGTAGAAGCGGTTGAGGAATTCCCTCTCCATCTGATCCCAGCTGTCAATGGGTCCCGAAGGAAGATCAACATACCAGTCAAAAGCATTACCTTTGAGTGTGCGAACGAACTGCTTCACCATCTCATCGTCGTATGTGCCGGCGTTGTTGTAGGTTTCGACGAAGTGGGCAATGTGTTGCCTTGGGTTCCCCTTTCCGTCGAAGTGTTGAAACTTTGGTGGCTGGAACCCGGTAGGGAAGCGCAGCTGTTGGATCCTTATGGTGTAAGGCTTTGAATATGCCGCCGTAATCGGAGGTAGGCTGCCGCCGTGGGAACGCATCATGTCAGCCACTAGTGCTTGTATTTGCTGGGCATTCATCGTTGCTGCCACTGAAGGTTGCGCGGCCACCGAGACCGGCACGGGAGCCGAGGAAAGTGCAGGAGTAGTTGCTAGTGTCGCCGGACCAACTTCTGCAAGAGCAGGAGTTGGAGACGGGGCTGGAGCAGCTACTAGAGAAGCAGGAGGTTGACCGAATGTTGCGACATCCCTGGCACTCAGCCTTTGAAGCAAGGTGTTGATGTGACGATCTTTCTCTTCCATTAGTCGGGTGAGCTGAGCCATGTGTTCACCCATTTGCATGACTTGGAGCTGGAGAGCGGACGGAGGATGATGTCGCAGGACGTCTCGATGTTGCATGCCCGCACTCTCGCCATCGTCGTCGGAGACATAGTTACGCTGACTTGCTTCTGCTTGATGACGGATGTTTGCCCCCGGCAAAGGAGGTGCAAAGTCCGCTAGAGAACCCGAACGGGCTCGGGGTTGGGGCTGGTTCTCCCCAAATTTCTGGATAGATGTTCCAAGATTGAGGCTCGTTTCTTCATGCACCAAGGCCTAATGGGCGCCTTGGCGGGCATCTTCGGCAGCAGTTTCTGGTGTGAAGAAGTCCGCAAGAGTTTGAGTACGCCGAGTGTAGATGCGTACTACTGGGGGAATGACATCCTCCGGGTTTTCTGGATCACCATGTTGGAGTAGTGGAGACTCGGCGATAGGTGAGAGGCTTGTTGGAGCAAACGTATCATCATTCGTTCCGGCCATGGCGAACTTGAAGCAACTCCTTCAAACGTACGGATGAAAGGAGAGGACGTCCCACCGGGCGTGCCAGAAATCTGTGGGCGCGGAAAAAGATTCGGGTCGTCTTTATTGCGGATCACACGAGATTACAAATTTTTTTAATCAGGAGATTGTGGGAGAGATCCTCTGGAGGGTCCCTTTGATCCGCGTCTCCACGTGGTATTCGTGCGAGAGCTCTGAAGGGGTTGCCCAGGACAGAGATCTTTACAGGGTGAGGGTTTTTGAGAGGCTAAGGAGTTTCTGCCGTTTGATTTTGTCCCGTCCGTGCTTCGCGCTTTCTCGGCTAGGGAGGCTTTGGGCTTCGTTCCTCGGTCTTCGTGTCTTCCTCGATCCTTGCTCGACCTCGACGTCCTTGATCGTCGGTTCGCGGCGTCGATCGTATTTTTGGCGTCAGCTTTGGCTTTAGCTTTCGGCTTTGGCGTAGCTTTGGCGTGGCTCTGGCGTTTGCTTTACTTTGGCGCTTGCGCTTGAACGTAGGCGGGTAGAGACTTGCGATGCTTTAGTTCTTCCGGCCTTCGCGTCGTATCGGCTAGAACGTGCGGTGCTTTGCTCGTGACCGTCGTAGTTGCTTGGCTTTGGCACGTGCGTTGCTTTAGCGCGGGCTTTACCGGTGCGTTTGCTTTGGCTTCTTGCGTTGGCTTTGACTTTAGCTTTGACTCGATCTTCTTCTCGAACGGCGATGGCTACTTCTTCAAGGCTTCTTTATTCTTCCGGCTTCCTCGACGATTGTGGCGTCGGCTTGGCTTTTCGGCGGGGGTAGCGCCGATCTTCGTGCGACGGTTGTAGCATCGGCTTTTGTTGATGAAGACGGCGGGTGTAGCACCGGCTTCGGCACGACGGTTGTAGCGTCGGCTTTGTTGGTGAAGACGGTGGGGGTAGCACCGATCTCCGCACGACGGTTGTAGCGTCGGCTTTGTTGGTGAAGACGGCGGGGGTAGGACCGATCTCCGCACGACGGTTGTAGCGTCGGCTTTGTTGGTGAAGACGGCGGGGGTAGCACCGATCTCCGCACGACGATTGTAGCGTCGGCTTTTGTTGACGAAGACGGCAGGGGTAGCACCGGCTTCAGGCCTTCTTCTCCAAACTTTCTTCTTCGTGCGAGGAGTCAACACCTTTGTTGAAGACGACGAGTGTTGTCGGCTTCGATCTTCTTCTACGGCCTTTGCTTATGGCTTCTTCGGAGTTGATGAAGATCGTTGGAGAAGTCGGGATGACGACGACTCCGGGTCTTCTTCTCCAAGCTTTCTTCTTCGTGCGAGGAGTCGAAGCTTTGATCTTCGAGTGCAAGGTCTTCACGTTGATGAGGACTTGAAGGGCCAAGGATTCCCGTAGGACGTGCTTGCCGTGCCTCGTGAAGCCTTCGGTCTTCAAGCGTTGGAGCTTCTCTTGCAGAGCTCTTTCGTCTTCAGCTTTTCCGACCTTTTGTGCCTTCCCCCACCCCCTCTATTTATAGGCAAAGGGGGGCGGTTGGGGGAGATATGGCTGAAATCTTTTTGTTTCATCCGATATCTCCCCCCATAACCATCAAGATATTGTTCCTTTATCCAAGGAAACAAACCCGATCCCCTCCTTTTTAGTTGGGGTGGTTACGGGCCAGATGTGACTCGATCTTTTAAAGATTGAGTTGTTATTTTTGTTACACTTTTGGATCGGATGGCGACACAACGTCATCTTGTCCATTGGATCGAGGGATCGTCGCGGATCTACGGCTGCGTAGACGTCCACGCCACCTCCCCCCGCATCGAGGCGGTTTTTGATTTCTTTTTCTTTTTCTTTTTCTTTTTCTTTTTCTTTTCTTTTCTTTTTCTTTTATGGCCGGCCCCACCTCTCTATGAGGAGGGGGGCACGGTTTTCTAGAAGGCCCTCTTTGTGTTCGGGTAGCGGGTCCGGTGGGACCCGCTTACTTTGAGTTGGGCTGCGGCGCGCGAGCCGAGTTTACACGCGGGCCGAGTGCGCATGCGGGCTGTTTGTGTGCGGGCCCAATTTCGCATGCGGGCCATTTGTGTGCGGGCCCAATTCCGCATGTGGGCCGTTGTGTGTGGGCCAAGTTGCATGCGGGCCGTTGTGCGTGGGCCAGATTTTCGCATATGGGCCGTTGTGTGCGGGCCCAAGTTGCATGGGTGAGTCGGGTTCAACCCGAAGGCCGTTGGGTGCGGGTCTATTTTTCGTGTACAAATCGGGTTCGATCCGTGGGCTAATTTCGATGCCCACACCAATAAAATACAGAACAATACCATCTTCTTAATATTTCATTGTAATAAATAGATTTTTTAATATATATTGCAATACAAGAACGGGTAATGGGTTTTGGATAGGGTCCGACCCGTAACCTACCCGTTGGCCCTTAATACCCGTAACACCGTTCTAGCATATCGTGGTGAAAGGTCAACATAAAAAAGTAGCCATCGCCACCGTTCATCCGATGTAACCTCTCATCAATCTACGACTCCCGGTCAATTCCTATTCTTTGCTCTCTATTCAGAGAACTTTGGTACTCCAACGGTTCAGATCTACCGATAAATCACACGAGCGGTTCTCAATCGGTGGACCACATCTTATACATTCCCCTTCCCGTGAATATGCGACTCACACGTTCTATCCTCTAATAATCAATGTTTTCAAAATAAAAATAAAAATAAAATTATCTTGTTGGCATCTTCCAGCACAACACGTCTCTCTCCCCCTCTCTCAGAAGAAACACAACCGGTTCAACTCAATCCCGAACGTCGATATCGCCCACGTCATCGATTCCTGCCATGATATCCAACGGCTAGAGCGTTCTCTCCCGCGATAGGGAAGACCGCGAGCTCTTTCGCCCCTCCGCCTCGCCAGCGTGGGGCCCACTTGTACGGACCGGGTTGGCCCAAGAGACCGCAGCCTAACCGCGTCCCGGCTCTAGCCCGACCCGTCACCGCTAGCAGGTAAAAAAGAGAATGAAACACAAATTTTGAAAATTAAAACCGAGAAAAAAATCTGTCAAAAAAAAAAAAAGAGAAAATAAAACGGTCAGATATATATGAGAGAGAGAGAGAGAGTAACGCAAGTATATCTCGTCCTCGTTGTGGGGGTTCTCTGCAAAGCTCTGTAGAGAGAGAGAGGAACGAGAAAGAGAGAGAAAGGGAAAGAGAGATAATAATAATCTTGGGTTAGGGCTTCATCTGGGAAAGTCCCAATTTCTTCGAATCTAGGGTTAGGGTATCCGCTTCCCCGTCGTACCATCTCCGACTCTCTCAATCGACAAGAAAATTGATTAGAAATTGCAGAGGGGCGGGATAGCTGCGTTTGTTGCTAGGGTTTATCCAATCCCTGGGTGTTGATTTCCCTTTTTCATTTAGATAGGAATCTAGGGTTTCTGATTTCTCCCCCCTCAAATGGACGAGGCCTGGGAGAGGGCCGTGGAGGCGGCGCTCCAAGGCCAGGCGGCGGACTCGTCATCGGCGCCGCGGACGCTGACCCTGGACGGGGCGGTGAAGTGCGTGCATGGGCAGCTGCCACCGCCGGGACTTTTAGAGAAGTTTCAGAGCCTGGAGCACCTCTCCATCGCCGACGTGGGCGTCTCCTCGCTCGAGAAGTTCCCGCGCCTTCGGAACCTCCAGCGGCTCATCCTCTCCGACAATCGGATCGCAGGCGGGCTCGATTTCCTGGTCGAGGCCGGGCTGGGCTCCCTCCGGGACCTCGATCTCTCCAACAACCGGATCCAGTTCCTGGAGGACCTCGCCCCGCTCGCGCGGCTCAGGCTCGTGTCGCTGGATCTGTACGAGTGCCCCGTCACCAGGATCAGTGACTACCGATCTAGGGTGTTCGGGATGATCAGGTCGCTGAAGTACCTTGACAAGATGGATTCTGACGAGAACGAGCGACCTGAGTCGGAAGATGAGGAAGAAGACGAAGAAGATGAGGAGGATGAAGAGGATCCCGGGAGCGGTGAGATCGACGGCGAGGATAGGGCTGGGAAGGCGGTGAATGGCGTCGTGAGCGGCCCAGTAGGCGATGGGATCGTTGATGTCGATGAGGATGATGAGAGCGATGCAGATGAGGAGGAGTCTGAGATAGTGAAGGCCCAGGTGAACGGATCGGAACGTTGTCCTCACCGCCATCTATCGAACGGGTTCCGGATGGCACCGGTTGGGGCAGAGGATGACGAGGAAGACGAAGAGGAGGATTTGGAGGAGGATGAGGACGGTGATGAGGATCTGGGGGAGGAGATCGATGAGGAAGACGGTGAAGAGGAGGATGTGGTTGAAGTACATGATATTGGGGATAGCGACGAGGAGGATGGGGATGGAGTTGAAGCGGAGGAAGTGGATTTAGACGAAGAGGATGGCGATGAGGTTGATGGAGATGGGGATGAGGAAGAAGAGGATGTGGAGGATGAAGAAGAGGAAGGGGAACCTGGCAGCACTGCGAGGATGCCGAGTACAGATGGGGAGATCGATGGGCATGATCAGGGAGAGGAGGATGAGAATGGAGAGATCGGGGAGGAAGATGACCTGGGAGTTGAGGAGGATCGGGACCTCGAGGAGGATGATGGTGAGGGTGAAGATGAGGTATATTCCCTCTCTGTTTTTCTCGCTCTCTATACGATTCTGCTTAGTAATCTCTGTTTCTTATTATTTGTGATATCATTGAAGATTTTTACATTTTCATGCACTTTTTGCAGAAAAGCTCTACATAAGTTAAATAACGAGCCTTGGTCCTTTTTATTAGAGCTCATCTTGATATTAGAAGAGTAACATTAGTCATATTTTGATTGGTCAACCATGTATTTATTGGTTAATGAAATGTACGAATCACTGTTATATTTCAATTGATCGAAAGATGGATCACTTCCATAGATCAAGTAATGTCAAATTTAGCCTCAAAATGGTTTATGCTTTTTTGCAAGGAGTGCTGAATATATGGAAAATACATGGGTTAGCAAGGGGTTGTTTTAGATGTATTGATGGAGGGTTTCTTGTGCCATTTGCAATTGAATAGTAATTATAGATATCTGTCCTTTTTTTATTTTTTATAGATTTTCATTTAGGACTAATAATTCTACTGATGTTGGGCTCACTGTGTTATTAACTTATTATAATGTTATCGAGGGTTTTCTGTGCTAAATATTTATTTATTTCCTTCTTTTTTATGTTATTATTATTAATAGAGTTGTTCCTTTTGTGATTTAATATAGTTGTTCCCTCTAATTTTATTCAAACAATCAGAATACATATTTGGGACTGTTTGGAGTGTTCTGATTCGATAGCATTCTGTGATTTAATGGCTAAATAGTGTTCTGATTTCTGTGATTTCATGGCTCCCTATCGTTGTGAATAAATATTTTGGAATGTATTTCCTGATAACAGAATTGAATCATTTGCTTCTTATCATTTTATATGTTAACCTTCCAACATTTTCTCTTTGCAACTGTGTCTATTAGTCCTAATATTGTCTTAAATGAATAAATCTCCATGATGCGATCTATGGAAGTCATCTTGGAGGTATATCATATTTTAGTTATACATGCCATTTACTATTAATATAACTCCACCAAGTTACCAGAATTGCAAGTTTTTTGAAGATTTGCTATTAATTTGCTAATCTAAATTCGAATGAATCACATGCTGATTTATTTACTAATTTTGGGCATATACAAGTAATTCACAAAGAATCCATAAGTTTCTTGAAACAATCTTGAAAAATTTATATGATGTCTAATTAGTTATAAATAAATAAACATTTCGTCATATGAAGTTTATAGACTATTTGATTATGATTCAAGTTTTATGTTTTCGATTTATTACTGAACTATTGAGTTTTCCAAAAAAAAAATTCTTCTAATCACCAAATTTCGTCCCTCGCCCACTTATTATGAACCAGCAAACTTGTTGGTATGAAAGGATTTTTTTTTAAAGTTTCCAGGCGTTTGTGTGATGCTATTCCCTTCAACTTTATAGTTCATCGTAGTTCTCTCTTTGCCATTTATTGTCCTCTTAACTCCACTAAATTGTTCTATTTATTCAGCGAGTTGGATGTGATAGCTAAACAAGGAATTAATTTGGCTCTAGTTGGGCTAGCAATTGGGTTTTTAAAATTTTGAACACGTGATCTTGACAAGGGGAAGCATTTGAAACCCATTTAAACTAAATTTATCAGTCATTGTTCTGGTTTATGTAATTATGTGTATATTTGTTGTGCAATTTAGTCCTATTGAAGAATTTTGTATATAACCTTTTGTTCTCTTTCTATTTTCTTGAAATATATAAATTCTTTAAATGATTTGTTATTTGTCAATGTAATGGTGATTGCCAATTATAGTGTTTTTATGAGATGCATATTTCTCTTAGATTTCTTTGGATTTCCCCCTTTGCTCATTACTTGGTTCCTGCACCGATATCTTTTATTTACTGGTAATTGCGAAAAACAGAAATTAAGATGAAATAAATTTTATTTCACAATGAGATGGTAGTATGAAATTCTAGATTCATGTTTTTTTTCCCCATGTGATGTCAGGAGGAGGATCTCGCCGGTGAATATGTTGTGCAACACTTTGCTCAGGCAGAGGTCGAAGTGGGAAGAGGGTATTTCGATGCTGATGCCTGCAACGGAGAAGATGAAGACGGAGTCGATGATGACGACGACGATGATGATAACAGTGGAGATCGGTGCCGAAGCAACGGCCCATCCTCTTCTTTGCAGCAGCCCAACAAGAGGAAGCGAGGTGGTGACAATGGTGTCGCTGATGACAGCGTAGAGGAGGATTCGAGGTCGCCGAAGCACCGTTGACGGTGACGATGATGATGATTCATCAGGTTTGAGTTCATGTGATGATCTATGCAACCATTGATGATGGCAAGCATGTACATGAATGGTATGGTTAGTAGTAGGGAAATGAAAAGTTTGGTTTTTTTTTTCCCCCACCCCCTTCCGAAGTCTGTGTATGGCTTTGAGTTTGGCAGTTTAAAACTATGGAGGGAAGGAATTGTGTAGCCGTTTCGTTCCTTCCCTCCTTATTCAAAAGTTCGTTAGTGCTCCTTGTCCTCAAACGATTCCCAATTTGCCCGTTATGATCTTTGTTTTCAAATGGCAGTTGTGGTTCAAAGTTCCCTCCAATACAGAGCTGGGGAAGTTCAAAAGCTCAAGTAGCCGTTGCCCCTGTTATTTTATTTCTCTTTCTTGACCTCCGGGGGTATTTTGTGAGAAGTAGCAGCGTAAATTTGGGGTACTTAGCTTCACCCAATGAGATTTTGACACATCTCACGTCTCACCATTTGTTATGTGTGTTGTGTGTGTGTTTTGGCCTTTGTAGCTGATCTGTTTGGTTCCAGAGTTCAGGGCCATACGAAGGAATGGGTGGATAGGCAACTTACCCGCTTTTGAGGTAGCTTCGTGTAGTGTTTTGTGCACCACAGCTGCTCTCTCTGTTTCTATACAAGAATCCAAAGGCTCAAAAGGTTTGCGTAGAGCAATTTTATGAAGGCACCCCGTTTTCCTCCTATTACAGACGTGGCGGGATCACAGCGGCTCCTTTCGTGCCACGTCAGGATGTAGGTGAAGAGTCGGAGGGCGGGGTTAGCAGGCGCTGTGGCTGTAGGTTTGTGCTTCACAGCTGGTCTCTCTAAGGATGGTAGGAAGACACGTCACTTTGCGAGGTTTTCGGCAAAGCATCTTTTCTGTAACAACTTTTGGATGGGCCAATCACCGCCCGGTGAGTATATCGCCCATCTGCCCTCTGTCTCGCGGCCACGTGGATGTACCAGGCACGGGGTGGTGCGGGGATATCAACCAGCTGAAGCGCTGCCGTAGTGCATAGTGGAACGGGTGGCTAACATTTTATTTTTACCCACTGTGTTTGTATTCGGTAAAAGATAAAATAATAATAAAAAAATTATTCATACACTAAAAATCTGTAATAAGCCCCCGTCTTCTATCGTTTCTTAATAACTTACTCAAGAATCCTTTAATACAAACAATACCTTTTTTTTATTTTGTACTCTAAAGTCCTAACTCAACGTCTTTTGTATCAAATCCAACCCAAGGTCTGTTTGAACTTTCTTAGCGTAAGCCCAACCAATCGGATTGGCCGGGTTGTGTAGGATAGGTTGACCGGCTTCAATATGGTAGAGGAGAAATCATTCGGGTCGGGTTCGGGTTAGCCCGCCCAAATACGGGTTGGTCCGCCCAAGTTACAGCACTACTTGTGTCTTCAAGTACTAGCCAACTGCATGGGGTTTATTTAAGAGATGGGTGTATTCAAGTGTATATAATTTAGGTATATTTAAGGGGGTATGTGTTTGATTGGGGTATAATCAAGTTGGGGCTGGCTATTTAACTGGAGTGTATTGAAGGTGGGGTGTAAGGGGGAAGGGTATTTTTGGGATAGGAATGGGGATGAAAAAAAGAAAACGGGGTGTGTTCTAGTTTGTTGGGAATGGGGGCTCAATACAGATTTTTGGGGTATGAATAAAATTTCTCAATAAAAAAGAATAATTATACATAGATCCATGTAGTTTGATCGATTATCGCTAACACCCCCTTGTGTTTAAAACCCTACAAATGCCCCTTACACATAGACCCCTCTGGAGGCCCCAGGGAGGGGGTGCGAGTGATATGTTTGTCAAACCAGAAGGGGGCGTTTGTAAGGTTTTAAACATAAGGGGGTGTAAGTGATAATACTACAAGGGGTTTTGTAATTTGTCCTAAAATAAAATAAACTAGAAAGTACATTCCGTCTGGTTAAACAAAGCTGTGTTAAAGTAAACTTATTAAAAGATTACTTATACTTCACCAATAAAAGTTTACTTTTGAAATTGGGATTTTTTTTAAAAATAAATATTTAATTCAATAGTATTTGATCGAAAGAATTTATCAGTTTAGCGCTCTGACAGTCACGAGACATGTCAACGCCGTAAAGAAAGTTGTGATTTTTTTTTCTGTTTCAAGTATAACCCGGTATTTGAATTACAGGGTTTAAATCCGGTATTTTGGACACCGAGTTTAGCTGAAGCCCCCTTATATAATGTTTCCATACTTTGGTGGGACATCTCTAACCGACACCTCTATCCCTAATCCCTAACTCTCTATATATATGTGATGAATAAACAAGAGGCTCTCACGTATTCGTGAGAGTGTAGCCGTCATCCCGAGTGCAACCATCCCTCCTTCTCCCTCTCTCTCGTAAAACGTTATCAGCACGTCTCCGAGCCTCGACAAGCATCGCGATGACAAGTGGTGGGACGAACCTCCCACACACGTAGAGAGAGAGATCTATAGAAGAGCGGAGGTCCGGAGTGCACGACGACGTCCTCCTCCTCCGTAGTCGGTGACGGCCTCCCCTCTGCGTGCAACGGCAGCAAACCGCGGCGGCCCAGGCACTCAGTCACTTCTTCCTGCGCTCCGGCGACCCTGTGATCGAGTTACGACGACGGAAGATCGGTGAAGAACTTCGCCACACACAAGGTATGCTCGAGACCCCCCCCTCACATACCGTACCACCGTCGCAGCCGGTCAGAGACCTCTGTGACCATGCCTGAATCGTCTGGTAGCACTACCGACGACACCAACCTTGCCGATGCGGCCGTGACATTCTCAAACGCGGACCGTGCAACGGCGGGCTCCGACGACGAGCCCAGCGGCTCTGTGCAAGATATCACCGGCAGCAGATCCACCGCCTGACTACCGCGCAACCGCTAGCATCGGGCTGCGCGAGCGACGGCCGAGCAAGCGTCGGCAGCGAACTGTACGAGAGCCGGCAGTAGGTTGCGCGAACGGCGCCTGCGCGAGTGGCGGCAGAGGGCGGCGCGAGGGGTCGGCGATGGTTAGGGTTTCCGTCTCTTTCGGAAGAGATGATGAACAGTTTTTTTGTTTTTGTTTTTTATTGGGTTTTAAACCCGATTGAATACAAACCCGACCCGACCCGACCCGAGCCCAGCTCCAGACCCGAGGCCAACTCCAGAGCCGAGCCCGAACCTGAATCCAGACCCGAACCCGAGCTTGAATCCAGATCTGAGCCCGAGTCTGAGTACAGACCCAGGCCCGAGCCAAGATCAGGCCCTGAGCCAGACCCGAGCCAAGATCCAGACCCGAGCCCGAGTCTGAATACCTATTTAATTTCTGTTTTATCTGATCCATTCATCTTATTTTTATAATTCTGAGCCCGATATGGGGCCAACCTGTTCGATCCATTTATGGATCTTAGCCTATTGGATCGTTTCGGACGCATCGGTACGGTCCAATTTTTAAAATTTAAATTATTTAATATATATTTAATCTGGACCATCAGATTTTAGGTATGTGATTGTGAACTCGATCTAGACCCGATCTAGATAATCCAAATATAGATCTTAGCTTTTGGGACTGTTCCAGATGCATTGGAATGGTCTGATTTTACAAACTCTAATTGTGTTTCATTATATCATATCACTTGCTTATGAACATATAGTTGGTAAATATCTTGTTTAATTAAATTGGTTTAAGTGATTTTATCTGTTGGCCATTTTTCTATGTTGTTATTCAAGATAGATACCTTATACCTCGTAGTGTGTATTAACTTTATCATTGTTAGACAAAAATGATTTTCACTATTGTTAGTGCCAATATATTTAATACAACATATTACTTGCTTATGAACACATATCAACTAGTTAAAACGATTACTCTTTAACTTCATCTGTAGCCTATGTGTGAGCTCGGCTCTTGTCAGTCGAGACAATACAATGTGGCTACGGATACATCTTAACTAGTTTTTCACTATATAGAGGACCAGTAGTTCCTTAACAATGAGGATCTCGATGTTCCTAGAATTTGGTAGTTCTTAATCCATCTACTCACTAGGCTCCTGAAGACAAGGCTAAAACCTTAGTCCTAAAGACAAGGCTAAAGGCTAAAACTTTAGTCCTGAAGACAAGGCTAAAACCTTAGTCCTGAAGATAAGGCTAAAGGCTAAAACCTTAGTGTAGACACACAAATTATGCCTAACCCAGACCCGACTTGCATGCACTAATGCGGAGGCAAACCCGACACGCACTCGGACCTGGACCCGACTTGCATGCACCAATGCGGAGGCAAACCCGACACACACTCGGACCCGGACCTGACTTGCATACACCAACACGGAGGCAAACCAGACACGCACTCGGATCCGGAACCGACTCGCATGCATCGACTCAGAATCAAACCCGACACGAAAACCGGACCCGACCCGCTCCCAACAAGGGGGGCCGGGTGGGCCCATCCTCAAGTGGGGCCCACCCGACCCCCTACTAGAGATCCGAACCCCTTAAGGGGTGGCCGGCCATGCAAAGCAAGAAAAGAAAAGAAGGAAAAGAAAAAAAGAAAGAAAAGAAAGGAAAGAAAATAAAAGGAAAGAAAAGAAGAAAAATAAAACAAATAACGCCATGCGCGGGGGGAGGTTGCGTACGACGTCTACATAAGCGTAGATCTGCGCCGATCCCTCGATCCGACGGACAAGAAACGAAGACGGGTCGCCATCGACTTTATGTGCGAGATTAAAAAAGGATTGAGCCATAACTACTCCGCCAGAAAAGGAAAGCGAATAAAGGCTTATTCCCCTCATCAATGAATGAATAAATCCTGGGTAGTTATAGGAGATATATTAAAGGGATTCAAATAAATCTTCCCATATCTCTCCTCTCCCCCCTTCACCTATAAATAGAGGGGGAGGGGGAAGGCTCAAAAGGTCGAAAGCAGAAGACCCTTGCACAAGAAGATCAAGCCTTCGACGCCATGCACGAAGAAGAAAGCTCGGAGAAAAAGAACCCTTCGACTCCGAAGATGCCAAAAGTAAAGGCCGGAGAAGAAGATCGGAGCGGCATCACCCCGTCGTCTCCAACAACCCTTCCACTCCAAAGACCCCAGAAGCAAAGGCCGGAGAAGAAGATCGGAGCGGCATCACCCCGTCGTCTCCAACAAACCTTCGACTTCGATCAAGCCTAAAAGCCTGAAGAAGAAGATTGAGGCGGCATCACCCCGTCGTCTTCAACAAGCATCCGCTCCATTCACGAAGAAGAAAACTTGGAGAAGGATACCCGAAGTAGTGCTACACCCGTCATCTTCAACAAAGCCTTCAACTCCGATTATGCCAAATATGCCCAGAGAAGAAGCCGATGCCACCACCGTCGTGGGTCAAAGACGAAGGTAAGGCGAAGGAGCTCTGCAGAAGAGGAGACACGCTCTTCATCGATCCAAGACTTCACAAGGCACCGGCAAGCCTATCCCTTCGAGACCGGCTTAGTTCATTGAAAGCCCTCATCAAAGTGAAGACCCTTGCACAAGAAGATCAAGCCTTCGACTCCGTGTATGAAGAAGAACCCTTCGACTCCGAAGAAGCCAGAAGCAAAGACCGGAGAAGAAGATTGGAGCGACACTACCCCGTCAACTCCAACAAGCCTTCAACCCTGATCAAGCCCAAAAGCCGGGAGAAGAAGACCGAAGCGTCATCACCATGTCGCCTTCAATAAAAGCCCGCTCCATCCACAAAGAAGAAAGCTTAGAGAGGAACACCCGAAGCTTCGCTACACCCGTCGTCTTAAAAGCAAAGCTGATGCTACAACCATCGCACGGAGATCGGTGCTACCCCTGCTGTCTTCAAAGGAACCCTTCGACTTCGATCACGCCAAAGAAGCCCGAAGAACAAGAGAAGCAAAGTCGTCGCTACACCCGTCGTCTACAAAGCAAAGCTGACGCTACAACCGTCGTACGGAGATCAGTGCCACCTTCGTCGTCTTCTAAGGAATCCTTCGACTCCGATCATGCCAAAGAAGCCCGGAGAAGAAGAGAAGTCGAGCCGATGCCTAAACCATTGAGGAAGCCAGAAGCCTTGAAGAGGTAGCCCCCATCGTTCGAGGAGAAGATCGAGTCGACGTCGAAGCAAAAACAATACAAGAAGCCAAAGCAAAAGCCCCGGTAAAGTCCGTGCCAGAGCAACGCAATTGCCAAAGCCAAGCAACTACGCCGGTCACGAGCAAAGCACCGCACGTTCTAGCCGATATGATGCGAAGTCCGAAAGAACGAAAGCATCGCAAGTCTCCCCCCGTCTACGTTCAAGCACAAGAGCCAAAGCAAAGCAAAAGCCAGAGCGACGCCAAAGCAAAGCCAAAGCCGACACCAAAAGTATGATTGACACCGCGAACCGACAATCAAGGACGTCAAGGTCTAGCAAGGATCGAGAAAGACACGAAGACCGAGGAATAAAGCCGAAAACCTCTAGCCGAGAAAGCGCAAAGCACGGAAGGGACAAAAGCAATGGCGGACACTCCTTAGCTTCTTAAGAAACCCTCCCCCTGTAAAGACCTCTGTCTTGGGCAACCCCTTCAGAGCTCTCGCACGAATACCACGTGGAGACACGGATCAAAGGGAACCTCCAGAGGATCTCTCCCACAATCTCCTGATCAATATTCGCTGCACCCGGCTCACCACCCCCGAGTCCTCGGGTCCCGGTCTTCTGTAATCTTGTTTTGTGCAATAAAGACGACCTGGATCTTTTTCTGCACATACACTTAGTCTTGAAGACAAGGCTAAAACCTTAGTCCTGAAGACAAGGCTAAAGTCGTAGTCCTGGAGATTTTGAGTGAGAAACTGCTATCGTTTATCAGAAAAATTATTATATTTTTTTTAGTTAATATTTCATCTGTTTGGTATAATATCTTTTAGATCTTCCTTAAATATAAATGTTTCTCATTTCCTATATATTCGAGTTGCCAGAACCTTATATCAAATAATACTTTATTTCTTTGTTAGGAAATGGAATCCAAGGGAGACATGAATAATGATAACCTTTGCTTGATAGACAGGGCCACTACTCATACGATACTTAGGGATCAGAAATACTTTTCAAGTATTAATTTTGGTTCAAATAAAATATCGACCATAGCTGGCCCCGCTCAGATAATAGAAGGCTCCGGTAGAGCAAGTCTACTGTTACCTAATAAAACTCATATCTTTATATAATCTGCCTTATACTCTAGTAACTCTTAAAGAAACTTACTTAGTTTCAGAGATATAAGAGCAAATAGGTATCGCATAGAAACTCTGAGCAAGGGGAACAATGAATTCTTATATATAACTGTGAGGGGAAAATATTTGTGCCGATCCGAAGACTCCGCGCCACCAGTCAATCGAAGTTGAGTCGAAGATCTTTGATCGATCTGCCGACTGGAAGGTAGGTTCAAAGGTCAATGTCTTGGTGATTCAGAATTAACATTTTCAATATGCAAACAGAGAGAATGTTGACACAAAGTGTGATCTCAGAGTTCAGTCGAAGCCTACGTCTCCGTGCTATAGGGAGCAACCCGAATTCACTAACTCTTCACTAGAAGTGACCTCGACAGGCCGAGTGTCACTGATCTCTCCAAAAAGGAAATTGAAAGTAATAAAATATCCAAGTCAGAGCTCTGGGTTTTTGGGTTATGGTTTCTGGAAATCAGTTTTCATATTTTGGTTCTGGATCTGGATCTTTTTTACATTTAAAGGGGGGGCTATTTATAGAAAAACTCTGGGAGGAAACCCGGGGCAAATGGCAGTTTTTGGCCTTCGTAGCCGGGGATTCCCCAGGCAGGGCTGGTGGGTCCTGCGGTAGTCTCTATGGACCCCCCAGGGAGGGCTGGTGGGTCCCATGGTAGTCTCTGTGGACCCCCCAGGCATGGCTGGTGGGTCCCGCAGCGGTCTCCGTGGGTCCCCCAGGTAGGGCTGGTGGGTCCCACGGTACTCTCCGTGAGCCCCCAGGCAGGGCTGGTGGGTCCTGCGGTAGTCTCTGTAGACCCCCCAGGCAGGGCTGGTGGGTCCCGCAGCGGTCTCCGTGGGCCCCTAGGCAGGGCTGGTGGGTCCTGCGGTAGTCTCTGTGGACCCCCCAGGCAGGGCTGGTGGTTCCCGCAGCGGTCTCCGTGGGCCCCCCATGCAGGGCTGGTAGGTCCCGCGGTAGTCTTTGTGGGCTCCCCATGCAGGGCTGGTGGGTCCCGCAGTGATCTCCGTGGGCCCCCTAGGCAGGGCTGGTGGGTCCTGCAGCGGTCTCCGTGGGCCCCCCAAGCAGGGCTGGTGGGTCCCGTGGCGGTCTCCGTGAGCCCCCCCGATAGGGCTGGTGGGTCCCGTGGTAGTCTCTGTGGACCCCCCAAGCAGGGCTGGTGGGTCCCGCAGTCTCTGGGGCTTCTTGCCAAAATTTGCACCCATAATAACCTCCAGTGTTGGAAACCAGAAGTGTACTTTAGAGAAATTCTCCAATCTATCCTTAGGGATATACTTCACTCACATTGGGATTGTTGAGTCACATGCAAACATGAGCCAGCAGCTCAATACTAATCCAAGACAAATAGTGAGCCAGAAGCTCCATAATCCTATGATTTTTAATATCTGGCATGATCGTCTAGGACATCCTGGGACTACAATGATGAAAAAGATCGTAGTAAACTCTTGTGGTCATCCCTTAGCATATTATCACATACCTAGTGAGTTAGTTTGTATCCCTTGCTCCCAAGGTAAACTTATTACCATACCATCATTCCTGAAGATTGAGTCTGAATCACTTTTCTTTTTTCATAGAATCCAGGGAGATATATGTGGACCAATTCACCCCTCTAGTAGACCTTTCAGATACTTTATGATCTTAATAGATGCCTCAACTAGATGGTCCTATGTATGCCTTTTATCGACTAGAAACCTTGCATTTGCCAAATTACTAGCATAAATAATAAAGTTGAGGGCATATTTTTCTGACCAGGCCATCAAATCTATTAGACTAGATAATGCAGCAGAATTTATCTCTCAAGCTTTTGATGATTTTTGTCTATCACTAGGAATAGAAATTGAACATCCTGTACCTCATGTTCATACCCAGAATGGTTTAGCAGAATCCCTAATCAAACGACTTCAAATGATTGCTAGACCCCTCCCAATGCATTCAAAATTACCTACTAGTATTTGGGGTTATGCAATTCTTCATGCTGCATCTTTAAGCAAAGTTAGACCAACTTCGTACCATTAGTTCTCTCATGCACATTTAGTATCTGGGAATTAACCAAATATTTCTCATCTTCGAAAATTTGGATGTGTAGTTTATGTTCCTATTCCCCCACCAAAGAGAACTAAAATGGGTCCCAAACGTAAATTGGAAATTTATATAGGGTTTGAGTCTCCTTCGATTCTCAAATATTTAGAACCCTTAACATGTGATATTTTTACCGCAAGATTTACGGATCGTCACTTTGATGAGATAATTTTCCCATCGTTAGGGGGAGATAAGAAAGATAATAAACGTCTCGTCCAAGAGGAACAACGTGAATTATCATGAAATACTTCCACTCTGTCTCATCTAGACGCCAGGAATCCCCAATGTGAACATGAAGTTAGGAGAATAATACACTTGCAATCTATTGCAAATGAGTTACCAGATGCATTCAATGATACTGCAAAAGTAACTAAATCACACATACCAACTATGAATGTACCTGCCATGATTGATATCTCAAGTTAGAATAAGGCAGCAAATGAGTCTGACACACGCCAGAAGCGTAGCATACCTATAGGTTCCAACGATTTAGCTCCCTGGAAGAGGAGATTAAATAGCATATCACACCCTATAGCTTCTGAAGAGGCTGTTCCTAATATAAAATCTCCTGAAGAGAAGATTCATGACGGTCCGGAAGATGTCATGAATCAAAGATCAAATTTTCCCAAATTGAAGCATATCGCTCCGGCCGAGATTATGCCCCAGATCTTGGAAGAGACTGGAAAAGAGGTACCGGTACCCAATAATGATGAGATATCTGTGTTCTACACATACTCAGGAGAAATATGAAATATAAAGGAAATAGTCATCGATGATATATTCTTATATGATATGACAAATGAGATAATAAAGAGTGAGGATAATGACACTGAACTACACACAATCCTAGAATATCGACAAAGTAAAGATTGACTAAAAATGAAAGGATGCAATTCAAGCAGAACTATATTCCCTAGCAAAGCGTGAAGTGTTTGGACATATAATACAAACCCCAAAAGGAATAAATCCTGTAGGTTTCAGATGAGTGTTTGATAGAAAAAGAAATAAAAAGAATGAGATCCAAAGATATAAAGCACGCTTAGTTGCTCAAGGATTCTCGTAGAGACCTGGGATAGATTATGAAAAAATATATTCCCTAGTTATGGATGTCATCACATTCAGATATCTTATAAGTCTAGCTGTCTCTGAAAGATTAAGCATAGGACTTATGGATGTAATGACAGCCTACCTATATGGTAACCTAGATAGTAAAATATACATGAAAATCTCTGAAGGATTTGATTTACCAAACTCTAAATCTAGAAATACGGCTTCTATTAGATTAAAATGAGTATTGTACAGTCTGAAACAATCTAGAAGATTGTGGTACAATCGGCTCAATGAATATCTGTCTAGGGAAGACTATAAAAATGACCATATATGTCCATGCGTATTTATTAAAAAATCTCAGAATGGATTTACAATAGTAGCAGTATATGTAGATGATATAAATCTAATAGGATCTCCCGAAGAGATTGAGAAGACTGTTGGCTATCTTAAAAAGGTGTTTGAAATGAAAGACCTGGGTGAGACAAAATTTTGCCTCGGCCTGCAGATTAAACATAACAAAGATGGGATTTTAATCCATCATGCAAAATATACTAAAAATCTCCTGAAGAGATTTAATATGGATAAATATTATTCACTTAGTATACCCATAGTTATAAGGTCTTTGGATGTTAACAAAGACCCATACAGACCCAGAGAGGAAAATAAAAAAGTCTTGGGTCCTGAAATACCTTATTTAAGTGCAATAGGTGCAATTCTTTATTTATCTCAATGCACTAGGTCTGATATTTCATGTTCTATTAATCTACTTGCTAGATATAGCTTTGTACCTACACGTAGACATTAGAATGTTATAAAGTATATATTTAGATATCTAAAAGGGACAGTTGACCTTGGCTTATACTATTCATGTAAAATGACTAATCTAGTTGGATATGCAGACTCTGGTTATTTATTTAATCCCCATAAGGGGAGGTCACAAACATGTTATGTGTTTCTTAATAGTAATGCAGCTATCTCATGGAAATCCATAAAGCAAACACTAGTAGCAATGTCATCCAATTATTCAGAGATACTGGCGCTTCATGGGGCAAGTAGAGAATACGTATGGTTACGATCGATAATTCAACACATCAGAGGAAGTTGTCAACTCCCATCAACTACGGATGAACCTATAGAAATTTATGAAGATAATGCAACGTGCATAGCTCAAATTCAAAGTGGCTTTATCAAAGGCGTCAAGACCAAGCACATCTTCCCGAAATTCTTCTACACCCATGAACTCCAAGAGAAGAAAGAGATTATTATAAAGCAGGTGAAGTCAGCTGAGAACTTGACAGATCTCTTCACCAAGACACTTCCAAAATCTACATTTCAGAATTTGGTGCATCAGATTGGCATGAGGAGACTTCACCAATAGAGCATATGAATGTTATTCGAAATTGATGTATTAACAGGGTGGGAAGTAGCATCTTAATGTATTAGAGGGAGAGAGTATTTCTTTTGAAGATTGATGTAAGCAATGCATGTAATAGTATGCACGATAAAGATGAGGGGGAGCATCCTGCAGATGCAGATGGAGACATCCAGAATAATGTCTTTTGCGCATTGTACTCTTTTCCCTGCGATGAGGTTTTTCTCACAGGGTTTTTTCATCGAAAGGTTTTAATGAGGCAGTGTAAGTCGCACCCACTAAGATTCCAGAAGAATATAAGATTCCAAACGAATCTGTTCCTGAAGAACTATGTTCCTGAAGAACGCATTGTACACTTTTTTCCTTCACTAAAGATTTTGTCTCATTGGGTTTTCCTTAGTAAGGTTTTAACGAGGCAATATTTTTTTAAAAAGTGGGCATCCAAGGGGGAGTGTTACGGATATATGTGGCTGCCCACTTTGGTGGGACACCTCTAACCGACACCTCTATCCCTAATCCCTAACTCTCTATATATATGTGATGAATAAACAAGAGGCTCTCACGTATTCGTGAGAGCGTAGCCGTCATCCCGAGTGCAACCATCCCTCCTTCTCCCTCTTTCTCGTAACACAATGTCCTTTTTTTTTGTACTCTAAAGTCCTAACTCAGCGTCTTTTGTATCAAACCCAACCCAAGGTCTGTTTGAACTTTCTTAGCGTAAGCCCAACCAGTCGGGTTGACCGGGTTGTGTAGGATAGGTTGACCGGCTTCAATATGGTAGAGGAGAAATAATTCGGGTTGGGTTCGGGTTAGCCCGCCCAAAAACGGGTTGGGTTCGGGTTGGGCCCGGGTTGGCGTACCCAAGTTACAGCACTACTTGTGCCTTCAAGTACTAGCCAACTGCATGGGGTTTATTTAAGAGATGGGTGTATTCAGGAGTGTATATAATTGGGGTATATTTAAGGGGGTATGTGTTTGATTGGGGTATAATCAAGTTGGGGGGGGTGTATTGAAGGTGGGGTGTAAGGGGGAAGGGTATTTTTGGGATAGGAATGGGGATGGAAAAAAAAACGGGGTGTATTCTAGTTTGTTGGGAATGGGGGCTCAATACAGATTTTTGGGGTATGAATAAAATTTCCCAATAAAAAAGGATAATTATACATAGATCCATGTAGTTTGATCGATTATCACTTACACCCCCTTGTGTTTAAAACCCTACAAATGCCCCTTACACATAGACCCCTCTGGAGGCCTTTAAGTGATATGTTTGTCAAACTAGAAGGGGGCGTTTGTAAGGTTTCAAACCTAAGGGGGTGTAAGTGATAATACTACAAGGGGGTCTGTAATTTATCGTAAAATAAAATAAACTAGTATAAAAGTATATTCCATCTCGTTAGACAGGGCTGTGTTAAAGTAAACTTATTAAAAGATTACTTAAATTCCACCAATAAAAGTTTACTTTTGAAATTGTGATTTTTTTAAAATAAATATTTAATTCAATAGCATTTGATCGAAAGAATTTATCAGTTTAGTGCTCTAACAGTCACGAGACATGTCAATGCCGTAAAGAAAGTTATGATTTTTTTTTTTTCTGTTTTAAGTATAACCCGTTATTTGAATTACAGGGTTTAAATCCGGTATTTTGAACATCGAGTTTAACCGAAGCCCCTTATATAATGTTTCCATACTTAGCCGTTTTCTCGTTAGATTTTAGATAAATCCGGTATACATAATACCGGGTTTAAACCTTATAATCCAAATACCAGATTCTACTTGAAACAGGAAAAAAAATCATTACTACTTGTTTAACGACGCTGACATGACACGTGGCTGTCAGAACGCTAGTATGATAATTACTTTTGATCAAACAATATTTGTTTAATATTTATTTTTAAATATTACTTTAAAAAAAATACTTTTGAAATTTGATGGGTTTTGTGCTCTCCCATCGCCATTGACACGTGGTGCTAATAATGGACAATGATGGTGCTGGTGGCGGGAGGCGGTGTCAACTGTCAAGCATCCACCATGGTTGCCAATGTTGGTGGTGGCGGTATTGGGGCCGACCAACGTCTGAGCAGGTGGCGGCCAAACTACGATGGCTACAGTTTGCTGCTGTACATGCGAAACACACTTCAGAATGAAGAGTACTTGGCTCCAACTATCGAACAGTTGTTGGAACCAACAATCTGATGTGGCAATCAATGATTGGACCATACTCTCCTAAGACCTGTAGGGTCGGTTAAAAAAAAGCCTTGAGTTTAGAATGGTAATATGGGCCCAGTATGATAGGCTATGGAGTAGTAGACCCTATATGTATCAAGTGGGTATGGTCCAATCAATGATTGCCACATAAGCTGTTGGAGCCCGTTGTTTCAACAACTATTGGAGCAAAGCATTGTTCTTTCATAATGTGCTTAAATTTTTTTTTTTTAGGACAAATTGATTCAGGGTTCAAAGTCTGACACCAATGCAATATAAGTGCATCGTTAAAGAGATCTTTAAAGTCCGCCCCAAATTCATAAAAAATTTAATGCAAAATCCATTATTGTCATTCTCGTGAACGATGAAAATACGAAATGACAACAATACCCTCAAAAAAACCTGTGAGCATCTAATGCGACATGAAACATAAACGTGACAACCACCTAAGTACCTCAATGTTTCACTATAGGACAAAAATATTTTCGGAGTTATTGTAGCTACTATAGTAACTCTGAATTTTTTTTTTTTTTTTCTGTAGTGAAGCTCTTTTTTGTGTTTCACTTCAGGATAATTTTTTTTCGAAGTTACTGTAGACGCTATGGAAAAATTAAAATACATTTTAGATAATGTTCAATACACGTTTACTGATCTAAAATATGCTTTATATAACATATAGAGAAAACAATAATTGTAATAGCTACAATAACTCCGAAGTCAAGTGAAAGAGTTTCACTACATGATAAAAAAAATTTCGAAGTCACTGTAGACATTATGGATATATTAACAGACGCTTTAGATAATGGTCAATAAATTTTTAGTAATCTAAAAAATATTTTTAGTAATTTGAAATATACTTTAGATAACATACAGATGAAACAATAACTTTAGCTGTTACAAAAACTCTGAAGACACGTGAAAGAGTTTCACTACATGATAAATTTTTTACAACGTTATTACAGACGCTATGGGTAAATTAAATACGCTTTAGAAATGTACAATATGCTTTTAGTAAGATAAAATATAATTTTAGTTATTTAACATACGCTTTAGGTAATAAACAGAGGAAACAATAATTGTAGCAGTTACTATAACCCAGAAGCCACATGAAAGAGTTGTTGGAGCCGGTGTGTCCTTAGTGTGGATTTTTTAGATTAGCATTACTAAATAATGGCTCTGGTTAATGAATAACTAAAATGGTATATGTAATACATATATAATAAGGACCCTAGGGAACATAGTAGGCCACTGAGGTGCATGGTAGATCCATGCTTGGGAGACCTGGGGGGTTCCTGTCAGCCACATCCGATCGTCAGATGGAGCAGCTCGTCTCCACCTCCTTCCCGCGATACTTGCAAGAAGACCGAGGCTCACCTCCGAGCCAAGGCCCCTCCGACTCTCAAATCAAGAAATTGAGCAAATGCAAGTGTGGTCGTGGGTTCGGAAGTAAGAGATTGCTTACTTGCACATGAAGAGGCGGGATTCTTTTATACCTCTTCCTCATACGTGCACATAACGCTCGTGAAATATCTTCCGAGAATCTCGGGCGGTTATGGCGGATCCCTTCCAATCGGACGCTCTTCAAATCTTTCTTCTATGCTCCCGTTGATCGTGGGCCCCTGACAAGTCATGGGTGACCCATGATGCGAATGGGCGAGATATTACAGGCATCCTCCAGCCTAGTGAATCTCCCAATCGTTATAGGCGCCCTCCGATCTTTGCTCGCCCGGGGGCGGCCCTCTGGCGCTAATCAAGTCGGGACTCAAGTGGGTTCAGACTGTCGGGTCAGGTCTATGACCTGCCTGACCCTTTCCCTGACCTGGTCCCGGTCTTGGAGCTCAGGCTTCTCTGATCTCCTTCCCAGGTGTAATCTTCCGCAGAGGGTGCAGCTCGTGGACCGAATTGGGCCGATCGGCCCCAGTCCAACCAGTTCAGCTCCCCAGACCAGCGTGATGGGTCTAGTCGAGTGGTGTCGTCATCTGATCGGCATGGCGGGAAATCCCTTCTACAAGACTCAGTGGTCATGTTGGTCGCTTCATTGGGAATAAGCTATTGGCAGGTAGAGGGATGTAGTGAAGTCTCTACTACGGGGACATTAGATCTCCATTCACCTAACTAAGCACGATGATCGTGTTGAACAAGAACTAAGACGATGCACGGATCAGTGAGTCAGACACCAGTGCATTAATTGTCTTATCATTTTAGGTAATATGTCCTTAACCCTAAGAAACCGTGCCCACTAAGCTAACCAGTTGTGTGGTACTTTGATGTGCCAATGTATACAGACCTATCATAGTCCAATGCCACGATACGTTGGGTTACCCAACTGGCATTGGAGTGACATGTAACTCCTACAGGCTATCTAATATCAAAAAATGGATGGGTGCATTCGATGAGTCATATTGTTCACACATTAAGCATAGGCATGGTGGTCATCAGTTAGACTAATAATAGTTCAGGTGCTAGGCATAGCACCAGAGTGTGTGGTGTTATGGATGACAAGTCATCGAATCGAGTTAAATGACCGATCAGGTCTGAAGGTGCTCCTCACCTCCCGAGTTGAGTCATGGCACCAGTATTGGAGAGACAATTGATTACCAAGTTAAACTGAAGAACATGGGTTACGAGGGAGTAATATAAGTTTGGGATCACTAGAGTGCAGCCCGCGGGACATACTAGGTTAAGTCACGGGTTAATCAGATTCGGACTGATTGACGAAACTCTCGGTGTGTCACCGGGACAGTCATTCAGGAATCCGATTGGAGCTAGAGATCCTAAGCCCTGAAGGTTCCACCTTGTCGTCGCGTATAGGAATTGTAAACCCTGTCTAGTAAGGCTTACTAGATACGAAGTAGCGCGATGGAGCACATGCCTAAACACTTGAAGTCTATTCGCATATATGTATAAGCCATAGGGATATTTTTATTAATATCTATTTATGGTTGTACACATATGGAATATCGATCTTATATGGGCGATAATAATTCCAGGAGTCCTTAAGCAAAATCGGTTCGCGATTTCACCAAGTAAATATCTCTCTCTCAACCAAACAACGGGCCTCCTCCATAAGGGCAATTGTGTCCTAGATTATAGGAGTGGAAAATGCCACATGTAATGAAGATAGGGCATGGGAATTTCATGCTCCCCTCTCCCCCTTGGATATGTATGGCTGACCATAACTCATAGGGTTTTTGACTTGGTCAAACCCTAAAGGGAGCCGATCCTATATAAGGAAGAAGAGAGAGGGGGAAAACCCTAGCAAGCTCTCATCCCAAACCCTAGTCATCCCCTCTCAAGTTCTCTCTCCCTCTTTGTGGTTTTGGCCAAGAAGAAGAAATAAAAAAAAGAAAAGAAAGAGAAGAAAGGAAAAGGGAAGAAGAAGGGAAGAGAGAATAAAATATCCTCCGGCGTAGGGCTACTCCCTCTTCTTTGTTGCAATCCGATCGGTGGTGGGCTCGTTAGGTTTGCACCTAGTGGTGAGCTATCTATTGGAGCTCGTGTGTTATGAGCATGGATTTTTTGTATTAACAATAATAAAGATGATTTTGATTATTGTTTTAATTAGAATAATACTTTTGTGTATAATAAGTCATATATAATAAAGGACCCTAGGGAACTCAGTAGACCACTGAGGTGCATGGTGGGTCCATACCTGAGAGACCCAGTGGATCGGTTCTGTATAGACCTAGAACTAGTTCACAGCTTTGGTGATGCCGGTCGCTTCACCGAGAATAAGCTGTTGGCAGGTAGATGATGTGATAAAGTCTCTACCACAAAAATGTGGGATTTCCATTCACCTGACGAAGCACGATGATTGTGTTGAACAGGAACTAAAACGGTGCACAGTTCAGTGATTCAAACACTGGTGCATAAACCGTCTTACTACTATAAATAATATGTCCTTAACCCTGAGGGACCATATACACTGAGCCAACTAGTTGTGTTATGCTTTGATGTGCCAACGTGTGCGGACCTACCATAATCCAATACCATGGTACATTGGGTTATCCAGCTTGCACTAGAGTGGCATACAATCCCTACAGGTTATCCGACGTCCAGTGTTGGATAGGTGCATTTTGATGAATCAATCTGTCCACACAATTATTCCAGGCCTGGTGGTTGTCAGTATGACTCATGATGTTCCGGATGCTAGGCATAGCACAGAAAGGTGCGTGGTGTTATAATTGATAAGTCAACAAATCCTAATCAGATGATCGATCGGGATCTAACTGTGCACTCCACTATCCGAGTCGAATCATGACACCAGTAATAGGAGGGGCTAAAGATTATCAGAGTATAGTAAAGAACAGGGTTACGAGAGAGTAACATAAGTTTAGGATCACTAGAGTTCAACTCGCATCACACTCTGGGTGGCTACATGGGTTAATCAGATTAGGGTTGATTAGCGAAACTTTCGGTGTGTCACCGGAACAGTTAATCAGAGATCCAGTTGGAGCTAAAGATCCTAAACTCTGAAGGTTCCACCCTATCATTTCGTATATGAATTATTCCCCAACCTAGTTGGACACGTTGGATGCGAAGTAGCACGATAGAGCGCAAGTCCGAAGTCTAAGAACTTAATTCACATATGTTAAAAGGCCATAGGGGTATTTTGGTAAATATTAAAATATAGATCAGAACATATTGAATATAAATATTAAAATAAGCAAAATAATTCTAGGAGCTTATAGGTGCTGACGGAACTTGATTCTGAATAGTGCACTTTAGTCTATCTCTCTTATAATGCTCCCTATTTCGTGAGGGTGTTTTTGTCCAAGGCATCACGGAGGATAGGGGAAGCCCTAACCCCCCCCCCCCCCCCCCTTCATCTCTATCCTTAAGGGGGCCAGCCCTAGCTTACATAAGAAAGTAGGGAGCCGACCCTATAATAAGATAGGGAGGGGAGAGGCTACCCCTAGCTCTCCTCTCTTCTGGAAAATCCGGCCCCCCTCTCCTCGCTCCCTCTTTGTGGTTTCGGCCAAGGAAGAAAGAGAAAGAAGATGGAAGAAGAAGGAGGAAGGAAGGAGAATGAAGAAGAGAGAAAGAGAAAGAGGAGTTCTCGTGGCTCGCCATCGTCTTCACAACGCAATCCTCCGTCGGCTCATAGTCCTTGCACTCAGATATAGGACTTCGAGAGGATTTCTCCATTCGCAAAGGACAATATGCTATCTGATGGCTTCCCTCTCAATTCATGTGTGGTTCATCATTGTTCTGTTCTCTTCGGATCTAAAATCCACAAGGTATGATGATTCTAAACACCTAACTAGATACATGCATGTATTTCGTAGATCGTAGTATGCCTCTAGGGTGTCCGCACATATGCTAGGATTAAAGATTTATATGTAGATTGTTTTGTAGAATTAATTATAATAAAACATACATCATATGATCGTCGAGTCTAATCTTTTGCTTCCACTGCGACTCTGATAATAGGATTTAATTCCAATAATTGATATCAGAGCATGCTTTGATATATGTTTCATGCATGAATTCGTGAAAATATTATATGAATATATGATGACATATGTTTTCGTCAGGGTTCAACGTAGATCATGCATATGTATTGTGTTATGTATCGTCTTCTTAAGTTTGCAGGTGTCACGCTGAATAATAATATATGATTGCATGCCTCCGGGGGTCAGACCTCGGATTTATTTTTATGCATTGATTATTATTGTGCTTGTGTTTTTTAAGGCTCTAGATAGGCGAGGGTGGAGATTGACCACACTCGGTTCCATGACCATAGGTCTAGGATTGTTTCTTTTTCTTTTTAGAGAAATTATTCACGAACGAGCACTTGCTCAGTGCGTGTTAGTTTTTTCGTCACAGAAAGAAGGACATGAGCGATCAAAGATGCTACATCCATTGTTCGGGCAAGCAGTACCATGGAGTATAAGGTCCAGGCGAAAGCGTGTACATTGATGATGATCGAGATCGTTGTCGAGAGATTATGCAGAACGGAAGAATATGATATCTTGGCTATACTATTCAGGTTCAAGGGTCGGACCCTGGACTTGATTCGGTTTGGCTGTTTTTCTGTTATGCTCTTTACTTTATATTTAGCGAATCCCGATGATAATTTGTTTATATGCCTTGCTTGTGAGTTAGTCTCTAGTCCAGGCTTAGGATTAATACTTAGCTTATAGATTCATCGGTGTTTCTATATATTTCTAACACGTGCAAATCCGGTGGCTATCTAAAAGAAAAGGTGGTAATTGCCCTCGTGACAGTTCAGGTAGCCGAGTACTATGTACCGAGATAGACGCAGTGTTAGATTTGTTAAAAGATTACTAATGACTTTATAAAGAGTATGATAACCATAGTGGGATGCCTTTTCCCCACATAGTCCTAGCGACCAAGTTAGGTTAGAATTCCACTAAGTGATACCCTACCTAGTTGACGCTTGATGGTAGCAAGAACTCATCATGATTTGGTTATTGCACCATTTGGTTGAGGTCCGACGAAGGTTATCGGATGTCCCTATTTGGCCAGTATCGAAACCTATAATGAGATGAGGTCAACTATGACATCAAGCATCAAATTGTGAATGAGACATCATGCTAGTGGGAGTCCTTTTCACGTTAACCTTAGGCTAGGCTTCGGTTCTTAGGATTGTAAGCAGACCAATAGAGTATCGGGATCTTTGAAATCTATGTAAAGTGATCCTTGCGAGAAAGGCAAAAGCTGAGTATTCAAGGTAGGGACTATAATATTTTCTAAGGATACAAATGCTTCATGGGAATGTTTGTAATCCTAGTGGGAACGCGGTAGACCAGGGTCTAGGTTTAGAAGGTCATAACCTTTCTAGATATGCATAAAACCTCATAAAGAAGGGATGTGTAAGAGGTTCCCTCCAAACAGGAGCCCCTGGCCTCCAAAATCAACCGGCTAAGGGTCTAGGTGGGAGGTATGCAGTTCGATATTTTTACTGGGTGAGAGTTGTGTTTTCTTTCATGTCGGTGGTAGTGGGTGATGACTTTTTCCTGCACTATAGGGGTTTATGAACTCTCTACCGACACCACCTAGATTTGTGGGAAGCATCTGGAAGCTTGTGTGAAGCCATCGTGGCTACGCATGTGGATCACATAAAGCTGGCCAAAAGAAGACTGAGAGATCTTTCAGTTTACCGAGGGTAATTCTGATGAAGACTGGGTTGTAAACACCCCGTTGGCAGAAGCGGTTGCATTCTCTCACCGAGATGCTATCTCCAATTCAGGGCCAATAGGCTCAATGCTCAAGCCCAGGAAATTTTGATTCCTGGATGTCTCCACTGGAGATGGTAAAGACATAGGGACAAGAGTAAACTTTATATATTTTTAAATTCTATAAAATAGATTGTAGTAGACCTTAATTTTAGCTTTGAATCATTATTTACCGAAAATATGACCAAGTTCAACCCCCTTACCTCCATCCTTAATGATAACAAACTTACGGGACAAAACTATAAGAATTAAAAGCAAAACCTGATGCTCGTCCTAAGGGTTGGCAAACACATGATTGTCCTAAGTACCCCTCAACCGGCCATGCTGGGACCACGTGCTACTGAGGTCAAGTGAAGGAATAGAAAGACTGGCTAGACGCTGATGAGATGTGCAAGTGCTATATTGTGGCCTCCTTGCAGACCGTCCTTCAGAAGCAAGTCGAAGACATGACCTTCGCTTCAGACATGATACTCTATTTAAAGGAAATGTTTGAGGGTCATAGCCGGGTGAATCGTTACCTGACCATCAAAAAATTAGTGTCCACGAAGATGACAGAGGGGCCCTTAGTTCGGGATCATATGCTGAAATTGTTTGGCTATACGAATGGACTTGGTTCCTTCGATGTCATCTTAGATGTAGAGATCCAGACCGACCTTTTTCTTGCGTCTTTGTCAGGAACGTTTGAGGGCTTCGTCACCAACTTTAGTCTTAACCAGTTGGAGATGACTAACGCAGAGCTCATACACATTCGGGTTTTCACTCAGAGGTATGGTGTGAATTGGGTATAATTTTCTCTTTTTTCTCTACCCCAAATGCAATTATTTGAGAAAAATATAAATGTATTACAATGCAATGTTAATAATCTCTTATGGTTTGTTATCATAATGATTTTAGTAGGGTATTTCATTTTATATTGGTTTTAGTAGGGAAATAGTTTGAACCACCATGGATGCTTGGGCTCCTTTACGCCCGTGTGGAATAACAACGGCTTAAAGGCATCCCATATTAGATAATCCTATGTCCTAAATGTATAATTAAATCAAAAAGAAGAAGAAAGAGCACACATTAGCTCAGCAATCCTCAATGAAAATAATAAAAATATTAATTGCTCTTTGATTGTCTTCATTAATTGTTTTTTATTTCACATTATACTAATGCCAACTTTTCCTTTTCCTCCTTTTCACACATACACACAAGACCATTCAAATTCCACAAAGCACCAGGAAAACATGGAGTGTTTCGAAACAATGATCTTTCACCATGAGAACATTTAAACATTATGATTAATAAAGATGTCATGTGTATGAACATAGGTTAGAGGTTTTCATTTTAGTATTATACTATTAGTTTAGATGTGTTTTGTTAGAATTTGGGTAAATTATAATGTGTATGGAGTTCAACCATATTTTCTAATAAATTATAATGTGTTTGGGTAATTTACAATGTGTCTGGACTTCAACCGTATTATCTGGTAGAGTTGCTATATCCATACTCTATCCAATATTGTTTAGGTATAAAACCAATACCCATATTTGAAGTTTAGGGTCGGGGGGTCGGGTTAGATTTTTGGATTTTTAGACTTCATTACCATCCCTAGCCAAACACAATATAAACCAAACAATTATTAAAAATTAAAACGTCATATGTGATGGTGCTCTTTACAACCCAGATCTTTCTCTGGAACTTATCATGACCGATGTCGAAGATGGTGTTCGCATTGTTGTTTGCTTTGGTGACGAAGCCCATAAATGACTTGGAGGGTTGGACTCGATCATGCATTGATCAATTATGTTTTTCGGAGAAAATCATACTTTATCAAATTTAAAGATATCATAAAGAAAGAGTGGAAGACTAATGAAACACATGTTTTTTCTTGCGTGAGAATGGATATTTTCTTTTCAAGTTCAAGATGAAGGAGGATTACTTAAAGGTGATTGAAAGGGGACCTTGGTACGTTGAGGGGCGCCTCATGGTGCTAAAGCGTTGGCACAATGGAATGAAATGTGAACGTGATGTGTTCGGTAATATCCTTGTGTGGGTTCAGATGTCGGACATCTCAGTGAAGTGTTGGTCTAGATCGACATTCCATTAGCCGAGTCGTGAGCATAGTAGGGAAACCACTCTATGTACGTTGATCGTCCTACAGCGGCTCGAGGCTGTCTCTCTTTCGCGCGTTGCTGTGTAGAGATCGGGGTGGAGGTTATTCTCCCAGACATCGCGCATGTTCAAGTGAAGCAGCATAGAGGGGATGGGTGATCGAGACAATGATGATCACCCAACCCCTCAAGTATTAATGAAAGCCGCCAAAATGTGAATCTTGCAAGGTTTTTGGGTACTTAACACAGGATTGCCCAGCTAATGCTTTGGCCTAACCCTTGAAGCCTCCGACCTGCCTTAAGACTAAGTAAGTGCCAAAGCCCTCTAACAGGTGTTCCTAAGAGCTCTTATTTAAAACCAACGAGACGTGTACAGGAAGGGCCAGACAGAGTGAGTCTCGATTTGCACTCTTACAGGTGCATGGGAGACATATGCGGGCCTACCCAACCCATGGATTTAGGGCTTAATATGGGACCTTAAGAAGCCTGTCTAGGAGGTGTCTCGCATGATAAGCAACCAGTGCCTAAGACATAGTTTGATAGAGTATTCATTCGTACCTGTTGTAGTAGAGGAAATCATATGTGTGTAGAGGCAAAGAAGGACGTCAATGTATCAAATGCTTCGCATCAGTTTGGTGAGGCTGAAGGGTCACCCCAAGGTAAGAAGAAGGGGGTTGAGATGCATTCTTCGGTGAAGATGTCAGTAACTCCCTCCTCCGAGGGTTTTGAGGTGATTGCTAATAGCAGCGAGACAATTGGAAGGCTTCTGGATGAGACTGTTGAGACATGGTACCACTCAGACTTTACGAGGTATGAGAATTTACTTCCTGAAGTGTGTAGACCACAACCAAAGCTAATCCGGAGTAACGCCCGACAATTGATTTAAACTTTTGGTGAATCGAATTCTATTCTTCAAAATCCCCGGGGATAGATGTTAACTCTTGACGATGAAGAGAATGCTCTCCCACTTTATATGTTGGAGGACAATATCATCCTTAATATAGCATCTACTCTCGGCTCCTCGATGCCGAACGAGGTGGAGGGTACAAAGTATTTACTCACTCATCTACCAGCTTTGAAAAAGTCAAGAGCTTCAAAATCTTGAGACTCGTGAGCATTTTTTCTTGGCTAGGGTTTTTTGGTGCTGATTTTGTTTAGCTTTGTTTGTAGGGCTACGACTCAGGCGGGTTGAGGGGTCAACCCAGGCCCAACTTGAGGGGTTGAACTTCCCTATCCCAAGTCCAACCCATCGGGTTGACCGAGTTGGTCGGGTTATGCAGGTGAATTAGCTGATTTCAACATGGTATAGGAGAAAAAGTCAATATATTATAGTCACTTTGCAGCATTGCAACACATAAAACAGCCCTTAACATTCTTATATGGGTAACGGGCCACCGTTTGATATATAATTATATAAGGGGTTATTTTGACCTTGGCCCCCAAATTTTGCCTTGAATTCGTAAAAACATCATATGAATATATAATGATATATGTTTTCGTCGGGGTTCGACATAGATCATGCATATGTATTGTGTTATGTATCGTTTTCTTAAGCTTGCAGGTGCTGCGCTGAATAATAATATATGATTGCATGCCTCCGAGGGTCAGACCTCAGATTTATTTTTATGCATTAATTATTATTGTGCTTGTGGTTTTTAAGGCTCTAGATGGGCGGTGGTGGAGGTTGACCACCCTCGGTTCCCTGACCATATTTATAGGATTGTTTCATTTTCTTTTTAGAAAACTTGTATACGAACGAGCACTTGATCAAAGCGTGTTAGTTTTTTGGTCACAGGAAGAAGGACATGAGCGATCAAAGATGCTACATTCACTATTCGGGTAAGCAGTATCATGGAGTTTAAGGTCCCAGCGAAAGCGTGCATATTGATGATGATCGAGATCGTTGTCAAGAGATCGTGCAGAACGAAAGAATATGATATCTTGGCTGTGCTATTCAGGTTCAGGGGTCGGACTCTGGACTTGATTCGGTTTGGATGCTTTTATGTTATGCTCTTTACTTTATGTTTAGCGAATCCCGATGGTAATTTGTTTATATGTCTTACTTGTGAGTTAGTCTCTAGTTCAGGCTTAGGATTAATACTTAGCTTATTGATTCATCGGTGTCTCTATATGTTTCAAACACGTACAAATCCGGTGGCAACCTAAAAGAAAAGATAATAACCGCTCTTGTGGCAGTTCAGGTAGCCGAGTATTGTGCACCGAGATAGAAGCAATGTTAGATTTGTTAAAAGATGACTAATGACCCTATAAAGAATATGATAACTCTAGTGGGATGCCCTTTCCCCACATGGTCCTAGCGACCAAGTTAGGTTAGGATTCCACTAAGTGATACTTGTTCCTAGCTGACGCTTGATGGTAGTAAGAACTCATCACGATTTGGTTGTCACCATTTGGTTGAGGTCCGACGAAGGTTGTCGGATGTCCCTATTTGACTAGCATCGAAACCTATAATGAAATGAGGTCAACTATGACATCAGGCATCAAATTATGAACGAGGCATCATTCTAGTAGGAGTCCTTTTTATATTAATTTTAGATTAGGATCCAATTCTTAGGATTGTAAACAGACCAGTAAAGTATAAGGATCTTTGGAATCTATGTAAAGTGATCCTTGCGAGAAAGGCAAAAGCTGAGTATTCAAGGTAGGGACTATAATATTTTCCAATGGTACAAGTGCTTCGTGGGAAGGTTTGTAATCCTAGTGGGAGCGCGGTCGACCAGAGTCTAGGTCTAGAAGGTCATGACCTTTCTAGATATGCATTAAACCTCCTAAAGAAGGGATATATAAGAAGTTCTCTCCAAAGGAGAGCCCCTGGCCTCCATAATCAATCGGCTAAGGGTTGGGTGGAAGGTACGCAGTTCGATATTCCCATTGGGTGAGAGCTGTGTTTCCTTCCATGCTTGTTCGCCTAATGGTTTTCTTCGGGACATAGAGGATGTCGGTGGCAATGGGTGAGGACTTTTTCCTGTACCATAGGGGCTTATGAACTCTCTACCAATAAGACCTAGATTTGTAGGAAGCATCTGGAAGCTTGCGTGAAGCTATCGTTGCTAAGCAGGTGGGTCACATAAAGCTGGTCAAAAGAAGACTGAGAGGTCTTTCAGTTTACCGAGGGTAATTCTGATGAAAACTGGGTTGTAAATACCCTGTTGGCAGAAGCGGTTGCATGCTCTCACCGAGATGCTATCTCCGATTCAGGGCCGATAGTCTCAATGCTCAAGCTCAGGAAATTTCGATTCCTGGATATCTCCACTGGAGGTAGTAAAGACATAGGGGTAAGAGTAAACTTTATTTTTTAAATTCTATAAAATAGATTGTAGTAGACCTTAATTTTAGCTTTGAACCATTGTTTACAGAAACTATGACCAAGCTCAACCCCCTTGCCTCCATCATTAATGATAACAAACTTACGAGACGAAACTACGAGGATTGAAAACATAACCTCATGCTCATCCTAAGGGTTGGCAAACACACGATTGTCCTAAGTACCCCTCAACCGGCCATACTGAGACCACATGCTACTGAGGTCCAGGTGAAGGAATGAAAAGTCTGGCTAGACACTGATGAGATATGCAAGTGTTATATTGTGACCTCCTTGCAGACCGTTCTTCAGAAGCAAGTTGAAGAAATGGCCTTTGTTTCAGGCATGATGCTCTATTTAAAGAAAATGTTTGAGGGTCATAGTCGGGTGAATCGTTACCTGACCATCAAAAAATTTGTATCCACGAAGATGACAGAGGGGACCTTAGTTCGGGATCATATGCTGAAATTGTTTGGCTATGCGAATGAACTTGGTTCCTTCGACATCATCTTGGATGTAGAGATCCAGACCGACATTTTCCTTGCGGCTCTATCAGGAACGTTTGAGGCCTTCATTACCAATTTTAACCTTAACCGGTTGGAGATGACTAACACAGAGCTTATATGCATTCGGGTTTTCGCTCAGAGTTATGGTGTGAATTTGGTATAATTTTCTCTTTTTTCTCTACCCTAAATGCAATTATTTGAGAAAAATATAAATGTATTACAATGCAGTGTTAATAATCTCTTGTGGTTTGTTATCATAATGATTTTAGTAGGGTATTTCATTTTATATTGGTTTTAGTAGGGAAATAGTGTGAACCACCATGGATGCTTGGGCTCCATTACACCCGTGTGGAATAACAACGGTTTAAAGACATCCCATATTAGATAATTATATGTCCTAAATGTATAATTAATGCAAAAAAGAGGAAAAAAGAGCACATATTAGCTCAGCAATCGTCAATGAAAATAATAAACATTAATTGCTCTTTGATTGTCTTCATTAATTGTTCTTTTATTTCACATTATACTAATGCCAACTTTTCCTTTTCCTCTTTTTCACACACACACACACACACAAGACCATTCAAATTCCACAAAGCACTAAGAAAACATGGAGTGTTTCGAAACAATGATCTTTCACCATGAGAACATTTAAACATTGTGATTAATAAAGATGTCATGTGTATGAACATAGGTTAGAGGTTTTCATTTTAGTATTATACTAGTAAGAAACCCGGGCAATGCCCAGATGAGCTTGATGCACAACCATTTGGCACAGATGACATCACAACTGTTCGAAGAAGTATGAAATCTAAAGTGAGTGTGATTCACTTGTTAGAGAGAGAGGGAGAGAGATTAACATCAAATGATAATTAAATGTTATTGAATGAGTGTTTTATTATCTTTATGATAGGTTTTTTAATGGATTTAAAACTGAGCCGTGTTTACACATGGAAGAATGATTATGGTTCTTTAAAAGACGTCCACGTGTCACAACATGGGAGAGAGGCTTCCGTTTTAGTATATAGTATAGACTATTAGTTTAGATATGTTCTGTTAGAATTTGGGTAAATTATAATGTGCATGGAGTTCAACCATATTATCTAATAAATTACAATGTGTTTGGGTAATTTACAACGTGTCTGGACTTCAACCGTATTATCAGGTAGAGTCGGTATATCCATACCCTATCCAACATATTTTAGGTATAAAACCAATACCCATATTTGAAGTTTCGGGTCGAGGGGTCGGGTTAGTTTTTTGGGTTTTTAGACTTCATTGCCACCCCTAGTCAAACACAATATAAACCAAACAATTAATAAAAATTAAAACGTCATATGTGATGGTGCTCTTTACAACCCATATCTTTCTCTCGAACTTATCGTGACTGATGTCAAAGATGGTGTTCGCATTGCTGTTTGCTTTGGTGATGAAGCCCAGAAAAAACTTGGAGGGTTGGACTCGATTATGTTTTTCGGAGAAAATCATACTTTATTATATCATGAAGAAAGTGTGGAAGACTAAAGGAACGCTGGTTTTTTCTTGCGTGAGAATGGATATTTTCTTTTCAAGTTCAAGACGAAGGAGGATTACTTAAATGTGACTGAAAGGGGACCTTGGTATGTTGAGGGGCGCCTCATGGTGCTAAAGCGTTGGCACAATGGAATGAAATGTGAACATGATGTGTTTGGCAATATCCCTGTGTGGGTTCAGATGCCTGACTTCCCAGTGAAGTGTTGGTCTAAATCGACATCCCATTAGCCGAGTCGTGAGCGTAGTAGGAAAACCACTCTATGTACGTTGATCGTCCTACAGCGGCCCGAGGCCGTCTCTCTTTCACGCGTTGTTATGTAGAGATCGAGGTGGAGGTTATTCTCTCAGACATCGTGCATGTTCAAGTGAAGAAGCATAGAGGGGATGGGTGGTCGAGACAATGATGATCACCCAACCCCTCAAGTATTAATGAAAGCCACCAAAATTTGAATCTTTCAAGGTTTTTGGGTACTTAACACAGGATTGCCCAGCTAATGCTTTGGCCTAACCCTTGAAGTCTTCGGCCTGCCTTAAGACTAAGTGGGTGCCAAAGCCCTCTGTCATGCGTTCCTAAGAGTTCTCATTTAAAACCAACAAGACGTGTACAGGAAGGGCTAGACAGAGTGAGTCTCAATTTGCATCTCTTACAGGTGCATGGGAGACATATGCGGGTCTACCCAACCCATTAATTTAGGGCTTAATATGGGACCTTGAGAAGCCTCTCTGGGAGGTGTCTCGATTGATAAGCAACCAGTGCCTAAGACATAGTTTGATAGAGTCTTGCATTCATACCTGTTGTAGCAGAGGGAATCATATGTGTGTAGAGGCAATGAAGGATGTCAATATATCAAATGCTTCACATAAGTTTGGTGAGGCTGAAGGCTCACCCCAAGGTAAGGAGAAGGGGGTTGAGATGCATTCTTCAGTGAAGATGTCAGTAACTCCCTCCTCCGAGGGTTTTGAGGTAATTGCTAATAGCAGCGAGACAATTGGGAGTCTTCTGGATGAGACTGTCGAGACATGGTACCACTCAGACTTTATGAGGTATGAGAATTTCCTTTCCGAAGTGTGTAGACGACAGCCAAAGCTAATCCGAAGCAGTGCACGACAGTTGATTTAAACTTTTGGCGAATCGAATCCTATTCTTCAAAATCCCCAGGGACAGATGTTAACTCTCGACGATGAAGAGAATGCTCTCCCACTTTATATGTTGAAGGGCAATATCATCCTCAATATAACATCTACTCTCGGCTCCTCGATACCTAATGAGGTGGAGGGTACAAAGTCTTTACTCGCTCATCTACAGGCTTTGAAAAAGTCGAGAGCTTTAAAGTCTTGAGACTCATGAGCATTTTTTTCTTGGCTAGGGTTTTTCGGTGCTGATTTTGTTCAGCTTTGTTTGTTGGGCTACAACTCAGGCGGGTTGAGGGGTCAACCCAGGCCCAACTTGAGGGGTTGAACTTCCCTATCCCAAGCCCAACCCATCGGGTTGACCGAGTTGGTTGGGTTATGCGGGTGAATTAGCTGATTTCAACATGGTATAGGAGAAAAAGGCAATATATTATAGTCTCTTTGCCGCATTGCAACACATAAAACAGCCCTTAACATTCTTATATGGGTGACAGGTGACCGTTTGATATATAAGTATATAAATGGTTATTTTGACTTTGTCCCCCAAATTTTGCCTTGAATTAGATTTTACCCTCCATATTTTCATTAATTAGACTTTACCCCCCAAAATTAACTGTTTCGTTAGCTCACCCCTCAAAACTTTATTTCTTTTCCGTCAGCTCACCCTTCCTCTTAGATGGTGAGCTGACGGAACACTTAGTTTTGGGGGATAAAGTCTAATTAATGAAAAAGTGGGGGATAAAGTCTAATTCAAGGCAAAATTTGGGGTGGCAAAGTCAAAATAACCCTTATATAAATGATCATCCAACAGTGGCTATTAAAGTCCCACCACAGTGCAACCATAACTTGTATTCGACATATGATCCAACAGATGAGTTCTAATGAGACTACCTCTATTAATATTATATTATATAAAATATATATTTACTAAATGGTCGGGTTTCGATTCGGGTATGGTTACTGGAAGCTTTTTTTTTTGTTGGGATCCTTGTGTTTTTTTTTTTAAATGATTTCCTTATGATTGTGATAATTATGCTTTGACATTATTTTGCTTTTTCTTTTTCCAATATGTTGGGTTCTAGAGCAATCCCATCCGTCGTGATTGGAGGGAATTCAAAAAAGAAAATCACCAAACACGAGGTCCACGTCAGCATAGCCAGACACATGAAACACGGCCTACTTGGGTCTTTAGCGGTACGGATTGTGGGTCTTGATCATCAAAACAACCCGGCTGTTGGTTCTCCATCGCACCACGGGATATACCGAGGATCCAGAATCTTGCCAAGCCCAACCGCCTCACCTCTCTCACATACCGCCGAAGCCACTCACCGCTGGCCCGCTCCCGGTCATCTCACCTCGGTCCGCCCAACCGGCTTAACCACTCGAACACATCACCATTTCCGGTAAGTTAACCCCCACGCCACCACCGCCCACCTTCCCCCAGTTTTTCCGGTCATCAGTCTTTCAACCAAACTTTCCCTCCTCTATAATAATAACGGCGAGAGGCTCCATTTCAAGAAGAGTAGCCACCAAGAAACCGACCGCATCCATGGAGTTCGACGACGCGGAGTGGGTGGTGACGGACGGCGACGACTACGCCGACGCCGTCGAAGCGGGATGGGTGATGGCCGACGCCGGGGCCATCTCCGGCGTCTTCTTCCACGTCTCCGGGCGCCCGGCCTACGCAGCGTTCGACCCACGCGCCCACCCCACACCCGACCCCTCCCTCTCATTCTTCCCCCCCTCCGTCTCCGTCCGCGCCGCATCCAACGGACTCCTCTGCCTCCGCGGCCCCTGGTCCACCTACTACATCTGCAACCCCGCCACCGCCCGCATCGCCACCCTCCCCCGCCCCCTCCGCCACAACCACGGCCGGGATTCCGCCCTCGCCCTCATATTCGACCCCGACGCCGACCCCCGCCCTGAATACCTCCTCGTCTGCGCCCTCGAGGCCCCCAGGGGCGGAGGCGCCCCGGTGGAGTACCGGTTCGAGACCTTCTCGTCCGCCACGGGCGCGTGGCGGACCTCCAGCACCACGTTTGTCACAGGGGGGTGGCTGGTCCCGGCGTCCGGCGTGTCCTCCGACGGCGTGGCGTACTGGAGGACGGCCGATGGGGCTGTCGTGGCCTACGACCCGGCGACCGACGACGCCAGGATCGTGCCGGCGCCCCCAGGGTGCGGGGAGGCAGCGGCGCGGTGGGAGCTGGGGGAGGCGGGCGGGCGGCTATGCTGCGCGTGCGTGACGGACGACGCCATGGAGGTCTTCGCTCTGGGTCCAAACGATGAATGGGTCATCCTGGCTTCTTTCGGCGTGGCAGCGATCGGGAAGGAGGATGGGGCGGCGGAGTGGGAGGTCGGGGATGAGTCAATCATGTGCCGTGAGCCACCATGGCCGCTGCGATTCCAGAGTGAGAATCTTGAGGTGGTGCTCTGGGTGGACGGGAGGGTGGTGGGGTTGGACCTCGAGAGCCGCAGGGTGCGGGTGATCCCCCTCGATGCACCGGCGCCTGGCTGCCTTGCGGACTACGTGACGCACGTTAACACTCTCGCTCCCGTGCTGCCCTAGAACAAGGCCGAGCAACGGTGATTCTGCCCTTCACCATCATGGATTTAGCATAGACCATGAACTTTTAGCATGATTGAATGAATTTAGTTAGTTTGTGTGTTGATACTCTTTTCAGTAGTTGGATCTTTATAAATGTGTCCTTCGTTCTTATCTTCTGATTTTGATATTGGCAACTTACTCTCAATCATGGTTAACGTACTCGTCAAATTTATGAACTCGATCATATCATTAACTCTCGATCTTTATTGATAGTTTGCGATCTAAATGTTGGTCTCAGTAATAATTTTACCAATCAAGTTAATTATTCAATGTCAATCTTACCTATCAAAACTAGTTACTTTATTCCATGTTAATGAGGTGATGATGAATTATGGTTTCCTAATGTTAGAACTCGGGCAGGGTGAGATCTGGCATTGTCTATAGAATAAGCACATGTTAGGGGAAAATGTCGGTAGAATTAGAATCTAATCTTTGTGAGTTTATAGGCCGACATGCCGTACCACATTTAGAAAATTGGTTAATTTTCTCATATAACCAAAAAAATCATCGTACGTTTCTGTTTACAGTGTTTTTCACCTAAGCACCCGTGACATCTCGTGTCCTTTACAGAATACGCTTTATTTTCATAGAATAGCCAAATGAAGGATATTTCGAGCGCATTTGTTATAGGTCCATCGATTTGCCTTCACTATGACTGGGCCAACCTTGAAATTCGCTGGTTCCTGATTAGAAGTTGTTGGACTCGGCCTTTGAAGAGGGACAAATTTATGTGAGCATTTTTTGGATGTAGAAGGGAATGGAGTGTTGGAGCCAGATGGTTTTTTTATTTTCTTCATTCAAAGATGTAGGGGGATTTGTGGCCTGGATGTGTGTCACTTCTTGAATCATCTTTGTTCACAAAGTGAACCTGACCAGTCTGAATTTTTCTCGGATCATTTTGATTCCTATGATGGAAGAACAGAATTCCATTTCAAGACTATAGGCTCTCGGAACCAAAGGCTTCTCTAATTAATCGAGGCCTTGGATTGTTTATTGTCTTTCAATTTCAAGCCCCCATGCCTTCTTATTGATGGTCTGAAGCAAGGTTTCTCTCTGCCCCCATCATTACGTTTGATTGTTACAGTTGACATCTTCGATTGCTCATTTGAAAGAGTTCATTTATGATTTCTGACAAACTACCTATCAAGTACATCGACTTATTTAACAATGATAAGAAACTACGTAAGGAGGACTAGTACAAGTTTGTTGAGAATGTAGAGAAGATATTTGCTGATTGGAAAAGAAAGGTGTCTTTCCATTGAGGCATGATAATCATACTGAATTCAGTTTTAATTTCTATCCCTTCTTATTTTGACTTTATAATCTTGGATGATCGTTTGGAATGATAAAAGGTAGAAGTGAGCATAGGGTGCCTCAGGATCCTGTCATCTAATGAAGTGGGACATTATGGCATGCAAATATAAAGATCAAGGGGATCTAGAAGGATATGTGACTCGGGGATGTTTCTTCTAGGACTCTTTCCCTTTATTTGAATATTATCGCCTATGACAAATATTCTCAAGTCAAAATCACAATGCAAGGTGAGACACAACTCTACCACTTGGGATCTAAAATCACGGAGAATTGTCTCACCGCACCTTGAAAATCTGTTGGCTGACGTTCTTAGCATTCTCGTGAACATTTTGATGTCTACCACATCGGATTCAGTTAGATGGAGATGGTACCCATTCAGGAATTCTCTCAGTCGGATCTTTCTATAGATTGATTAGATTCATTAACTCTGGTGGAGTTGTCTGCCTTCATACGAGCAGTCCCTACTCCCTTAAGACATGTGTATTCATGATTGTTATAAAATCCCCACCAATTGAAACTCAAGAAGGGAAAAATGGCCGTGCATTCAGATTGGTATGTGAAGTCGTGGAAGGGGACTCGACCTATGCGCTCCTTGATTGTCCATCCGCCCCTCACCTATAGGATTTTCTTATAAATCGCCTTTGTATAAGAGGAATTTGGGAAACCTTTGATGATTTGACCGTTTTGGACCTAATGGTGAAAAAAGCAAATACAGGCAAAAGACCAACTCTCAGGAAGAAATCATCCGAAGAATATATGTCCTGTGCAAACATTGGTCGACAGTCCTTGCCAGGGAAAATCAGGCATATGATAGAGAAAGTGGATTGCAAACTTTTGCATTTTAAATTTCATAAATAAAATGGTAAGAGGCCTCATCGCAGCAAGGGTTTCTCAAAAAATAAAAAACAAAGAGCTTAAGATTTAAAATTGAAACTCCCTTGTCCCTTTTATTTTTGTTTGAGAATCAGAAACTCCCTTGTCCTCAATTTCATACAGACATCGTTACTTTAGGTGCTCTCACCTGTATATCCCTCATCAGCAAGCTAGGTTGCAGTAACAATAACTTTTTTGTAGTGTGAGTTGTTTTTGATGTTTGATCACCCATGCATTGTGTCTGGTGCATCATCTCTTTTCTCATTTCACAGTGAATTTAAGTTATTCAGCAATCTCTTCCCTAACCGAGTCCTTGAAGTTGACCTCGAGCAAATCCTGATCGGGGGATTGGGTAGTTGAGGTATCTTTCGTTGACCTCGATTTCCTCTGATTGTCATTATAAGCTCTTCCCTTGCACTTCTTCCAAAGAAACCCCTCTAAGACAACTTTGCACTCTCAACCCTCTGTCAACAAGAAGAGTTGCTTTCTTGAACTTCAGCAAGCCACCAATTGTCATGAAATCCACGTCTAATCCTAACCACTCTAAACTATAGATTCTGCGGTTCCAACATTTAGGTCGTATTTGTATGCCCCAGAAGTAAATTGCGTAACTCTAGTCTTGTTGTAATACATTTGCAATTTTAACCCAAAGCAATTTGAATAACTCAGTGTGATTTGAACTGTGGCTGTCAACAGGGATGTTGGTTTCCACTAATTGTTTCTGGGGAAATCGGTGATCAGTCTTTATAACAAGTTCCGTTTAAGGTTAATGACGACTAATGTTCACCGTTAGCATTTAGTCCCTCTGGACCGTTCACTACTGTGCACGGAATAATAATTTTACAAACAACCACGATTGGTGCATCTCGCCCCTACCCTTCTGACATTCAATCCGGTTGCTCTTTTTCGTTTCCCAGGGACCTGATACCATTTTCCGGTGATTATGGAGTTTAATAAGAATAGCAGTTATGCTGCCTTCTCCTGTTTCGATCTCATGACATCTTTGAGCTTATGCTCCAGCACCCTGTCCTCTGATCGCTTGGTCGGTCTATTAAAAAATGGTTATTTTGACTTTGCCCCCCAACTTTTGCCTTGAATTAGACTTTACCCCCCATATTTTCATTAATTAGACTTTACCCCCAAAAACTAACTGTTCTGTCAGCTCACCCCCAAAACTTTATTTCTTTTCCGTCATCTCACCATCTAAGAGACTGGTGAGCTGACGGAAAAGTTAGTTTTGCGGGGTAAAGTCTAATTCAAGCCAAAATTTGGGGGGCAAAGTCAAAATAACCCCAAAAAAAAAAAGGGTATCCATTTAGACCACACATTATTCCCTTTGGCTTTATATTGGAATCTCATGCAGCATCACAGGTAGTGAGAATGAGAATTTGATGGTGTCAGATGGAAGAAGGGAATTTGATGCTTTAATGCATGATTTGCTCCCACTTATTATTATTATTATTATTATGAAATTTGTGTATGTTATGGATTGCAAACTATCTTCTAAGATACAGCAATGTCTTTATGGAGTGCACGTTACGTTACGTAGTCATGGAGAACTTCGGAGAACTCTTTGTTGGCGCTGGAAGCGTCCCCGGCAGCGAAAGAGAAAACCAAAACGGGGAAGTTATAGAATAACAGTGGGGTTTTTTTTTTTTTAATTTGGATTTTGTCTTTATATAAAGACTTTGGGAGTGACATCTTACCGCAAACTGCTGTTGCATCCCGTTGTTTCCCTCTGGGGAGGTTGAAGGATAGAACCAGTCCTATGCTATTGCTGTGTGGCGTATTAGTAAGGTTTTTTTTTTTTTTTTTTTGGGTTTTTTACAAATCAACCCCTACAATCTTCTCTATTTACATATAAATCTCTATAAAATGATATTTACATATAAACCCCTGAATTCATTCAAATGTTACATATTGATCCATATAGTTAGCTGACATCCAAAACGAGAGAATATTTTTCGATTTCATCCTTCATATTTTTAACTAAACTCTATAAATACCTCTCAAATGTGAGAATTTTTTGGATTAGGTCTAAGATTCAGGTTATGTCTGTGTTTGTTTTGGAATAAGTCCATCTACAATAAAGATGTCGATTTAAGTAATTGAAATCATGGATAAATCGGTTATTACCCTTTTAGATTAATAAAATAACAGCCGAATGAATGAAGGAATATTTCAAAAATACTTTCATTTTGGATGCCAACTAACTGTATGGTTGATATATAAATATTAGATGAATTAAGGGGTTTATATGTAAATATGGATTTGATAGGGGTTTATATGAAAATAGAGAAGATTATAGGGGTCGATTTATAAAATTCTTTTTTTTTTTTAAGACCTCCCAAAACAAGAACTACTCTGCTCTAACATCCTTAAAGAGTTTGGAGCATCACCCACTCTCATTGGTCCATTTCAAGGACATGTACGTCATGGTCAAATGATCAGCACACACTTACTTTTTTATGTCGAAATTTGAGTTACACCCCCATCTTCATAAAAATTAGACTTTACCCACGAATCCAGTATAAAAGTTAAATAAAAAAAGGGGGGTTAATAATAAAATAACCCTATAAATAATGGAAAATTTTATTCATACCCCAAAATCTGTAACTAGCCCTGTCTCATATCCGTTTCATAGTAACTGACTCATAATTTTTAAATCTCATTTATACCCTTAAGTTATAACCCACGTTCAACTAAAACTTAAAACAAAACATTTTGAATACAGGGACATCGATTGCAAGTATGCAATTAGGAAAGAATTGAGTGATGGCAATGGTATGATTGTGGCGCCAGTGGCAGTGACATCGGCAATGAGGCTCGAAGATTCTACTTCCTCCCGACCTGATATCTCCATAGGCAGCAACGAGACTCAAAAACCGACTTCCCCTGATCGGATTCCTCCATAGAAGATCAAACCCCTCCAGCAATTGAGAAAGAAGATCTCTCTCTCTCTCTCTCTCTCTCTCTCTCTCTCTCTCTCTCTCTCCCAACCACGTCCCTATCCTCATGGGGCCTCAACATATGAAAGGAATGGGGTATGATCAAGGTATGGCGGGTCATTTAACTGGGGTGTACATCATTCAAGGTGGGGTGTAAGGGGAAAGAGTTTTTATGGGATAGGAATGGGTTATGATCAAAGAAATCTAGGTGTGTTCAAGTTTGTTGAAAATAGGGGCTAATTATAGATTTTTGGGGTATGAATAAAATTTTCCTAAATAATATAGTGTGAGTGGGGGATAAATAAGGCTCAGTCGTTGTCGAGGTGAAAAAAAAAAGTTTGCGCTCATGTGGTTTACAAGTTTCGAACAATAGTCTATTTGGTGCAATAGCACTTACATGCACCACTTAAAAACTGGGACATGTATGTCAACTCCAAAAATTTTTTTTTTGGAGACCTAATAAACAGTCCAAAACAAAAAGCCAAAGGACAAAGGACAAAAATTCCTCTCAATGTGCTTCAAATTTTTATTTCCATGCCATTCCTTTCTGACCTAAATCAAATCCTAAAATCTAAAATCTACAGCCCATGGTATGGTATGAATCCTTGATCTAATCCTAAACCGAATTCCGTTTGACGCCCGCCGCTCCTCTTCGTTGCTCGCCGCTCGCGCCGTTGAAAAGAAAGGATGAGGCGTCGGGGGGTGGGAGGAGGAGGCCGAGGTAGCCACCACTGCTGTTGTTCGCCGTCACTGCTCGAGAGAACAGGGAAAAGGAAGAGAAATGGGAGGATATTTTTGGGTTTATAAAATGATTTTGAAATTTTCCTTAAAGAATCTTACGAGTGTCCTCTTCATCAAATTTATCTATTGTTTGGGACCTAACACCCATTCCCTTCCCCCCCCTCTCTTTTTTTTTTCTTTTTCTTTTCTACAGATGTGCCCTTTCCCTTATCTAAATGGTGTGTAGCTTTGACCATTAAGTACCTGTTCAGATCTGAACTCGCAAAGCATCAGGTTGGACCACCATGACCACTATGACAGTAATTTGGGATATTCACGACAAATTTGGTACACATGCACACAACATATTCCTGGCTGGACTTTTGATTCTAGAACTGGCTAACACTCGTTGACTGGTCCATGGTTGGGCCGATGCACGGCAACACAGCCGTGGATGGTTTGGCCACGCAGGTTATAATGGCCATCACAAGATATTGACCATGAATCCTACAAACAATTTTCCTTTATTTGACAATTTCATCTTCTTCTTTTTTTTTCTTTTTTTTTCCGGTGCACGTGAGCGATCTTTATGGAGACACTACGAGTTCCCCTCCTCCTTCTCAATCACTACCGGTTGCGCTCATTGAGCCCGCCGTCGAAGCCACCTCCCCCCTCCTCCATCTTTTCCACCGCCATCGAAGTCCTAAGCCACACCAGGACCATCTTCGCCACGCAAACTCAATCTATGCAAGTTTGATGATGACGATGATCTTGAGCCTGAAGAATTCGATCTATAAGAGATGTACAATGAGTGCTCTAAATTGCATAGATTGAGTTTGAAAACTAAAATTAGTGATTTGAATGCTGAACATGTTCATGCGGAGTCCATTATGAGATGTTTTAGGCAAGATATTTGATATGTCGAAGGATAAAGTGATAACTCACATCGCTAGACAAGAAGAGGATTTGAAGGCACTATTTGAGAAGAAAGAGAGAACTCATTTCTAAGAATAATGCTTTGAAAGAAAACGTAAGAGTTTCGGAGGATAAAATTATTGATTTGTCCGAGTCTTGAGGATTCCGATGTGTTAATTAAGAAACATTCAATGATCACTACCAACTTGAAGAAGCTTACTGACTCCTCTAAGAATGTCGCGACAAGCAGGGTCTTGGGTATGTGAGTATGTCAATGAAGAAATCACTTCATCATCCTCCAAAACTAGTTTTGTTTTTGCTAAGAATGCTCGAAATATGTTGTTCCTAGTGTTGCACCACATGAGACACTCTCTTTTGAAGTCTATCTTTGCTCTTATTGTGGTAGAAAGGGTCATCTAGTCGATTATTGCTATCAACTTTGGGTGAAAAAAATTGTTAACAAGTATAAGGTATGGGAGAGTTATGTGATGTCGATTGCGGAGTCTACTCCTATCAAATCCTCAAACAAACAAAAGAAATCAAAAAACTCTTATTCTCGAAAACAATCATATGCTTTCTCTTTTTCAGAGAGATCTCCTTTTGTTCATCCTAAATCCATGTGATTAGGAAAGAAGATGTACGAGTGCCGATCTTTTCGAGATATGCGATAACTACCATAGACAGTATTATCGTAGGAAATCCAATGGTACGTTATCATCCACCTAGCATCATTCTGTAGTCGAGACAAGATCTATATTTCTTCGATCATATTGCTTCAGACCTTATTTATGTTTTTTTTTTGTTTGCATGCATGCTTGAATTATTTTGATTTGTGTGCTACATTGGAATGCTTGTTTTGCTTTATTTGAGTCCTTGCATCCTTTCAAAACAAAGTCACAATATACTTTATCTAATTCACCATTTAGTTTGATTGCATACTTGGTTTCAATCGATGCACATATCACCATGACTATTTTCTAGAGTTTATCGTATTTCTTGAATCATTAACTCTAGAACAATTTTGCATATTTTTATTTAAGTTGAAAAAATTCTATTTTAAACACTCTTAATCGTCATTATTAGATGTAGTAGTAGTATTACTATTAGTCCCACCTTAGTTGTGGTATTGTATTGATGTGTGTTCTCTCTTTATAGTTGTGGTATTGTATTGATGTGCGTTCTCTCCTTGTATTGATGCGGTTTAATTCTCAAGTCATATGTAATGTCAAGAGATAATACAAGGATTTTTCTCCCCAAACCCTAGTCTCTCTCTCTCTCCCTTTCTCTTCATAACATGGTTTCAGAGCCAACCTAAGGTTTAGAAGATCCCCTTTGGCCTCGGCTGACGGCGACCTCGAGGAGGCCGGGCATAGTAAAAAAAACTCCCTCCTATGCAACCCGCTCCTCCTGCGCTCTCTGTGATCACTAGGGGTGGGACTTGGGCGGGTCTGACCCGAACCCGACCCGCCCAACCCGAACAATGGACAAACATGGGCAAAGCTGGTTAAAAACTTGGACGGATTTGGACAAAAAAAGATCAACCCGATTTCAATTTGGACGGGTTTGGGCACCGATCTCCCCAACTTGAGGAACCCGACGAACCGAGGAAGTGACACTAAGGTTGAATGCTTTGATAGTTTTTTCTATGGAAATCAAAGACCGCCTATTTTATGTTGAATGCTAAGAATTCGTCTAAAATATGTGAGGATATGGGTTGGACTTTATGTTTTTGTTATGCAAATCAAAGATTTTTTTTATTCAATTCAAAAATATGTTGGATTTTTTTTCCATCTATTTATGTGCACAAGCATTTCTAATTGGGCAACCCGCTTATTATTTTGTAAATTGGGCAACCCGAGGAACCCGAGGAACTAGAATGAGCAAGCACGGGTTGGGCTTCCAATGGTTCCCCGGGTTCCACGGGCAAAACGGGCAAAGATTTGTACAAGTCGGGTTGGGCATGGGCAAACCCTTCAACCCGCCCAACCCGCCCAAGTCCCACCCCTAGTGGTCACGAGTCCCGGGAGTATTTGGCCGTCGTAGTATGCCCTGCATCATCGGATCGCACGTCGTCGGTCCAATCTGATCACGCTCCTCACGTCAAGCCGCTCATACGTGCCCCTCTCCCGTGCCTGAGATCGCACAGGGAGGGCAGGCTGCTCGCGGGTCACTTCTGCGTGCTCCCTGCCGGAGTCGCCCTGTTGCGCGTGATCCCTACCGAAGTCTCCCCAGTGTGCAATCTCCCCTTGTTGTCGGCGCCTCCGGCCTCCCCTGCAAGCTCCAGTTTGACATCTGATCCCTGCCCCTCCGACCTCCTTTACGAGCTCCGATCCGACCACCCATCACCGTCGGACACCTGTGCTAGCCCAGATTCGGCAGTCCTCTCTTCGGTGCAGCAGCAACATCAGCACGGGGGACCTGATCTGGTGCTCCCTCTCCTCCACTACTTGCCGTCCGACCGACCACCTCCCTACGCGCCCTGATCACCGACCTACTCCTGCCCTCCTCCGCTGCTTAGATCCGACACTGGTAGGATGTGATCCCTCTCTTTCTCTCTCTCTCTCTCTCTCTCTCTCTCTCTCTCTCTCTCTATCTATCTTCTCTCTCTCCCCCTAAAAACCAATACACATCCCCCTATTCTCTCCCATGCAAACCTCTCTCTCTCTATCCTCCTGATCGAATCTCTCTTCTGTGTTTTTCTCTCGCTCTTCTCCTTAATCCTCTCTCTTTCCATAATTGTCCCCTTTCTCTCTTTATAAGCTGGTCCCAACCATCCTGCCTCTCTCTCTCCTCTCTTCTCTCTCTCTCCTATTCTAGATCATCCAATCGTAGCTGTCTGAAGCGCTCTCTCTCTCTCTTCCTTCATCCGTATTTCTCTCTCTCTCTATCTCTAAAATATGCAACTCCCTCTCTCTCTCTCTCTCTCCTTAATTCTCTCCCCCTCGTTCCTTATCCAGCACCCTCGCTATCGCTACCGTTTACTGTTACCGCCGCAGGATCTGCCTCATCTCCCTTGCTATTAACTTGAGATCGTCATTGCCCATCGCGAGTCGCTCGCTGTCTCTCGCGGTTCAGATCAGGAGCCAATCAGATCTGACCGCCCCTCGCGATTGTTGTAGCTCGTGTGTCCTTAGCGTGGATTTTCTGTATTAATATTAATAAAGATGACTTTGGTTATTACTTTAATTAGAATACTACTATGGTATATGATAATTCTCATATAATAAAAGGACCCTAGGGAACACAGTAGGCCACTGAGGCGTATGGAGGATCCATGCTTGGGAGACCCAGTGGACCAGTTCTGTGTAGACCTAGAACTATTTCACAGCTTAGGTGATGTCGGTCGCTTCACCGAGAACAAGCTGTTGGCAGGTAGAGGATGTGATGAAGTCTCCACCACGGGAACGTGGGATTCCCATTCACCTGACCAAGCACGATGATCGTGTTGAACAGGAACCAAGACGGTGCACAGTTCAGTGATTCAGACACTGGTGCATAAACCGTCTTACTACTATAGATAATCTGTCCTTAACCCTGAGGGACCATGTACACTGGGCCAACCAGTTGTGTGGTGCTTTGATGTGCCAACGTGTGCGGGCCTTCCATAGTCTAATACCACGGTACGTTGGGTTACCCGGCTGGCGCTTGAGTGACATGTAATCCCTACAGGTTATCCGACGTCCAGTATTGGATGGGTACGGTTTGATGAGTCAATCTGTCCACACAGTTAACCCAGGCCTGGTGGTTGTCAGTATGACTGACGATGTTCCAGATGCTAGGCATAGCACCGGAAGGTGGGTGGTGTTATAGATGACAAGTCATCAAACCCTAGTCACATGATCGATCGGGATCTGACGGTGCTCCCCACCGCCCGAGTCGTATCATGGCACCAGTAATAGGAGGGATAAGGATTATCGGAGTATAGTAGAGAACAGGGTTACGAGGGAGTAACATAAGTTTAGGATCACTAGAGTTCAACTCGCGTCGCACTCTGGGTGGCTACGCGGGTTAATCGGATTAGGGCTGATTAACGGAACTTTCGGTGTGTCACCGGAACAATTAATAAGGGATCCGGTTGGAGGTAGAGATCCCGAACCCTGAAGGTTCCACCCTGTCGTTTCGTATAGGAATTGTTCCCCGACCTAGTTGGATATGTTGGATGCGAAGTAGCGCGATGGAGCGCAAGCCCGGAGCCAAAGAACCTAATTCACATGTGTTACGGGTCATAGAGGTATTTTGATAAATACTGAAATATGGCTCAGAACATATTGAATATGGATCTTAGATTGAGCAGAATAATTCCAGGAGCTCACAGGCGCTGACGGAACTCGATTCCGAGTAGCGCACCTCACTCAGTCTCACTTTCAGTTTTTCGCTTTTTGTGAAGGGCATTTTCGTCCAGACTTCACGATAGACACCCGGAAGACCTATATCCGACCCCCCCTCATCCCTATCCACCTAGGGGCCGGCCCTAGGCTCCTTGGATCCATGGGAGACCGGCCCTCTAAAGGAAATAGGGAGGGGAGGGCCGGCCCAAGGTGCGTCCCCTCTCCTGGAAAATCTGAACCCCTAGCCTCCTCCTTTGTGGTTTCGGCCAAGGAAAAGAGAGGAAGAAGAAGGGAGAAGGAAGAGGAAGGAAGGAGAAGGAAGAAACGAGAAAGAGGAGGAGAAAATCTCGCGGCTCGCCATCGTCTTCGCAACGGATTCCTCCATCGGCTCGTAATCCCTGCACTCAGAGATGGGATTTCGAGAATTCTTCAATTCGCAAAGGACAAGGTGCTATCCGACAGTTTCCCTTGCGATTCAAGTGCGGTTCTTTATCATTCCGTAATCTTCGGATCATAGATCCATAAGGTATGATGAATCTAAACATCTAAGTAGATGCATGCATGTCTTCCGTAGATCATAGTATGCCTCTAGGGTGTCCGCACATATGTTAAGATCGTAGATTTGCATGTAGATTGTTTTGTATCACGAATTGTAATGAAACATACACCGTATGATCTTCGGATCTTTCTTTTGCTTCCGCTGCGACTCTGATTAGCGGATCCAATTCTAACAATTGGTATCAGAGCACGCTTTGGTGTATATTTCATGCATAAATTCGTGAAAACATCATGTGAATATATGATGGCATATGTTTTTGTCGGGGTTCGGTGTAGATCATGCATATGGATTGTGCTATGTATCGTCTTTTTGCAGGTGCCGCGCTGAATAGTAATCTGTGATTGCATGCATCTGGGGGTCGGACCCCGGATTTAATTTTGCATTGATTATTATTGTGGATTTGTAAGGCTCTAGATGGGCGAGGGTGGGGGTTGACCATCCTCGATTCCCTGGCCATGTTTCTAGGATTGTCTTCTTTACTTTCTAGCGAAATTGTACACGAACGAGCACTTGCTCGGAGCGTGTTAGTTTTTCAGTCACAGGAAGAAGGAGATGATGCTACATCCACGGTTCGGGCAAACGGTACCATGGCGTGCAAAGACCCGGCGAAAGCGTGCACGTTGGCGATGAAGGGGATCATCGTAAGAGATCGTGCAGAACGGAAGAGCAGGATATCTTGGTTGTGCTATTCAGGTTCAGGGGTCGGACCCTGGACTTGATTCAGTTTGGATGCTTTCTCTGTTGTTTCTCTTTATTCAGTATTTAGAGAACCCCGATGATAATATGATTATATTGCTTGTGAGTTTGTCTCTAGATCAGGCTTAGGGTTAGTACTAAGCTTATGGATTCATCGGTGTCTCTAAATGCTTCTAACAAGTGCGAATCCGGTGGCTAGCTAAAAGAAAAGGTGATAACCGCCCTCGTGGTAGTTCAGGTAGCCAAGTACTGTGCACCGAGATAGACGCAGTGTTAGATTTGTTTAGTGATAATTAACTAATGTCTCCATAAGAAGTATGATAACCCTAGTGGGATGCCCTTTCCCCACGTGGTCCTAGCGACCAAGTTAGGTTAGGATTTTACTGTGTGATACTTGTTTCTAGATGACGTTTGATGGTAGTATGAACTCATCACAATTTGATTATGCCACCATTAGGTTGAGGTCCGACGGAGGTTGCCGGATGTCCCTATTTGGCCAGCATCGAAAGCCCACCAGTAAAGTAGTTCTTGAAGAATTGCTTGGTACTGATGGGAGTACGCAGACAGAAAACGTAGTGAAAGCCGATACCACTAAGATTAACGGTACTATAGAATCGACTCCTATGGAACCACCGCAGGTTCGTCGCAGTGAGAGGACCACAAGTGCTCCTGATAGATACATTGGAGAAGCCTTTATGGTTGATCCAGAGTTTCAGGAGAATGATCATCTGAACTATGACGAAGCGATGGTATCCACTGACCATGCAGCATGGCAGGAAGCCATGGAGGCAGAACTGACATCGATGTCCCAAAATTCGGTCTGGACACTTGTAACACCACCTCACAACATTAAACCTGTTGGGTGTAAGTGGGTGTACAAAAGGAAAAGAGGCCCGGATGGTACCGTTGAGACTTACAAAGCTAAACTAGTCGCTAAGGGTTATACCCAGCGAGATGGGATCGACTATGACGAAACCTTTTCGCGAGTGGCTATGCTTAAGTCTATCCGGATCCTCTTGTCCATTGCAGCCCATTATGATTGGGAGATCTGGCAAATGGACGTCAAGACCGCATTCCTCAACGGGGATTTGGAAGAAGACATCTACATGTCTCAACCTCCAGGCTTTGTCGCAAAAGGTCAGGAAGGTCTGGTGTGCAAGTTGCAAAGGTCCATTTATGGACTGAAGCAAGCATCCAGAAGTTGGAACATGCGTTTTGATCAGGCTATCCAGTCTTATGGATTTGAACAGAACATGGATGAACCATGTGTTTATAAAAGGAGCGATAAGACTGCAGTAGTTTTTCTAGTGCTCTACATGGATGATATCCTACTCATCGGAAACGATGTTGGAACGTTGTGTACAGTGAAGGTGTGGTTATCCTCTCAATTTGACATATAAGACCTGGGTGAAGCGAGTTATGTTCTGGGGATCAAGGTAACTCGAGATCGCCAGAACAAGATTCTCTCGCTGTCACAATCAGCCTACATAGATACTATCTTGGTCAGATTCAGTATGCACAACTCCAAGAAGGGACTGGTTCCTTTCAGACAAGGAATGAAATTGTCCAAGGATCAGGGTCCTAAGACTCCTGAGGAGAGGGTAGAGATGTATAAGATACCTTATGCTTCGGCAGTAGGGAGTCTGATGTATGCCATGCAGTGCACGAGACCAGATATATGCTATGTAGTAGGCATGATGGGCAGGTATCAGTCAAATCCGGGTCCAGGGCACTGGACTACTGTGAAAAGTATACTCAAGTATCTCCGTAGGACGAGAGATTATGAGTTAGTTTACTCTTCACAGGAACGATGCCGATTGGATATACGGATTCTGACTTTGCGTCAGATCCAAAATCCAGGAGATCGACGCCAGGGTTTGTGTTTTCATTAGGAAGAGGAGCTGTCAGTTGGAGGAGCGTGAAGCAGAGATGCATCGCGGATTCGACGACAGAGGCTGAGTACGTTGTGGCATGCGAAGCAGCTAAGGAGGCGGTGTGGCTCAAGAAGTTCCTCACGAATTTAGGATGCGTACCGAGAGCTCAAGATCCTATTGTCCTTTATTGTGACAATAGTGGAGCGGTAGCACAATCCAAGGAGCCAAGATATCACCAGAAGAGCAAGCATATCGAGCGGAAATACTACATTATCCGGGACTTGCAGAAGCGAGGGGAGGTTGCAGTGACTCAGGTGGCTTCTGCAGATAACATGGCGGACCCTTTCACAAAGGCGTTACCGACCAAGGCTTTTAAGAAACACGTGGATGCTATGGGAGTTAAGACTGTTGTTCCCCGCTAGGCCAAGTGGGAGATTGTTGTAGCTCGCGTGTCCTTAGCGTGGATTTTCTGTATTAACATTAATAAAGATGACTTTGGTTATTGCTTTAATTAGAATACTACTATGGTATATGATAATTCTCATATAATAAAAGGACCCTAGGGAACACAGTAGGCCACTGAGGCGCATGGAGGATCCATGCTTGGGAGACCCAGTGGATCAGTTCTGTGTAGACCTAGAACTAGTTCACAGCTTAGGTGATGCCGGTCGCTTCACTGAGAACAAGCTGTTGGCAGGTAGAGGATGTGATGAAGTCTCCACCACGGGAACGTGGGATTCCCATTCACCTGACCAAGCACGATGATCGTGTTGAACAGGAACCAAGACGGTGCACAGTTCAATGATTCAGACACTGGTGCATAAACCGTCTTACTACTATAGATAATCTGTCCTTAACCCTGAAGGATCATGTACACTGGGCCAACCAGTTGTGTGGTGCTTTGATGTGCCAATGTGTGCGGGCCTTCCACAGTCCAATAACACGGTACGTTGGGTTACCCGGCTGGCGCTTGAGTGACATGTAATCCCTACAGGTTATCCGATGTCCAGTATTGGATGGGTGCGGTTTGATGAGTCAATCTGTCCACATAGTTAACCCAGGCCTGGTGGTTGTCAGTATGACTGACGATGTTTCGGATGCTAGGCATAGCACCGGAAGGTGTGTGGTGTTATAGATGACAAGTCATCAAACCCTAGTCAGATGATCGATCGGGATCTGACGGTGCTCCCCACCGCCCGAGTCGTATCATGGCACTAGTAATAGGAGGGATAAGGATTATCGGAGTATAGTAGAGAACAGGGTTACGAGGGAGTAATATAAGTTTAGGATCACTAGAGTTCAACGTCGCACTCTGGGTGGCTACGCGGGTTAATCGGATTAGGGCTGATTAACGGAACTTTCGGTGTGTCACCGGAATAGTTAATCAGGGATCCGGTTGGAGCTAGAGATCCCGAACCCTGAAGGTTCCACCCTGTCGTTGCGTATAGGAATTATTCCCCGACCTAGTTGGATACGTTGGATGCGAAGTAGCGCGATGGAGCGCAAGCCCGGAGCCAAAGAACCTAATTCACATGTGTTACGGGCCGTAGGGGTATTTTGGTAAATACTAAAATATGGCTCAGAACATATTGAATATGGATCTTAGATTGAGCAGAATAATTCCAGGAGCTCACAGGCGCTGACGGAACTCGATTCTGAGTAGCGCACCTCACTCAGTCTCACTTTCAGTTTTCCGCTTTTCGTGAAGAGCGTTTTCGTCCGGACTTCACGATAGACACTAGGGCTGTGCAAAAACCGACCCGAATCGCCTAACCGAACCGAAACCGACCAAAATTTAACCGAAATAACCGAACCTAATATCAAACCGAACCGAGAAAACCGATTAAATCGGTTTCGGTTTCGGTTCCCGGGTATGAAACACCGAACCGAAACCGAAAAAACCGACCCGACTTCTTAAATCATAAACACAACGGCAATAATACTTTTGTTTCCAGTAAGTGCAAGTACGAAGTAATTATGTTAGATCTACAATGCTTCAAAAGAGTGAACGTCGGTTGATTTTGCTTTGAACTTTCATTTTGGCACTATGTTAAAACATAATCATCCACTTTTTTGTGATGAATTGACGATTAAGATTCAAGAGCCAAGGGTTCTAGCATAACTCATATTAACCCAAACCGAACCGAAACCGAACCGAAAACCGATCACACCGAACCGACAAAAACCGACCATTTCGGTTTCGGTTTCGGTTTTGATTTTTCAAAAACCGAAAAAAAATAAAACCGACAAAACCGACACCGAAACCGACCAACAAAACCAACACTCACCCCTAATAGACACCCGGAAGACCTATATCCGACCCCCCTCATCCCTATCCACCTAGGGGCCGGCCCTAGGCTCCTTGGAGCCATGGGAGACCGGCCCTATAAAGGAAATAGGGAGGGGAGGGTCGGCCCAAGGTGCGTCCCCTCTCCTGGAAAATCCGAACCCCTAGCCTCCTCCTTTGTGGTTTTGGCCAAGGAAAAGAGAGGAAGAAGAAGGGAGAAGGAAGAGGAAGGAAGGAGAAGGAAGAAAGGAGAAAGAGGAGGAGAAAATCTCGCGGCTCGTCATCGTCTTCGCAACGGATTCCTCCGTCGGCTCGTAATCCCTGCACTCAGAGACGGGATTTCGAGGATTCTTCAATTCGCAAAGGACAAGGTGCTATCCGACAGTTTCCCTTGCGATTCAAGCGCGGTCCTTCATCGTTCCGTAATCTCCGGATCATAGATCCATAAGGTATGATGAATCTAAACATCTAAGTAGATGCATGTATGTCTTCCGTAGATCGTAGTATGCCTCTAGGGTGTCCGCACATATGCTAAGATCGTAGATTTGCATGTAGATTGTTCTGTATCACGAATTGTAATGAAACATACACCGTATGATCTTCGGATCTTTCTTTTGCTTCCGCTGCGACTCTGATTAGCGGATCCAATTCCAACAGCGATCTGCATTACGTGCGCCAGTCGACGTTGCCTGAGCCTAAGCCCATCGAGGTCCTCCCTGTACGCACCCATCGAGGCCGCCTGCGCCCTTGCGCTTTGTAGGTTCGCCTGCGCCCTGTGCTCTGTCAGTGCTCTTTCAGTCCGACCGCCTATGCCCTGCGCCCTTGCGTTCTGTCAGCCGTCTACACCCTGTACTTTGCCGACTCGCTTGCACTTGTGCTCTGCACCCTGCGGTCTGCCAGTACTGGTCCACCTGCGCCCTGCACTCGCACCCTGTGCCCTTGCGCTTTGTCGGTTTGCTTGCACCTGCACTCGTGCCTTGTGCCTTGCGCTCTACCAGTCCAGCCACCTGCACTTTGCTGGCCTACCTGCGTCTTGCGCACTACTAGTCTGCACCCTGTGCTCTCCTTGGTCGTTGTCTGCACTCTACGCTCAACTGGCCCGCCTGTGCTTTGCTGATCGAGATCTTCTCCCCCTTCCTACCAGAGCTTCTCTTCCTCCGGCGTCTCTTTCCATAGCAGTTGTCTTATCCTCTTATTCTCTCTTTTCGGTCGTGCGACCCTATCTGAGCCTTGACTCTATCCTCTTTCTCCCTAGTCGCACGGACCCTCGGATCTTCTCTTTCCGGCCACTCTTGTGCCTGCTCTCGGATCCTCTCTCTCCCTAGTCGTGATGATTGAGATGTTTTACGAGGTGTCAAGTGTTTGCCTGCTATGAGATCTCACGCATCCACACCTTTCTTAGCCGATCTTTCCCCTTTTGACCTCCTTCATTGTCGGTTTCCATCACTGCCTGTTTTCTCCGCTCCAATCCTCAATGATCATTGTCAGTTTCTCAGTTGACTTGCTTACATGTTGGCCCGGTTTCCCCGGTTGTCCTGCTTGCAGGTCAATCGGGTTTCCAAGATGACTTGCAGGTCGCTCTGGCACTATGTTTTACTTTACAGCATCAAAATGAGATATTTGAAATAATTTTTTTCTTCTTTTTTTTTTCTTTCTTTTATTTAATAAACTGATGTTGGTTTATACCTTACATCAGTTTAACATTGGGTATTAGATATAGTATTACTACTAGTCCCACCTTAGTTGTGGTATTGTAATGGTGTGCGTTCTCACCTTATATAAGGAGTGGTAGTCTTATGTAATGTCAAGAGATAATATTAGGCGTTTTCTCCCCAAATCAGTCTCTCTCTCCCTTTCTCTTCGTAACAGTCACACATGTGTATTGTCATATTAACATGGGGTATTAGATATAGTATTACTATTACTATTAGTCCCACCTTAGTTGTGGTATTGTAATGGTGTGCTTTCTCACCTTATATAAGGAGTGGTAATCTTATGTAATGTCAAGAGATAATATTAGGAGTTTTCTCTTCAAACCAGTCTCTCTCCCTCTTTCTTCATAACAGTCACACATTTGTATTGTCATATTGATTTTTAATACATGAGTACATAGTTCGATCAATCTTGATATCTTCATGACATTATGTACTTAAGACATTAGACTTGGTTGTGTGGATTCACTTTTGTGAGAGGTGGTGTTGACTCGAGGTTTTGACCTAAAGGCCGTCCCAGGTACCCATAGTCAACTGGGTATGAATTGTCGATCTCAACCTTGCTACACGAGAAGACACTACCTAATAGAGGGATTGTTAAAAGGAGCCACTAATTATGTAGAAGTTCTGAGACATACCACCAATTCGGAGAAGAAAAAAAACTTCAATGGGACGCCATACTATGCAGTGTTGTCGGGAGCGCATATCCACTTGGCATGCCCCGCAGCACCGTGGGCTTCTTGTCAGTGCCATAGTGGGGCATGTTGCCTGCTAGGGGTGGGACTTGGGCAGATTGAAGGGTATGCCCATGTCCAACCCGGCCGACCTACACACATCTTAACCCGTTTTGCCCATGGAACCCATGGAAACCCAATCTGTGCTTGCCCGTTCTGGTTGCTCGGGTTGCCCAATTTGTTAAAAAATGGGTGGATTGAATGAGTTACCCAATTAGAAATGCTCGTAAAACATATAGATGGAAAAATAATAATAATAACAAAATTAAGAGGTCAAAACCATTTGATTGAAAATAAAGTATACTAAGTTCGATCTATGTTGAATCTTTGTTGAATTCTGTATTCAAACTTTAATAAGTCAAGTTATGCATTATCTTTGTTCGTAATACATCTTTGTATTCAACAAAATCATCTTTCAGTCTTTTCAGTCCTAGAAGATGTTTTAAAATTGGGACCCTAGGCAGCTACATTACATGTCTAGTGACTATCCTCATGGTCGGGCCCAGATGCAAGTATGTTGATGTACTCGAGTTCCTTAAGTTGGGTATGACCGGTGTCCAAATCCATCCAAATTAAAATCAGATTGATCTTTTTTTTATTTAAATTTTTGATCACCTGTTCGGATCGGGTTGCCCGTTCAGGTTGCTCGAGTTGCCCAATTTGTTAAAAAATGAGTGGATTGAACGAGTTACCCAATTAGAAATGCTCGTAAAACATATAGATGGAAAAATAATAATAATAACAAAATTAAGAGGTCAAAACCATTTGATTGAAAATAAAGTATACTAAGTTCGATCTATGTTGAATCTTTGTTGAATTCTGTATTCAAACTTTAATAAGTCAAGTTATGCATTATCTTTGTTCGTAATACATCTTTGTATTCAACAAAATCATCTTTCAGTCTTTTCAGTCCTAGAAGATGTTTTAAAATTGGGACCCTAGGCAGCTACATTACATGTCTAGTGACTATCCTCATGGTCGGGCCCAGATGCAAGTATGTTGATGTACTCGAGTTCCTCAAGTTGGGTATGACCGGTGTCCAAATCCATCCAAATTAAAATCAGATTGATCTTTTTTTTATCTAAATTTTTGATCACCTGTTCGGATCGGGTTCGGATTAGGTGGGTCAAACCCGCTTAAATCCCACCCCTATTGCCCTCTGATAGGGATCCCCACATCACCACATGGTGGACGTACCGACTAAAGTCGTTTCTCCCTTAGGCTGCGTTCTTTTCCTATGAGTTGGAATGCCCGGAGTTGGAATGCCCGGGAAATGAGTCCATCACATATTATATTCATAAGACCATAAATCATTAGGCATCAGATTTTGTTTAAAGGCACATGCTTTTACCATGAGAATGGGGACGGACAATGGTGCTCAGGTGGGAAATGAAATCCCACGAGCTGTGGTCTTATGGAAATAACATGAAAACGGGCCCCATGGTAAGAATCTATATGAATCGGCCTATGTCCTCCAAGTGGGGGTTCAAACTCCGACTCCTCTCCACTGATGATTGTCACCCTGTGGGTCGCTGATGTTTATGAAAGTGATTCCTAGGGGTATGCCACCACCACCGGCCCTCACCCACCACCTTTCATATCGTCATCCATAGCCGCCCTCCGCTGCCAGTCATCACCCCCGCCGACCACCAGCCACCCGCCATCGTCCCGTCATCCACCACCACCCCCGCCGACTACCGGCCTGCCAACGGCGACATCACATGGTGGGTGATCGTGGCATCCACCTAGGGGTTCATCCCATAGCCATAGACCGTGGCCATTTGGAGTTTGGATCGCCACATGTCGCTTCCCAAAACTTCAGCGACCCACAAAGGGGAGACGATCAACAGTGGAGATGAGCCGAACCACCCCCCAATAGGGGTGTTCATCGGTTCGGGTTGACCCGCCAAATCGAACCGAACCGGTCTATTTGGTTCGGTTTGGATCGGGTTATTTTGATTGTTCGGTTTGGTTCGGTTCCAAAAAACAAAAACCGCTATGATCTGTTCGGTTCTGGATTATGAGTTTTTTAACCCGAACCAACCCAACCCGAACCATTGGTACTATAACCTAAGAAGTTACTACTATAGAATGTATAGTTTCACTAATATTGTATATTACATGGTGGTGACCCTAATTACCACCATTCGGTGCATTCAAAATTTTTAAGTGTTCAACGGTGTGATGAAACTGAAAAGTGAAGGCTTTTACCCACATAATTACTTGCAACCCCAAATCCCAACTTATGAAATATCTCAAAGTGAAAAATTAAGAGTGTTACTAGTAATTCGGTAAGGGCAAATAGCAGCACCCAAAGTTAAAGGATTAAAAATGAAATCTGAACCAACTCAGCGGCTCAACTATTCACGCCTCACGGTGTGTTGACGAGCGATTTAAAACTTGAAAGACCCGTAGAACCGAACCAAACCGAACTTTTCCGGTTTTATTTGGTTTTTACCGAGGAATGATTTGGTTTGGTTCTATTTTGTAGGGAACCGATCAACTTCGGTTCGGTTCCAAATTTATCAAAAAACTGAACCAACCGAACCATGAACACCCCTACCCCCCAAGAAGTTTCACCGCACGTGCGGCTACTCCGGTTGAGGCGCTCTGTTGTGGGTCCGCAGCCGTCTCGGACAACCGTGCATCGGGCGGTCGCGCGGGAAATGGCAAACGGCCGGCCAGGAATAGGTAAAAACCGGTAACTATCCCCTCTAGATAGCTTCATGCACGGCTCCATGGCCTCTCTCTCTCTCTCTCTCTCTCTCTCTCTCTCTCTCTCTCTGCGTCCCCGCAGAAAAATAGTAAATCTGATCAGATGATGGTGAGGGGTCGGTTAGAGGAGGACGTACGTACGAGGCTCGCGCTTAATCCTACAAACCCATTCCCTCCCCCTCTCCCTTCTCTCTGAGATCCCCTCTCCCTCTCTTAACAAGGACAAGAAAAAATAAAACAACAAGAAGGTGACCGGAGTCGGGCGGTTGCGGGTGGTTGGAGTCATCCGCACCGGAGTTTCATGTTTTGAGAGATGGCTTCATCACCGGTGACTGCTCCGTCGCCCAAATCCTCGGCTCCCCCTGCCCCTCCCACCCCCGCCGCCCCTCCCCCCACCAATGCTGCATCAGCCCCCCCTCCCCAGTCACCGCCCCCACCGACCCAATCACCACCACCGGTGTCTCCGCCGCCACCCTCATCCCCACCTCCTCAGAATTCACCGCCTCCACCATCGACACCTCCTCCTCCTCCCTCCTCCACCACACCACCATCCTCTAGCCCACCGCCGCCACCATCCCCGTCCTCCGCTTCTTCTTCAACGCCACCCTCAAAATCCATCTCACCACCACCGCCATCGCCACGTCCACCGCCACCCAAGTCATCGCCGCGAACACCCCCCTCCCCTTCCGGGGCACTGCCACCACCGCCTCCAAAGCATCCGGCGAAATCGTCGCCTTCGCACGCACCGCCATCGCACCCCAAGGATGGCTCGGAGCCACCGGCCCAAAACTCCAGCTTGAATCTGCCGGCCATCGCAGGGATCGCCGCGGGCATCGGGGTACTCCTCATCATCATCGTGGCTGCATTGATCTGCTGCGCTAGGAAGAAGAAGAAGAAAACCCAGAATCCAATGTACTACTATTCGGACACGGGACCCAAAGGTTATTGAGCAAAATTTTTTGGGTCTTGGAGCAATGTTCAGACTCTTTTAAGTTTCCTAATAATACTCTGATTTAGTGATTTAGGTTTCGACGATACTTATGATCAAGTTTGATTATGATTCTAGGCAATGATTACTACAGTAGCACACCACCACCAAAGTGGCAAAACGGAATGGACAATGGCTCCAAGCTCCCCCCACCTCCGGGGGCGATCCCCCCGCCGCCGGGAGCTGGATGGCACCCACCACCACCGCCACCGATCACCAGCAGCGAAGCGAGCTCGGCGTATTCAGGCCCCCACGGCCCCCCGCTGCCGCCACCCTCCCCAACCCTCGCCCTCGGCTTCAGCAAGAGCACCTTCACCTACGATGAGCTGGCGGCCGCGACAGGCGGCTTCACCCAAGCCAATATCTTGGGACAGGGCGGGTTCGGATTCGTGTACAAGGGCATGCTCCCCAACGGGAAGGACATCGCTGTGAAGCAGCTCAAGGCCGGGAGCGGGCAGGGGGAGAGGGAGTTCCAAGCGGAGGTCGACATCATCAGCAGAGTCCACCATCGCCACCTCGTATCCCTCGTTGGTTACTGCATTACCGGCTCGCATCGGATGCTTGTCTACGAGTTCGTACCCAACAAGACTCTCGAGTACCACCTCCATGGTAAGCGCAGCCATCAGAGAAGGGAATCATAGTGTAAGGATAAAGAATATCAAGATACCCGAAATCTCGAAAACATAATCGGAACCGACTAGGATTTGGGTAGGATATCGATATAAAAGCTATACCGAACAATTTTCAGGTATGGGTATAGGTAACTCAATATCCATACCCAAAATTGAATATTCCAATACCCGATACCAAATATACACACACAGACTCCTTTCAAAAAAAAAAAATCATGACTGACTTAAAAAATCATCTTTTTTCAAACAATGTAAAAAGAGATTTGGTGTCCACTAAAAATTCTCACATATAATTAAATATTATTTCTAAAAAATTAAAAACATGTATTTTGTAAAAAAAAGAAAGATACAAACTATAATGGTGCATACCCAAAATCCGAATCAAAATCCGAAACCCAAAGCTCGAATAATAGCATGCAAATGAATGGCTATTTGCAGGAAAGGGTCTCCCAACAATGGACTGGCCTACAAGACTGAAGATTGCTTTAGGATCTGCGAAAGGCCTTGCCTACTTGCATGAAGACTGTGAGTAATCATGTCTTCTCTCTCTCTCTCTAACAATCCTCCTTCCCCTTCTCTGCTATTATTAATTCCTCGGATACATCATCTGATCTTTTGTAATTTGAATGGAAGGCCACCCTCGCATCATCCATCGTGACATCAAAGCCGCCAACATCCTCCTCGATTACAAATTTGAAGCTATGGTAAGCTGACCCAACTCGTAAAAAACTACACAACTTATCTGATTTCACTGCACCAAGGTTGTCTCTGATGTGTTCGAGAGCTCGTCAGGTTGCTGACTTTGGATTGGCGAAGCTGTCTTCAGACAACTACACTCATGTCTCGACGCGCATCATGGGAACTTTCGGGTGAGTTCATGGAGCACTTGATTGCAAATTAATAGTAAACCAAAGCCTCAAATTTCTCCTGATGAAACAAAACTCTCCTGTGACTCCAGATATCTGGCTCCAGAGTATGCATCAAGCGGCAAGCTGACAGAGAAATCCGATGTGTTCTCGTACGGTGTAATGCTACTGGAGCTGATAACCGGACGGCGGCCTGTCGACAACACACATATGGAAGATAGTTTGGTGGATTGGGTCAGTGTTTTCCTTCGGCAATGAACAATCCAGTTTGCCATGAAAATTTTAAAAACGTACCATATCAAAGTCGTGTCAATTTGCTTGCTTGAAACAGGCCAGGCCGATCACAACCCGAGTTTTGGCCGATGGGAACTACGATGAGCTGGCAGATCCGCACTTGGAGAACAACTACAATTCATTGGAGATGGCTCGCCTTGTAGCATGCGCTGCTGCATCCGTTCGCCATTCTGCAAGGCGGCGCCCCAAAATGAGCCAGGTACAAAGCCGCTATTTCTGGTTCCAATCAAGAAGGCTTAGGGATGGCAATTAAACCGGCTTAGCAGGTTACCCAGACCGACCCTATTGGGACAGGTTTGGGATGGAACTAAATGGGCTTGGACGGGTTTGGGATTGTTTGGAAAACCCCGATTGGGTTTGGGATGGTTCAGGTTTAGTCTACACAGCCCAGAACACAACCCTACAGAATTTTTCTATTTTTTAGTTAAAATAAACTTAGTTCCTACATTTAGTGCTTCTAATTTAGTTCAAACCCAATCTAACTTGCTTCGATTCGTTCGGAACGGGTTTGGATTTTGGCTAATATAAACAATATGTATTTGGGATTTTACCTCCAAACCTGAGGCGGATCTGGGACAAGGTATTCCTTAACAAGGTGGGCCCGAGATAGGGCCAACCGTTGCCATCCCTAAGAACGTTCCACCAAAAGGATCGTGAAGAATTTCACAACAATAGGCGGTGCATTGGAACGAATGAAACCCTTCATCTTGTAAATATTCGGTGAATGGATTGATTTTGAGCAGATAGTCCGTGCACTGGAAGGCGACGTGTCCCTCGAAGACTTGAACGAGGGGGTGAAGCCGGGGCAGAGCATGATGTTCAGCTCGAGCTCGGACTACGACTCCGGCTCCTACACCTCCAACATGAGGCAGTTCAGAAGGGTGGCACTCGCGAGCAATGAGTTCAGCGAAGAGTACAGCGGACCGACCAGCGAGTACGGGCTCAACCCGTCCGAGTCGAGTAGCTCTGGGGAGATGAAAGGTGCTGGAGGTCAAAGGCAAAAGCCTCTTCCACCAGTCTGAAAAAGAAAAAGAAAAAAAATCCTATTTCGTACATGAAAGTACAGAGTATATTTGGTTGAATGCTCTCTAAAATTGTTGTGTTGGTGGGAAGTGATGATTTGGTTGATATATGAGTGCGTCCTCTTATTAATAATGCTAAGTAAAACCTGGCTTCTTATTAGTTTATCTGTGGTGAACGTTGCAATGGATGGTTGATCATGAATTAAAAAGAAAAAAAACTTTTTCCTCGCCATCGCTCGATCACTCTTTCTGTGGTGAAAGTTGCAATGGATGGTTGCTCTGCTCACTACGGTCTTCAATGCCTTTGAGTTACCGTCACTCGATCACTCTTTTTTGTCCTAGACTTTGTCTCTAGTCCTACGTGTTTACTCCGACGCTGACTGTGTTGGAGATCAAAGCCTAATCAGACCTGATTCAGCCATATCAATATGGAATCAAGCCCGAATCGATTGAATCAGACTCATAATTCAGATGTCTAAATATTTAGCTAAACTGGCCAAATCTAAATCCAAACCGGGTCATTTTTTCAGGGTCTAAACCATTACCCGAATTCTCAAACCGTTGAATCGAAAGTGAGTGGTTATTGACAAAATCAACCGGTTATGCTTGTAAATACAGCAAAAATGAGACTATTATATACGATTACCTGCACTCCCAAGCAGCAACACTAGACCCACTGCTCTCTCTGGATAACATCACAGTCTGATCTCCCGATGCAGACGCCCATATCTGTCCTGCATCCGTAAGAGTTCCTTCGCGAACACTTGATTCCCGGTCAACAACAGGCCATTCAGCACACGATTGAACATGAACTTCCTTGGTAAATGCCCCCTCTCCACCATCTCCACCATCATCTTGCCGGCCACCACCATGTCCTCCGACCTTTTCCTCGCAAACATTGCACTGATCAGCACATTGTAAGTGTCTAGATTGGGCAAGCACCCCCCTCGCTCCCCCATCTTCCCGAACAACTCCAAAGCCCGCTCGATCTCTCCCTCCTCGCAACAATACCGAATCAACACGTTATAGGTCTGCACATTCGGATCGCACCCCTCACGCTTCATCCGCTCCTCCAATTCCAATGCCCGATCAATCTCCCCGTTGTGGCAGAGCCCACGAATCACCAAATTATAGGTTACAGAATTGGGTGTGTAACCCTTTCTCAACATCTCTTCGAAGACCACGATTGCATTTTGAACGCAGTCCTTGATGCAGATCACTTGAATCAATGCGTTGTAGGTTGGGACAGAAGGAAGGCATCCCTCTCCGATCATTTCATCAAACACCCGGCGAGCCTTGTCGAGCTGGCCGGCGATCCCTAGGCCATGGACCACCGACGTGTAGGAGACGACGTCGGGGCGGCAAGCGGCACCGCCCTTCCTCGCCCTCTTCTTCATCTGCAGGAAGAACTCCCATGCCTCCTTCACCTGCCCTGCCCGGAAGAACCCATTGAGCAGGATGTTGTAGGTGGTCAGGGTGGGCTCCAGGCCTGACTCCACCATTTCCCGGAGCACCCCCAGGGCCCTCGACGTCCGCTTGATCCGGCACCATCCGTCGGCGATGATGTTGTAGCTGACCGTGTCAGCGCGGAACCGGTGCCTGAACACCTTGAAAAGAGAGGTGGCCTTCTCGACGCGGCCGGACTTGCAGAGGACGTCGAGAAGGGTGTTGAAGGAGGAGAGGTCCTGCGGGCAGCCGCGGCGGTGCATCGAGAGGAACAGCCGGACAGCGCGGTCGGGCTTTCCGGCGGACGCGTAGCGCTCGGCGACGATGGCGAAGGTGCGGGGCGTCGGGGGGGAGCCGAGCTGGCGGCGGAGGGAGAGGAGGCGGTCAAGGGTGCGGTGGTCGCGGAGGCGGCCGGCGATGTCGATGGCGTGGTCGAAGCTGGAGGGGGAGGGGCGGAAGGAGGGGCAGTGAAGGAGGGCGTGGAAGAAGAGGAGGGCGCGGGGCCCGTCGTTCCATAGGCGCTTGAGGACGCGGTCGACGAGGTCTGGCAGCCAAGCGCCGGGGAAGCGGCGTGAGAGGGCTAGGGTTAGGGTCGCTGCGTCGCCGGCGTGGTTGAAGACGAGGTCGGAGACGAGAGCGGGGAGGTCTTCGTCTTGGGGGAGGGTTTGGATGGTGGGGCCGTGGGACGAGTAGCGGCTTCCGAGGAGGAGGCACCGGAGGAGGTGATGGAGCTTCGGATCGGGGAGGAGAGGGGCTTTTCTGGGAGAGATGGAAGGCATCACGCGGTCCGTTAATGGGTGGGTTCAGCGAGCCAGTTTGGATTGATTGCCACACATGATCGCATCCAATTTCGACACAAACAGCACATCCAACTGGACAAATCAGCATGCTAACCACTAAGGAAGAATATAGCCGTTGGTTCCTATCTATGGTTTAAGTTGTTTTTTTTTTTTAAGTTTTAGCATTAAATTCTTTTAGCAGATGCTATATTACCTAAAGGACCGATAATGTTCCAATATTATAGCAAGTTTCTCTCAAACAGCACGTGCTACAGTAAATCCTCAACCTTTCTTTTACCCTTTAAATGTTAAAATTGTTTCACCAATTCGTCTCCAACAATAGTATTCATTCATCTCCAACGAGAATATCAACTCGTCTCCAGTAAGAGTATTAATTCATTGGCTGCTACAGTGATTTCACTGTAGCTGTTACAATGAAATCAATGTAGCAAGAGTATCGATTCAACTAACTAGTACTCTTACCAAACCGAATTTATATGTTGTTACAATGAAATCATTGTAGTAATTGTGGGGGGTTCTTTTGCCGTCGGAAGATTCCCACCAACAATCAAATGATTAGTGTGATAGGCTTTAAAGATGTAAAGAGTAAGAAGAGAGAGAGTAAACATAAAATATTTTTTGTCAAAGTTCAGATGAAGCCTACGTCTTCGTGCAGTAAGTCGCAAAATTGAATCCACTATATTTCGCATAGTAGAGCTATCCCTCAACAAGCCGAGGGAGGCATGTACAAAGATGAGAGAGAGAGAGAGAGAGAGAGAGAGAGAGAGAGGTGAGACATGTTCTCAAATCTGATCAGCCAAGGTATGGAGCTCTGCAACTCCACAAGAGGCAGCAACTTCCCAAACTGGCAAAAAGCCCAAAAGTCCTTTTTCTGTTGTGGTGGTGCTGTTTATTTATAGCCGTTGGGGTGCTGCAACCTCCAAGCTAATGTGGTCACGAGAGACGAACCCACGTGGCACTTCATGATTGGCTCATGTGGTAGTCTGTGGTTGGTCCATGTGTGAGCCTCTGTTGGCCTGCTGGCAAGTCTCTGAGTGAGCCACGAGCTATTATCATGGGCTTTTGGGGATGCGGGCCTTCGCTAGCCTACAAGCGGATCACGAGGTGTTCTTGTTAGCCTCAGGAGATGTGGGACTCTACTTTCCCACTGGTGGATCTTCTGATGGGCCGTGGGCTAGCTTAAGGCCTTAGCCATTTTTTGCCACCACAACAATAGTGTCATTTCGGCTAATTGATACTCTTACCAAAAATAATTGATATTGTTGTTACGGTGCTTTCATTATAGAAGCTATGGTGAAATCATTGTAGCAACAATATCGATTCGGCTAATTGATACTCACCAAAGTGAATTGATGCTCTTGTTGGAGACGAACTGATACTTTTCCTGAAAGGATAATGGAGGGACAATTTTATCATTGAAAGGGTTAAAATGTCAACATTTTTGGTTGGGGACTTGATGTACAAACATGTCTTTGGGAGGAACATTACACTAAACCCAAATATTATATGTCCTTTAGCTAATATCCCATCTCGACCTAACACATATTATCCCTTTGGGGGTAAGTTAGACTTTGCCCCCCTAAAGTTTAGCCCAAAATCACTAAACCCCCGTATAGTCAATAAACTATATTTTGCCCTGTTCAATTCAATTTTGATTAGATAGAAACTACGATTAGAGGAAATTTAGTACTCGACAAAATGGGGTATTGTGCTAACATTTAAAACTATTAGGACCTATTCGGAACAAAATAAACTACAGGGGGTTAAGTGGATTTGGGCTAAACTTTAGAGGGGTCAAGTGTAATTTACTCTTTGCTTGGGTAATTATTGAATTATATAATAGTTTTTCATAAACATGAGAACGTAGTATAGCACATATTAAAGCAAGTAAGCTAGAAACTTCATCCCACACTATCTTTTTGTGAGTTTTGCAGTCAAAGTTAGCCATCCAATTTGTAACTTTATTGGTCTCTCGATAAAATGTCTAATCTGAATTGAGTGAAAATGTGACCAAAGCAGTAAGGATCCTCAAACCAAGGGTGAGAAAAGTTTTGTTGTTGAATTGATCGAATGACACATCATGAATCTCCCTCAATGATTAGCTATAGATAAGAATGACAATGATAATGAATCTACCTACATAAATGAGTTTACTTCTGCTTTTAAAATCCTTGAGCAAGCGGAAACTTATGTATAAGTCAAATAAAATTTTCAAGGATAAACTTAATTACTTAAAAAATAATAAGGAAATCAATTTCTACTCCAAGTAAAATAGATCAGACGATCCGATGTCGAGCGAACAAGAATCTTCACTTGATTTTCTTGAGCCAAAAAAGAAAGTGTAACATATAAGTGAGAGAAAATAAAAACCTTTGTGAATATATGTCATGAAAAATCATTTACATTTACTTTTCGGTAGTGGAAATAAAGAGAACACACTTTTATGTCATCTCATTACATCTGTTGAAACCAAATTTAGTGCGTCCTATATTCTATTATCTTAACCTACATTTGGTTAATTATAAACGTTTATCAGGATCACTAGACTACAATAGATATGAACAAACTCCTCAATAGTCTCTCTTAACTTTGTTAACACTCTCGATCTAGAAAAAAATTATTCATCTCTCTCTCTCTCTCTCTCTCTCTCTCTCTCTCTCTCTCTCTCTCTCTCTCTCTCTCTCTCTCTCTCTCTCTCTCTCTCTCTCTCTCTCTCTCTCTCTCTCTCTCTTAACTTTGTTAACACTCTCGATCTAGAAAAAAATTATTCATCTCATGCCACTGAACTTAGTCAGGAATTCCAATAATGTATTAGATATATTAACCCATGCAAAATAAAAAATCACAAAAGCATGAAGAAAATATATGATGATGTTTTACATGAAAACGTGGTACCCATGCACTAATGAATATTGTCGCAGAAACAAAGTACTTTCAATGTGTCTTTGAGCAATTTTGAAGTAAAGGAACAATCCATGGAATTAGCATTAGGGGGATGATAATTTTCAGTCTTTCCCACTTTACGTAAGTAACAAACTATGAAACCATTGATCATCGAGTTTTCCTTTTCAGAATCGATTTTATAAAACCATTAGAATCGACATGAGGGCTCACCGAAATATGAAAAATACATTGTCATGGTCATGAACTACGTGTCATATATATAGCTTTCCCATTCCTTTTCTATAGGTTTCCCTATTTAAGTTAAAACCCATGAATAAAAGTAAATAGAGGCACCAATAGGCTCTTGGCCTGGTGGTACTTCCTCTCTCCCATGTAGAAGAAGTTTCTTGTTCGACTCCCTATATGGATACTGTGGAGTAAACTTTTTCTCAAGGCCGATGTGTCTTGTTTGCATGTGATTCCTGGCCATTGATGTCATGTTCATGGGACTATGAAATTAATAAATAATGGTTGTTGCCTCCCCATTTCAATCTTCGGACCTCTTTGAGCCCTTGCTCTAGCGACCTATCCTTTAACCGCTTGGCCGGCACAACAAAATAAAATAAATAGAGGCTTAGAGATTGAAAGACGCGCCATGTTTCTCAATTACTAGAGGTCATTTAGTGCCTATTATTCGGAGAAACGGTCTTCCCTAAAAAAAACTCTAAATAGGCTGCCTATTATTTCCAAATGCCCAAAAGCCATTTGAGGTCCCTACGAATTACAAAAGAATAAAGTCACCATATACCAAAAGTTTTTGGATTTTACAGTTGTAAATTGCAAGATTTGTGAGATATGATTCTCATTTCAAATGTATACAAACTCTATATATTGAATAGAAAGCAACCATGCAATATAGCCTTAAGTCGTTTTATTCTCACATGGTACCATATGTCATGGCCTCTACCTCCTCCCAATCCCAAAACCCTTCACTTACCGAAGGTGATGGGTGCTCCTCCCTTCTGGTGGTGAAGGCTATTACTCAAGAGCTGCCAATCAAGCTTGTGGAGAAAAGCTATAGTGGTTGGAAGATGCATGTCCTTCCCATGCTTCGCTGTCATGGGGTACTTGGCTTCATCCATGGCACCGCAATTCATCTTGCTGGTTGGGATGACTCAGCTGTCGTACTTCAATGGCTCCAGTTAGACCAAATGGTGCTCACATGGCTCATTAGCTATTTGTCATAGATGGTGCTCACGCAAGTGGGCAACTCTGAGTCGGTCGCGGCAATGTGGTGAACCCTTGAGGTGCTTTATGGCACGCTTACTCGTGCCTGAGTTCAACAACTAAAGGAGAGCTTCAAACATGTTCATCAAGCAAAATCCCTTGTAATAGCACTTACAAGTACAGGGAAGCCAATTGATAATGATGATTTGATCATGTGGATCTTGCGCAAACTTGGCTCCGAGTTCGATCCCATCGTGGCCGTGATCAACCTCTCCGAGAGTTTCCCACCGTGGATGAGGTAACAACCCTCCTCTTTGATTTAGAATTGCGTATTCAGACTACTCGGTCCTCAATCTGTCAATACACCCATCACCATATACACCTCGCGTTAGCAAGGACAAGATCGCTTCAACAATGGTGGACACCATCATCATGGACGTGGTCACTCCGGTCAATGACGGAGCCAGGAATTCACTCTAGTGGGGTCAAAAAATTCAAAAACCTAAACAATTTCTTTTTTCATGTTAGTGCTAGAGTGGGTAGAAGAACATACCAAGCTATTGTTTTGAGGGACACTAGACGCAGTCACGTAGGGGAATCAAAGCTCAAGAGTCAGCCTATAAGAGTAGCAGGCCGTGTGGTGCATCGGTGCAGCCTACGTGAGGCTGCGGCTTGCAAGCTGCGAGCACTGCGAGGTCACCGTCAAGGTGGGTTGTTAGAGATGATTTTTTTTTTCTTTATTTCAGATGCACTAATTAATTAGTGAGGTATGACACCATAGGGCTGGACTAATGTGTGCCTCTAAGGGGTTTTAAAATTTGGATAAATTACACTTTGTCCCCCTAGCGTTTGAGTTCAAATCTCCTCCAGTCGGTTGGCCCCGGTCGGTGGGCCTGTGTGCATCACAATCACACGATGGCAAGCGAGCCGAAAGTGAAAAGTAATTCAGCCTCATGCGGCTTTGATGCGCTCCAGGCCCACCGATCGGGATCGATCGACCGGAGGAGATCCAAACTCCTGAAGTTAAGCTCAAAAACACTTTAACCCCCCTATAGTTAAAAAATTACATTTTGCCTCCTTCAATTCAGTTTTGATCAGATAAAATTACCAAATGAGGAAATTAAGTAGTGACAAAAGGCGTATTGTGCTAACATTTCAAACTTTAGGAAGCGATTTGAAACAAAATAAACTATAGGGGGTTTAAGTGTTTAGCTAAACTTTAGGGGACAAACTATATTTTATAATTAAAATTTCAAATCCCAGTGGGGCCACACTCCGCCTCTGACTCCGGTGGGTATGGTTCCCATGCATCTAGTCGTGGCCGTGGGCCACGTACCCCACCTACCCTTGACCGTGGGAAACAAGGTCCCCGAGGTCGCGGCCATGACATGTCTTCCAACATTCACTGCTACAAATGTGGGTATCTAAACCACATAGCGAACAACTGTTTTGCACCTAATTATGTTTCTACGGTGCATTCTTTTTGTAACAAGACTCAACATCTGACTCTTCTTATATAGAAGGCATGATTCCTTACAATGGTAGTGATAAATGTTATGATTGGAGATGGCTTCGTATCCTAATCTCTCATAACGGTGGTGATAAAATATCCTTTAGTCTAATTTGACTTACACTCCCATTCATAAAAAGAGAGTGATCCTAATCATTAATCTATTACGGACGGTCCATATTAGATTGTATCTTCTTCTTTGGTATTTCTCCCAAAAATGAGCCATTATGCATTTATGCGCATATGTCAGAGCATTGGAAGAAAATAGCCGTTGGGGATAGCCATTAAATACAAACTGTAGCTATTTCTTGTGAAATCTCATATGTGATAGGTAGAGCTAAAGCAAAAAAACTATCACCACTCTTCTCCATTTGTGATCCCGTAAATCCAAAACCTTATGAACCATGAAACCATAATTTACCACAAAACCCTAAAACCAGAGCTTGTCTTTCTAGAACCAGAGCTACTCTCTCTAGAATTTAGGGAGATCTTGGCATTTTTCCTCTTTTCCCCTTTTGGGGGTGGAGATGAAGCCCCCCCAAGATCCTTATTTCAAAGGGAATCTAAAAGGGAAGGTAGGGAAGATAGCCAGTGATCTGGGCGCAGGGGCTGCAGGAGTTCTCTCTCCCCATTCGTCCAGAGATGAAATCAAGAAGGATTCGTACCAGGCTAGGAATGTGTGGGTTCATCTGGAAGAGGGGGAACCTTCTACCTATCCTAATTCTGGGACTAAGCATGCTCAGACACGGGAGGACGGTTCCCCGTGTGGATCTCCAATGCAAGTTTGGGCTGGTTAAGGGGGTTGAGGATTGGAGATTTGGAGACTGAAGCAGAGCTCCTACGGAAGTACCTTCCGCCAGCTGCCACGAGAATAGAGGAGTTTTTTGAAAGGGTTGCTTCGGATCATTACCTTGATGCTTCTCCTCTGCAAGACAGGTGTTCGACAGAAGGTCTGAGAGAGCAGAGTACTCTTAAAGTGAATCAGAGAAAACAGGATGGTAAATCTTTTTTACTAGATTGTCCAGAAGATTTCCCAATTCTACAATCCTCAGGGCGAGTCCAGAGAGAAGGAAGGATGACAGAGCTGGATAGAGTGCAGACTAGTTCTAATAGTGGCTGTGGAGTATGTTAGTATTGTTAGTATTATATTAGTCCCACCTCGGTTGTGGTAACGCAATGCTGTGCGTTCTCCCTCTATATATAGAGAGGTAGTATTATGTAATGACACACAATAGTTGAGATAAAATATGGAGTATTTTCTCCAAATCTGCTCTTTTCGTAACATAGTATCAGAGCAGGATTCCTAACCCAGCCTTAGCCCTACTCCTCTCTCTCTCTCTCTCTCTCTCTCTCTCTCTCTCTCTCTCTCTCTCTCTCTCTCTCTCTCTCTCCGAGCTGCACCCGTCCGCCCCGGAGCTATGTCCCCCGGCACAGACCACGACCCGGAGCTGCGTCCGTCCGCCCCGGAGTCGCGGGCCGATCACGACCCGGAGCTGTGTCCCGGAGCTCAGCCCATCCGCTGGCCCCCGGCCCTGCGCCACTTCGCCGCCGAGTCCGGCCCGGCCGAGCAGCATCCCCCGGCACCGGAGCCGATCACCGTCGAGTCCTGCGCCACTTCGCCGTCGAGTCCGGCCCTGCGCCACTTCCCCGGAGCTGCGTCCCCCGGCACCTGAGTCCTTCTCGGGGTGGATCACGACCCGGAGCTGCACCGGCACGGGAGCCGACCACGACCCGGAGCTGCGCCCGTCGGCCCCCGGCCCTGCGCCACTTCGCCGCCGAGTCGGCACCGGCGCCGAGCACGCGCCTGGCCGAGTATCCCGCACCGAGTCCGAACTGAACGGTGCTATCTCGCACCGTATAAATATCCCGCACCGGACTAAGTATCCCGCACCTGTGCCTATCCCACATCAGTGTCTATCCCGCACCTGTACCTATCCCGCACTGCTCTTCCTACCTGCGCTGTGCCCTGTAACTCATGGCCTTTTCTGATCAGTCCTCTGGAGTGTCCTCAGCCCAGTTCTCGGTGACACCTATCGAGCAGACAAGGGATTTCCTCCCAGTCTCTACGGCCTTTCCTCTTGTGACAGTCGTGGATTGGACTGCGTGGTCGGCTACAGTCCGGAGCGTTTTGGATGGCCGTGAATTATACGGTCACCTCGACGGCTCAACTCCTGCTCCTACAGTAACCTCTCATCCTGCTGCCTCTGACTCTTGGAGTGCTCGTGACCGCCGCGTTCGTGCCTTTCTATTTGCCTCGGTCGATTGCTCTCTTCGTGCAGATCTTGTCACTTTCTCTACTGCGGCAGAGCTCTGGACCCACCTTACTGAGCGCTTTGTGGAACAAAGCGGGGCCCACGAGTATCAGCTCTTATCTCAGGCCCAGTCTGCTCAGCAGGGGGAGCAGACCATTCAGCAGTTTTATAGCCTTATGCGCGGCTATTGGCGTGAGCTCCAGGCCTTGGAGCCCCCTCTGTTGGAGGTATCCAGAGTCAGTGCCTCCTGGCGTGACTTACAACTTTTTCGAGAACGGCGACAACTTTACCAATTTCTAATGGCTCTTCGCCCTGAGTTCTCTCCTCTTGCGAGTCAGCTGATTCATCGAGATCCGCTTCCTTGTCTCGATGTTGTCATCGCTGAGCTTCTTGCCGAGGAGACACATCTGCGCACCGTGGCTGCACGCAGGGCACCTGTATCCTCTAGCTTTGAGGGGTTTTAGCGGCCACTCACCCCTCCGAAAATTCCTCCTTCTCGGGGCGGATCTCATCCCGCCGGTCTGCTTGATACTCGGCGATGCACCCACTGTGGCAAGACGTGGCACACGATTGACTCCTGTTGGCTTCTCCACCCGGAGAAGCGTGCGAGTCCACCTCACCGTAATCGGCCTGCGGCTGCCGTTGCTAGCACTATTCCTGCCCCCACTTCTACCGCAACTACTACGACGGATCGCCTTCAGCGTCTCGAGATGCGTCTTGAGCAGCTTCTTCTACAGCCTACTGCTGGTCTTTCCGGCCCCCCTTCCGGTCTATCTGCCTTCTCTGCCACCTCGGGTACCTCTGCACCTTGGATTATAGATTCTGGGGCCTCTCACCACATGACACCTGACCACTCTCTTCTTACTGCATGTTCTCCCACCCATCGCATTCCTCTGATCCACACTATGGATGGCTCTCTTCTAGCCATCTCGCAGATTAGATTCATCACTTCGGGCTTTCTCTCTTTACCATTTATTCTACATGCTCCTCAGCTTCGCATGAACTTGATTTCTATTAGCAGCCTTTGTGATTCTGGTCTAACAGTTGCCTTCTCTCCCTCTTTTTGTGTTGTGCAGGATTCACGCTCGGGACAGAGGATTGGTGCTACTCATAGGGTCGGTGGCCTATATCACTTGGAGTATCTTCATTTACCTCCTGTCTCTCCTTCGGTCGTCTGTAGTGTTGTTTCTTCTGATGTCGACCTGTGGCACAGGAGGCTAGGTCATGTGTCTGAACCTCGACTTAAAAGACTTTTCCAATCTGGTGCTTTAGGTCGTGGTTCATTTTCTCGTCTTTCTTTTTGTACGGGATGCCAATTGGCTAAGCATTCTGCTAGCCCCTTTTCTACCAGTTTGTCACAGTCCTGTACTCCTTTTGATCTAGTGCACTCAGATATTTGGGGTCCTACACCCCTTTCTTCTATGAATGGCTATTTTTACTATGTTAGCTTTATTGATGATTATTTTCGTTTTACATGGGTGTATCTCCTTCGTCAGCGTTCTGACATTTTCGACGTCTATCAGACCTTCACCAACATGATTCATACTCAGTTTTATTCCCGTATTAAAACTTTTAGGTCTGATTGTGCCTGCGAATATCTCTCTTCTACAATGCGGTTTATCCTTCAGTCTCATGGGACTCTTTTCCAACAATCATGTCCTCATACTCACGAGCAGAATGGTGTTGCAGAACGAAAGCATCGTTATATTCTTGAGACAGCTCGTGCTCAGCTTATCTCTTCGTGCGTTCCTCGCACCTTCTGGGCAGAGGCCATTTTGACCTCTGTCAACCTTATCAACATCACCCCTTCCTCTGTACTCGTCGGTATTTCGCCTCATGAGCATCTCTATGGCACGACTCCTGATTACAACATGTTGCGTACTTTTGGGTGCATATGTTTTGTCCTTCTTCCTTCTCATGAGCGTAATAAACTGTCAGCTAGGTCCACTAAGTGTGTACTCTTGGGAATCAAATCTGAGCACAAGGGGTATCGTTGCTATGACCCCCTAGCTCGTCGTCTTCGCATCTCTCGACATGTCACTTTTGTTGAACATGTTCCTTACTACTCTCCTGCGTCTCAGGATCTCTCCTTCCTTGAGATGCCTCCTTCTCTTTCACCTTCTCCTCCTTCCTCCGCTCCTCCTCATGCTCCTGCTCTTGAGTCTTTACCTCCTGCTCCCGTCATCCTCCCTGCTACACGCTTGAGTTCTTCATCTCCTTCGGATCACTCCTCTCCTATGTCTGCTTATCATCCATCCGGCATTCCACCTGTCCCGTCTTCGTCTGTCAATGACTCCTCTGGTACTACGTCCATTTTGAGCAGCCTACCTCTACCGAATGCGGATCCTCACAGTCCTCCTCGCTACCCCCAGCGCGAGCATCACCCCCCTGACCGCTTTGGCTACTCCCCTGATCGCTTTGGTTTTGCAGCTGTCACTTCCTACTCACCTCAGTTCGTTACCTATCTTACTGCCCTTCACACAGACAGAGCGCCTATGTCTTATAGAGAGGTATTGCAGTATCCTGTGTGGCAGCAGGCTATGGCAGAGGAGTTTCAGGCTTTTGCGCAGACTCAAACATGGGACGTTGTGCCCCTACCTCCTGGTATCGCGTCCATCAGCTGCAAATGGGTCTTCAAGATCAAGCATCGCCCAGATGGCTCTATTGACCGGTACAAAGCCCGTCTTGTTGCTCGTGGTTTCACTCAGGAGTATGGGATTGATTATGATGAGACGTTTGCTCCAGTAGCTCAGATGACCACTATTCGGACTCTTCTCGTTGTTGCTGCGGCTAGGGGTTGGCTCCTATTACAGATGGATGTGAAGAATGCTTTTCTTCACGGTGATCTCTCAGAGGTTGTCTATATGCAGCCTCCTTCGGGCCTCAGCACACCTCCTCAGCATGTATGTCGTCTTCGTAGAGCTATCTATGGCCTCAAACAGGCTCCTCGTGCCTGGTTTGAGCATTTCCATCAGGCAGTTACTGAAATCGGCTTTGTAGAGAGTTTTCAAGACCATTATATGCTTGTGCGGACTTCCCCCCAAGGCCGGGCCATCATCCTTCTCTATGTCGATGACATGATTCTTACTGGTGATGACACTCGTGCCATAGCCTCCCTTCGGGAGCATCTTCGGAGCCAATTTCAGATGAAGGATCTGGGTCCTCTGCGTTATTTTCTTGGCCTGGAGGTTGCTAGGAGCACTAGGGGGATTCTGCTTTCTCAGCAGAAGTACACAGCTGACATTCTTGCTCGGGCTGCACTATCTGATTATCGTACAGTTGACACTCCTCTTGAACTTCATGTGAAACTCCGCCCTACTGATGGTGAGCCCCTCTCAGATCCTACCAGGTACCGCGAGATAGTTGGTCAGCTCGTCTATCTCTGCATCACCAAACCGGATATTGCTCATGCCATCAGTATTCTCAGCCAGTTTATGGATGCCCCTCACTCTGTTCACTACGCTGCTCTTCTTCGGACTCTTAGGTACCTTCGTGGCACTATCACTCGGTCTCTCTTCTTCTCGTCATCCTCCTCTCTAGCTCTTCGTGCATACTCTGATGCTGACTTGGCAGGGGACCCAACTACTCGGCGCTCGACTACTGGTTACTGTCTTTTTCTTGGTGACTTTTTTATCTTCTGGAAGAGCAAGAAGCAAGAGGTGGTTTCTCTCGTTAGTACGGAGGCCGAGTTTCGTGTCATGGCCACTGCTACAAAGGAGATCGTTCATCTCCGCCGTCTTCTTCGAGATCTTGGTGTTGATATCTCGGGTCCCACTGCTCTTCATTGTGACAACAAAAGTGCTATTCAGATTGTCAGTAATCCGGTGTTTCATGAGCGGACAAAGCATATTGAACTAGATTGCTATTTCTCCAGAGAGCAGTATGCGGCTGGGACCATCTCTTTGCCTTATGTCTCTTCGACGAAGCAGATTGCAGACTTATTCACGAAGTGTCATCCATCTCCTCGTTTCTGGTTTCTTATCCGCAAACTCTCAGTGGTTGACCCACCATGAGTTTGAGGGGGGGTGTTAGTATTGTTAGTATTATATTAGTCCCACCTCGGTTGTGGTAACGCAATGCTGTGCGTTCTCCCTCTATATATAGAGAGGTAGTATTATGTAATGACACACAATAGTTGAGATAAAATATGGAGTATTTTCTCCAAATTTGCTCTTTTCGTAACAGAGTAAATTATCCAGGTTCCAAAATAGATACTGGGGGTGAGGGCTGTGGACTGAGGTCCAATTCAAATACTGCTGAGATTGCTGGTTTGGGCGCTAGGCTGAACACTGCTTGGAAATCTGCAGGAGTTACATCTAATCAAACGAGAAGCTCAATGCTTCCATACATTGCTCCGGCTGTGGTGGGGACAAAGAAAGTGGCAGTCTGCCCTGTAGAGGAGGTGGGAAAAAATTAGAAACAATGGGAATTGGCTTTGGTTGGGTACGTGTTGGGTAGAAGGCCGTACTACTTGCACCTAAAGGCGCTACTGATGCAGATATGGAAGCCCTTGTGTTGAAAAAAAGTTAAAGGTATGAGTTGTGAATGAGATCTAATAACCAACGTTCCAATATAGGTGCGTTTTTCTAATTTATTGGTTGATCTTTGGTCTGAAGAAATCCTTAGTCGGATGGGAAGCACCATTGGGATACCATTGTATATGGACCAAGCGACCACTGCTCAATCTCGAGTAAATTATGCCCGATTTTATGTGGAAATAAATGTGGAGGATCCCTTACCTAAAGTAGTTGAAGCCGGAGACAACAAAGACAACCTTCTGTCCATTCAACCTGTTTTATATGACTGGATTCCTCAAAGATATAGGGCTTGCAAATCTTTTGACCACTCTGAAGGCAATTGCCACAAACATCCTAAGCTTGGAGATAATTGGAAAAAGATAGGGACAAGACAAATGCCAGATGGAAAGCAGGGTAATCGGTTTGAGTGGAGACCTATAGCCAAGGGGTCAAAAGGGGTTGATATTCCTTTGGATTATGTAGCTGAGGAGCTGAGTAAAAACTCTACAGGTCTTGTTCAAGAATGGGTTCAAATGGGTGGTTCAGCGAGGAAAGATAGAGGCAAAGGTAAGGAACAAGTGGGAGCTGATTTGTCCAATCCTTTTAACATTCTACAGGAGCAAGCTGAAAGGGTAGAAGAGACGGTTTGCGTTCTGAACAATCAAGGTGTAGATCAGATTCAGGTAGAACTAGAAGGTGTTAATCTAGTAGAGGAGAGGGATCAATCTAAAGGGGGTGTTAAGTTCACTGTGATAACTGGTGTGATTGCTCAGGAGGAAGTACCTATTACTGCGGCTGGGCAAGGAGCTAGGGGTGTTCCGGAGGTTATGGGTGCAAATTTTGGCAGAGAGGTCTACAAACCGCGGGACCCACCGGCCCTGCCTGGTGGGCCCACGAAGACTACCGTGGGACCCACCGGCCCTGCCTGGTGGGCCTAGTAAAACTACCTCGGGACCCACCGGCCCTGACCGGTGGGCCCACGAAGACTACCACGGGACCCACCGGCCCTGCCTGGTGGGCCCACGAAGACTACCGCGGGACCCCCCGGCCCTGCCTGGTGGGCCCAGTGAGACTATCGCGGGACCCACCGGTCCTGCCTGTGGAATCCCCAGGAAACAGTCGTGGGACCCGCCAGCCCTGCCTGGAGAATTTTCCAGAAACGACCAGAAACCGCCATTTACCCCCAAATTGACTCCTCAGAAATTCTATAAATAGCAGAGCCTTCTGAAGAAGAAGGGATCCAAGTTTGAGATCCAGATTTCAGTTTCAAAACCAGAGCTCTGGAATACCAGTTTCCATCCCTTCAACTCTCCTTGATCTTCTTATTGTCCCTGAAGAGATCGGAGGTACTTCAGTAACACTCGGCCTGTCGAGGTTACTTCGAACCAAGTGATAGTGAATTTGGGTTGCTCCCTATAGCACGGAGACGTAGGCTTCGGCTGAACTCCGAGATCACATCTTGTGTCATTCTCACTGCTTGCATACTTAAAACACTAACTCTAAGTCACAAAGGCACCAGCCTTCATACCTACCTTCCAATCAACAGATCGACCAACGATCTACTTCGATTGACTGGTGAGGTAAAGTCTTCGTATCGGCATGAAGATTTTTCCCCCATAGTTTGGCGCCGTCTGTGGGATACGAGCGAGAAGCCAAGTCCGCTGTACAACAAGGATCCAGATCGGTTGAGCAGACAACCGATCTAGATAGTCATACTTCCTAGCCCCTTCGGTTGAGCAGACAACCATTAGGACGTCGGCAATCTCGTTGCACCCTTCGCTCTCTAAATAGCGAGGACGAAGCATCAGGGTCAACCAGAAGGAAGTAACACTCGTCAGCCTCGCCCGGAGACTCGCTCAATGAGTCAACAGCTCAATTTTGGACAGCCCCTTGCTGTCCCCGAAGTAGAGGTTCGCTCAGGCAGCGGAAGATCGGTCGATTGACCGGTTGCACCATCTCTCCGACAATCAATTGGGCAGACTGCCCCTGCTCCTGCTAAAGACCCTCCGTCAACCTACCAAATATCAGTGGTCGACTATCAACTTCTGCAACTAACTAAGCAGAATGCCGCCCTCACTGCTGAGAGGAATGCTCTCAAGAAGGCAGCCTCCGAAGCCGGGATTGCTCTTCCCATCCCCTCAACTAACGAGAGGGTCGATCTACCACGACAATCAATCCACTCCGAGCCACGGAGATCTATGGGCACTGCTGCCCTTGAGAGGATTCGTCGCGACCCAACTCCCTCTGTTGCCCCGTGGAAGCAGAGTGTTTGGGATCGCATCGACGATGAGTCCTCCCAATCTTCTTCCGGTCGCAACTGTGACAGGAGGATACCTTCAAAGCCCGACTTGTCAAAAAGACATCAGATGAAAGGGGCGCCCTTCAAGAGTAGAGCTTCTCCATCCATCCCACTTCAACGTAGAGTCGGAACGGATCTGCGTCACCGACTCCAACCGGCTAACAATCAAGGGCCCGAGCAAGACCTCGCAATCCTGCCTCTTGACATGCACCCAGGTCGGGGGCATGGTCGAAGGGAAGGATACTCCTCCGCTGGACCTCTCCACCGGAGCCTGTTCGAGTCGACCTTTCCAAGGGGATGGAGAACTCCCACTCTCCCCAAGTTCAATTGCCTCAAGGGAGATCCAACTCTCCACATACTCGCCTTCAAGCAAGCTCTGACGTCGCACGAGGAAGAAAACAACGCGCTCTGCCGCACCTTTGCCGGGAGCCTCGACAAGCCTTCCCTCGATTGGTACCATAATCTCCGCGCTGGATCCATCACCCAGTTCGGAGTATTGGCTAACCATTTCGTGCAGCACTATTAGCTTAACTTGAAGCCAGAGAAAAAGCTTGACTCCCTCTACCGGCTGAGGATGGGTGCTGACGAGAGTCTCCGTAGCTTCACAAGGAGATTCCGCAATGAGCACGCCGCCCTCTCAGGGAGACATTTGGACGATGAGGCTATCATGCTTGCCTTCCAGAATGCTCTCCGTTTCGATCTCCACATCTACAACGACTTCATTCGCAATCCTCCTCCCTCTCTTGGTTCAATGTTTGATCGGATTCAAAGAGAGATTGAAGTCGAAGATGATCAAGTTGCCCGAAAAGAAGCGAGAGACGAAGAGGCGACCCGCCGAAAGGGAAGCCCTGAAGTATGCTTCCAAAGCTCACAACGCAGAGGCAGTAGTTCCCCCTGCAAACAAAAGGTCAAGAAATGATGGACGCCTCTCTCCTTCAAAGAAGACCACTTTCACCGAGTGGAATCTACCGATCGAGCAAATCCTCGACCGTATTCGGCACGAGGAATTCCTTCGGAGGCCTAATCCCCTGCAGCCAGATACCAAAGTCACTGCAGATAAAAACAGTCTACTGTGATTTCCATCGCAGTCACGGCCATCCTACCGACAAATGCTATCGATTGAGATACCATCTCGATGATCTATTACGTGAAGGCCATCTTCAAGAGGTCATCAAAGGAGGACAAGATCAACGCCGAACCCCCGCAAAGGGGAAAGAGGCTTGCTGGGTCCATCAAATCTCTTCCAACTGATCACCTGTCACTGTGAGTACCAACGTATACAGCATTCATGGGTCATTGCACAATCAAGCGCTGACTGGGAAAGAAGTTGATCGACAAGTTCGACGTATCTTCCACGTTAGCTCTGCAGCAAACAAAGAAGATACCTGGATTGAGAAGCCTGCCAAGGGCTTGGCTTGGCCCTCTATCGTTTTCAATAACGCCGATCTTCAAGGAGTTCATACTCCACATCGAGACCCCCTGGTCCTGAAGCTCATCGTCGACGACAGCACCGTCAACCGCATCCTGATTGACACCGGGAGCTCAATCGATATTATATTCTCAGACTGCTTCAAACGTCTGGGACATAAATACTCAAGTCTTGAAGTCGTCCCAACGGTGATAACGGGCTTCAACGGGGAACAAAGCATCACAATGGGTGAATCAAGGTTCACCCTCGACCTTAGCCGAGAAACTCGAGTCTAGGTGAGGTTTGCAATTGTCGAAGGAACGTCCAACTACAATATCATCCTCGGCCGGCCATTCCTCCACCAGATCAATGCCATCTCCTCCTCCTACCATCAACTCCTCAAGTTCACAACAGGAGAGGGTATTGTCTGTATCCGAGGAAATCAACAGGCCGGGCGATCTTGCGAAGCCGCTGCTGCTAGAACAGATCGCAAGATAAATGTCGCTCCCCCAAAGCGACCCAGAGATAAAGCTGGCCCTTCTTCAAAGTAGCAACCAAAGGAGACTCCACTGTCCGAGCCCCCACCAGTCGAGTGGGAGGCATCGCCCTCGATCGAAGAAATCATCCCAATCAACATCGGCAATGGAGATCTCCCTCAAGAAACGTTCATCGGTACCGGTCTCAGCGACGCAGAAGCACGAGACATGGTATCCTTCCTTCAAACCAACATCGACGTCTTCGCCTAGTGCTTCGAAGATATGCCAGGGATCAATCCAGATGACGCGTGCCATCGACTCGCAATCAATGAAGAGGTGAAGCCTATCAAACAAAAGCCACGCACAATCCGACCAGAGAGACAAGCTGCAATTCAAGAGGAGATCAATAAGCTACTCGCAGCAGGCTTCATTCGTGAAGTAGAGTACCCTACTTGGATCTCCAACATAGTTGCTGTTCCAAAGAAGAATGGGAAGGTCAGAGTGTGCATCGACTTCACCAACCTCAACAAAGCTTGTCCCAAAGATCCATTCCCCATGCCAAGAATAAATAGGCTCGTCGATGTCACTGCTGGCCACGAGCTCTTATCTTTCATGGATGGATACTCTGGGTACAATCAAATTCTGTTACACCCGAACAATCGAGAGAAGACGTACTTTGTGACTGACCGAGGGCTATACTGCTACAACGTAATGCCCTTCAGCCTCAACAACGCTGGATCTACCTATCAACGGTTAGTCACAAAGATGTTCGAAGATCAAATCGGGCGCAACATCGAAGTCTACGTCGACAACCTTCTCACCAAAAGTTACAAACGGGAGAGCCATCTCTCTGATTTGGCAGAGACATTCCAAACCCTCCGAAAGTACCGCATGAAGCTCAATCCAGCCAAGTGTACTTTCGGAGTTCAATCGGGTAAATTCCTAGGTCACCTTGTGACCAGGAAAGGCATCGAAGCTAACCCCGATCAAATCCGAGCTATTCTGGATATGCCATCACCTACGAATCGGAAGGAAGTTCAACGCCTCACCGGAAGGTTGGCAATACTTAATCGGTTCATCTTGAAGTCTTTCGACAAATGCAAGCCGCTCTTCGACAAACTATGAAAGGCGGATACCTCTGGGTGGAGTCCCACCTGCGAAGAAGCCTTTCAAGACGTCAAGAGATATCTTGTGTAAGCTCCCATCCTAACAGCTCCGCTTCCAAAAGAAGACCTCTGGCTCTACCTCACATTCCTCTCGAACCTTCCTAGTCACCCTTCCGCAGTCTATACAGGGACACACAATTTTTTCATCAAGCGGTGCAAGACGCTCAAATGCAAAATCCAGAAATTTCCTGACTCCCTCTTCTGTACTCTTGGCTCATGCAATTCGAATTACGCATCCAACTCTTATCGATCGAAGACATCTTCGTCTATCTGGCTATACAACACCTGACGTAATTTCAAATAATGTTATAAGACTCCGCACAAATTCGGTTTCGGTTTCCGGGTATGGAACACGGAACCGAAACTTCTACAGGCCATCCACATCCCTAATGGATGGGAAAAATCTTTATATTTCGACTGGGAAGAGTATTTTGGGGATAAAAATGAAGCCTAATGGTTAAAACTTTAAGGAGGAAGGTCAACATGCCGACGGAGCATAGTTATAGTTGAAAGGGTCAAGTCATGGGCGGATCTAATAGTTGGCTCGGCCGGGCTATAGCCTGGCCGAGTTTTGAGAAAAGTTATCTCATATATATTATTAAGAACATGTCTCAGTCCGCCTCAACCAAGACCTCTGCCTACGTGAATCACTATCACCTCTGAGTCCTCACGAAACATGAATCACTGTCGCCTCTGAGTCCTCACGAAACGTGAATCGCTGCCAAAAACACTTAACCCCCCTATAGTTTACTTTGTTCCAAAACGCTCCCTAAGTTTGAAATGTTAGCACAATACTCCTTTTGTCAAATACTTAATTTCTCACTTTGTAATTGTAATTAGACTTCAATGGGGCAAAATGTAATTAGACTACAATTAACTGACATCCAAAACGAATGATTTCAAAATATTCCTTTATTCGACTGTTATTTTATTAATCTAAAGAGAAAGTAATTGATTTATAAATAGTTTTAATTACTTAAATTGTCATCTTTATTGAACATGAATTTAATCCAAAACAAACACAAACATAACCCGAATCTAACTTTAAGCTAAAATATTTTGAGCTAAATTTTTGAGCTAAAATAAATGATTTTTATTTTTGAGCTAAAATTGAATGGGGAAAAATATTTTTGAGCTAAATTTGACTTTGCCTAACTAGAGGGGAAGAGAGGGAGGAGGAGGAGGAGCTCACCGGAGTCCACAGGAGGAGGAGGAGGAGGAGGAGGAGGAGGAGGAGGAGCTCGCCGGCGCGCAAGAGAGGGGAGGGGTGGCCGGCCGGAGGAACGCGAGGGAGGTCGGGGAGGGAGGCCGGGGAGGGGGGGATGGGAACGATTTAGAGAGAGAGAGAGAGAGGGGGGGGGGGGGGCGGCCGGGGAGGGATCGAAACAGAACAGATCGAAGGAGATCACAGAAGTTAATTATAACAGGATTTTTACCGACGGTAGGTTTTACTTTCTTCGGTAAAAATACACTTTTTACCGACGGTACAATACTATTCGTTGGTAAAAACCTACGACGAAACTCAGGGTTTCATTTTTTCCAGAGAGCCGGTTTTTATCCTGAGTTTCGTTGTGGCATTTTACCGACGGACATTATTTATCCGTCGGTTATACCGACGGATAAATAATGTCCTTCGGTAATATTCTACGACGAAACTTAGGGTTTCATTTTTTCCAGAGAGCTGGTTTTTACCCTGAGTTTCGTCGTGGCATTTTACCGACGAACATTATTTATCCGTCGGTATAATAGATTTATACCGACGGATAAATAATGTCCGTCGGTAAAGTTCGACGACAAAACTTAGGGCTTCATTCTTCCCAGAGACCCGATTTTTATCCTGAGTTTTGTCGTTGCTTTATACCGACAGATATTTTATATCTGTCGGTATAAAGTAATTGTACCGACGAAATTATTTATTCCGTCGGTATAAAACATTTTACTGACGGAATATATAAAACTGTCGGTAATAAATAAGCAAAAAAAATTAAAAAAATCAAAGTTATAATACTGACGAAAATTAGTTTGACCGTCGGTACAAATAATATTATCACCGACGGTTATTAAAATATCCGTCGGTAAAAAACCTATTTCTTGTAGTGGTAGCTTTCCTTGAAAACAATCAATGATGTCATGAATGTGACACATACTTGTGATTGAAGTATGTTTTCTTGAATATGTGACTATGCTTCTCGGGTTGACAAATATTTGTTTTCACAATGCTGGTACTAATATGTAACCGTCATCATAGGATCCATGTACATTCTCTATTGCAATTGACTTTGCATGCTATGCTTGTCAAAACTTAACTTTCTATTGGTATCTACTCCATATCTCATTTATGATATCTCTAGGTTTATAGGACTTGTGATAAAGCCTTATATATTTCTCAATAACATGCAATCCATCTGGCATTGGCCATAGGGTTTCTAGAGCCAGCATCATATATACATGTCTGCTCATTAATTAAATCATTCACGTGTATAGTATGACCACCATTGGTCCTTCTAGTATATATGTATCATTTGCAAGATGGATCATTGCACCGAGCCCCAACTCTGTAGCACTCAATTTTAACAAATTTGATAAGTCACTTATTTGTAATTGCATGCTATCTTAACCAATTTCTATAGTGTACAAAGGTATCCTATACTTTACCTATATAAAGTTTATTCTCATCACCTATTGGAGTACCACGAGTTTCATCAATGTCAAGTTTTGTTGTGCTTTTAACAAAATCATCAAATTCAGTTGATGGTGGTTGTCTTTCCCAAAGTTCTTCATCAGCCTTATCTTCTCCCTCTTCCGATTCTGTTTTTTCCTTGTATTCTGGATCATCGTTATCATCCGATAAAGTAGAACTATGGTGGATATCTTCAGGATCTACTTCTCCAATATTATTTACCTCAACATAAAAACATATTATATTTAGAAACCCAAAATACGTGAACGTATTGAAAAAAAAAATTATGAAAGATAATAAAAAACATTCATACCTCCAAAAACATCATCAGATCATCAGTGGGTATATTATCTAAGTAACTATCTGGAATCGATGTGCTAGATGCGTCCACCTTCCTCTTATTTAGAGGAGTCCTTGAGCATCATTTCCTTGTGACACAAATCTTTATTTTTTTGACTTTTGGTGTTTTGTGTGTCTCTATCAGAAATAATTGTTGAATCCATCTATGTAATAGGAGAGTTAGGAGGGTATGCATTCAACCCTCATAGGGGCGCACCCAAAAGGGATTGGTATCACCTTTTCACAATCATTTACATGAACTTTATCTTTTAAAATCACATTTTGTACAACTTGATTTAAAAAAACAAATAAGTGTGTATATCCATCAACAATGACATTATTCCTTAACATAATTAGCAATTTATTGTCGTTAGTAATATATATCATTAATCCAAATGATTTGAGCCAATATACATCATAGCAGGCACTTAGAAGAGATGTCATATGGTCAAAAATTCAATCCAAAAAGTCTATATAACAATTTGTATCAGCATCAACCTCCCCAGTGTCCATGAATTAACTATCTTTATAATTTGATATTACCATTTCTTTCTTCGAATACCTTCACTTGTCCTTATAATGTATTCACAAATTTCTAACATCAAAGCATAATATTTTTTGTTCAATCTGAACCTAACAAAAGAAAAACAAAATTGTAGCAAAATTTATGAAAAAGGCTCACAAAACATTAGAGTTTTTATCAATAAATTACAAAATTGTACAAGATTTTATCAAAAAATAAAAAACTGTCAAGAATTTTACTTGTAACAATGTACTAAATTAGGGTTTCTCAAACAATAAAAAGAACAAATATCAAATCATCCAAAATTCCATAAACCAAGAAAGCTATTTCATCAAAAACCATTGGAAAACATGAGGAACGTGAGGAAGTGGTTGTTCATGTACCTTTGATAGATTATGAGAGGGTGATTTAATGGCAACTTTGAATCCTCTATCACAGCTTTGATTTGGTATCAACAGAACCTCTATCAGTTTATCGTGGAAGCTCCAAGCTAAGACGAGACCAAGGGTTCTTTGAACACTCTAACAAAACTTAACTGAGTTGAGAAATTCACAGGGGATAAAGGAGAAAATATGGGATGATTGATCGTATGTTGATTTGCTTGAGTTTAGAGAAATTAATCCCATCCATTCATTCATACATGGGTAATATCGGAAATCATCCAAGTGAACAACACCATGTCAGTATGCCTAACGCTCTTAGACTACTCGGAGATGGAATGATGTAACACAATTTTTAAAAAAATATTGGACTAAAGTTAAATAGGACCTAAAACTTAGGGGTGTAACTCAAAATAACCCTATTAAAAATAGAATGGCTTAAAATAGTCGCCTCGAACTACAAAATCATCGTGGTTCGGGGTCTAGCCATCGACACTTGTCCTCACCCGTTTAATCACTCGACCCTTATGATTGGAGCCCCTGCACTTCACCCGGTGCACTGTAGATGTCAACAATCCGGAACCGTCCATTTGGACGGGAACAATAGGCGTCGATGGCTGAACCTCGAACCACGATGATAGCGTGGTTCGGGGCGACTAAGTTAAGGGTTTTTATTAAAAATGGGATAAACATGTCTGACGACCTGCCCCCTACTATTCTTTTTTTATATTGGATAAATTACACATAGTCCCCTATAGTTTGACCGATTATCACATACACCCCCTCATGTTCAAAACTCTCCAAATGTCACCTATAGTTTGAAAAACACGTCACTTGCATCCCCTCTAGAGGGAGTCTATGTGTTTGGTTTTTCAAACTATAAAGGGGCATTTGTAGCGTTTTAAACACAAGGGAGTGTAGGTGGTAATCTGTCAAACTACAAGGGGTCTATGTGTAATTTACCGTTCATTATTTATGCAGCTCCTCAAGTTTTTAATTAATACACCCACACTCTCGCTAGGGGCAACAGAGGTATTCTCAGGCCTCAGCTTTAAGCCCAAGTCGCTTTATATAGTAGAGAGTATCCGCATCCCAAACCGTGTGGAGGTCCTTTTACCACAAATAAAAAAAGTGGAGGCTCTTTCCATAAAAAAAGAAAAGAAAAAGTTATGGAGGACTCGAGCGTGGTAGGACCGTAGGAGCCCGTACACTCCGATGCCAACGCGAAGGCTCGAAGCACGAGAACGGCTCACCGCCCATTATGGACCAGTAATCGAATTCGAATTGTATGCCTCTTATTTTACAATACTACCCTTCAGGGCGCAGACCGTCATCTAATGTCGTTCATGGAATGGCACCATCGTAAATACCTTCCAATACTAGTCCATTTGAATACAATGCGGCCACCCCTCACTCTCAGCGGCATTTTCCCGCCCAAACCTCAGGGCATGCCCTACTTACCCACGCATCGGTCGGCGGCTCCTTCGCCTCTCTCCCCGTCGCCGATCGAACCCCTCCCCACCCGCCGATCAGGTAAGGAGATTTTTTTTTTTAAAAAAAAAGATTTCAGATTGTTCTCAGAAATTAATTGTTTTTTATTTTGATTTGACCTATTTTTCCTTAAGATTTTTGCTTCGATCTCAGGCTCTGATACTGTTGATCACATCCCTGCAAGAAAAAATGGAGATGGAGGGGGAGACTAGGGCTAAAAACGATGGAGGCGCGGATTCCCCAACATCCGTTCTTGAAGACGAGGTATCCGTTCTTGTTTATCCTCTAGGGTTTCCGTTTTTAGCATTTTTTCCAATAAATTTCTGACTTCGGAGATCGAAGATGGTGAATTTCTTCTCCATCTACTGATGATGATGTGCTTGTTGTTAGGGTTTTCATTCTCTGGCCTCATCTTTTCCGTCTTTTGGCTTGATACCTGCTTCACAGGAGATTGGCAAGTTGGGGGAGACTGGCGCGGTCACTAGCGATGACGCAGCCCTGCCGCTCGACCTCGAGGCGAAGAACGGCGACACATCCCTCATCTCCGAGGCCATGGCGGAAGAGGAGGAGAAGCTATTGAAGGCCCGGGTGAATGGGGAGGAAGAGCCCAGGGGGGAAGCCGCTGGAGAGCTTCGGGACCCGGTTGCCCGTCTCAACAAGTTGGATGAGCTGCTGACGCAGACCCAACTCTACTCCGAGTTCCTCCTGGAGAAGATGGATGACATCACATTTGTAACATTTATTCGGGGCTTGTTTTGTTTTCATTCCATTTTGTTGCACAGCGATATACAAAATTCTTATATGGTTTTGGTGTAGGAGCATAGCGCGGCAAAAAAACCAGAACCCGAGGATGCTGCCAATGGGAAGAAGACAAGTCGAGGTCGAAAGAGGAAGGCCACCTCCCAATACAACAATGTGAGTTCTGATTTTTTTTTTCTTCTCTCAATTCATGAAATTCAAAGTTTCTATTCAGTGTGTTTGTCAAGCCCTGTTTAGTGCAGTGGTAGTATACATAGTTGATGGAGTGGCACAATTTATAATTTATGGCGAGGGTTCTTGTTGTAAGCCTCTTTCTGAAGGTGAAATGGTGTTTCAGCTTGTTTGATGGTCCATGCAGAAATATACTTCCAAACAACTCCAATTACTCAACCATGCAGCCTATGTAAGGTGCAAGCATTGTCTTCGAGCTAGAAACATTGCGCACATGCCCACATTCACACATCAAAGATGTGAGATTAGTTTTGGTTCATCCGATAGCTAATTCATTACATCATTGGAAAGAACCTTGTTCACATTTGTACTTTATACATGGAGGTTACAACATGATTATCTGGAAGTCTATTTCTAGAAATCTCAATATATTTGATGCATGCGAGAAAATAGTTGACTGGATTTGGCTTTAGATGCAACTTGGGAAGGTATTTGGAATTCATAGGAGTGATCATATTTAATTTTGATTTACATCTCACTTGTAATGTGGTTTTGGGATCCTAAAAGGTATTGTATTAGATGTAACCTATCAAGAGGACCGTGTCTCTAAAAGGGTTCTATGAGAAATTGAGGATATGTGGAGAGAATTTTCAAATCTGGTAAAAATTGGTTTCTAATATAAAAATTATGCTAACTAGAAGGGTTAAAATATAGTTTTTAGTTAATCTAGGCTTATGGACGGATTATATTGTGGAATCTTGAGTAGAAACTAAATGCTTCATTTATTCTATGACAGATTTTTTTGAGAAAATTACTTGCAAAGGGAAGCTACTAGAAGTGTCACACTTTAAGGCCCTTTTTGGGACCTTTGGGTAAGCATTTTCCCGAATCCCTCCACATATGACTTATCCGTCCATAAATGAACGCATTATGGGAAGCCGATAAGAGAGAAAACGCATGATGGGTGACATGTTTTCTCTCAACAACACATGATTTCACTGACAACTTGCTACATATAAGACATTGTCCCCCCACCTTCTGCTCCGCGAAACACGGAGTGAAGTAAAATGCCAGGGCACATCCGCTCCCCCGCGGTAGTAGAGGGGTGTAAATGTGTAATCGCTATGCCAAACACAATTTTAGTTGGAAACTACAGAGTTGACATATTAGTATTTCCTAGTAGAATCACAACAACGAAAGGGTCCCAAAACCCATATTTTTAAAAAATGTAAGTGCCCCAATTGGGACACCCTCTTATCCTCTTCATCATCTCGCCTCCCCTTCCCTATTCTGAGCAATTGTTGCCTTCGCCTCGTCTCCAGTCTCTCTCTCTCTCTCTCTCTCCCCCTCCCCCCCCCCACCCACCCACCCACACACACACACACACACACGCACTCTAATTCTCCCCCACTGCTGCTTTATTCTGCCTTTCGTCCCCCTCCCTCTTTCGCCTACCTTATATCCGGTTCTGATAACGATGTCGACCACATTATTCGCCTACTTGAGGGTAATCAAAGGCGTCGGGGTCGGAAGGCGGGGACGACGATTACGAATCAGAATTGGGAGGTAGGGACGAGGATGAGGTGGCAAGGATTGGAACAGTAGGGGGGGATGGGAGGAGAGGTGCTCCAACCAGATTGCGGTGTGCTATATATGTGAAAAGGGTGTTTCCATATGTATGGAAGGAAACATACCCCCATATGAAGTGATTTCATGACCATGAGACTCCAATGAATGTGATTCTTTTTTTGAGGATAATCACCTTGTCTTAGATAGAACAAATAAAAAATCCTTGCCATTTGGAAACTTCTAGGGGCATCACATATGATGTTTAAAATTAACGGTTACAATGGATGGCCGATAAAGCTTCTAACATTTGATGCCCCTAGATGTTTCCTATTATACTGATTTTGGCATGTGTTTATTCTAAGATAAGGTGATTTTCCTTGAAAAAGAATCACCTTCGTTGGAGTCTTATGGGTCATGAAATCACTTCTTATGGAAGTAAGTTTCCCTTCATACATATATGGCTCCATTCTCCCCTCTCTTTCTCTCTCTTTATAAATAATATATATATATATATATATATATATATATATATATATATATATATTGTGTGTGTGTGTGTGTGTGGAGAGAGATATTACCAAAATTTAATACCTTATTATAATGGGCAAGAGGCCTTATGTAGGCTGCATGCAACTACCTCCCTTTCCTTACTAAGTTCAATTGGATTGGATTGGAATTTCAATCCAATTGAAACAATTTCTCCCAGATATATAGAAGGGTCTTCCCCATACTGCTTTAATGTAGGTTAGATCTCTTATTTCACTCCACTAAGAAAATTGAGTTCGATTTCAATTGCCACTTTGACTTAAAATAAAATAAAATTGTTTTTAATAATATGAAATTGGGATTCTAAGACAGATTTACAATACAAGTGGACTGCGTAAAAGTAGGGACTTGTAGTAACTCTTAAATAGAAGGGAAAACCTCCTTGGGAGGCTTTGGACAACCGACACTTCTCCATCTCCGAGCAGTTAAGCTTCAAAGTCCGATGATTGGTCCTACTTCTTTCTATTCTTCTTGTATACTGGAGTGCAAGGTCACACGTCAATTCTTCTCGAAGTGAGAAGACTTTGGACTTGGGTACATATGATTGTCTCAAAACACGTCAAAGTTCTCATCTGCTTGACCATGGTAGAGCTAATGTTGAGGCCATTGCTCCATAAATGAGCATTTGGTCTCGACATTCTTTGCACTTTGTAAGGTCTTACATTTGGTGAATGTAACTTTTGATATTTTTCTAGGGGAAATCTTTAAGATGTCATGCACTATCTCGAAAACTTCTTTCTCGAATTTAACTGACCTTCAATGTGGATATGTTCTTGCTTTGCACCTTTCATTGTCGGTTGCCAAACTTTCTTGAAAATCTTTTGCATGTGTTGGGTAAAGGATTCGACTTCATCATTGTACCTCCTTGTGGTTGTGTAAGAAACCAAGTCAATTAGGGGACTTGGTTTGACCATAAGAACCACTTAAAAAAATGAGCTTGATGTTGAACACTTTATATGCCAAACTTTGTAAAAGGTAGAACAAAGAACCATTATCCTGAATTAAATGATGCAATAGGCTGGTGAGACTTTTACTCATTATATTGTCCATTTATTTGTCTGAGGATGATACATACCGAAAAGCTATGGTTCAGTTCGATTAGTCTCGTAGAAATAACTTATGAACTTCATATCTCTATCAGACATAATCTTCAACACGCCGAATAGATGAACTACCTACCTCCTTGAAGAATATAGAGAATCTTCATTCTTTGAGGTGTTTTCAGTCATTAGGCATAGTATGAAATGCATCATTTTCAAAAAATTAGTGGATTACCACAAAGATTGAATCATGGCCCTGAGCAGTTGTGGGTTAACCTAGTACAAAATCTATACGGAAAGCGGAGTGTATATTCCCACACTCTACTTCAATTTCGTAGTTGACTGAGTACTGACAAGTACAAAACCACCCAATCTACATCTTCAAGCTAGGCTAATAAGACTCTTCTTGATCATCACAATTATCTTATCTCTCCCAAATTGTCCTAAATCTCTAGATTATTTTCTTATGTAACATGCTTGCGAAGGGACACTTCAGGAAGAAATATACACATAGTCACATACCTAGCAAAAAAACATCGAGAGTGGTTTACCCTGGATATTCTGATGCCTTGTTGTCTTTATAGATTTTAAATTTTCATCTTCTTGAAGTCTTCGCCTCCCATATACTATCTTTTAAAACTTTTGAACCATACTACTTTAATTGTAAAGGTGGTCAATAATTGAGATCTCTTGCTAACTTTACCGGTCACTCCTTTTCTACTTTAGATTTCTTCAATACATAAGGATAATTTTCATGAAATCATTCAATTGTCATGCCTTGTGCCCGACTCCTTTTGTTAGTTCAAGTACTTGATTGCCTCGTTGATGTGAATCCGAGTTCATGCACACACACTTATTGGAGTCGACTTTTGCACGGGGTACGGTTCATGAGTCAGGCACGAGTCATGATGATCCTTTATTCTTGGGTTATATGTTTATGGCTTTATGTAGGCTATTATGCCCTTATGTGGGCCTTATGTATTTTTGGGTTATGCTTAGGCCAAGCCCTCCTTGCTTTAGGCTAGATTTTACATGAATGGAAGTTTTTGAGAGTTTTCTCTCCCCATTTGGAGATGTGAGACCCCAACAATGGAGGTGTGATGCCTAGAGGTATGCCATCATGAGGTCAGTGTTTATCTTCCTCCCCCCTTCTCCCTCCTCCCTCCTTCTCCATTGACTATGCGACATCGAGGTCCGGCATCAAATTGGTATCAGAGCGAGTTCTTGATGTCTCCATTCCTTCGTGTGGTCCCGAGGTCTCCGCAACATCGGCCGTCATTTTGACACCATGATCTCTATTGTCGCCGACCTCGCTATTGTTCCATCGTTGTTACCATCATTAGCCTCGTCCTCTTTGAAAGCCCATTAACTCACCAACCATCATCACCTAAATAACAGATCCACTGTCAATCATCACCTGCTTGTTAGTGCTTCCAAGGCATTGTGCCAAGGAAGTTACAAAAGAACAACACTAATAAAGAGAGTTATTTAGCCAAATCTAATGCATCATTATTGTTTCTAGTAGGGCTTTATATAGGCTACATAAAATCCCCCTTCTATCAAATTCATTTGGATTGGAATTCCAATCTAGGTGAAAACAACATCTACACTCTCCAATTCCTCTAGAAGGATTGACCTTCCTATTGCATTAATGGAGGAGTTTGATTTCTTATTCAACTCCAATAATAACCGACTCTAACAGCAACCATTTGAATTCCAAATTAAATTAAGTATTAATTTATCCAAAATTGGAACTCTAAAATAGATATACAATATTACCAGAGTCTAACTGAGGAGTGACCTCCAATTTATCTCACATAAACTATGTCAAACCCCCTTGTCAGGTTTTTGATGGCTGAAGGTCCTCCATCTCTGGCCAGGTAAAGAGACTCTGACAGGCTGCTCCGTTTTCTTCTTCTGGCATACCCAGAATGGAGGGCTTATCACTCTCCCTCTATTTTTTTCCTCTCCTTTTTGTATACTTTTATGTGCTTATGCATATGAATCCTTTTATAGACATTCAATATGTGTTTAATTTGCAAGGGGTTAAATGCGGCAATGAAAATGCATGTTTTTTTTTTTGTGTGTGGTGGTTAATCTAAATCGATGATTACCATTGCGTGTCATGATTTACATCCTAAAACTCATGTATACCAAAAATTAAATGTTTAGGGGAGTTCTTGAATCTTACCTACGCACGAAGTGGTCACCATATGTTTGATCACTTGATGCATAGTTAAGGTGCCTGCAATATTTCGTTTTTGGTCCATGTGGTTTTTTAAGTGCGTAGAGCTGACAAAGATGGATTGCAAAAAAAAAAGTGCTGATGACTTGGATTACCCTCCCTGCATTTTCACCGTGGTCTTCAACCCATTCCTAAAGCACCTTGTCTGTTATATATTTGAATCTATATTTGTGGCACTCTAATGTTTTGGATGCCATTATTGAAAGCAGTCTGACATATCTTATGCCAGCTTATTGGTTGATGTTGGTATTCTGGTCATGGTTCCAATGACACCTATTTTCACCGGTATTCAAATTTTGATGCCTATTTTCAACTGTAGACTGAAATCCTTCTCAACTGTTGCAATGGTTATAATGCAATATTATGAATAATAAATAACTGGAAAATATAAATTGTAAATGAAACATTTTTCAGTTATGAAGGCCTACTAGTTTGTAGTAATGACATAAAAGCGTTATTAATTTTAAAGTTTTATATTATAATATCATAATGTAATAAATAAGTTAGTAGTATAGTTCTGAAATGCTATTGGCATAAGTTGGTTCTGAAAGTTTAGATTTCAAACTGGGTAATCCTTTGTGATGGATCAAACAACACAAATCAAGAATTAAAAGAAATGAAGAAAAGGGAACAATAAACCAAAGTGGCTGAAATTCCTTTGATAATTAGCGAATAAGCTGAAATTAATACCTTTTTTATTCAAAAGATCATGAAGAAAATACATCCCTGTCTTTATCTAAGTAACAATTTCATCAAACTGGGAGACAAGGGACTCCCATTTGAGCAAACTAGAGTTATGAAAAGGAATTACAAGTCCCATAATTTTCAGCAAATCAAACAAAGAAAGTAAACTACTTATGGTTATGATTGGTGGATTTGAGACATCCATATAGTAACCATGCAAGTGGCCATAAAATAGACAACTACAAAATTGTCCTTCACCTAAACTTCCAAAACTTGCGAACATGCGGTAAAACATGACTTAAATGCTAAATAGTTGGAAATTATTAAAAAAACCAAGAGAAATCCCAAGAAATAGAAGTCCCCAGACTCAATAAAAAAACCCACTTGGGATGTAAACAACCGAGTTATGTCTGAAAATTATCAATTAAGGCCCTGTTTGGAATCCCGTTTGGCTTCTACTTTTGCTCCTACATCAGTTATGATGTTTTATTCAAGTTCTTTTCTGTTCGTGTTTATTGATCATTCTTTTCTATAAATTGAAATTGTATGCTGCGTTCTTTGTTCATGAACATCCTTTCACCTTTTCTGTCTGAGAGGTTACATGCTTGTGCCATGATCTTGTTTAGAGGAAAGCCAAGACTGCAGTTGAAGCCATGCTAACAAGATCTCATGAAGTTATAACTCCTGAAGATGCTAGTCTCACAGAGGAGGAGAGGATTGAGAAAGAGCAGGCTGAACTTGTCCCATTAATGACTGGTGGTAGATTGAAGTCTTATCAGGTCAAAGGCGTGAAATGGCTTATCTCACTGTGGCAAAATGGACTCAATGGGATCCTAGCAGATCAAATGGGTCTTGGCAAAACAATTCAGACAATTGGATTTCTTGCACATCTTAAAGGGAAGGGTTTGGATGGGCCTTATATGATAATTGCTCCTCTATCTACCCTCTCAAATTGGGTGAATGAGGTCTCAAGGTAAGATCATTTTTCCTTTTCATTATCATTTATTCATGCGGACAGCATCTTACCTTTGGGATGCTTGATTTTAGGTTTGTTCCCTCTATCAATGCTATTGTATACCATGGATCAAAGACAGAAAGAATGGAGATAAGGGGAAAGCTCATGCCTAAAAAAATTGGCCCTAAATTTCCACTCATAGTTACCTCTTATGAAGTTGTGTTGAATGATGCAAAAGCTTTAGCTCACTACAAATGGAAATATGTCGTTGTGGATGAGGTGAGACTGAAACTTAGTGAAATTTCTTTGTTCCTCCTATCTTCACAATTGAGCAATGTTTTGATGCCTTACTTCAACCTTTCACTTTTCTCTTTGGTAGGGTCATCGATTGAAAAATATGAATTGCTTGTTATTGAAGGAGTTGAGACGTTTGCCAATTGAAAATAAGCTGCTTTTAACTGGAACACCTTTGCAGAACAATTTGGCCGAGCTTTGGTCTTTATTAAATTTTATATTACCCGACATTTTCTCATCTCATCAAGAGTTTGAGTCATGGTGAGTATGATTTGCTGATTAATTGTATATTCAAATAATTATGAATGTTTTGTGCTCCGCATGGCATGTTTGTTCTTCTTTGTGCATTGTCAATGCAATATGACTGTATGAGCTACAAAATGTGAGAAACTTCATCCGTGAAGGTAATAAAACTGACAGATTTATAAAAGATATATAGAAATCGCTGTTTAAGATAAGAAAAATCCACGATAGCATATTTGATTACATCATGCTCTCAAGTTGGCCTATTGCTGCAGACCTCCTATCCTATTTGAAGAGATTGTCTTGGTCTCCTATGTCCCATGATGCTCTATTCTTAAATGATATTTTCAGATACACTGTCAAGTTGTTGCTTCTTTTGTTAGATATGAATCATTGTTTGCTATTATAAAGAAAGATTGATCTTGTCTATTGTTACATATCCCATGATTGGATAGAGAGGAATCATTGTATACATGGGGATTCCTTTGATTATAAAGAAAGATAATCTAGTCTCTTGTTAGATATGAATCATATGATGTGGCGAGAGGTTTATGTTACACCGGAAGATTCTTTAATATGTGTTCTTGTTTTTTTAGGACCCTTATTTGTTTTTGTCACGGAGCCTTGATGTCTAGTTTTGTGACTTTTGTCGCCTCTCTGTTTGATACCCTCTCACTACTGTTTTGTGGGGGATGCTCCTTGTTCTTTTGGGTCTATGTACTTTATATTTAAGTGCACTGATAATTGTATCTTCCTCCAAAAAACCATTTAAAAAAATGTAATGGTGCATTTAACCCCCACAAGATCTTAAGCTGTTTTTTTTGCCCTTCCCAAAGATTTAAATGTTCTCACACTCACATATAGCTTCCACTATGTTATTAAGTTGTCATTGTTTTTGAATTTTGTTATCATGATAATATGTTCTTATGTATTTAAAAGTGGATGAATTATGTGTTGAGGTGTTGCTTGATCCTTGGCTTGCTTTTTGATCATCATCTTCCTTTTTAAGGTTTGACCTGTCCGAGAGGTCCAATAGTGAAACGCTGGAGGAAGTGAGTGAAGAAAAGAGAAGGATTCAGGTAAGCATAGATATGCCCTATTTATCTTAGTGGTAGAAATATAACGGGAGATGCTCAGAGTAGTTTGATATATTCAGGTGGTATCAAAGCTGCATTCGATACTACGCCCATTTCTTCTAAGACGAATGAAGGAAGATGTCGAGCAAATGCTTCCACGGAAGAAAGAGATAATTTTGTATGCTAATATGACTGAGCACCAGAAGCATATCCAGGGTCATTTGGTGAATAAAACACTTGAGAATTATTTAGAAGAGAACAATGGTGAGATTTCCTTAACTATAAATTTTTTTTTTGTCCAAATTAAGTAATATAGCTCACCATCAGACCTTGTACCATCTATTTGGGTTCGGCTTTATGTATTCACTTTGCTAGTTGTAACATGTTGTTGACAAAGAAATATGCATGCGCACTTGCCTTATGCTGCATTTTTTGCCTCTTGGTTCCTATGATTGGACTCCAAAATAGTAATCAGCAGACCTGGCATGAAAGGAAAGCTGAATAATTTACTAATTCAGCTCAGAAAGAACTGCAACCACCCTGATCTGTTGGAATCGCAGTATGATGGGTCATGTATGTATTCTACTGACCGTGGTCATTTTATATTCAGTAAATATAAATAACATTGTCTCAAAATATTTATATTTCTCCTGTGGTTTACAGGTTTTTATCCCCCCGTTGAACAGTTAGTGGAACAATGTGGCAAATTTCGATTGCTGGACAGACTGTTAGCTTTTTTGCTAGCCAAGAAGCATAAAGTATGATTATTACCCCTTTTACATTCCTATTATGCAACATTCCTGATTCCCTAATCTAAATATGACACATATATCCAGGTTCTGATCTTCTCGCAATGGACCAGAGTTTTGGACATCATTGATTACTACTTCAGTGAAAAAGGCCTTGAAGTATGTAGGATTGATGGTAGCGTTAAACTGCATGAAAGGAAAAGGCAGGTAAGTGTGATCATCGTTGCTGGACCACTTTACTCTTCAGTAAACTTATAAGTCAATATCATGTGGCATGTTCGTAATGTGTTACTTTTTAGATTACTATTCTACATTATTTCTTAGGATGTCTTACTTTCGTCTACTTTTGTGTTAGAAAAACTTTACCTGATTTTACTATCTGAACTATTGATTAACTTGTTTCGAGGATTTTTTTTGTTGTGGAGGGCACTTGTGAAACCTTGTATATTAAGAACATGTATCACCCGTCAACATGTACATGCAGTTCGTGAAGTGTTCTAACCTTAGAGTGTAGTCTGGAGATTAATCTTGCTCTGATATAATGCTTCATGGCACTGAACTCGACAAGTGGACACAACCATAGGTGACATTATTGCATATATAATATAGTTGACCTGGCAGTTTGTTGGATATGCATGTAAGACAAAATATCCACCTTAATTTTAATTTTCTAACGATTTATAATGTAAAAATGTTTCTTTTGTGCTCCCTGTCCAAAAAGGTTGGTCTCTTTACATGTCGACTAACCTTATTGTTTTCTTGGCATAAATTCCCCTCTCTGAAGCACTTGTCTTGATAAGGTTTCAACCACCAGGTTTAGAGGGTTGATGTCAGGTTGCCAGTCGGTTGGATAATTTTTGTCAATCTTATTGTCAATTCGTGATAGGACAAGATTTGGGCAATGATAATGTTGAACAAGTTCTTATGTGTAAACTTGCTTAGAAAATAAAGTTTGATTTATATAGTTAGAGAAGTGCATATTTGCATATTAGAAGGGCTTAACTTTTCAAATACGTACTGAATGAGCTATAATTATCACTGCGTCTCTTATGTGTTTAGCTACGTCCTAACGTTCCCTTCTTCTCACTCAACAACAGATAGAGGCATTCAATGACATAAACAGCAGTGTTAATATCTTTCTTCTGAGCACGCGGGCTGGTGGGCTAGGTATTAACCTAACCGCTGCTGATACCTGCATTTTGTATGACAGTGATTGGGTAAGCTGCTATTCTGATCTATGGCTTCCATCCTTGCTATATATTGTAGCGTAAGTACTTCAGTGTAACTGACATTGACTTCCTTCAAAATCCAGAATCCTCAAATGGATTTACAGGCTATGGATAGATGCCACAGGATCGGGCAAACACGGCCCGTGCATGTTTATAGGCTGGCAACATCGCATTCGGTAGAGGTAGTAATTGCAGGGCTTCTCTATGCTTCGTTTTATTTTATTAGTTGTACATAGCTAAACTGATCTTAGGAAGCAGCTTTAAATTCTTTTTTTTTGTAGGGACGGATCATGAAGAGAGCTTTTGCCAAGTTGAAGCTGGAGCATGTGGTTATTGCGAAAGGACAATTCCATCAAGATGGGGCAAAGACCAATACACTAGAGGTCGGTTAGTGTTCTTGACCAGTCATCCATTTCTTGATCGTCTTTTATCCTTCTCGTATCGTTGTTCAAGTTCTCTTTTGTGGTGTTAACCCCATTTTATCCCGATTCAACCTGATTCTCACTCCCTTAATGGTTGACTATTGTGGGCATCGAAATTAGCCCACGGATTGGACCCGACCCGCATGCGAAACCTGGCCCACACACAATGGCCCGTATGCGAAACCTGGCCCACACACAACGGCCCACATGCGAAACCCGACTCGCGCATGCGAAATTGGGCCCGCACACAAACAGCCCGCATGCGACTCGGCCCACACACAACGGCCCGCATGCGAAACCTGGCCCATACACAACGGCCCGCATGCGAAACCTCAGCCCGCACACAACGGCCCGCATGCGAACTCAGTTCGCGCACAATGGCCCGTTCATAAAAAGGGCCTAGCTCAAAGCAAACGGGTCTCACTGGACCCGCTACCCGAACCCAAAAAGGGGGCCCATCGGCCCCCCCCCTCTTGAAAACCGTGCCCCCCTCCTCATGGAGAGGTGGGGCCGGCCCTAAAAGAAAGGGAAAAAGAGAAAGAAAAAAGAAAAAGAAGAAGAAAAAGAAAAGAAAAAGAAAAGAAAAAAAGATCAAAACCGCATTGACGCGGGGGGAGGTGGCGTGGACGTCTACACAACCGTAGATCCGCGACGATCCCTCGATCCAACGGACAAGATGACGTTGTGTCGCCATCCGATCCAAAAGTGCAACAAAAATAACAACTCGATCCTTGAAGATCGAGTCACATCTAGCCCATAACCACCCCACCTAAAAAGGAGGGGATCAAGTTTGTTTCCCCAAATAAGGGAACAATATCTTGATGGTTATGGGGGGAGATATTGGAGGAAACAAAAAGATTTCAGCCATATCTCTCCCAACCTCCCCCCTTTGCCTATAAATAGAGGGGGTGGGGGAAGGCATCAAAGGTCGAAAGCTGAAGAGGAAAAGGCTCTGCAAAGACGAGCTCCAACGCTTGAAGACCGAAGGCTTCACGAGGCACGCCAAGCACGTCCTACGGGAATCCTTGGCCCTTCAAGTCCTCATCAACGTGAAGACCTTGCACTCGAAGATCAAAACTTCGACTCCTCGCACGAAGAAGAAAGCTTGGAGAAGAAGACCCGGAGTCGTCATCATCCCGACTTCTCCAACGATCTTCATCAACTCCGAAGAAGCCATAAGCAAAGGCCGGAGAAGAAGATCGAAGCCGACAACACCCGTCGTCTTCAACAAAGGCGTCGACTCCTCGCACGAAGAAGAAAGCTTGGAGAAGAAGGCCTGAAGCCGGTGCTACCCCTGCCGTCTTCATCAACAAAAGCCGACGCTACAACCGTCGTGCGGAGATCGGTGCTACCCCCACCGTCTTCACCAACAAAGCCGACGCTACAACCGTCGTGCGGTGATCGGTGCTACCCCCGCCGTCTTCATCAACAAAGCCGACGCTACAACCGTCGTGCGGAGATCGGTGCTACCCCTGCCGTCTCCACCAACAAAGCCGACGCTACAACCGTCGCACGGAGATCGGTGCTACCACCGCCGTCTTCATCAACAAAAGCCGACGCTACAACCGTCGCATAGAGATCGGTGCTACACCCGCCATCTCCAAAAGAAGCCTTCAACTCCAATCAAGCCAAACACGCCCGGAGAAGAAGTCAACGTCACAACCGACGCCAAGGTCGAAAGCTGAAGAGGAAAAGGCTCTGCAAAGACGAGCTCCAACGCTTGAAGACCGAAGGCTTCACGAGGCACGGCAAGCACGTCCTACGGGAATCCTTGGCCCTTCAAGTCCTCATCAACGTGAAGACCTTGCACTCGAAGATCAAAGCTTCGACTCCTCGCACGAAGAAGAAAGCGTGGAGAAGAAGACCCGGAGCCGTCATTACCCGATTGCTCCAACGATCTTCATCAGCTCCGAAGACGCCATAAGCAAAGGCCGGAGAAGAAGATCGAAGCCGACAACACCCGTCGTCTTCAACAAAGGCATCAACTCCTTGCACGTAGAAGAAAGCCGGGAGAAGAAAGCCTGAAGCCGGTGCTACCCCTGCCGCCTTCGTCAACCAAAAGCCGACGCTACAACCGTCGTGCCGAAGCCGGTGCTACCCCCGCCGTCTTCATCAACAAAAGTCGACGCTACAACCGTCGCACGAAGATCGGTGCTACCCCCACCAAAAAGCCAAGCCGACGCCACAACCGTCGAGGAAGTCGGAAGAAGAAAGAAGCCTTGAAGAAGGAACGCCAGTCGTTCGAGAAGATCGAGTCAAAGCTAAAGTCAAAGCCGACGCAAGAAGCCAAAGCAAACGCCCCGGTAAAGCCCGCGCTAAAGCAACGCACGTGCCAAAGCCAAGCAACTACGACGGTCACGAGCAAAGCACCGCACGTTCTAGCCGATACGACGCGAAGTCCGGAAGAACTAAAGCATCGCAAGCCTCTACCCGCCTACGTTCAAGCGCAAGCGCCAAAGCAAAGCAAACGCCAGAGCCACGCCAAAGCTACGCCAAAGCCGAAAGCTAAAGCCAAAGCTGACGCCAAAAACACGATCGACGCCGCGAACCGACGATCAAGGACGTCGAGGTCAAGCAAGGATCGAGGAAGACGCGAAGACCGAGGAACGAAGCCCAAGGCCTCCCTAGCCGAGAAAGCGCGAAGCACGGACGGGACAAAATCAACGGCCGATATTCCTTAGCCTCTCAAAAACCCTCACCCTGTAAAGACCTTTGTCCTGGGCAACCCCTTCAGAGCTCTCGCACGAATACCACGTGGAGACGCGGATCAAAGGGACCCTCCAGAGGATCTCTCCCACAATCTCCTGATCAAAGAAAAATTTGTAATCTCGTGTGATCCGCAATAAAGACGACCCGAATCTTTTTCCCCGACCACAACTATCTATATAACATGACACTGCGGTCTACAAGCTGACTAGGACAAGTGGAACAACAAGCTAACTAGACAAAAATGAACCAAATAGATCTATACATAATGTAACATAAATAAAAGATATTTTTGGACCGTCGGATCCAAATGACCAATGATGAATCCCATGCACCGAAATAGGATCATATTATCTCGCCTTAAATCTTCACTGTCTGTTGCATGATCTCATCTTTAGTCCCATGGACCATTAAAAAAACATCCATTTAGAAAAAACTTCCATTTCCATTCTCGGCTAAAACTGAGCTGTCTAGATATTTTTTTAACCCATAAAACTTCCATTCTTGGCTGAACCCAAGCCGTCCGGAGAGTGTTTTTTTAACCATTGATTTGATGCACATACTTATAGCCCAATGGTGCCATTAAAAAAAAACTTCAAAGTAAAAAAGATCCATTCTTGATGAACATTCCATTTTTTTTTACCCATTGATTTGCTTACAGCCTAATGGTGCGATTAATAAAAAATTCCAATTGAAAAAAAATTCTATTCTTGATGAACATTCAATTTTTTTTACCTAATTGATTTGTTGCACTTGCTTACGGCCCAATCGTGTGCTCTGGGCCATAAGCTAAGTGCAACAAATCCCATCGTCCCTTTGCAAGACGTTTTCACCGACAAAAAATGCTCTCAGACGTCTGTCTTCATCGAGAATCCCAACGTAAGGGCTTCTTCGGTTTATTTTTTTAGAGAGAAAAATTACCTCCCTCAAATTCGTTCTGAGAAGATCGAGAAAAAAATCATGTCCCGTTCCGTGATCACCGCACAACTGTCCCCAAATTCGTGGCATTAAGAGAGAGTCCGCATGAAGTTCAAGAAAGAAATCATGTTTCGTGATCACATCGCATCTTCGTCCCCAAATTCATTACGAATTCGTCCCGAGAATGAGAGATCCGAATTTCATTTCCAAATTTGTAGGCATGAGAAACGTGAAAGAAAGATCACATCCTGTGATCACAGCCCCCATTCACGCGTTCCTTCCCACTTTGCTAACTTAGCATTTAGCTACCAAACTATTTCAAGTGTGTGTCGTGTGTCTTACACCCACTTTGCTAACTTAGCAACCAACTATTTCAAATGTACACATATTAAGACTCTGAGTTTTGTACAATGTTATTAAGCTTGAGTCATTAATATCTTAATTCAAACTTAAGAACTCTAGCAGATGTTGACTATTCTTACCTAGCCTAACTAAGTGGCACTTGAAATAATCAAACTTTGCGTTCTGGTCTAATGTGAGCGCCCCCTACCATATGTGGGCGCCCCCCGTCGAATGTGGGCCCCCCCTTCTGAATGTAGGCGTTGCCGGCGAATTTTGCCGCCGAAGGTGGCCGCCCAAGTGCCGACAAGCACGGGCAATACTAGTTTTCCTACATAACACAACCCGCTTGCACACATACATTGACTTGATTTGTATGGAGGTCTTGGGTTCAATTCTTCTGTACGGCAAATTTCCATCTATTGGAATGATCGATAAAGAAGGGTTCATAAAAATGACTCCAAATAGATGGGACAAGGCTTGATGATTTCGGTTTTGTGGTGCACACTGGTTTACGAAACAAAGGATACGAGAGAAAATATCGTCATACATCACACAGTTTTTTGTAAGAACCTTTTATTATTGTTGCACATACTATGCGTTGAATCTGCTTCAGCTTTAGGTCGGCAAGGATTAGCTTTGCATTCATTAGAAATATTTACCTGTAGGTGATGCAAACTAGACCTTTTATTTATTTTTTGGGTAAATTGCATGAAACCCATCTGAACTAAAAAACCGAACAAAATACCCCATGCACGATGAAATATCTTCACTTAGTCCCCCTTCATAATTTTTAGAAAATGGTAAATGATCATGTTTTCTGTCAATGGTTTACACCTCTTGGTAGTCTAGGGGTATTTTGTTCGGCTTTTAGTCGGGGGGTAAGGTAAAAATGAGCAATAGTTCAGGTGAGTTTCATGTAATTTACCCTTTTTTTTCCCCTCGTGTGGTAATCTAAGTCCTGATAGGCATTTGGGTCATCTCGATGAGTTTATCTTGATCAGTTTGATATGTTTTTTTAAATTGTAACCTTCAGGAATCCGAGCTTTTGGCATTGCTTCGAGATGAAGAGGATCCTGAAGACAAGCTGGTCCAAACCGACATCACCGACGAAGATCTGGTGAGAGTTCTGGATCGCAGCGACCTGATCCCGACAAATTCAGCAGGTGCTCCTGATCCCGAGGCCGACACAGGTCGCATCTGTCCTCTCCCTCTTAGAGGACCGGGTTGGGAGGTGGTGGTTCCAGCCAAAAGCGGCGGCGGGGTGCTATCATCGCTTAACAGCTGATCCCCGTAATGCGGAGGGTGAGCTTTTCTTTTTGGGGGGCAAACCGAGTATTCATGGGTTTCATTTTGTTGAGTTGCCGTTATTGCTTTCCCTCGAATTTTTTGTTGAAAGAAATATGAACAGAACTCATAGTGTATATTTCCCAATGGTTCGGTCGGTCGATTATGGCGTTGACGCTGTTTCAATTTTGGGGAGCACGTTGTGAGGCGGCGTGCCGTGATATGAACCTTATTATTCTGAATTTATGTCTGAAATTATTTATACATATCAATGTCCAGTGTATTGTGAAAGGTGCCTTTTGATCTAACAGGGTGCATTCACCACTTTCTAGAAAGGACCTTGTGAAATGTGTCCATTCGTAGTCTTATTTAAATGAAGCATAATACTGTTGAGCCTCGAATGTTTGTCCCGAATTCGGCGACCCGAACGATGTGGCAGCGTGCAACTGGTGATGTTAAAACATTTTAAAATCGATAGTGGGTTTCAGCCACCAGTTGCACGCTGCCACATCCTTCGGGCCGCCAAATTCGGGACAAACCTTCGGGCTGAATAGTATTACTCTAAAATGAAAGACTTCACCACATCTGAACCTGTACCCTTTAGATACAAGTAGGGCTGACACGGCAGACTCGACAAGACCCGACACGAAGTTAGTGGGTGTGGTCAGGGTTAAACGGGTTCAGGTCATAAACGGGTTGACACGGTAGACCCGTTTAATAAACGGGTCGGGTTCGGGTTTAGGGTCTGGATACGATAGACCTGAGAAGACACGTTTAAAATTCAACGGGTTAGGTCGGGTCTACCTGTAATCCGATATTGTAGTATGTAGTACCAGCTGATCTATCGGGTCGAGTCAGACTGGGTCGGATCGAGTCAACTGAATAGGCCTATGTGGTAAACGGGTCTACCCGTTTATAAACAGGTCGGGTATGGGTTTAGGATCTAGACATGATTAGTTAAACGGGTCGATCCGGGTCTAAGGGTTTTGGACATGACCCAAAACTAGACACGACAGGACCCGACCGTTGCCAGCCCTAGATAAAAGGAAGGCTTCTCACATCTGAACCTATCGAAAATTCTATCGCTTCCGGTTTGGTGGTTCTCACTGTCTTGCTAATTTTTCGGAATTTCTTCGAGTGTAAAAGAGAGTTATTAGTTGTTGCTGAACGGCGACTACCATATGGCTTTGTTGTATCCTTGAAGCATATTTGTAATCTTCCTCTCAACAAACTCTCAGTGGGAGCAAATCATGGTCTAAAGAAAATTTATTCAATACATGCCTCAAAAGTTATTGGTGACGTGATTAGGACAAAAAATTCCCTCTTAGTCCAATTTTATGTAAATATTACAACCGTCTATTGATCCAATTCGGCTGGCTATCGAATAAACTGCTCCAAATCTTCAATCATATATTATCCAAAATCAAATAAATAATAAATGTCGGATTCCCCTTCTCTACCCAAATCGCTGTCCCGCTCTCCCGTGTGTGAATACGGCTTTCTCATAAATCATATTTAAAACCAACTATAAAGATATAAAAACCTACTATAAAGATGATAAATATATATTCAATGGTATTTAATGACGATTTTATGTTAACTAATGATTTTTTTGGAAGGTTAATTAGTGCGCTCTCTCTCTCTCTATAGTAAGTGAATCACACCCTGAAGGCCGCTGAAGGCGGCCATCGAAGTGCCGGCAGGCACGGGCATATACTCGTATTCCAATATTCCAACAGGGGATTTGTTGGGTTACAAGGAACAACAAACAAACAATTCATAAGCACGGGAATGATAACCATGTCCATCCGTGTCTCCTGAGTGAACTCTGGTGGGGCCAACTTGAAAACTTAATGGGTCTGGCTTGGTCTATTAAGTGCACTCTCAAGCCCGGTCCTAAAAATTAATCGGCCCTGAAAAGACTCCGAGGACCTGTACACCCAGCCCAGGTCCTGTATAGGGTATGGCCCGGCGGATCGCGAAGCCCATGTCCTCCCATCCCTAACTAAGCTTGGTTCACACTTTCACACGAATAACATGAGCCCGAGACTACAATCCGTCTGTTAAAATCAGTTTAAATAAACTGGTGCAGTGATCAAATCGTGGGAATGACTATCTATCATAGCTGGAGTAAGCAAGTGATAAAGTTGATGGTGCAAGATATGCTCTCTCCAGCGACTGTAGCTTCTCTAGCTGTAGGATTTTCGGCAATAGTGCTGTTGAGTGCCACTGCTATTGGATTTCACTATATGCAGCATTGTGAAATCACTGTAGCAGCCACATTGATTTCACTGTAGCAACCAAATTGATACTCTGTTTTCTAAATTGTTACTTCAGAATTACTGTAGATGCTACAATATTTTCAGGAATAAACAATTTTGTTGCTACAGTGATTTCATGGTAGCAGCTACAGTGAAAACGCTGTAGCAACCCGAATTGTTACTCCAGATCTAGAGTAACAATTCGCGGTAGGAGAGTAACAATTAGGGTTGCTATAGTGATTTTAGTATAGCTGCTATAGTGAAATCACTGTAGCAATCACTAACAAACATTGTTGATTTTTTGCTGCACATGGGTTAATTGAAGGGGTATTTTTGTCATTTGATAATGGTTGAAAAAGTCAACAACGGTTTTATATAAAATAGTCTTTTTGCGAGCGTCTTGAGCTAAAATGAACAAGTTGTTAGAGCATCTCCAACGGGCTCCGAGCGGGAGCTTTGAAGGCTCACGTGGCACGTGGAAAGGATTCGGGCGCTCCAACCGGCTCCGAGCGGCTCTCCGAAGGCCTACATGCTCCAACCAATTCCGAGCGGCTCTCCAAAGACTTACGTGGCATGCCACGTAGGCCACGTGCGGCCCGGACCTCCGAAGCCCTCCACATACAACAGAGGTCCTTCGGAGCCTCCGAGTGAATAAAAAATGGGAAATTTTATTCATACCCCAAAAATCTGTAATTAGCCCCCGTATCCCTAGCGTTTCTCAATAACTTACTCAACAATCCTTTAATACCAACAATGCCCTTTTTTTTATACCCCAAACCCCAAAGCCCCTGCTCAGCGTCTTTTGTACCCCAACCCAACCCAATGTTCGTTTAAACTTAGCCCCGCCCAACCCGTCGGGTTGTGCGGGGTGGGTTCGGGTTAACCCGCCCAAAGTCGGGTTGGGTTCGGGTTGGCCCGCCCAAGTTGCAGCTAGGGGTGGCAATGAGTCGTGTTGTGTCGGGTTCGTGTCGTGTCTAGTTTCGTGTCGTGTCCAAAACCCCTAGACCCGGACCCGACCCGTTTAACTAATCGTGTCTAGATCCTAAACCCGTACCCGACTCGCTAATAAACAGGTAGACACGATAAGACCCGTTTACCACCCGGATCTATTCAGTTGACCCGATCCGACCCAATCCGACTTGACCCGACCTGACCCGAAAGACCCACTGGTTTTATATATTATAGTATCGGATTGTTGGTAGACCCGACCCGACCCGACCCGACATGACCTATTGAATACTAAACGGGTCTTCCTGGGTCTACCGTGTCCAGATCCTAAACCCGGACCCGACCCGTTTAATAAACGGGTCTATCGTGTCGACCCGTTTATGACCCGAACCCGACCCGACATGACCTATTGAATACTAAACGGGTCTTCCTGGGTCTACCGTGTCCAGACCCTAAACTCGGACCCGACCCGTTTAATAAACGGGTCTATCGTGTCGACCCGTTTACGACCCGAACCCGTTTAGCCTTGACCCAGACCCGCTAACTTCGTGTCGGGTCGAGGAGAAATGATTCGGGTTGGGCTCGGATTAGCCCGCCCAAATTCAGGTTGGACTCGGGTTGGGTTCATGTTGGCCCGCCCAAGTTGCAGCTCTACTTGTGCCTTCAAGTATCAGCCAACTGCATGGGGTTTATTTAAGAGTGGGGTGTATTCAAGAGTGCATATAATTGGGGTATATTTAAGGGGGTATGTGTTTGATTGGGGTATAATCAAGTTGGGGCGGGCCATTTAACTGGGGTGTATTGAAGGTGGGGTGTAAGGGGGAAGGGTATTTTTGGGATAAGAATGGGGTATGAAAAAAAAAATGGGGTGTATTCAAGTTTCTTGGAAATGGGGGCTAATTACAGATTTATGGGGTATGAATAATATTTCCCTAAAAAATTCTGGATTTTTTAAAAAAACCCCCCGATCTTTATAAATTATTTTATATATATATCAAAACATGTACTTTTTAACAGATTTAGTGTAAATTTGGAGACTTTGGATAACTTGTAAATATATAGGGTGTTTGATGCAAATGGCTCGGATATCCCGTTCGGAGGAAAAATGGACCCCACGGTCTTAGGAGGTGCTCCTTGTTTGGAGCCGGTTGGAGATGCTCTTAGAGTTGGAGGTTAAAAACATTTCTTAGGGGTGTTCACGAAGTCTTCCAATGTTTAGCCCATAAGTTGGAAAGAAGGTTTTTTTTTCAAAACAATATTTTTTTTTTAAAAATATTTTAATAATCACCTGTCAAAAATAATTTCAAAAGTGGCCATTTATCTGTCATATGGCCATCACGTTAGCTCTTTGATTAATTTTCTATCCAATAAAACTAGTAAGTGAGATACCGGTTTTGAAATCGGTATTTTATTCATTGATTTACACTACAGGTCACATGTGAATGTGATGGTCCCCATTTTTAAAACAAACTTTAAAGGTGAAAGTGGTATTGGAAACCAGTATTCCACATACCGGTTTTACTGGTCAAAGAAATTTCAGCACATAATTGACATGACAGCTACATGGCAGGTTACTTTTTAAAATAATTTTTGACAGGTGGCTAATAAAATCACTATTTTTTATAAAAATACTATTTTGAAAAAAAAAACCTAAAAAAGAATGATGTGGAATCCAATCATGGCATTCCTTTGCTTGTCGATCACCAGGGTGCTGTGATACAAACATATCATTCAGGTTGACAATTACGGGTAAGAATCTGGTTCTTACCCGTAATTAGGGGTGGGATTTTGGCGGGTTTGAACCAAACACGACCCGTCCAACCCAAACAATGGAAAAGCATGGGCGAAACTGGTTAAAAACTTAGACGTGTTTGGACAAAAATAGATCAACCCGATTTCAATTTGGACGAGTTCGGGCATCGAGTTTCCCAACTCGTGTAGGCGAGTACAGTGGCATACATGCTTATATGGTTGCTGTTGTTGATCCATCACCACAATCATTCTAGAATGTGATGAAGTTGAGAGAGAGAGAGAGAGTTGCCAGATTTTTTTTTGTAGTGATGGTTATTATTGATTAATAGAATAGTTTTTTTCTTCTTCTAGTTTTGGTTATAAGAGATCAAATATTTCTACTTCTTGTGAATAAATTAAATTTGTCAAATCTGATCAATCAGTCTATTATTTTGGCAAATTAGGTAACCCGGCAACCCAACATGGGTAAGCACGAGTTGGGCTTCTATTATTCTTGGGTTTGATAGATAAAACGGATTGAGATGTGTGTAGGTCGGATTGGGCATGGGTTGGCCGTTCCGCCCGCCCAAGTCCCATCCCTACCCGTAATGTTCATTTTAGTCCCTGCTTTACTTTTCGATACGCACGTGCACGTACGTGCACTGGTGCTAAGGGTCGAGACCGGCTTGTCCGACTCCCGTCATCCCAAGCGGTGGGCTGGGTTTGAACACCGAGGGCGCGGGGGCGGGCAGTGCCGCTTCTGTCAGTGAGCTCTACCTCTCGTTCAGACAACCCCAAACAGGTTCTGCCTTACTCACGGCGAACAACCTTCTGCTCCTCCTCTCACCCCCCCCCATCTTCAATCTCTCACCTGAACCCTCTTAATCTCGCTGTGATCCTTCCCCAAATCGTTCTTTTGATCCAAAATTGCAGGGCCAACTCCGCCCTCCCCTTTCCTTGAAGCTTTTGAACTGCTGAGAAGATGCTAAGCATGAGCTAATACGATCTGGGTATGGCTTCCTATCGATCGTCGTGTCATCACATCAACAAGCTCTGGAGGAGCCTCCATGGGTGGCGGTCCGCAAGTCTAACAGTTGGAGGCAAGATGTGGTATGGAGAGAGCCATTTGCAGATGCATCTTTGCTGCGGCCCGATTACCTTGTCGAGAAAGGTAATTATATTAATTTTTAGTCACCAAAGTGTTCGGACGCAAAATTAATCATGTCATGGAATAACATATTTGCATTGTTCATGTGTATCAAAATTGTAATATATGCGAAGAAACCGTTGTTGTCGCACGGGACCTTTCGTCCCCATTGGAATGTTTCGAATTTTGTCATTGGATGAAAATTTCCGTCGTGGGTTGTTTTTGCCTTTATAAAAGTCCCCTAGAGAGTTTGTCGCTTCTGCTTTTGATGGGGAATCCTTTAGAAAGCAAGATGCGTAAGAAAAGGGTTTGCCAAGAAACTTAAAATACCAGTTGGCGGGTGGGAAAAGCTACGTGGTTGGTTATATACGTTATGGCCGTGCAACAAGGGTGCATTCCTCCAACATTCCCCTAGACTAGGAAGGAGTCTAAATGAAGAGGGTGAAAGGTTCAATGTAGTAAATTTGATTCATCTATTTGGCATCAATTATAACCTTAAGAGCCGGAGTTAAATGACATCCCGAAATGTGGGTAAATTATAGAAGGAATATCCATAACTTTTTTAGTATTCGACGGTGGATTAGTATCCAAGAGTATGCAATTGAGTAGGACTATTCCCTACTCTTATGGTGGTAGCGATGGTAGATTAAATGATAGTCAGTCTAATTCTCCCTGTACTATATTATTGCATTGATGTTTTCATGATTGTTAGGGTTGGAGGTACACGCTAAGCATCTAAACAAGAAAAGAAAGGAGAAGGGACTTGATACGACTTTTCCGTAGAAAGGGAATATAGGACCCACTCTCCTCTCGGGGTCCACCCCATGACTGAGAGGAGTTCTATAACTCATGGTGGGGACAACAAACCGTCTACACTATCTACAGTCAACGTTGCGGGAGGACGACCACCCGGTAACAGTTTGGCTTGATATGTCGCCCCAGTAGTCTTGGTTTTTTGTCTTATTTTATTTTGCTGTTTTCGGAGTTTGCATTATGTAAAACCCATCGTATAAAGGTTCATTTTAGGTTTTTGAGTCCTGTTAGGGCTCTTAGGGGTTGTATTGCTTAGAGGCTCTTTAAACACCTCTAGGTGGACATCTATGAACAATGCTTATGGATGAAACTGCTTTTGCTTTTGCAAATTTTGCTCTTTAGAGAGGATCAATGAATAAGAGGTTCAACCCCGATGAGTGATCATGAACCCCTTGGCCAGAGGCCTCATGTTTATCTCCCCCCTTGCGTAGGCCTCTTTCTTCATGTGAATCACCGGCACCAACGCCCCGTCCCCATGCCCATGACCCACACCTGTCAAGTGTCAACTGACTCAACCCCTTCTCCCATCGCGCCCGTCGTCTTCGACTTACTCTGCGACTCAAGCATTCTCGTGAGATCCTTGCGCCTCCTCTACCCGCTTGCTCTGTTACCAAAAACTTTGATTTTTTGAATAATTCTTGATTAAAACATGACTTATTCAGTAAACGTTCGCTACACGATTTTTTTCCAATTTCTTAAAAAAGTCATGATTTTATGAAAAAAATCATGATTTTCACGTTTTAATCATTTACGCGTTTTAATACTGATTAATTGCATTTTAATCCCGTCATGTATTGCTTAAAAAGCCTTTGTAACATCTATATATAAATATGTTATGAAATTCTACCATTTGTTTCCCGACTCTTTCCCGACTTTTCCGACTTTTTTTTCGATTTTACCAACTCTCCGCTAGCGGATTTTTTCCCGACTTCCGACTTGGTAACTATGCCCGCTTGCAACTCCAGTCCGCCCGCTGCCTGCGGCCCCACTTGCCCTTATCCTCTCCAGCTCGTGGCTACTCAGATGTGGTTTGTCCCCGCACAGTCTTCGACTTCTATGCGCGCTACTCGCACCTGCTTGATGGTCTTGTCGTTTCGGCATCCCTACGGGCCTGCGGCTTTCGTTCGACATCAATAACTTTAAGAAGATCAACTGGTTCATCTAAAACATCAATTGTTAAAAGTTTAACTGCCCTTGTTTATGGAAGTTTCTTAACTTCTAAACTGTCATTCGTTTCTAACTTAAATTATGCGGTACTAGTTGCGAACAATTAGCCTTACTGATCATCTAGGCTAATTTGCATGTGCGTCCCACATCAACTTTGGTATCAGGGCGTTAGGTTTGGCTAGGGAATCTTTGCATACACCTTTCATCCATGTTGCATACTTTGTACACACGTTGCATACCACCTAGTGAATTGTTCTTTGCATGGGTAAGAATTATCCTATCCTTGATACACGGTCCACTATGGATCCCAACTTCTCCATGGCTCTAGGAAAGCTGATAGCCCGACTTGAGGCTCACTTAGAAACTAAAAAAAATGGGACTCATACTCGGTCAGATTTGATCGAAGCTTCTCTTGCGAGATGATTGCAAAATAAAGTACAACTCATACCTCGAATGCAAAAAGATTCAATCTCATATGTTGGAGAAGTTTTAGTTGTGTCACAAGCAATCTTGAGTGGGAAAGTTCATTTGGAGCAGTGCCTGCCTATACAAAACAATATTAAGATGCCAAATGAAAATTTGAACCACCTTTTCCTTGAGCACCTAATGACCTTTTTAGCACAGTTCTTGTCCCAAGGTTGACACCTACCATTGACAAACAATGGAAAAGGAATAGCCTCTTTTATATTGCTTGCATTTTTGGTAGGAAATATTCACTCATGGTTGACAGCAGAACTGAGGAAACCTACGAGTCCACAATGCTAGTAAATGCGGTTCAGTTACGAACTGTGTCAATAGTACTACCTTTCAAAGTTTGCTGGGTTAAGAAAGAGGGAGCCCTCAATGTTACACATTGGTCTTTGGTGTCATTATCTGTTGATTCCACATACTGAGATGCTATTTGGTGCAACCCATTAGAAACTTGTCATATATTATCGGGACGTTCATGGCAGTATGGCAGAGGGACTATTTATGATGGTATGCCCAACACCTACAACTTTATTAAAGATGCCCATGAGATTTTTATGGGACCTTAAAGCGTCTTTGTATTTCCGGGAAAAAAATAAGTAGCATGATATTAGGCTATAGCAAGTTACAAGCTTATGAAACTTGTAGATCTCATTCCTATGGCACATCACACTAGAGTGTCTGAGTCTACAAAATTATATGCATATCATGTTCATGAATTGCATCAAGAAATTAGTAAAAGAATTAAAACTAGTATTAAAAAATATAAGACTTTAGCTGATTCACTTGGATGTTATAGAAAGTTGAATACATGGGCTTATGTCAATAATTAGGATAACGTCTGGCGACTTCCTTCAATTACCATCAAGAAATTGCAAGCACGTAGTGTCGAGCCATTCAAGGTCTTGAAATGAATTGGTCCGAATGCATGCTACATTGACCTTCCGTATGACTATGGGATAAGTTCGACTTTTAACATGAGAGTCTGGTTGCCTATAAAGGTCTAGTAGTAGTATTTGATGATCCTTTTCTTAAGCCTTCCCATATCCTGATGCTGACCCTATGCCTGACTCTTTAACCCTTGCTTTATTGCCTAACTTGCCAGCTCGAAAAGAACAAATTGGTGATATTTTGGATGAGCATAGAGGATACCAGTGTTGCCTTGTTCGCTGGAAAGGATGCCTGACTTTTGACAACACGTGGATTATTAGAGGAGAGCTCCAACAACTAGATCTTGATCTTTTAGAGCACTACCAGAGCCGTCGAGACACTGACTCGACGTGGCTTAGTTTTTCCCAATTGAGAGAGTTGGTGGGGACACCGGACTACTTACAGGTATATAGCCGCCGTCGTAGTGGGACGACCCACCTGGTTACATTTTGGATAGGAGATTTGGCTTGATATGTTGGCCCATTGTTTGGAGGCCCATTAGTCTTTCTTTAATTGCCTTTTTTTTTTACTATTTTCGGTGTTCTTTTAGTGGTAGATTTTTGCATTATGAAAGCCCAACATATAAGGGTTTTTTAGTTTTTTTAGCTCAATTCGAGTTGTATTGCTTAGAAGCTATTTAATTACCTCTAGGTAGCCATCTACTATGAACTAAACTACTTTTGCTTTGCAAATTTCGCTCCTAAGAGAGGATCAACGAACGAGATGCTCAACCCATGTGAGAGATCAGAAACCCCTTGACATGAGATCTTGGGTTTATCTCCCCTCTCATTCTTCGTGTGAACCATCGCCACCAGTACCCTGTCCCTGTGTCTGTGACCCACACCCGTCGGCCTCGTTTCCAATCGTGCGTGCCATCTGTGACCTACCCGTGGCCCCGGCTTGCCACGGATTCAGCTTGTCTGTGACCCCACTTGCTCGCGACCGCACCTACCCCTACCCTCGGCTCCTCACACCCGAGGCCGCCCGCCTGCAGTTCATCCCCGAGCTATCTTCAACTTGATGATCTCGTCATTTCGGTATACCTCTGGCTTTTTGTTCAACATCAACTTTTTGAAGGTCAAATGGTACATCTAGAACATCAATTGTGTTTTTCATGGGTTGTCAAGCACTCGTTATACCTATCTTCCATTGATCCTCGGTGAGATTGTTCCCTTCCATATTATTACGTTAGAAAATTTTGTTCAGTCAATACTGCTGCTTTGCTTTAAGGATTTATCGTTACATGAGTTGAAGTCTTTTCCTATTTTCACTTAGAGCCTTGACACTTTCGTGACGAAAGTGTCGGAAACCTTTAGGGCTACGCGATCTTATTGTCAAATGCTACCCTAGCCTATGGAAGTTCCTTAACTTTCAAACGGTCATTTGTTTCTAACTTGAATTATGCAGTGCTAGTTGCGAATAGTTAGCCTTTGACTGTGCAAAGACCATTTTTTTAGGCTTCCAAATAATTGAAGTGTGATCAACTAATTTCTCATATTTAATTTGCAAGTAAAGTTCTACTTTGGTGATCATCTAAGCATCATCTAGGTTAATTTCCATGTGCATTCCGCATCAACTCCTCTCAAGTGGGAGGAACTTCTCCCTCCCATACGTATTGTATATTTCCATGTTTAGGCAGACTTTTAATTTCCTGCTGAGGATGTGATCCTCATTACATAATTAATCCTATTTCCTCCTTTTGTTTTTTCTTCCTTTTTTTTTAATTGTAAGTACACCATAGAAGTGTAAAGAAAAATAGGAAACTTGAATGTATGTTAGTAGTAGCCATATTTCTACTATGGTTACATTATATTTCTACTTGGGTTATATTCCTAGGTTTTAACTTGAATGTATGTTAGTAGTATTGTATATTTCCATGTTTAGGCAGACTTTTAATTTCCTGCTGAGGATGTGATCCTCATTACATAATTAATCCTATTTCCTCCTTTTGTTTTTTCTTCCTTTTTTTTTAATTGTAAGTACACCATAGAAGTGTAAAGAAAAATAGGAAACTTGAATGTATGTTAGTAGTAGCCATATTTCTACTATGGTTACATTATATTTCTACTTGGGTTATATTCCTAGGTTTTAACTAAGTTCTAGATGGCTTAGAAATAGTCCTATTTTACTATATTACTATATAAGGATGGGCCCTCCATCTACTATAATAAGTTTTTTTATTCAACAATATTGGTGAAATCAACTATGTTGCATTTTTTTAGAAGAGGCAAGGTTTGGCCCTCTATTCCTCTTTTTCTTCGTATCTCCTCTTTTGTTGATGGCATTTGATTGATCCATCTAACTTGGACCTTGTTTCTTTATCAATTGGAATTGGAGGTAGATCAAATCAATCTAGTTCCTTCCTTCATCGATTGGTTTCAGACCGAGGTTATCATCTCATTCTACTGAGGAGTTCTACTGAGTACTGAAAGCAATGGCTATGAGACAAGGATGGATGCCGAGGATTGACGTGAAGAATCACGTGGATTGAGCCCAATAAAAGGAGATGACAGAGCTGTGGAATCAGATCAAAGACCTTAAGTAGGAGATTGATTGCTTTATTTCCAATGTCAGGTGGAATATCTCAGACTAGAGATTCGAAACCTAAAGCATGACCCTTCGGGAGAACTGGCCGTCAAATAGGTTGTCCACCGCTAACCCAAACCCTCGAATTCATCGAAAGAGAACTCCGAGACCGGAAACCCAAGCCCTCAAATTCATCAAAAGAGAACTCTAAGGTGGATGAAGTATTCTTTTTTGTAGATCATCCCAAGATGGGATCTCCATATTTCGATTGGAGTTTGCCTTCCTTCTTCGACGAAGAGCCTGAAGAGATGCCACAAGGAATATGAAAAAGAGCCAGCTGATGAAGATGAAGAAAATTCTAAAGATGATCCTGACGTTGAATTTGAAAATAAGCCCATGGAGGAGTAAAAAGAAATGTCCATGGACGAACCTGAAGATGAATCGAAGGAAAGTAAAAATTAATGTCCCAGAAGATGTTCGTTGTATACCTCAGTTAAAATGAGAAAAAGTGACAATATTACACAATCACATCCTTCCCTATTCTGTAGAGAAGAGAATCTTTTCGTCTGTCCTTTTTTGCCTTAGGTAAGCCTACAACGTTGAAATCATGAAATTTACATCAATAAGTGCTTCCAGTGGATGTAAATCATAACAGAATGATGACATGAATACGTCTCCCAAAAACTAGCTAGAATATGAAAGAAGATTCAATTTGGAGAGTTATTCTAAGTCTGTTGTTCTTCCTCTCCTTACTACCTTTTTTTTTTCTTTAATTTTAATGTGTAGGCTTGTAGCTTTGTTCATTTACATTTTGACTTTTTTTCTTTAATAAACAATAAATAGAATTGTTATGAAACATCTGTATTGTGAATTTGCTTATTTTGAAGCTTGGAAACCAAGATTCATCATCATTCCTTGCAAGGAGAATGAGTAACTGCTTTGAATTTTAGGGATAGTCTTTATGCAAGGTTTTAAATGTCGTTTTCGGTGTCCATGTCGGTCAGCCAAAAAAAGAAAATTTTTCGTTTTTCGGTAATTTGTCGGTGAAAAAATTGTAAAATGGAAAGAATAATTTCAATGGAAATATTTTATTTTTCGGTCAAATTTTGGTGTTTCTCGATGAAAATTTATCGTTTTTTGGTCATATTTCGATTTTTTTCGTTTGATATGAAAAAGATGGAATATTTTAGCAAAACTTCAGGATAAAGATGACAGTAAAATATTGTCTATTATGAAAAAAAAATCAAAATTGAAAAAAATATAATTTCTTACTGATAAAGATGGGCTTTGTTTTGTTAAAAAAGATAAAATTTTTCAGTGAAATTGTTATGAAAAAGGACATAATGTCGGATTTTGGTCAAATGTTGGTCATTTCGGCCGACATTTCGTTATGTCGGAAGGAAATTTGGTAATATTAGAAATTCAGTCAATTTCTATGTCGGTCCCTTGAAAAAAAGATATATTTCGGTGATTTCGTAGGAAATTTGTCGACATTTGATTCCATGCCTTTATGGTGAGCTTGCTCAAGAGTGCCATGGTATCACTCTTTGAAATCTGCAATCACTCATTGGTTTATGCTGCTGAAGGACTATTTAAACAAACTTGAAAACAATCAACTTTGAAATTAAATTTTTCTCTGTTTGATGAAGATGTTTATTTCCTTCATGCGCTGGGTGTCATACATGGTCAACTGAATTGTTTGACTTTGATGTAATTTAAGCTTTTGATTTAGCGGAATTACGGATACAAGTGGTTAGGTTCATAATATTCTCAGTTGAACTCTGACAATTTTGTAATTAATTATTATTTAAGTAATTATGTAGATCAATTTAGCTCCAAAGTTGGTCAAGGTAAATGTCTATGTTCCTTCTTATATTCATTCCTTTCTCATCTGAAGATGCTAAATATGGAATATCCATAAGATCTCTTGATGATAGGCTTCACAAGTGTCCGAGGACAACTACTTTTATAGGCTTACATGCCTGCTATGTCAAAACAATGGTCTTCAAGGAGCTTGGCTTATGGTTTCCTAGTTTACAGCATAAGAATGTGGATCTTTAATCGCATACAATTATAGAACATGCTTTTTAGTAAATAGCTGATCTTGTATTTCTTGTATACATTGTTTCATGTTTTAATGAAAATTGGTGATCTATCAGGGATACTCTAAATTGGCTATAGTTCCAGAGTCAAGTTCATCCATTTATCATGAAACATCTTTACAAAGTAATTTACGAGTATCTTCTGAAGATAAAAGAGCGTCACTAGAATACGTGGCAACTGATTCGGCAAAGCTTAGAAAAAATGGCACAAACACCGAATCTTTAAATAATCGAGTGATGCTCATTGATGGAACTGCAATAATGTACAGGTCTTATTACAAACTTCTTGGTACACTATTCGACTTCTCTGTTGGTTATATTTTCATACTTAATTTTTTAGAAATTGCTGGTTATATTTGCATGCTTCATTTATACTAGAAATTCATCCGATTGCCATTACCTCCATATTTGCTTAAAATCTTTGACTTATATGTTGATGCCATCATTTTTGGTCAGTGGTTAAATTGACATACATATGCACAACTTGCTTTCTATATGATGTCTAAATAAACTTTTTTTTTTTTTGAGAGGTAAAAAAGAATATATTAGAAATCAACACGAGGGGGATGGAGAATTACAAATCAAGGCTATACAGTCTATACCCAAAGTGAGTACGCATCATATGATTCATACCCAAGGCTCAAAACAAGTAGAGCTCGAAAGCACATGCTCAACATAGTGAGCAACACCATACGCACAGGCCTAAACAATGGCCACCAAAAAGACACACAACAAAAGCCAAACCCACACACCGAAACGTGAAAAACCAACCACAAAACACAAGTATCATTCCACAGCAAAAGAAGGGCTGCAGATCACTGTAGCCCCTTGCTCCTTGTGCTCCTCCTCCCTCTACTACTCAAAGCATGTAGCCTCTTCTCTTCCCTTTTCCTTTTTTCCTCTTTTCGATTACTCTTCCAATGCTTGTCCGCAAGCTCCTTCTCTTCAGCTATCTTTGCCTTTTATAAGTCTCCTGGTACAAAAATTACTAGGATTGCACACTATATGCACAACAGGAACAAATTGTTTTCCAGAAGCAACTGGCACAACAGAAACTGATTGCTTTGTAGAAACTAGAACCTGAGTGTTCTGCAAAAACCGAGTGTTCGGGAGAAATCTGCACTGCATTTCCTCCTTGCTCCCCTGCTTCAGTAACAAGCTCAAGGTCCAAGGGATGTGCTGTCACCCCAACACCAGAGGACCCAAAGTACAACTCCTCATACCTCTGAAGAGCCAGCCCCCCCCAACAATCTCTGCAGCACCTGGAGTGCCCCCTCCTTTGTAAACTTGGGACATGATGGTTGCAAAAATTTGCACTGCATTACCAAGAATAACATCAGCACCTCCACTCCCTCTACTGCTAGAGGCAAGTGGTTCTTCCGTCACTAAAGCACCTAGAATGTGCCTCTCATCCAGTCCCGTCAGTACCACAAATCTCGAAATTCTTGCAGAAATGGCTAGTTCAGGCCATGGAATCAAATGTCGACAAATTTCCTACAAAATCACCGAAATGTCTTTTTTTTCAAGGGTCCGACATAGGAATTGACTGAATTTTTAACAGTACCAAATATCCTTATGACATAACGAAATGTTGGCCGAAATGACTGATATTTGACCGAAATATGACATTATGCCTTTTTTTCCAGACAATTTCACTGAAATTTTTTTATATTTTTTAACAAAACAAAGCTCATCTTTATCAGTAATGAATTACAGTTTTTCTCAAGTTTGATTTTTTTTCATAATAGACAATATTTTTCTGTTATCTTTATCCTGAAGTATTGCTGAAATATTCCATCTTTTTCATATCAAACGAACAAAATCGAAATCTGACTGAAAATCGATAAATTTCTATAAAAATACACCGAAATTTGACCAAAAACGAAATATTTCCATCAAAATTTGTCTGGCCATTTTACAATTTTTCCACCAACAAATTACCGAAAAACGAAAAAGTTTTCTTTTTTTGGTCAATCGACATGGACACCGAAAACGACATTTAAAACCTTGGTTCAGGCATATTGGCAATCACCTTATCGATGGTAGATCTCTCTAAATTTTCAACATGCAATCCAGCAGGTGCTTGGACCAAGACACCCCCCGCATCTACCTTGGCTGACTTGGACACAGATTTACCTTTGTCTATAGGATGCCACCTTTCTTGTCTGCTACACTCCTTTTGTGCCCTACATTCCGTGAAGTTTTGGTCAACAATTGGGTTTGGGAAGAGCCCATCATAGCTGGATCTTTACCCCTCTAATTCTTGAGATGACAGTTCCCCTCTGTGTGACCAAATACGCGACATACGTTGTATCCCGAAGGCTTCCAATCATAGACAACAGGTTGGAGAAAACTAACCGTCCCATCTTCGTTTCGCATCGGCATTTCATCGGGTCGGGCAACCCCGAACTTAACCTCGACACAACATCGTGCAAAGACCATCATTCTGGTGGCTGTAGGAACATCAGTCGAGCTTGGTGTGGCAATTGCGCTTGCCATGCAACTAATCGACAACTCTGATCACTAAGGCACCAGAAGATTAGGAAAATTCACCCACACTGGCATTGTGTCAAATATGTCTTGCTCATCCTTACAAGTGCTGCTCTAATGCTTCAAGACGAGTGACCTCCCTTCAAATGCCACCAAATTTGAAGAGAAAGAACCTGTGATCTCTAGAGAAGATCTTTAGCTTGCCTTGTGGTTTCCATCGATTCCTTATCAATAATTGGAAATGGGGAAAATATGCTCTTCATCCTATAACGTACCCGACGATGGTGCTGCTCTAGCTCTTCAGGTTCTCTAATTCCTCTGCTCTCGGTAGAACAACTACCTTAATGCCTTATGTCGTTGATAATCTCCGGAGCCACATAACGAATCTTGAACCCCTCATGCTTCAAGGAAGCCCCACGCACCACACTCCAAGAAGTAATAATAGAAGCAATTGTAGGCCCCGCTAAGCCTACAGGAATCTCAGCCACATCCGACACTACTGTAGATTTTGGTTGAGGCACTCGATCAACCAGTTGCTGTGCCTCCTTGTTGGTTGGACTACCAACCTCTAATACAGTTACATCACCCCCCTTCTTATTCTATACCACCACTGGTCCACTACCAAATGGGATATCACCCCTAGATTTTGGACTATGCAGGGTATAGTGGAGTGGAGGAAACTTTGCTTGATCTCTCAAAGGGTTCCCAAGGCCTTTATCTGCACTAACATGTTTTGCATCTCGTTTAGCCAAACCAGTAAACACTTGGTGGGCGCTCTGCTCTAAAGTCTCCTAATAACACCCAACACTTGCCCAACTCCGATCCTGGATGTAGAATCTTGTTCTTCATCTTGGATTCCTGCAATACCACTCTCTTCAATAACATCTTCCACTCAGCCATCAACAAGGACCCCTAATTTACCATCGCCAAATCCATCAACTGAGAGACTACCCACAAAAACCTCAGAATTAGTGCTTACAAACCCGATTCGACATCCCTGACTGCAGATCTCCCCCCTTCCACTAACATGGCCGCTGAAAGCCCCGTTCACCTCCTTTGACTGAAGCCAAGCTACCCCTACTAGGCTACTAGCCACTCCTCTATTGAACACCACACCTGATTCGGGATCCGAACTTGATCTCGAACTTCCAACCTTCAGCAACCCCTAGCCCTTTTTAGCTGCTACCTTCATGAAATCGATCTAAGTTGGACTTGGAGGAGAGTTGATATCCTCCCTATCTACCAGATCTGAAGGAGCAAGGGGCTCTCCCTTACCCTCAAACAAGGGGGTAGAACCCCCCATGGGGGAGACACCACCACCAAAGCTCTCTCTAGAATCTAGAGCCTCTCTCTCCAGATATCACCAGCTATCCTTATGATGGGTGGTGGTGATCCTCAAAACCTTAGGTCGAAACGAGGGTTGTTGGGTCTTATAAGGTAACCAGGTTTCATTTTAAACCCAGACTTGACCGGGGGGAATGTAGCGTCTAAGCGACGCCCAGGCGCCCGCCTTTGAACTGTCCACCTGACTAGTGCTTCGCTTAGGCGGTGGGGGTTTGAAAACGCCTAGGCGTCACCTTGACTATATTGGTCTGAATCTCTTGGATAGGGACCTAAGAATTTTTCTATTAACTCAAGATGACTTGATGCTTTCTCCCAGACAAAAGGACTTATTAACCACATTATTTAGTTTAGAGTCAACTCTTTGAAAGTCTTATTCTCCTCCATTCTCAAGTTTTCGAGGGTGATGGTCAAGCTTTGAAGCTTAGCTTGATGGATGGTTTGGGTACCCTCATGGGTGACCTCAGCGATGTCCCAAGATTGTTTAGAGTTCTTTGTCGTAGAGATACGACGGAACTCATCCACTGCAACTTTGGAGTATATGGCATTCAAGCCTCTCCTAACGAAGGAGCCCTGCTTGCTTTCAAAATTAGTTCATTCTCTAATAGGCTTGACTCTTGAGAATTATCGTGCTAACACCGTCAATAACGACATTCGTCGATGGTTCAGTCCAACCGTTCTCTAGGATGTTGCTAACATGAATATCCATAGATTTCACGAATGCTCTCATGTGAGCTTTCCAGAAAGGGTTAATTCAATCCGTTGACTGATAGAGGACGATTTATGATGTTACCCTCATATTGGGCATCCATAGTAAACAAACAAGAACACCAACAAGCAATCAAACAAGTTTGCAAAGTCTTAAGACAAAGACATGATCATGTGACACTGATACCAGTTTGAAACCGCTCAATTCCTCAAGCAAAAGTGAGGAATAGGGAGGTTCTCGTAGCGTGGAGGGAATCCTCGACCAAATAAAAATTATTGCACATGATCACTTGCCTTGGCGACACAATGCAGACAAACAATGGATAACAAGAACAATTAAAATATTGCTTTATGAACATTACCTTTGATTAAAAGCTGGGAGGGATCTCCTCTAAAAAATTCATACAATAAGGTGAGGACCTATGAACATGGAAACCCCTAGGAAAAAACCACGCCGGGACGGAATTAGTAGTTGCAAGCTATCCATTAGAAAGGGTGAAAGTACAGACTACAAAGTACAGAGCGTTACCTCAAAAGTCTACTTGATTCACACCCCGATTCCCTCAGCAGTCGTTCAACCGATTCTATGCATCATCGACTCGATCTTCCTGCAACCTTGTTTGCTTAAATTATGTCGCTTCCCTCCCTTGACCGATTCCACACACTGTTAGCCTCAAAGATCAGCTTGCAAATACACACTGCAAGCACTTGATCGCCATGAGGCACCACCACCCAATCCCTATGGATGGACCCTAGAGACCTACCCCCTCACAACCAATGAAAGGACCCTATAAGGCTATGTCTCCCCCAATTCCCTATGGGAGGACCCTCAAAGAGGAATTTGCTACCCCACACTATGAGCAACCCAAATCAATGAGATCTCAAAGGTGGTTAGGAAATAATATCAAAACCGATGGGAAGGGATGGAAAAGACCAAATTCATACAAGGACGAGGTCACAAGAGCTAAATCCAATAAGAAATGGCTCACAAGAAGAAGCCAGGATGAAATCCGACGAAAACGAAAAACAAATCAGCTCAAAAACACATCAAACCCATCAAAGAGAGAGAGAGAGAGAGCGCTTACCCAATTTGGGGTTTTTCCCTCTACGGCTCCAAACTCCAAAAGATGGACGGCTCTTCCTCTTATCCTAATAAGGGCAAACAAGGTCTTAAATATGGGACTCAAACTTTTATTAAATATCTTTGGATTTGCAGATCTGTTGGCGAAGAAATCTCCTCTAACACTCTAGTCCCAAAGTCCTATAGATTCTGGTGTGTACCCTTGGTACGTACCATCTGCAAGGGTGATACGTTCCAAGCAATGATGGTATGTACCACACCACGAATGTGGCATGTACAACAACACGAAGGTGGTCCGTACTGTGGATACGTACCCCACATAAAATTGCCCCCAGTCCTCTTGTGTGGTACGTACCACTAAAGTGGTGCGTACCCACAATGAGCACCAAGCCCCATTACTTAGAGAAATTTCTCTTAGTGTAAGTACTAGCATGGACAACTGTAAATCCGAGAACATTTTCCCAACCCGAAAATAAAAAAATATTGGCAAACCAGTTTTTTGAATATAAAACATTTTAAAATCCTTCTTGGACTCCAAAAATCATGAAAACACCGAATCATGAAACATGCACGTCATTCATCGAAAACAATTCCAATGCAAGACCTAAACCCAAATCCTTTTGCATCCCTTAAGAATAGAATGGTAGTACTTCGATGAATGAGCAGCCTATAGTCTTATAAACTTCTGATTCTGTGTAGCACTTCAAAGTCTTCAACGAGTTGTGAATGCACATGTTGTCCTAACTTACTTGATTACACAAAATATCACCAAGTTGGTTTGCGCTCACAAATTTCGCCAACGTAAAAGATGTTCAACACAAATGAATTAACATATATGACGGCTGGGAAAGGAAAATATGAGAAGTTTGATCTATTGCCAAACACCTTTCTTGGTAATGCTCAAACCTGTAAACTCTGTTCTTAAGTGAGGGTAGTATTCAACAAGCAGAGCAAATATAAAAACACTAGTGGGCCCGACCAAACAAACTAGCAGAGCATGGTAACTAAAATGTCCAACGCAATTAAACATGACCTTATCCCATCAAAGAAATTATACAAACTTGCAAATATCTGCCCTCTTACAGTCTCCAGCAACTTAGCTGGGCTGATGTTGCATGATGAGCGAGGGATCCAACAAAAATCAACGAATTGATTCTATATGAAGAAGGGCAAAATAGTAATTCAGTAGCTACTAGCATGTTGGGTGGTGGTGAGGATGCGGTCAGGTGATAGAGCTCGGCAAGAGCTTCATGGTGAGCCCAAGATCACCTGATTTGGATAAGCAGGGCTTCTGGATCTGTTGGCCTTAAAGGGTCTGTTTAATAGCGTAGGTCCGGGTTTGGTTTTAACTTTTAAGTTTGATGGCTAGTGGGCTAAAAGATAATTGTGCTGGATTTACGGTTTTTAATAATTCAAATGTAGTGGGTTAATGGGTTTTGATTTAGTTCACTGCTATGGGTTGGGTTTGCTTCAATTAATTGGTTAATGGGTGCAGCTATAGCTCAGGTCTGGCATTCCAGTTCAATAATAAATGAGGTTGGAGAATCCAATCAACAGAACCATCTAGATATGAGGATAACATATACAAGCTTTCTGTGATAGGTTTAAGGACTTTAGCAGAGAATGGGTTAGAGTTCTCTATGGATCAGTGTTATCAAATGCGTGCCTAGGCCCGGGAATAGCACAGCCTTTGCGTCTCAAATAACACAAGGTGGGGTGCTATTAAGAGAGCGTGCACTTTGTCACTAGGCACGTGCCTAGACGCGGGGCTTTCAAAGATTATTATATGATGCCATAGTTATCGTAGGCCAATAAGTTTACCTTGCTATTGTGGCAAGGTGCTGCTGTTTTTTATTAAAAGCTTCCCTTTTACCTCAAAACAAAATTGGGACACTTCGAAAATGAGGCTAATAGGGAAGTCATCCTATTGTAAACTCATATATGGTAGGAAAAATTCATTGGGTAGCTTGATTTTCATTTCAGATGTCCAGTGATAACTGGAGCTATGAACTTGTTCTTTGGAGGGAATATCCGTCTAGTTAGGAGGGCTCGGGATAATTTGATTGAGCATTTCTCTTTCTGTACCCATTACATTTTTACCTATAAAAAAGAATTTTAATTTTTGGTACCAATCTAAATCCATTTTCAAATGGACTTGACATAATCACTGAGAGGGATTTCTCTGAAAAAAAGGGACTTGGCATAAATTCTTGTGGAAATGGCTCCAAGGTCTTGACACCTATCAATGTGAGGACTAAACATAATACTTTTTATTATCTTGATATTTCGGTGCAAAAACACTTTGGCAATGCTTTTCTTATGTGTTATCTAAACCTAATGAAATACTTTACTAAAGACTATCTTAAAAGTATTTTATCATAAGTGTCATTTGGTCATGAGGTTGTCTTTTATATTCCTATTTGGGTCATGGTATATACGATCAGACCAGTATTTTTCTGCTGGAGGCTAGAAGCTGAATAATTCTGACTCTCCCATGCTAAGTATTAATCTTGCAAGTAGAAATCTGTTGTTATTTGCTTTTTGGCATTGATGTTTAATTGGTGTACCACTATTGTTTGCTTAGAAACATTAAGGAAACCAAGGTACAAAATCTCGAGAAATTTCGCAAAATATCTCGGTTTTCTCATACCTCGGCATGACATTCCTATTGTGATGTCGAACGGAATGGAAATCACAATAATATCACGATATATCGCGATATCTCGTGCGATATATTTGTCGGCACGACATATTGCGATATTTCGTGAAAATTTTGAGATATTTCGGGATTTTGGCACCGAAATGTTGGGACTGACTGGTTATAAAAGGGGACTGGGGGTTTCGTTCTCTATTTACTTTAAGTTATTATATGTAAATAAGCAAATACCCCCCCATTTGATTTCAATAAAAATATCAAAAAAATAAAAAATCAAGTGAATCAAAAAGTATACTTTCAGTTTTAGTAGGAGAAAACAGTTTTTTCGGTTTTTCATAAAATTTGTATGTTGAGAAAAGTGGCTAAATCAACTCATTTTTAGCTCAAAAGATTCCACAAGATGTAGAACTACAAGTACATCCAGAAAACCATGGTTCGTTAAAGAAAATTTTGAATGTATAAAAACTTTTCTTTATAACAACTCTTTTTTTCAGACTTAGTAAAAAAGCAGTGTTTTGTATTTCAGCATAATTTTTGCACTATTTCAAACTTGCACAACTTTCTTGTTTTAAGTCCGTTTTCAAAATCGTTTGAAGCATTATTTTAACAATCAATTAATCTTTATTTTGGAAATATTTTTATCCACAAAAAAGATTAAAAACCATTTTAAAAACATAGATCAAAACAGGACCAAACAAGACTGCACAAGCTTCACAGACTCAAATGCAGAATACATGCTTTGTGAAGCTCTACACCCGTAGATAGGGTACAAATATTATATGAGTGTTCCAAATAACCGAAATGGAAATTTCGAATCTTGGAAAACAATAATCCTATCTTGAAGTTTTTACTCTGCTGACTTATCTTTGTTCTCTATTATCACATGGACCTGAAATCAATTTGTTATTTCATAGCGACATTCTACTGACAAGCTGTCTGCAGCAATTTTTTTTAAAAATTTTAGTTGTCATTTATTTTCTTTACTTCCATTTCCTTGTCACATGCTATGATTTTGCACACAGATGGCTTTCATAGTCTAATAATTTCACTGTTTGGTTATATGTAGCAAGGCTGCGTCATGGTCACTTGGAGCATGCTGATGGCAATGGAGATTGGGTTTTAACCATATTTACAGCTCTATCTATTGTAAGCTATCCTATTCTTCGATAATGAGACCATATAATCTTGTATACTGATTTCATTTCTTTTGAGCACGCTGATGCCAATTTTTTGGGTACAACTTTAGGATTAACATTCTTCGATGTTATTGCGAATTTGCGACATGGATTTAGAGCACGCTGATGCCAAGTTTGTGTGTACTATTTTGTGATTGTCATAGATGATAAGCAAAAAATCATCAACGCAATGGAACAAAGATCAAGAAATATAAGAAGGATTTCTATGATCCAATTCTGATTTATGGGAGGAAGGTTGACGAAACCTATTCTCTCGCTTAGGCAACTAGTGAGAATATTCGAAGAAGAGGGAATTTGCACAAGATTTTTGTTGGCTAAATGAATTTAACATGGTTATTGACATAGAGAAAATTATGTTAGAGTACTATGAGATGTAATCTGATGAGCAATAAGGAAGAAAGTTGCGTAGAGGGTACTTTGGAATTATTACTAACGGCTATTAGGGAGTAGCGAGAAATTATTACAAACGTCTATTAGGGAGTAGCGACAAGCAGTAGAACCATTTGTGGTAGGGAAAGTGAATTTTCAGTCACAATGGAACTTTATCGAGGATTAGCACTAAGCATAAGATAATTCTGTATGCCTTGGTCTTCTTCAAATCTTCGCTCCGCTAATGATACTATCGTATTATGTGAAGCTAAAATAGTGCAGGGTACTATCCTTAGGATCATTCTGTATGCCTTGGAATTTACCTCTAACCTGTGCATTAACTTCTCCAAGAGTTTTATGTTTTATGTCGGCAATGATAGGGACAATGGAAGGAAATTAGTCACCATTCTTAGCTACAAGTTTGAAGCACTCCCCTTGAAGTACTTAGGGTTTCCTCTCAGTGATAGGAGGCTTTCTAAAAATGATTGACATAAGGTGGTGGAGAAGATGGAGCTTCAGCTTGCTGGTTGGAATGGGAAACATCTTTGGATAGAGGGTCTCCTTACCCTTATCAACGCAGTTCTTTCTGTCATTCCCTCCTACTATTTGGCCTTCTACTTTAACCCTTCTTGGGCCCTCAAACACATATACGACATTTAGAGTTCTTTCTAATGGAAAGGAGCTGATGGTTATTCCGGGTCTTACTTTCTTACCAGTTGGGGAGTAGCGTGCAAATCTAAGGATCAAGGAGGGTTATGAGCTTTGAACCTTAGGGACTTCAAGAAAGCCATGTTGGGCAAGTGGTAGTGGAGACTCCAAAATGAACAGGGTGATTACTAGTTCAAAGTCATTAGGGATATATATTTTCGTCAGTTTCGGGTAAAGTTTCACCTTTTTGGGAGGGAGTTTACAGAATAGCTTCTCTGTATTAGTGTGGTACTAGATTACTGTTGGGAGACTGACGTAATATCAAATTTTGGACGGATTACTAGGTAGATGATATCAGCATTGACACCCTTTTTGTGGACCTTTTTTTAACTTAGCTTGTATTGTTCACTCTCTAGTCATCTTCAATGTTGGGGCTCTATCATGGCTAATCAAATACCACATATATATCCCTCCTAACTTGGAGTCGCAACTGCAAAACCTTTATTATATCTTGGGTTTCTTCACTACTAGCAACACTAGAGACTTTTCTTACTGTAAGTGGAGATCATTAGGAATCTTCACAATGAAGTCCTTTTACAGATTTATGAATGCTGGAGGAGTAGTCTGCCCAATTACTTCGTCTTTTTGGAAATCTCCAGTTCCATTGAAGACCGGGATCTTCATGTGGCTTTCTATCAAGGATAGGCTTCTCACGAGAGTCCATCTTCGCCGCAGGAAGCATCCAGGCATCATAGATCGATCTTGTATCCTTTGTGAGCATTGGAGAGAGGATGTCAATTATTTGCTCGTGCATTGCCCCTTTCCTAAGTGTGTTTGGAAGGAAATTTAAGGACCGATTGCTTCTGAGGGGCCACGAGGAATCCCTTCATTCTCTTTGGAACGTTTGGAGGAGGTGTGTTAAACAGCCGCTAAGATGTGCTTGGGAATTTCTTGCTATGTGTGTATGCTGGTGTATTTGGAAGGAGAGAAATGGCCAAGCTAAGGAATCTAAGGCTGGTGTTGTTTGGAAGTCCATCCTATCTTCGGCGAAAGATTGGTCGACTGATTTATTAGCTAAGTTCATGTTGAAGATTAATTCGGTCCTTTGTAATCTCTTTTAAGATTGTAATTTCTCTTTTACTATTTTAATAATAGCTTGGGGGAATGGCTTAACCCCCCTCCTCTCTCCCTCAGAGAGAATATGCTTAAATAAAATAAAGAGGATTAGAATGTTATATTTTAGATTAATGGTTACAACGGACGTTCGATAAACTTCTAACATTTGATGCCCCTAGGAGTTTTAGAATGTGCTGATTTTTTGTGGGTGTTCTATCTAAGATAAGGTGCTTATGCTCACAAAAAATCAGCACATTCTAAAACTCCTAAGGACTTCAAATGGGTGACTGCCCATTTCGTCGAAATAGGCTAGTAGCTCATTTCCCATTTCCTATATATATATATATATATATATATATATATATATATATATATATATATATATATATATATATATATATATATATATATATATATATATATATATATATATATAGATAGAGAGAGAGAGAGAGAGAGAGAGAGAGAGAGAGAGAGAGAGAGAGAGAGGGCTGTTACGTTGAGCTGTGAGCTGCGGTAGGAGAAAATGAGTTGCGGGTATTTTGACCCCCCTAGAAGTTTTGGAATTTGATGAAATTTGGTGAGGGTGTTATTTAGGGTAAGATGATCATCCTCACCAATTTTCATCAAATTCCAAAACTTCTAGGGGGGTCAAATGGTCGAAGTAAAATATGCAGATTTTAACGATGACTGCGGACGACAGATTTTGCTTCGACCATTTGACCCCCCTAGAAGTTTTGGAATTTGATGAAAATTGGTGAGGGTGATCATCTTACCCTAGACAACACCCTCACCAAATTTCATCAAATTCCAAAACTCTTAGGGGGGGCAAAATGCCCGCAACTCACTTTCTAAACCGGCAGCTCACATTTTACTGTAACATTCATCTCTCTCTCTCTCTCTCTCTCTCTCTATATATATATATATATATATATATATATATATATATATATATATATATATATATATATATATATATATATATATATAGGGATGATTGGGTGTGGTGTGTGCTGCGGGCATAAAATGTGGTGTGACTGTCATCCGTCGGATTTTAGTCGATCCAATGGCATCCTAAATGGCCTAAACCCCTGTAATAACGTGATACAGATGGATGATGAACTTTAAAAGTAAAACATCACAACAAACAAATGAGCCTCGCGATTACTGCAGCTGCTACAATAACCAAAATACTCATTTGTCCTGTTGTGAAGTTTTACCTTTACACCTCACTCTCGTTTATCTTCTCTGGTGTTGTTTGCGACTGACTTTTACGTGGGAAGCATCTTCTTCTTCGGTGATTGGATCTCCTCCCTGATTGTCCACCCATCCCCGATCGGTGAACCCCACCCAGCCCCGACCGGATCCTCCCAAACCTTCCTCCATCTTCGGCATCTCCTCCCTGACTATCCTCTACCTAGCCCGATCGGTAACCGCACCCAACCCCGACCTTCCTCCATCTTTGGTAGCCACTAACCACCGATCACCTAACGACACCGCTCGCAGCCGGCCACCACATTCCGCTGCCGTAGACCACGGTGGCCAGCGGCAATGGGAGGTGCTGGTTGGCGCCTTGGCGGCAGCGTTCGGTGGTGAACTGTGGTCGGGAGTGGTGGTGGGACCGTGGGAGCTCCCTTGGGTTCATCCCATGGCCCATAGTCCTGACACTCCCTTCCGGCAGTGGCTCTTCCACCACGACCGGTGAATCACACCTATCCCCGGTTGTCCTCCGCTCCCGTGATCCACCCCGACCATCCTCTTTCGGCACCCAGTCCCGACCAGTGATTTGCACCCATCCCCGACCGGTAGGCACCCCTGCGATGAGGGCGAAGTTTTTGTCGTGTTGTGAAACAGTGATCACAATAATTTTTTGTCGTGTTGTGCAACTTTCACTTTATAGTGCTGGCAGTCCACTGTTTTATCAAATGCAATCGAACGCCCAAAAATTGCTGCACATATATTATAAGCAGCTCACAGTGATCGCGATAGTTTTTTGTTGTGTTGTGAAACTTTCACTTTACAGTGCTGGCAACCCACTGTTTGATCAAATGCAATCGGATGCCCAAAAATTACAGTGTATATATTATAGGCAGCGCACAACGCAACCTATCATGCCTATATAGGTAGCAACGACGCTGCACCTCTCACTTGTTTACCTCTATAAGTTTTGGAATTTGATGAAATTTGGTGAGGGTGTTGTCTAGGGTAAGATGATCATCCTCACCAATTTTCATCAAATTCCAAAACTTCTAGGGGGGTCAAGTGGTCAAAGCAAAATCTGTAGATTTTAACGGTGACTGCGGACGACTGATTTTGCTTCGACCATTTAACCCAATGTTATTAAAACCGGACCAACCGGTCCGGACCGGGAACCGGCGAAGCGGTAGGGAAATCGGTCTGTATGCGATATGAACCGGTGTTGGAAAACGAACCGATATTGAACCGTCGGGCCGGGCGGTTTTAAGTATAAATCGGACCAGGTCGGGCGGTTTTAGGTATAAACGAATCTTTTTTTTTTTTGGTGCACAAATGCTCTCTCTGGGTTTGACTGTGTTTGTTGGGCCGATGAATCGGACCGGACCGACCGGCTGAATAGAACCGGTACACAAACCGGTTTGTCCTCCGGTTCGGTTCTGACAACATTGATTTGACCCCCTCGAAGTTTTAGAATTTGATGAAAATTGGTGAGGATGATCATCTTACCCTAGACAACACCCTCACCAAATTTCATCAAATTCCAAAACTTTTAGGATGGTAAAACAATGCCTGAGGTGCAACAACGACGCTGCACCTCAGGTCCAGCATCCCTTTTCCCTATATATATATATATATATATATATATATATATATATATATATATATATATATATATATATATATATAGCGAATGCATCAGACGGCTACGGTGCGACACCGCACGGCGGGCGCACGCCACATTTTATCATCTCTCTCTCTCTCTCTCTCTCTATATATATATATATATATATATATATATATATTCTTATAAGATATTTGAACTCAATACTTGAAGAGCCTTGAAGTTCCTTAATGGATCTTAATTTTTGTAGCTATTTCATGATCAAGGAATGGTTTGAGTGATTGTTTATTAGAAAGATATTTTGGATTTTACCTAACAATGTACCAAGATTGTGCCTTGCAACAAATATGATTTATTCGGGTGCGGTGCGGGGGGTGCTGCACCAAGAAGGAAGAAAACCAGCATTCGATGCAAGTTCTCGGTGCTCTTGGCTATCACCGTGAAGATGGATCAATGCTGTACTGAATCTCTCTTGCCCAGTCCCTTTCGAAGAGATCCAGCGAGAAACATTGAGTGCATTTCTTTTTCTGTTTTTTTTTAGATTTATCTTGATCTCTGCCTTCTAATATTTGAAGTTTGGTTTCCTTGGATCACTAAACCTTCTTTTTATTCTATATATAGGGTCCCGATCGGGTGAGAAACCTCTTATATGCAAAACCTTGTGCGAAACCAACCTAGAGGTTTCAGAATTTGATGAAATTTGGTAGGCATGCTACCTATGCCAAGTTGATCATCCTTACCAAAATTCATTGAATTCTAAAACCTTTAGAGGCATCAAATGTTAGAAGACTTACCGACCGTTCATAAAAACCATTAATTTGATTAGCCTAGAGGTTTTGGAATTTGATGAATTTTGGTGAGGATGATCAACTTGCAATAGGTAGCATGCCTACCAAGTTTCATCAAATTCTGAAACCTCTAGGTTCGTTTCACACAAGGTTTCGCATGTAAGAGGTTTCTCATCAGATCGGGACCCTATATATATATATATGGGGGCGGGGAGGCTGCACCCGAGGGTCAGCAACAACGCTGCACCGCCCCCTTGTTTTACCTACCTAGAAGTTTTGGAATTGGATGAAATTTGGTGAGGGTGTTGTCTAGGGTAAGGTGATCATCCTCATAAATTTTCATCAAATTCCAAAACTTCTAGGGGGGTCAAATGGTCGAAGCAAAATCAGCCGTCCGCAGTCACCGTTAAAATCTGCAGATTTTGCTTCGACCATTTGACCCCCCTAGAAGTTTTGGAATTTGATGAAAATTTGTGAGGATGATCATCTTACCCTAGACAACATCCTCACCAAATTTCATCAAATTCCAAAACTTCTAGATAGGTAAACAATACTTGAGGTGCAGCGTTGTTGCTGCACCTCGGGTGCAGGCTCCCCGTCCCCTATATATATATATATATATATATATATATATATATATATATATATATATATATATATATATATATATATATATATATATATATATATATATATATATATATATATATATATATATATAGGCGTGTTAGGATGCGGCGTGCGGTGCGTGCGGCGTCACACCGCAGCCGTCTGATGCAGCGCTGCGGTGCGTGTGATGCACGCAGCGGTGCATCAAACGGCTGCGGTGCGACACCGCACGCCGTATTTTAACATTTCTTTCTCTCTCTCTCTCTCTCTCTCTCTATATATATATATATATATATATATATATATATATATATATATATATATATATAGGGGCATGCTATAATGCGGCATGCGGTAAGTGTGGCACCGTACCACAACCGTCTGATGCACCGCAGCGTGCACGCGATGCACACAGCGGGTGCATCAGATGGCTGCGGTATGGTGCCGCACTTACCGCATGCCGCATTATAGCATGCCCCTATATATATATATATATATATATATATATATATATATATATATATATATATATATATATATATATATATATATATATATGAGGGCTGGGTTCCTATGACATGTCATAGGGAGTACCCTATGACATATGGTGAATTAGTAATGCTAGAATGTTTAGAATGTGCTGAATTTTTTTGAGGGTGATCACCTTACCTTAGATAGAATGTCCACAAAAAATCAAAGCATGCTAAACCTTGTTGGGGTATCAAATGCTAGAAGCTTTATCGGCCATCCATTTTAACCGTTAAATTGAAATCATATTTGATGCCTCTAGAAGTTTTAGAATGAGCCGATTTTTTGCGGGGGTCCTATCTAAGATAGGTTGATCATCCTCATAAAAATTCAGAACATTCTAAATATTCTAGGGTTACTAACTCACCATATGTCATAGGGTACTCCCTGTGACATGTCATAGGAACTCATTTCCCTATATATATATATATATATATATATATATATATATATATAGAGTTTGGTTCACCTGCGGGACGTCCCGCACCGGCGAAATGCGGGACAAAATTTGAGCCATCCGATTGCGGCCGAGGTTAACGCACGGCTAACGTGCGGCGAGCCGGGGGGCGTATGGTCCGTTCGATCGCCGGATCCAACGAACGGGATTCACCCGGACCGTATGAAAATCGCTGTTACTGTGGCCGCCATAGTACCAGCGATTTTCGGTGTCCGGGTGAATCCTGTTCGTTGGATCGGGCGATCGAACGGACCGTACGCCTCCCGGATTGCCGCACGTTAATCCCGGCCGCAATTGGACGGGTCATATTTTGTCCCGCATTTCGTCGGGTGTGAGACGTCCAACAGGTGAACCAAACTCTCTCTCTCTCTCTCTCTATATATATATATATATATATATATATATATATAGAAATGCTAAAATGCGGCGTGCGGTGCGTGCGGCGTCGCACCGCAGCCGTCTGATGCACCGATGCGTGCATCGCGTGCACCGCAGCGGTGCATCAGACGGCTGCGGTGCGGGGCCGCACGCATATATATATATATATATATATATATATATATATATATATATATATATATATATATATATATATATATATATATAGAGAGAGAGAGAGAGAGAGAGAGAGAGAGAGAGAGAGAGAGAGAGAGAACCGATTGTGGGCATTGAAATTAGCCCACTGGTCAAACCCGATTTGCACACGTAAAATTTGGCCCACACAACGGCCCACATGCGCAACTCGGCCCACACACAACGGCCCGCATGCAACTCGGCCCATACACAACGGCCCGCATGCGAAATTGGGCCCACACACAAACGGCCCGCATGCGAACTCGGTCCGCGTGCAAACTCAAATCGCGTGCCGTGGCCCAACTCAAAGCAAACGGGTCCCACTGGACCCGCAACATGAACACAAAGAGGGGGGCCCACCGGCCCCCCTTCTTGAAAACCGTGCCCCCCTCCCCATGGGGAGGTGGGGCCGGCCATTAAGGAAAAGAAAAGAAAGAAAAAAAAGAAAAAAAGAAAATAAAAAGAGAAGAAAAGAAAAGAAAAGAAAAAAAAATCAAAACCGCCTCGATGCGGGGGAGGTGGCGTGGACGTCTACGCAGTCGTAGATCCGCGACGATCCCTCGATCCAACGGACAAGATGACGTTGTGTCGCCATCCGATCCAAAAGTGCAAAAAAAATAACAACTCAATCTTCAAAGATCGAGTCACATCTAGCCCGTAACCACCCCAACTAAAAAGGAGAGGATCGAGTTTGTTTCCCCAAATAAAGGAACAATATCTTGATGGTTATGGGGGGAGATATCGGATGAAACAAAAAGATTTCAGCCATATCTCCCCCAACCGCCCCCTTTTGCCTATAAATAGAAGGGGTTGGGGAAGGCACAAAGGGTCCAAAAGCCGAAGACGAAAGAGTTCCGCAAGAGAAGCTCCAACGCTCGAAGACCGAAGGCTTCACGAGGCACGGCAAGCACGTCCTACGGGAATGCTTGGCCCTTCAAGTCCTCATCAACGTGAAGACCTTGCACTCGAAGATCAAAGCTTCGACTCCTCGCACGAAGAAGAAAGCTTGGAGAAGAAGACCCGGAGTTGTCATCACCTCGACTGCTCTAACGATCTTCATCAGCTCCGAAGACGCCATAAGCAAAGGCCGGAGAAGAAGATCGAAGCCGACAACACCCGTCGTCTTTAACAAAGGCATCAACTCCTTGCACGAAGAAGAAAGCCGGGAGAAGAAGGCCTGAAGCCGGTGCTACCCCTGCCGTCTTCGTCAACAAAAGCCGACGCTACAACCGTCGTGCTGAAGTCGGTGCTACCCCCGCCGTCTTCATCAACAAAAGCCGATGCTACAACCGTCGCGCGGAGATCGGTGCTACCCCCGCCGTCTTCATCAACAAAAGCCGACGCTACAACCGTCGCACGAAGATCGGCACTACCCCCGCCGAAAAAACAAGCCGACGCGTCGAGGAAGCCGGAGGAATAAAGAAGCCTTGAAGAAGTAGCCATCGCCGTTCGAGAAGAAGATCGAGTCGAAGCTAAAGCCAAAGCCGACGCAAGAAGCCAAAGCAAACGCACCGGTAAAGCCCGCGCTAAAGCAACGCACGTGCCAAAGCCAAGCAACTACGACGGTCACGAGCAAAGCACCGCACGTTCTAGCCGATACGACGCGAAGTCCGGAAGAACTAAAGCATCGCAAGCCTCTACCCGCCTACATTCAAGCGCAAGCGCCAAAGCAAAGCAAACGCCAGAGCCACGCCAAAGCTACGCCAAAGCCGAAAGCTAAAGCCAAAGCTGACGCCAAAAACACGATCGACGCCGCGAACCGACGATCAAGGACGCCGAGGTCGAGCAAGGATCGAGGAAGACACGAAGACCGAGGAACGAAGCCCAAAACCTCCCTAGCCGAGAAAGCGCGAAGCACGGATGGGACAAAATCAACGGCGGAAACTCCTTAGCCTCTCAAAAACCCTCACCCTGTAAAGACCTCTGTCCTGGGCAACCCCTTCAGAGCTCTCGCACGAATACCACGTGGAGACGCGGATCAAAGGGACCCTCCAGAGGATCTCTCCCACAATCTCCTGATCAAACACACGCCGCACCCGGGCTCGCCATCCCCGAGCCACCCGGGTCCCGGCGCACTCTGTAATCTCGTGTGATCCGCAATAAAGACGACCCGCATCTTTTTCCGCGCTCACAGATTTCTGGCACGCCCGGTGGGACATCCTCTCCTTTCATCCGTACGTTTGAAAGAGTTGCTTTAAGTTCGCCATGGCCGGGACGAACGATGATACGTTTGTTCCAACAAGCCTTTCACCTATCGCCGAGTCTCCACTACTCCAACAAGGCGATCCAGAAAACCCGGAGGATTATGTGCCCCTGGTAGTACGCGTCTATACTCGGCGTACTCAAACTCTTGCGGACTTCTTCACGCCAGAAACTGCTGCTGAAGGTGCTCGCCAAATCACCAATTAGGCCTTAGTGCATGAAGAAACAAGCCTCGATCCTGGAATCCAAGTCCAGAAATTTAGGGAGGTCCAGCCCCAACCCCGAGCCCGTTCGGGTTCTCCAGCGGACTTTGCACCTCCTTTGCCGGGGGCAAACGTCCGTCATCAAGCAGAGGCAAGTCGGCGCGACTACGTCTCCGTCGAGGACGGCGACGATGCAGGCATGCAGCATCGAGACGTCCTGCGTCATCATCCTACGTCCGCTCTTCAGCTCCAAGTCATGCAAATGGGTGAACATATGGCGCAAATCACCCGACTAATGGAAGAAAAGGATCGTCACATCAATACCTTGCTTCAAAGGCTAAGTGCGAGGGATGCTACGGCATTCAGCCAACCCCCTGCTTCTCCAGTAGCTGCTCCAGCCCCGTCTCCAACTCCTGCTCCTGCAGAAGTTGGCCCGGCAATGCTAGCAACTACTCCTGCACTTTCCTCAGCTCCCGTGCCAGTCTCGGTGGCCGCGCAACCTTCGATGGCAGCAACGATGAATGCCCAGCAAATACAAGCACTGGTGGCAGACATGATGCGTTCCCACGGCGGCAGTCTACCTCCAATCACAGCAGCATACTCAAAGCCTTACACCATAAGGATCCAACAGCTGCGCTTCCCTACCGGGTTCCATCCACCAAAATTCCAGCACTTCGACGGGAAGGGCAATCCAAGGCAACACATTGCTCACTTTGTCGAAACTTGCAACAACGCTGGCACATACGGCTACGAGATGGTGAAACAGTTCGTTCGCACCCTCAAAGGAAATGCTTTTGACTGGTATGTTGATCTTCCCCCAGGATCCATTGACAGCTGGGATCAGATGGAAAGAGAATTCCTCAATCGCTTCTACAGCACTCGGCGCATTGTTAGCATGACCGAGCTTACTGCCGTCAAGCAAAGGAAGGACGAATCAGTAATCGACTACATCGATCGATGGAGGAATCTCGCCCTGAATTCACGAGACCGCTTGTCTGAAGACTCGGCTATCGAGATGTGTACCCAAGGTATACACTGGGGCTTACTTTACATCCTTAAGGGGATCAAGCCGCGGTCCTTCGAAGAACTCACAACTCGAGCTCACGACATGGAACTCAGCTTAGCAAATCGCGGGGACTCAAAGGCCAAAGACTTCTTGAAGGTGGAAAAGAAAGATAAACCACCGGCGCCCAAATCAAAGCAAGCTAACGTCGCCAACATCGCATCGGCCTCCAAGCCACTCAAAATCAGCGGTAAGTCGGATCAGGAAAAAGGAGCCGCCTCCACCCCAAAGACAGTCGAGAATGACTCTTGAAGAGCTTGAGGCCAAAGAATATCCCTTTCCAGACTCGGAAGTCTCCTCCATGTTTGATCAGCTGCTACAAGAGAAGATGATCGAGCTTCCTCCTTCAAAAAGGCCCGAACAGATGCATCGTGTCAACGATCCACTCTTCTGCAAATACCATCGAGTGGTTAGCCATCCTATCGAGAAATGTTTCGTCTTCAAAGAAAAGATCATGACACTCGCAAAGCAAGGAAAAATTGAGATCGACTCCGGCGACGTTGCAACAGCAAACATGACGTCCATCACCTTCGGTTCGTTTCAACCAGTACTCGTTGCTGCACACCAGAGAAGGCCCAAGTTGCGCATCAATCGCCAGAGACCAATTACAAAGTTAGCTCCACGATGGAAAGTCTCGAGGCGACAACGGTACGCCCCTACGCTCGCTGAGGAAGAAACGTCACTACCCTGGGGGCAATCGTCGTCTACATCGGCGTCTCGCCCGAACAAAGCCATGTCCCAACAAATTCTCCAGACAAGATACGAGCAAGGAGACCCGGAGGTCGGTCTGTTAGGCCAGCCCTCAGGTAAATTCGACTACTATGTCCTTTACTCCAAACCTTCGCCTGTCTCAATGGAAGAAATCAAACCCACCGGCTGGGGATCAGAAGATGAGCCAGTGGAGTCTCCAAACGAGTAAGTCTCCCCGACCCATGAAGAACCTGCAGCTGCCACTCCAAACCCTCACCTTAGTGAGGGAGAATCCACTGACGAAGACGCATGGCCATGGATCATGCTACCTCGTAGGCGAAGGCCATGGACGGCAAGAAGTCGCAAGCTAGATCGGGTAACAAGAATACTTCCTGAACGAAGGACTTACAAGAAGAAAAGTAAAGCTCCAAGGAAGCAAGCATTCAAAGTACCACCAGCAGATCCTGATGATCTCCTCTTGCAAAACACTTCGGAGCCGGCAACGTTACAAGAATTCTTCCCCGATTACTTCCTCCCAGCTGATCAGCAACACGAAGCCTCCTGTTGCATGGTTGAGATCCACATGGCGCCGAAAGAAGAAGATAGGATCAAGTCTTCTAAAGAAAGCAACACCGACGACGAGGAGGATAATTCCGACAAAGATAGTGCTGCTGCTTACGATGAGGCAATCTTACACTTGCCACTCATAGAAGCACTACACCTCCCAAAGAAGGCTCGCCTAGCAATGACCGAGGCCCTGACAAATCCAGACAGCTACAAAAGAAAGAAGAAAGACGCCAAGGAAGACAAAACTATTGTCTCTTGCAACGCAGCAATAACTTTCTCGGACGAAGATCTGCAGCTCGGAGCACGACTGCACAATCGACCTGTCTATGTCTCGGGATACATCAACAAGAAGCCGGTAAATCGAATCCTGTTGGATTGCGGCTCCGCTGTCAACATCATGCCCATCCAAACAATGCGGCAACTCGGCATTACCACCGACCAACTTTCACAAAGCCAGCTGGTCATTCAAGGGTTCAACCAAGGCGGACAGTCCACCATAGGAATCATTCGTTTAAAACTCTCCATCAGCCAGCTTGACACGACAGTTCTATTCCATGTCATTGACTGTCAGATATCATATCGCCTCTTGCTAGGAAGACCGTGGCTACATGAAAACGGTGTCGTAGTTTCCACCTGGCACCAATGCCTCAAGTACTATGAGGAGGGCCTGGAGAAATGCATCATTGCAGATGACAAACCATTCAATGAGGCCGAAGCACACCTCGCTGATGCCAAATTCTACCAAGCAAAGGACCTCGTTGCAGAAGTCCTTCCAGCTCGCTAAAGCTCCACGAACTCAGAAAGCTAAAAGGATGGAGCAGGATGAAATTCTGCCAACTCCAAATCCAGTGCCACCATCTAAGGCGATACCCGAAGTCAAAGAAGTGCTAGTGCCAAGACGAAGGATGCGCATCAGCTCCAAGCCAAGATCCATGCAGCATACTCCGTTGCCTGTCCAAACTATGCCAGTTCTGCGCCTTATGCCTCAGTGGCTGCGCAAACATGAATCACCATCTTTTGCCCCGCCAAAAGAAATGGTTCAGCCGCTATCAGAGGCTAATGTCATCACTCTGCAAGAGATGACACTGCCACTACCCAGCCTGGGGCAAGCTTCAAGTCCGCCAAAACCTATCGATTCCTTCAAATCTAGCCAACTCACATTCAAGCCAAAAGGAAGCTGGGGGCAAAATGCCGCCAAGCTGCTGTTCAAAGCTGGCTACGACAAAGACAGTACCGCACAGATAAGTACGCTCCCGCCAATTCCAATACCACACGGGATGACCAAGACTCGAGCCCGTCTCCTTCAAAGCGGCGAACAAATCCCACCAAATCGGCAAGGCATCGGCTCTCGTCAAACCCCGATGGTCATCAAGATCATAGGAGAGAAGACCTTCACCTCTAACTACATTGAGATGAAGTTGGTAGAGGAAGCAGAAGAAGGATCGTCAGCCTCCGATGCACGCTCCACCAATGTCATTCATCCCGCTACAAAGGGCACCAAAAGAAGGCGATATCGAGCTCGACGTTGGACCATACCTCAGAAGCAAAAGAAGAGCATCAAAAACCAGGCAAGTCAAAATCCCGTATCAGAATTAAAAAGACTTGGGCCAATCAGACAAGTAAAGCGAAGGTCAGTATTCGACCGTTTGGGAAAGTCACCTACTGAGGTGAGAAATAACGTTCCCACCCTCCCACCCATATCATTCTTTCAAACTGACGACGTCACCGATATCATTCTGGTCTCTGTTAATCATATCACAATTTCCGACACTCCAATCGACGCTACTTCTACTTCGGACGACGAGTTGCCAGACGCCCCGCCAGTCCTCGAAGAAGGGGGCAATCTACCGTCGACGATTTGAAGGAAATCAACTTGGGAACGCATGAGGATCCTCGGCCTACATTCGTAAGTGCACTTCTGACACCCGAAGAGGAGGCTGCATACATCAAGCTACTCCAAGAATACAGAGATGTCTTCGCATGGTCCTACAAGGAAATGCTGGGACTTGACCCCAAGATTGCAGTACACCAGCTCGCTGTCAGACATGGAGCTAGCGCCATCAAGCAAGGACAAAGACGATACCGGCTGGAACTAGTACCGCAAATAGAAGGCGAAGTCAACAAGCTCATTGAAGCCGGCTTTATCCGAGAAGTTAAATATCCAACGTGGATCTCCAGCGTGGTCCCAGTCAAGAAGAAGAACGGCCAGATCAGAGTATGCGTGGACTTCAGGGACTTAAACAATGCATGCCCTAAAGATGACTTCCCACTGCCAATCACAGAACTGATGGTGGATGCGACAACTGGCCACGAAGCACTAACCTTCATGGATGGATCTTCAGGCTACAACCAGATCCGTATGGCCCCCAGAGATGAATAGCTTACGGCATTCCGCACGCCAAAAGGGATCTACTGCTACAAAGTCATGCCTTTCGGCTTGAAAAATGCAGGAGCTACCTACCAACGAGCCATGCAAAATTTTTTTGACGATATTCTTCATCAGAATGTGGAATGCTACGTTGACGACCTCGTGGTAAAATCAAGACAAAAGGCAGCGCATCTTCAAGACCTCGAGCTGATCTTCAAACGGCTTCGCAGGTATCAGCTCCGCATGAACCCGCTTAAATGCGCATTTGGAGTCTCCTCGGGTAAGTTTCTCGGCTTTGTCGTACGACATCGAGGCATCGAGATAGATTAATCGAAAATAGATGCTATTCTCAATATGCCAATCCCAAAAACGGTGAGGGACCTTAGAGGTCTCCAGGGCCATTTGGCATATATCAGGAGATTTATCGCCAACTTAGCTGGAAAGTGTAGGCCCTTCAGTCGCCTCATGAAGAAAGGAGCACCATTCAAGTGGGATGAAGCTTGTCAGGAAGCTCTCCAACATATCAGAAATTACTTACTCAAGCCTCCAGTTCTGACAGCACCAGTTCAAGGAAAGCCCTTGGTTCTCTACATCAGTGCCTAGGAGCAGTCCTTGGGGGCACTCCTGGCTCAAGACAATGAGCTAGGCAAGGAAACAACATGCTACTATTTGAGCCGCACTCTCATCGGCGCGGAGCTAAACTACTCCCCGATTGAGAAGGTCTGCCTGGCGCCTAAGAAGCACTGACACTGGTACGGGGACTCGGGTACGACACGACACGGGTTCGCCGACACGGCAAATCCTAAAAAATGAGGACACGGGTACGGCGGGGACACGGCAAAATAAATGAATATTTTTAAATTTATATTTTATGTATGTTTGCAATTCATATATATTTCAATAACCGAAAAAGCCTCATAGAAAACAACTAAAATAAAAATTTAATACATATTGAATCGCTATCGTTAGTTACATCCAGCCCGATCGGTAAATCGCAAACATCTCTAAATGGTATGGAAAATAACGGTTGTGTTTCAGTTTTGACTTCAACCTATCTGAAACCTCAGAGGGTAAGATAAGTTAAAGTCAAACCTGAATCGTAACCGTCCATCATAACCATCCTGACAAGTGAATCACACTCAGGCCCAAATGGCATGCAAAAGAATGGCTGCGATTCAGTTTTGGCTTCAACCTATCTGATTCTCTGAGGTTATAATCTCAGAGGATCAAATAGGTTGAAGCCAAAATTGAATCACCATAGCTTATAACCCGACCCTATATCGAACAGTCCATCAACCCGCAGTGTCCCGAGTGTCCGACGAGTGTCCGAGGAGTGTCCGGCGAGTGTCTGAGGAGTGTCTGACCGTGTCCGGTTCCCAGAAGCACGTAGGACACGGCACATGCGTGTCCGGTGCGTGTCCGGCGAGTGTCCGACGAGTGTCGGTGTCCGACACGGGTACGGGAGGCCTGGGGAAGTGTCCATGCTTTCTAGCCTGGCGCTCATCTTCGCTACAAAGAAGCTGCGACACTACATGTTAGCTCACGCCATCAGACTCATCTCAAAAGCCGACCCACTCAAATACATCATGTCGAGACCAGTGCTCTCCGGACGTTTGGCCAAGTGGGCTTTACTCCTCCTTGAGTTTGACATCACCTTCGTCCCTCGTAAAGCGGTCAAAGGTCAAGCTCTCGCGGACTTCCTGGCAGAATACCCCCTTCCAGCAGAATGGGAGCTATCGGAAGGTCTCCCAGACGAAGAAGTATTCTGCATCGACATCGCCCCTTCTTGGAAAATGTTCTTCGATGGTGCGGCAAGGCAAGACGTGGCAGGAGCAGGGGTTATCTTCGTCACGCCAAACGACGAAATACTCCCTTTCTCATTTCTACTATCAGAACCATGTTCCAACAATAGGGCAGAATATCAAGCCTTGATTATTGGCCTCGAACTCGCCAATGATATGAAACTTCAAGGACTCGAAGTTTTCGGCGACTCTCAACTCGTCATTCAGCAAATATTGGGAGCATACGAAGTCAACAAAGAAGATCTCGTGCCATTACATCTGCGAGCTATGAAACTCCTTGGTACGCTAAAAAATGCTTCAATCCAACATGTTCCCAGAAACCTTAATCAGCAGGCTGATGCGCTCGCAAATTTAGCGGCTACACTTCCGTTCCCAGAAAGAAGCCAACTCAGCATCCCTGTCTGTAAGAGGATGGTGATCACCGAGGAGGACCTCCCTATGGGAATCCCAGACCAAGTCAATGCAGTACACGTTCTCCTAACTGACGAGTTAGATTGGAGACAACCGTTCATAGACTTTCTGGTCCACGGGAAGCTCCCTGAAGATCCAAAGCGTAAGGTCGACATTTGCCGGCGGTCTCTGAAATTCTTCCACTTCAACGAGTTGTACCGTCGAAGCTACGATGGTGCGCTCCTGAGGTGTCTTGCAAAAGAAGAAGCGGAAACAGCACTAGAAGAAGTCCATGCCGGGATCTGTGGCTCACATCAGTCCGGTCCAAAGCTTCACTTCCGTATCAGGCGGATGGGGTACTACTGGCTCACTATGATTAAGGACTCCCTCGAGTTTGCAAAAAAATGCCACACTTGCCAGTTGCATGGCGACTACATCCGTCAGTCTCCGGAACCTCTGCATCCAACCATCGCATTATGGCCCTTCGATGGATGGGGACTCGACATTGTCGGTCCGCTACCCAAGTCATCCAAGCAACATCTTTACATCCTGGCGGCAACAGATTACTTCTCCAAGTGGGCTGAGGCAGTACCATTGCGAGAAGTTACCAGGCACTCTGTTATCAACTTCATCCAGAATGACATCATCTTCCTGTACGGCATCCCTCGCTATATCGTTACGGACAACGGAAAACAATTCAAGAATGCCGCGGTCAGCCAGTTTTGTGCCAAATTCGATATCAAACAAAGGTGTTCAACCATGTACAACGCCTCGGCCAACGGTCTAGCTGAAGCTTTCAACAAAACACTCTGCAAACTTTTGGAGAAAGTCGTCTCAAAATCAAAGAAAGACTGGCATGAACGCATGGGCGAAGCACTATGGGCATATCGCACCTCTTTTCGCACGCCAATACAGGCAACTCCGTACTCACTGGTATACGGAGTAGAAGCTGTCCTCCCGCTTGAGCTCCAGATCCCGTCACTCATGATAGCCATCCAGGAAGGCCTCGTCAACGGCGACAACGCCCAACTTCGCCTAGCAGAGTTGGAAGCCCTGGATGAAAAGCGCCTCGAAGCCCAGCAACGCCTGGAATGCTATCAAGCCAGGTTGACCCGAGCCTTCAACAAAAGAATTCGCCCTCGATCCTTTCAAATAGGAGAATTGGTGCTGGCAGTTAAACGCCCCATCATTCTTTCGCATCGAGGAGGAAAGAAGTTCGACGCCAAGTGGGATGGACTGCACGCTGTCAAAGAGGTCTACTCCAACGGTGCATATCTTCTCACCACGCCAGAAGGGCTTACACTCGGCCCTATCAATGGCAAGTACCTCAAAAGGTACTACGCCTAAAAGCAGGGCTACACTCCTTGCAAAAAAAAAAAAAAAAGGAACTACGTGTGACTTGATCCCTCTCAGTAGGGTACGTAGTCAGCCTGTAAAGGTTCAGTCCAAACAAAAAAACACAACAACCAAACGCTGCCATTCCAGAAAACAAGTCTAGAAAATAGATGCATGATATTAAGTTATCACCAAACGAAGGAAAGCAAAACTACGAGTCTATCCAGTAGAAATGACAAGAAAGAAAAGGAAATGCGACAATGCTAGTAAAGCGAGTTAAATTCTTTAAGACGTTGGAGCAGCTTGCCGCCAGTAACCTCCATGCGCTGCAGCTCCGAAGACCGAGAAGCTACCCGCTCCCGATGCGTCGCCAGCTCAATACGTTTCTTTGCGAGATCTGCTCCAGAAGATTTCTCGATCGTCTCAGCTTTCTCAAAAGATGCGCGAGCAGCCTCTAGCTTCTTCCGCGCCCGAACAAGGCTCGCAGTGGCAAGTACATGCTGCTCTCCAAGACGACGCTCCTCGTCCTCGGCCTTTGCTAATACCAAAGAAAGGTCATCCTCCATCGAAGCCCATTTCAAGCGATGAGGTTCACTGTCCGCCAAGAAAGCACGCATCCGTGCCTCAAACAAAGAGCCATCTACCTGGAAGGCCGCCAGACTCTTGCAAAACTCAGGCCCCTCGAGGACCCACCAGCCATTCAAAGCATCAACACCATCCTCCTGAAAGGGTGCGAGCGTCGCCTGGATATACTTCCGACAGCTCTCCAAAAGAAGCACAGAAAGAAGGCCTCGCGAACTGCACTTTCGCCTGTCAGCCCCTGAGGGCACAGGCAAGGTGGGTTCCGGTCCTGAAGACTCAAGTGCAGGAACCGCCTCCTGAACCATCGCCGTAATAATAGTCAGCGGTACCACCGGAGCCAAAGGAGAAGCTATAGGCAAACCTTCCGACGGAACGACTGTGGGAGTAATCTCTGCCGGAATACCGGGTCTAACCGGAGGAGTCTGTTCTCTCCCTACACTGGAGACCTCATCCTCCTCCCCAAAGCCCAACTGCTCCATGTCAATATCGTCCAGGTTGACAGCACTGCCGGCAAAACCTGCTCCGCACGCTCCCAAAAGCTCCAAGTTATCCCCAGGTACATCCAGCCCGCCACTCTCAATCAACGTCGCTCTGATGGGAGAGCATTCATGCCCAACACCCTTGGGGGCAGACTCGCAATCCAATCCAGCAGAACCTGCCAAAATGAGAATTAAACAACTCAGCCAACGGAAAAGGATTACAAGCAAAGAAATTCATGAGCAACTAGAAGCAAGAGATACCTGCGGCGTCCGATGAAGCTACCCCAGAAAGAGGGATTACCTCATCGGCAAAAAGCCCTGGCTCTCCCTCTCGAGCTGGCTCTGCCTCATTAGTGTCATCCAAAGCGGCCTCATACAAGAGATCCAGCTTCCTTCTCTTGGGAGAAGCACGCCCACTCCAAGAAGTCTGAGTCTCAGGAAGACTCCGAATCTTGGTAGACGGAGCCATCTCGACTTCTTGCACAGAAAGAGAAGCCCGGGAAGTGCTCTCTCGATGACCACAAGATCTCTCCGATCGTCGCTCCTCGGACCAAAGACGGCGATCCTCTGACCCCGCCAAAGAGTCAAAAGAAAAGTCAGCCCGCTCGCTGCTAGCAAGGACGTCCAGTGGAAGGCTAGCCAGGAAGGGAAGCACTGACTCGTTGACCCAGCAGTGATACTCAGGAGTTGCAGCATCCTTTCCGCCCGACTTGATCCCCGGTGAGAAAATACATCCAGTAAATCGATCATAAAGTGCTCCCCAGAGGCGGTACGCTTCCTGCGGAGTGTAACGTGATTGCATGCGCAAAGGAGTCCCTGGCAACTCCTGGCGGAAACCCTGCTGCCGAGCAAACTGGTGGGGAGAGTACCGTGCCACCTCCACTGTATCCCCACGACGCCAAACGAGATACCCGGGCCTGCAACTCACCATACTCCAGTACAAGTTCTCGGGCATTTCCGCCCCATCACATACCAAGGATCTTGTAGAAGGTACAAGTGCATTCTCCGATACAAATTCAAAGTCAGAAGGGCCCATACGTCTCAACCACTCTCGGGCACTGGGCTTCGGACGCTCCCATGCGTAATAAGCGTTCATCACACCTCCCACACAAGGAAGAAAGGGCACCGAGGTCGAAGGTCCACGCGCTGCAAAGATCCCCTTCGGAAAGTGGAGTCCAATCCAACCATAGAGGTAATGCAGGGGGCAAAAGGAACTGGCCTTGCCTACTTCCCCTCTTGCATTATTCGCACTCGATAGACTCCAGTATGTTCCACTAAGCCCTTGGTACAACGAGCAGAGGATCGCCGACGCCAGGTTAAGAAACTCTCCATTCACCATCTGAGCAGCTGCGAGGAAGGTCCCAGGGCGTATCACATCCCCATTCCAGGGCAGAGCAAAGCGGCAAAGAAAAAGTACCAACCCCGCTGACCAGTAAGCAGCACGCCAGGCATCGCTGCATTCCTCAAGTCCCAAAACCTCCCAGGGATGTTGCGCCCCGGCCATGGAGCACCACTCTTTCCTCAGAGATTCAATCGGTCGCCGGAAAGTGCCAGGCGCCGGTCTCTTTGACGATGCATACCTCCACATCGGGTGACTCGAAGGGGGGGCGTGGCGATATTCTTCTCGAAACCAGAATTCCACCCAAGCTGAGTGGAGTACTCGATCTGACTGCTCACGTGCTGCTATAATAGCGTATGCCTTAAAAAGCAAAGACAGAAGTCAGGAGACTCGTCTGGATCCGTCAAGACTTCTAAAGAAGGAACCTCCTCCTGATAGTAGCTCCGAACTTCTGGACATCCAGAGATAATATGCACGTCACGAAGGGTGATCCCGATTTCTCCAGCTCCGGTCAAAAAAGTACTAGTCTCAGGGGACCACTGCTCGCAAAGGGCCCGATACATACCGTCTGGTCGACTGTACTCCCAACAAGCCGGCTCCACAAACCTCGCCAGACGCTCCATCCCTGGCTCTGCCTCCAACGCGCCAGACAGCTCTCTCATCTAGTCCCGAAAACCTCCCAGATATGTGATATCTCCACGCGGTTGAATCTCCACACCCCATCGCGTACGGCGGGAGCATATCTTCAAGGCAACAACGGGGACCGGAACCGATTCCTCGCCAGTGTGGTGGAACGGCAACCCCAAACTCGGTCGAACGATCTGCCGCGAAGATCCTTCATCAGTAAGGATGCGCTCCCCAAGTTTCAGCACGCGACAAGAACCGTCGGCTACGCCGTCCTCACAAACTCGCTCATGCGTCGAAAGTTGAAGTACTGACAGTCTGGCCTCCTGTCTCGAAGCACGGTGGTTGAAGACTTGCGCAAAAGGGAAACGAAGATGCGTACTCCCGTGGGAGACCGCATCGACGATCCAGCCAGAACTCGGAAAACTCTCGTAGCGCCGAGACCTGAAAAAAAAAAAGAGAGGGAAGAAGACAAAGCTCAAGTCAGATAGCAAGAAAAGTACAAGACGAATACAAGGAAAAGCGTCAAAAAGAAAAAAAAAAGGGGCCTCGACTAAAAAGCCGCAGACCCATGAGCAAAATAAGGAAACGGGGGGGGGGGGGGGCCGCCTAAGCAAGAAGGGCGCCGACCTCATGAGTAAATGAAGAAAAACGATGGGGGGGCCTAAGCAAAAAGCCGCAGGCCCCCTGAGTAAATAAAGGAAAAAAGAGGGGGGCCACGGCAAAAAGCCGCGACCCCCTCTCTCCTGTTAAAAGTCGCAAGGGGGGGGTTGCTGCCGGCCTCGACCAGCGCCGGCCACTGCTGCATCGGCCCCCGCGCGCCGGTGCCGCACCGGCCCCCGCGCCGCCGCGCGACGGTGCTGCACCAGCCCCCGCGCCGCTGCTGCACCGGCCCCTGCGCCGCCGCTGCTGCACCGGCCCCCGCGCTCCCGCACGCCGCTGCTGCACCGGCCCCCGCGCCCGCCCGCGCGCCGCTGCTACACCGGCCCCCGCGCCCGCCCCGGCCCGCTCCCTCCGGCGCGCGCCGGCCACCGCAGCCCAGCACTGCCGCTGCCGCGCCATGCGAACCAGAAGAAGAAGAAGAAGAAGAAGAAGAAGAAGAAGAAGAAGAAGAAGAAGCAGAAGCAGAAGAAGAAGGAGGAGGAGGAGGAGGAGGAGGAGGAGGAAGAGGAGGATCACCTCGCCTGCGACCCTCCGCCCTCCGCGATCCGACGATCTCCTCTCCTTCTCGAGCTCCATGGCGTGACCATCTTCATCCTCCGCGTCATCTTCGCGAAGCAGGAAACCCTAGCAAGAGCTCTCGTCTCCAAGCCGCCGGGAATCGTCAACAATGAAGAGAAACGAAAAACGGGGGTCCTTATAAAGACCTAATCCCACACGAATACGCGGCTCAAGTCCAAGCGCTACGCGTTTCCCGCGGGCGCACTCAAACTTGAGGGGGCATTTGTGGGCATTGAAATTAGCCCACGGGTCAAACCCGATTTGCACACGTAAAATTTGACCCACACACAACGGCCCACATGCGCAACTCGGCCCACACACAACGGCCCGCATGCAACTCGGCCCATACACGACCCGCATGCGAAATTGGGCCCACACACAAACGGCCCGCATGTGAACTCGGTCCGCGTGCAAACTCAAATCGCGCGCCGTGGCCCAACTCAAAACAAACGGGTCCCACTGGACCCGCAACCCGAACACAAAGATGGGGGCCCACCGGCCCCCCCTTCTTGAAAACCGTGCCCCCCTCCCCATGGGGAGGTGGGGCCGGCCATTAAGGAAAAGAAAAGAAAGAAAAAAAAGAAAAAAAGAAAAGAAAAAGAGAAGAAAAGAAAAGAAAAGAAAAAAAAATCAAAACCGCCTCGATGCGGGGGAGGTGGCGTGGACGTCTACGCAGCCGTAGATCCGCGACGATCCCTCGATCCAACGGACAAGATGACGTTGTGTCGCCATCCGATCCAAAAGTGCAAAAAAAATAACAACTCAATCTTCAAAGATCGAGTCACATCTAGCCCGTAACCACCCCAACTAAAAAGGAGAGGATCGAGTTTGTTTCCCCAAATAAAGGAACAATATCTTGATGGTTATGGGGGGAGATATCGGATGAAACAAAAAGATTTCAGCCATATCTCCCCCAACCGCCCCCTTTTGCCTATAAATAGAAGGGGTTGGGGAAGGCACAAAGGGTCCAAAAGCCGAAGACGAAAGAGTTCCGCAAGAGAAGCTCCAACGCTCGAAGACCGAAGGCTTCACGAGGCACGGCAAGCACGTCCTACGGGAATGCTTGGCCCTTCAAGTCCTCATCAACGTGAAGACCTTGCACTCGAAGATCAAAGCTTCGACTCCTCGCACGAAGAAGAAAGCTTGGAGAAGAAGACCCGGAGTTGTCATCACCTCGACTGCTCCAACGATCTTCATCAGCTCCGAAGACGCCATAAGCAAAGGCCGGAGAAGAAGATCGAAGCCGACAACACCCGTCGTCTTTAACAAAGGCATCAACTCCTTGCACGAAGAAGAAAGCCGGGAGAAGAAGGCCTGAAGCCGGTGCTACCCCTGCCGTCTTCGTCAACAAAAGCCGACGCTACAACCGTCGTGCTGAAGTCGGTGCTACCCCCGCCGTCTTCATCAACAAAAGCCGACACTACAACCGTCACACGGAGATCGGTGCTACCCCCGCCGTCTTCATCAACAAAAGCCGACGCTACAACCGTCGCACGAAGATCGGCGCTACCCCCGCCGAAAAAACAAGCCGATGCCACAACCGTCGAGGAAGCCGGAGGAATAAAGAAGCCTTGAAGAAGTAGCCATCGCCGTTCGAGAAGAAGATCGAGTCGAAGCTAAAGCCAAAGCCGACGCAAGAAGCCAAAGCAAACGCACCGGTAAAGCCCGCGCTAAAGCAACGCACGTGCCAAAGCCAAGCAACTACGACGGTCACGAGCAAAGCACCGCACGTTCTAGCCGATACGACGCGAAGTCCGGAAGAACTAAAGCATCGCAAGCCTCTACCCGCCTACGTTCAAGCGCAAGCGCCAAAGCAAAGCAAACGCCAGAGCCACGCCAAAGCTACGCCAAAGCCGAAAGCTAAAGCCAAAGCTGACGCCAAAAACACGATCGACGCCGCGAACCGACGATCAAGGACGCCGAGGTCGAGCAAGGATCGAGGAATACACGAAGACCGAGGAACGAAGCCCAAAACCTCCCTAGCCGAGAAAGCGCGAAGCACGGACGGAACAAAATCAACGGCGGAAACTCCTTAGCCTCTCAAAAACCCTCACCCTGTAAAGACCTCTGTCCTGGGCAACCCCTTCAGAGCTCTCGCACGAATACCACGTGGAGACGCGGATCAAAGGGACCCTCCAGAGGATCTCTCCCACAATCTCCTGATCAAACACACGCCGCACCCGGGCTCGCCATCCCCGAGCCACCCGGGTCCCGGCGCACTCTGTAATCTCGTGTGATCCGCAATAAAGACGACCCGCATCTTTTTCCGCGCTCACACCGATCTCATGCGATATGCTGGTTGATGCGATAATGCGATACTCAGCCCGAGCCGTCCGATCGGCGTGAATCGAACAGCACAAATCCTTTCCGCCCCGGCTCAAAGGTGTAGCCTTTCGATCAAATGATCGAACGGATGAGATCCGTGGGAAACATTCGAATATGACAAAAAATCATGATAACTATGACATGATTTTTTGTCCTATTCGAATGTGTCCCACGGATCTCATCCGTTCGATCGAATATCATTCGATCGAACGGCTACACCTTGGAGCCGGGGCGGAAAGGATTTGTGCTGTTCGATGCACACCGATCGGACGGTTCGGGTTGAGTATCGCATTATCGCATCAACCAGCATATCGCATTAGATCGGTTTTTATATATATATATATATATATATATATATATATATATATATATATATATATATATATATATATATATATATATATGTATAGGGTCAGGTTCAATGGACACTGTTTTTGCACTTAAATTTTTACACCGATTTTCAAATCAACTAGATAGAGGTTTCATAATTTCTTGATATTTTGTGAGCATAATCACCTTTACTTAGATAGCACGTCCACAAAAAATCAGCACATTCTAAAGCCTCCAAGTACATCAAAACTAAAAGGCTTTATCAACCGTCCATTTTAATCGATAATTTGAAGAGCACATTTAATAAGTCTAGAGGCTTTAGAATGTGCTGATTTTTTGTAGATGTGTTATCTAAAACAAGATGATTATGCTCACAAAAAATCAAAAAATTCTGAAACCTCTATCAAATGGTTTGAAAATCGGTGTAAAAAATTGAGTGCAAAAACAGTGTCCATTGAACCTGACCCATATATATATATATATATATATATGGGAATAGGGAACATGGTCCTCCCGACCACCCAACACGCTAGTCCTCCCTTCAATTTGGGTGCCACATGACAATTTTTAACCATATTTCTTTTTATGGATGGTCAATCCACTCTACTTAGATCAAGATTTAAAAAATAAATTCTAAATTAAAAACTTAAAACAACCCGATCAACGGTCGACAAATTTAACGGTAAACTGTAGCGTGCAAATAGCCCTTGCTATGGTTAATTTTAAAATGCCACTTGGCATGTTTTTTTTTTCAAATTTTTTTTCATGATCATTGTTAGGAGGGATGTACCCAACTTGACCAACCCCTAACCCTGGTTAAAAAGTGCCATGTGGCACTCAAATTGAAGGGATGACTAGCGTGTTGGGTGGTCGGGAGGACCGTGTTCCCTATTCCCTATATATATATATATATATATATATATATATATATATATATATATATATAGGGAGGGATACTCTTACTCATGGCTCTTACTCATATAGTTACCTATGATCCGGGCCGTCCATTAGATTCTGACGTATGGTTCGGATTAGATGGAGAGTTAAAACAATGGTGTCCGCATTAAATACCTGTATTAAAAGCCCGTATTAAAAGCCCACATTTAATGCGGACACCATTGCTTTAACTCCCCATCTAATCCGAACCGTACGTCGGGATCTAATGGACGGCCCGGATCATAGGTAACTATATCAGTAAGAGGCCATGAGTAAGAGTATCCCTCCCCTTATATATATATATATATATATATATATATATATATATATATGGGAAATGTGTTCCTATGACATGTCATAGGGAGTACCCTATGACATATGGTGAGTTAGTAACCCTAGAATATTTAGAATGTTCTGAATTTTTATGAGGATGATCATCCTATCTTAGGTAGGAACCCTGCAAAAAATTGGCTCATTCTAAAACTTCTAGAGGCATCAAATATGATTTTCAATTTAACGGTTAAAATGGATGGCCGATAAAGTTTCTAGCATTTGATGCCCCAACAAGTTTTAGAATGCTTTGATTTTTTGTGGACATTCTATCTAATGTAAGGTGATCGCCCTCAAAAAAATTCAGCACATTCTAAACACTCTAGCATTACTAATTCACCATATGTCATAGGGTACTCCCTATGACATGTCATAGGAACCCAGCCCTATACTTAGGTGTGGTTCGCGGTCCGCAGCCGTCCGATGCACCGGTCGCGTGCATCTGATGCATGGAGTGGTGCATCGGATGACTGCGGACCGCGGACCTTACGGACCATAGACTGCACCTAAGCATATATATATATATATATATATATATATATATATATATATATATATATATATATATATATATATATATATATATATATATATATATATATATATATAGGGGCATGCTATGCAGCAGCATGCGATAAGTGCGACACCGCACTGCAGCCGTCTAATGCACGCGCTGCGTGCATCGCATGCACGCAGCAGTGCATCAGATGGCAGCGGTGCGATGCCGCACTTACCTCTTGCCGCACTATAGCATCTCTCTCTCTCTCTCTCTCAATATATATATATATATATATATATATATAGGGATGATACACTGCACTATATCTTATTAAGTGGCTAAAACAGCAACTAAGTGGGGCTAATCAGTCATTAGACAACCACTCACTGTGGCCCTGTGGGAATTGGAGTTTTCAAGCCCAGGGATATAAGTACTAAAAGTATTATATAGTACTTATAATAATTTTATATTGTTTTGCCAGTCTCAACCCCAGATAAAGGAGGGTTTTAATGACTGCCTAAAGCCTAAAGACAGTCATTAAAACCCTAGCCCTTGCCTTAATGACCTAAAACGTTAACTAAACTTGCTGTTAATTCTTATTTTAATGACATCAATCTGGCCCTAGCCCTTGAAGGGCCAGCCCACTAGAACAAAGACCTTGCCTGGTTTTACCCCAACCATACCCTGGTCTTGCCCTTTGACATGCCTATTTAAAACATTTCCTCATGTTCCTTCTTAATCTTTTCCTTCACTGACAGTGTTCCTATTGCTCAACAATTTCACTACTCTTTTTTCCCTTTGACTCATTTCAGGCTGGCTTACCTAATTTTCCTTGTCACTTTTTACTTAAATGCCTTAATCTTGGCTGCAAGCCATATTAGAAATTGGATTTATTGAATGAAAGTAAGTGGATCATAGTTTAAGAACTGATTAATTGGTTCCCGTTTATCAACTTGGTGTCAAGTGTGAACCCTCTGTTTGTTAGTGCCGAATTCATGGACAAGGAAATTATATGCAAGCGTTGCGTGCTGTGAAACCTAGAAATCTTGTTAAAAAATGGAAGGTGAATCGTATGGTTTATGTTTTTTAATCTTATGCAACAGGGAGGAACCTTCCAATATTCTCCTGTAGTTGGACGGCGCCAAGAAGAAGTATTGTCAAAGTTTGATATGGGAACTGACCTGCATGTTTATGTACACATTATAAGAGCTAATCTCACAAATACACTAGATAAAACATGGAGTAGATGAAACTTGGGCAAAGTTGTTTCTCAGTAGTTTTTTTGGTCAACTCTTAATTGGCTGCATTTACTTCAGAAGACCTGGTCTGCTTATTCTTGTTGTTCACCCTCAACTAGTAATCTGCTATACACTAGCTTTTTTTGAAGCGACTTCTATTTTAATGCTGGTACCTACTCTTCTGCAGCTACTTGACATGCTGGAATTCATCCCCTCTCATGTGGCGGTATGTTTTTCTTTTCGTCATAATTAGAGCAATTCTTGCTGATTCTTCTGTCACAAAATCACAGAATATAACTACTAATGGTTTTCTTGGATGCCCATATGTTGGACAATTGTGATCACGTGATAGTCACCGCCATACTATACTAGCACAAACACAACCTAAAAAATACATTTATAATTGACATCCAAATCAAGGCGTAACAAATATACTCAATTACAACATAATCAAAGCCCAAAATTGGCAGGTGGTCTTAAAATAGCAACTACTAAACACTAAACGTGTATGAAAAGAAATAAAGGGGCTAAACAAAAACAACAGAAGGTCCCTACAGCAGGTTATATTGAAAACAGTAAAATAACCCATACTTACATTTATGCAAGGGAACCCATTATCTTATATTGACCGAGAAATTAGTTGCTCAAATTGAAGTAGTATCCTTTGTTTGAAGTTGACAGATTCGTTTTGTCACAAGTACGCACTTGCTTTTTTCTTCCCTTCAGAAATTGGTGTCATCTTCTTTCCAAATTGCCTGCATAATTGTTTCCACATCCTGCTAATTTTATACCTTTTCTTTATATTTTACCAAGTTTTTCTGAAATAGCAGAATCCAAGAACACTCTCTCCAACACCTTTTAAGCTAAAGGAAAATAGATAAACACATGTGGTGCTATTCCCCCTGTACTGTTCATATAACAACATGTATCAAGAAATGTCATCCTTATAACATAAATTTTCTTGGTAATTCTGACCCATGCTCATACAGAAAAATATTGCTTAAACCATGACCCTTCTTAGCACAGTAGGTGTTCTGGGCTGCATAGTTGTCTGAAAAGTCAACCGCTGCATAGGAGTTCTTCAATAAACATTTGTTACAGAGAAATATGAATTAAACCATGACCCTTAACACAAAATAGGAGTTGTGGACTGCATAGTTGTTGGAAGAGTCAACCACTGCATAGTTCTTCAATAAACATTTCTTTCATAGCACGGATTCCTTTTCAAGATGGAATTGAAGATGATTGAAAATGAATCATCACTTCGAATTTAATCCTTTTTAGTTTTGCTTTAAAGAAAATTGCAAATAAACTGATCTCTTCGTTTCTACTGCTCATTTTTCTATTAGCCTTTCAGAGTTAGTGATCAATGAAACTTTCTTTGATGCAGGTGGTATTTGACCATGATGGTGAGTTATATGTCATGAAATGTTTTTATTTGGTATCTTGTATTCTATTTGATTCTCATCATTATAATATGTTTTTAAAATAAAATTATCTTTGTTGGAAGTGTAGATACAATCCTTTCATCTTATGTTCATCACCTCCATTTTAACTAGTGAAACATCTATAACTGCTCTTCATTTGTATTATTACTTGGTGCACTTTCAATTACTTTTATTAAAAGTAAACTTTGACTTGCTTGTGACTCGATTGACTTGATTCTTCGATATTAACTTTTTATTATCGAATAAGTATCCTTGAGTGCGTAAACATTGATTCCAATTGAGGTATAATTCAGTTAATACAAGGATTGTCAATACAGATACTTGATGTTGCAGGAGCAATATAGCATCCATAGGACACTTAAATGCCTTAATTTTTTAGTCATAGTAGCTAGCTGGAGGCCCGTTAGGTGTCGTTAGGAAGTAGTGTTTAGTTGTTTATTAGTATAGTGGTCTCAAGCCTTATTTATTTTTTCATTATTGTCTATAAATTTTCATAGTTTTTCCATCACTTGAGGACTTTATGGTAACCTGGGTTGAAGTAGTAGGTTTTTTGGTCAAATGGGTAGAAAGTTATTTAAGGAAAGAGTTTATTGGAAGATAAGGATCAACTGGCCTACTTCGCATAACGGGGATTTAAATCCGCACTAATTGTTGAAAGTAAGGAGGATACATATGGAAATTTATTTGGATATATCTTCCATGATTGAGCGGGAGAAATTGGATATCTTTAAACTACCTTGGACATAATGGTTTGGCCTATCTTCTCATTTTGCAATCCAGATTTGACCTCTTTTCTATTGGATGCCATTCTTGAGGTATTTCAAACGTAGAAGACTGGGAAAAAGGTAGAATTTTCCTACTTGTCATGTCTCTTGTTGAATATCAACCAAAGCCCTAAAGACACAGTAGAGTTGGAGAAAGAGAAGCCTCAAGAGGATGATGTCCATCTACTCCATCTGTCATGTCACAAGTTATAGTTTTTCCCCAAAACTCAATGTGTGAATGTTATCTTTTAGCTTTTGCTCTGTAAAAAATCATATGGTTTGTGGTTCTTGAGGAAAAATAAAAATATTGATATCTAATACTGATTTTAACCATATTTGATCCGCGCTATGAGTCTATGACATTGAGCAGCATATTTATGACATTAAAGCCTAATTATCTCCAAGATTCCAAAGAGCTCACCTCCTGACACATTTCCTAAAAAGTTACTTTAACCTCTATTAATTGCTCTGCAATATATAGGTTATAACAAGAATGAGCTAGAAAACTGAACAAGTAATTAATCATATTCAATTAGGTTTAGAATAGGTATACAACATGCATTATTTAAACCTAGAATTATGTTGGATGTTGGAAATAGAGAAAACTATATGCCTTAAATACTAAGTAACTAGAAAATTGGGATTCATGTTAATGCTACTTACATGGTCTTTAAAAAACTGAGGTGTCTGAAATCTTCAGTTGACATCTTCGAATAGAAAATTTTCTCTAATTGGGATTTCAAATCCAAAAGTACTAATGTTGAAACTGATAAAAATAATTGGACCTACATATAGTTTTTCATGCTATCATATAGCTAACTACGACACTAATACCGAATGCCAACCTAAACCAATTATCTGTGGAGGCACTTTAAGTTAATAAAGGTCTAGAACAGAACTGATAATCACCGGGCCAGTAATTGCTCTTATTTTATTGTATTTCACCCAGGGACTCATATAACACCCTTCTTAGCTCATAGGCAATGGTACTCTTTCCAGATAGGGCAAAAGTATAAAAATAAAAAACAAATACCATAGTGTATAATGTCATATCTCGTTTTAAACTTCCTTTAGCATTAGATTAGATCAGATGTCAAATAGTTTCTTATCTAAACTTACTAGATTAATCACATGACTTTCATATTTAAATAAAATCATGACAAAGCATTTGCATGTTCATGTGAGAAGACGATAAATCTCGCTAGAACATGACATATTCAATCAAATCAATTCTTGGAAAAGTAAAAGGAATACATTTTTTTTTTTTCAGATATCGAATCAAACCAAATCAATTAATCAGATTTCATGGTTTGAGATTATTTGAAATACATGTGGTCCAAGAATCATGAGTGGGTATGCGGTCATCACAAAGCATTGCGTGGTTTGAAGTCAAACCCAATCAACTTCATGTTTGACTGCACAACTCATTGTCCTACCACACAATTCACCGATTTGTTTTTTACCGCCGGAATTGTGTACCACTTGAATTGTGCGACCGCACAATATCACGTGTAGCCGTACATTGAGTTGTGCGGTCGGCGGTCGCACAACTTAATTTGTGTTGTTCCAATGACTATATTTTGCTACCACCCCCAACTTCCTCTCCTTCATATCCTATATATCTTACCCCACCCCGATTTCACCCCATAACTCATCTTACTCACTTCAATTTCCCTATCATCCATCTCTATTCTCGATCTTCTCCATGGATTTTGTGAGTGCTATAGGCTCATCTTCTTGTGATTACCCTCTTAGGCCTTCAAGGTCAAATGATCCGGGTTGAAAGTGTGGACACTAGAAAAGTCCGTCTAAGAAGCTCATCATATTTGTGATTTGTGCCGCTATGCTAGTAAGGGCGGCATAACATGACATAAGCTACACTTGATGCAGCCACCCAAGGGTAATGCAAGAGAATGCCCTAGGGCAACAATAGAAATCAGAGAAGATATTATGATGCATAGGTGCAGACGATCGCTAGACAACGGATCTGTACCCGCCGTCACTGCATGTGTATGTACACCACCTATTACTCCGACAAGGAGTTTGAATGGGAGGAGTTAGATGATATTGGTGATGAGGAGAAAGAGGAGACCTCTCCACCTCCTTCATCACCAAAGCAACCAAGGAGGAATCAAAAGAAGATGGCTCGACGCTCGAGGCAGAGGATTAGTACTTTTCTTTTTGTTGTTGAATCATGTACTTTCTTTAGTGAATGTAGTTTGATTTTTAAAATGAGTTCATTAATATTTTTAAAATTTTTTAGTAAATGAAGTAGTCTAATGGACTTGTTTTTCTTCATAAATCTATTTTTTTAATTTTAAACAAGCAACACAACAATGAAAAGTAAAAAATAGCACAACCGGATATGAAATCGCACAATCGTCTATGCGATCAGAGAAAATATTTTTATGCGTTTACATATCACATTTGACAATATTGAATCTCTTACAACTAAACATATGTAATAAACTCTTATTACGTTGGTAACTATTTTCTCGACTAAACACTAATTGAATAGATAATTACTTTCCTAATTGCAGGATTCCCAGCAAATAGGGCAATATTTTCTTCTCTTTCTTCTTCTTCCTTTCTTTTTCTTCCCTCTTCTTCCTCTTCCTTTCGTGGTTCTACCGTTCTACTGAACACATTCGCTTCCTTAAATAGTCTCCTAGGCCGGTTGTAAGGCTACGTCGGTTGGTTAAATCAATTTGGCTAGGTCGGTTGCATCCTTATTTCTGAATCCTTATCTACATTTCTTCCTTATTTCCATTGACTACTATTTAAGTAAGCTAGTACCAATTTTCAATCTGCACCTCCCAAAACCCAAAAAGTAGGCCAACAATAATTCTCATTGTTCAACTCGATTTCAAAAAGCTATTGCCGTTTTACATCGAGCTTACAATGAAGAAACACGAAATCCTGCAACTAATCTAAACTACAATGTCAGGATCAATTTAAATGTAAAAAGTGACCTATCACATTGGTAACCTCATAGCAGATTGCGAATAAAAGTTGGTGATGTATCTTATCCAAACAAATAGCATAAATGCAGCTCGGCTGCTGAATACACTATACAATAAGACTGTTTTACTGATACAAATTCAATTTTGCGTTGGTGCTTATTTTCACCAGATTTTCTTTTACTGCTCTAGACTTGGAACGATGCCTTCTTGGTGTGGCCAGAAGCTATTTCAAAATTTGAGGTGGTTCCAGGGGAAAAGGCCTTGTCTTCAATTTGTTCAAAGATGACCGTAGTACTGGTTTCTTTCAAGTGCTACTACCTACGTGCTGAATTTCACAGCCTTCTATTACAACGTATATCGAACATCTGTTTTGTTGGCGAAATTTGTTTGTGCAAACCGACTTGGTGCGGTTTGTGTAACCTATGAGTTAGGACAATGTGCGCATTCACAACCCATTGAAGACTTCAATATTGTAGCAAAGTATCATCTTTAGATTAGATTGACTAGCTCGCACACCCACTCGTGCATGTACCACGTTGTAAATCCACTGGGGTGTAAAAGGTTTAGTGTGTGTTGTTTGCGAAAATCGTTTCATCACTTTGCGTGTGATTTTATTGTTGTCACTTTCATGCTTTTCGAGGTTTGTGCCTATTCAAGATGTTTTTCTATTCAAAATTTTTGTTTGATGGAGTTTTCAGTTTTCTTGGATTGCAAAATGCAGTTTTGGCGGATTTATGGTTTCGCCCTTGAGGTCTCAATAGTCAGAATTTTTTCTAAGTGCTGGGAGCATACAGTTCACTATTAGGTCCGGACCGTGACTGAGGGGTCCGGACTGTGGACTATAGCAGGGGGTTTTGTTGAGTCTTAGGTCCGGACTGGGGCTAGGATCGTGGAACTTGCGACGGTCCGAACCACGACTTAAGTGGTTCGGACCGTGACTTGGGCCAAGCTGAAAATCAGCCCTGCTGATTTTTAGCCCTTAGATGGCTAAATCTAATGGCTGATATTCCTTGGGTGAGACATGTTATATAAGGGTTGGTTCTCTCTTAGGTCATGAAGGTTTGGAGGAGATTTTGGAGGCTAGATCTAAGAGAGGATCCCTTTGTCCCCTCCACCTTCGCTCGAGATTTTCATCTAGTCCAAGTGGGAATCGCCTCTGCATCCTTTGGAGACATTTGTGCATTTCCTACAAGGCTTCGATTTGGTCCAGACGGATTTCATTTTAGAACACTTTGGTTTCCCATCCCTCTTGTGATGGATGTGCTTGTGGGTTGAATCCCTTTCCCTTTGGTTCCGATTCTTTCAGAACCATCCTTGAAATCTCATGTGTATTGGGTTGCTCTTGTGAAGGGAGTGAAAAAAATCCCTCGCTGCGTCTTGAGGGTCCCCCCATAGGGAATTAGGGGCGAAATTCTTGGAGGGTTCCCACCGTTGTGGATTCGGTGGGGTGGAATCCTTGGGTCCATCCTTGGGGAATAAGGTGGTTAGTACCTCATGTGGATTGAGTACTTGTAATGTGCATTTGCACGTTGGGTGTGAAGCTAGTGATGCTTAGGAGGCCGAGGTGAAATGACAAGCAGTTTAAGCAAAGGAGGTTGCGGGGGATTGCTTGCGACAGTCGCGGAGCGTCGGGCTGAACAACACTGTGGAATGCTTGTTCGTGTGAAGCATCAGAGTTGGGTTGTGAATCAACGTAGATCTATCGGGGTAACTCTCTGGATTCTTGTACCTTTGCCTTTCTAGCGAATCACTTGCACCTCTGGGGTCATGGTCCTGACGTTGTTTTTCCCTTCAGGGTTTCCATGTAAAAAATATCGCTACGGGCTTTACTTTAATACTTAAGCCTTGTATGTTTTATTCCTGAGCATGTAGCTTGCCTCCTAGGTCCTCACTTGTGCTCGTGCCTTTGAGAGGAGAGGAGAGCACCTCCCTTTGCATCTAACAGAATAATCTTTAAAAGAGCGAATTGTTAGCGAGCGAACTAAAAAGATTTAAAGGGGTAACCCATCAGCTTGTATGCATTGTGTTGCAAGGGCAGACGATCGAGTGTGAAAATTTTATTAGGTCGAGTGTTCCCTCCATACTTTGGGAACCTCCCTATTGGATCACTGCTAGTAGGGAATTTCACCTTCCTCCTGCATCAGTGCAACCCCCCTATTCAATGAACAAAGATGGAAACCTATAGTATATATCCAAAACTGGTACATGAACATGATCTACATGAGGTTCAACCTTATTATGAGAAATGTGACCTATTGCACAATGTGTTTTTAAATCTTATAACATACACGTACTCCCATACTAGGGAAGGATGGTGGTGTTATCATCTGAAATGGGTAATGTTGGCCAGTATTTTACTATCCTTCAAGGAATGAAATTTTCTCTTATGTTTTAATATCCCATTCAGGTTAAAAATTCTGTCATTGGAGAAGATTGACAATGATCATTTGAGTAGTTGACAAAAGGATAATAAAATGAGCTTAGCAAACTGTCACCTTGAATCGTGGACCTTTTGTTGATCGTCTACAATTACATCAGTTCGAAGTTATATATGATGCTTTACCTTATATCAAGTCCATAACGCAACATATAAGTTTTGGGTAATTAAAAAATCTCAATTGTCCTTCATGAACAACATACAGGGTTGAGAATGTACAAGACCACAATTGTTCTTCTTGAACTTGATGAAAAGCTCATATTTCGATTTAGGTAGACAACCTCGAAGGATATAATTTAGCATTCAGTTAATTTTATTTCTGCATGATAGTCCTTTTTGATGTAAAAAAGGGTCTTTTCTGGCACTTTACTGCATGGAACATCTTAATGAAAACACATTAATATTTCTCTCGGCTTTGTAATGGCAACTAGAATTATAAATTTCGCTCTTTTATTTAAATTTGTTTAGCGTCGTGGATGTTGCAGGTGTCCTGATATGGTTTGATGGGCATAATTGCAAATTAAGATACCTCGTTTATATTTTCAATTGAAAGATCTGCATTCTGTTACCCTTGACAGTCCCCTGTGAAATTGCATTTGTAATATGACCTAGACCGTTGCTCCTGGAATCAAGGGATTATTTGAGGAGTGGGTAGCTTAAGTCTGAGAGATTTCATGTGACATTTGTGTGATCAAACTTTTCTTTTCAGGCGTTCCATTTGGTCATACTACTGGCATGCCATCCAAAGAATCTTACATGGCAAAAGGTAAGATTTACCCTGTCCCAAATCTAACAGAGTGGCGGAGATGCATATTGTTATGTGATATTAGCAGCTGGCTACAAGTCTATGACAAGTTTGATTCTGAGTATTCCCTACATATGCTCAACTGACAAACTTGTAGAGTTGTTAAAAATAAAATACATTCATAAACATGGATTTTTTTCTTTCTAATATGGGTTTAAGAAGTTATTAGATTAGTTCAGAAGCTGATAATACTAGAACAACCATATTTCCAGAAGTCACAAGACCACTTTTAACTGACCTCTTCGAATTGTCCTGTGTGATAAGTCTTTGCTTAGCATTATGCAGTTTGCTCCCATTTCACCTGATAGGAGCGTTTTTCTTCTCCTAGTTACCCAGTACCCCTAGGAAGAAAATCACTTCAAATCCCTACTAATGTTAAAAAACATGTAAAATAATACTAGATTTGACAAGGAACTTTCATGATAGTACTTTTGTGCAACCTACTATCTATCCTCTTATTCACAAGATCCTGGTCATATTTCCATGTGATGTGGAGTAGATTTTCATACACGACTTCCAAGATGCAGGATTGACGCACACAGCCCATCGCAGATGGGGCCTAGTTATCTTGATGTATTATTTTATTATTTACTTAGTATTTTTGGAGTATCTAATTAAGGTAATTCCAAGACTTGGTGTGCAAGTCAAGTTATGTTTTAATAGTCCCATTGGATGTAGCCATGTAGGGATGCTTGGCATGTAATAAGATGGTCATTTAAACACCCTTGGACTCTCTGTTATGATCATTGAATGAATTAATTAAAATTATGTTTGCAATGGTGTTCCCGATGAAAGCATGCCAACATCGCTTGGTGGTGAAGCCTCACAGAATTCTAGGTGGTGAAGCCTAGGATATTCTTCTCCCTCTATATCGCTTCTCAATCTCTCAAATCCCTTGTGTGAGGCGTGTGTGCAAAAGAAAGAATTCCCACGTGATTGAAGTGCCCTCGACATCCTCGTGATTCCCCTCCGCGGGAGAAAACGAAGAAGACGAAGAGAAAGGATATCATATCTCGCCCTCTCTAACTTTCTCTCTCTCCTCTTGCCTTTGCAAGACCGCACCCCAGCATCCCTCACCTCTCTTGTCTCTGCCTTCTGTATTGAAAGGATGCTCAGGTAAGATCGTGCGCCCTCCTGGTTCGTGACAAAAGAATACAACCGTCTTCTGTTTGCTGAGGGCACCCCTTTCGTGATTCCATGTTGCTGAGGGCATCCCATTACTCTTGGTTGTCTAGATCAGTCCCAATTGTTGCAATCTTCCAAGGGCAGCCTGACTTCCCGATTGCTGAGGGCACTCCCCTATGCACTACTATTTTTCCGAGGGCACCCCGATTAGTCTTTTTGTTTATTCGAGCCCTTCTCATGGATTGTTCGCTTGCTCAAAAATTGCGCAAGGTGATATTTTTTCATGTGTAATCATCTATTTGGTATGAATTGAGGATGCTTTATTTAATTCCATGGGACCCTCTGTTTGTATCACCATTTTTTCCCCCTTTCTCAATGAGCTATCCTGCTGTAGGAGCATCCATAGGGTACCTTAAATGTGTAAAAAGTAATAAAAAATAGTTACTTGGTGTTCCTTTGATTATAAAATATTTTGCAGCTATTTTTGAATTTTCTATCAGCTACTTAGGGCTTATTGTAATATTGGGAGAAGGGGAGTGCCTTTGGTCATTTAGGTAGATAGTCTTTTGAGGATATACGTCCAATTAAAGAAAATATAGACCTGTTGTATAATAGGTATAATTTTTGTTTTAAAACATTTAAAAGAGGAAAGAAGGGTAACTAGAACTCCTTCCCATGGGAAATAGAGTTAGGGACTCTCGCCCCATGGGGTCTACCCACGGGAGAGTGGAGTCAGTGACTCCTATGATCCTATCCCACGAGTGGATTCCTCCATCATGTTGGCAGATTATGCTAGTTCCTTTTCCTAATAGGTATCAATTCTAATTTTTAAATCTCCTTTTCTCTTTTTTTCTGCTGAAAATCATACTTTTTAAGTTCCAAAAGACGACCAAATTCAAATTTTAGAATTGTAGAGGTTTAGTGCGTGGGTTTTGTTCCTAGTCTTAGTTTCCAGTCCAGGATGGATTAGGAAGTATCTAGTTAGTTAGATCTATATGAGGATGGGGTCTTTATCTATTGTAATTCAACTTTTAGTTGAATAATTTTCAGAAATATGTCATTGCTGAATTCTTTAGGAGAGCAATTTTTTTGCCTTCTAGTTCTCTCTCCTCTCTTTCCTGTGCGTCTACTCGTGGATTGTTTTGATTACTCATTATTCTCGGATCTTTGCTATGCCAAATTTGGTATCAAGCTTGATCCAAAAGATCTAGTTTTGCATCAATTGTTATTGAAGCAACTTTTATTCTTGTTCTATCAACCGGATGGTCTTATATTCATGGAAGGAAGAGCGGATAGATGCCACGTAATGCAAACTGAGTTATGAAGCATGAAAGCCAAGTTATCGATAGAAGATTTTATGGGTTGTTTAGGAATTTTAAATATAAATTTCAGCAATAAAAAATGATTCTAAACCAGATTTTATTCAAGAACTAACAACCTAATGTATAATAGCATGCTCATAAGTTAACAAGTAAAGGAAACAATTCATGGTCATGAATTAAACCTCAAATAAACTATGCAAGGTTATAATTTCAGCAAAACAAAGGCACATGCAAAGATAAAGGAAAACAAAGATGATACTACCGACGATGATCAAGCTAATCCCAGTAACAAGTGAAGAACAAGTAACGATTTGTGGAAGAAAATATGGTTGCATCATATTTGCGCCACACAAGCATGGTTGCATGAAAATACTTGGATTTGATTGGTGTGGACTCTATTGAGTAACGAACATGAGTTTCCCGTGGTGAAATCCCAAACACTCAAGGGAGAGCCATTATTGTGGTTATCCAGTGCTACTGGAAATGGTGAGAAACCTGAAAGAGCAGTTACGATGGACCCAACACAACCTTGGGGTTGGGGACCCTCTGCAAGTGCCGACATTATTGTATGACATGGAATTATATCGCATCTCATTGCATAATTATGTACTTACAATTGCATAGCATGTGCACAACTGATAATGTTTATTTTTGACATAATAAATTAAAATCATTGAAATTATTATTTTCTTGCAATTGTTGCCTACTTCAAATTACTAATTTTTAAATCTCACATTAAGTGATTTTGCAATGATAACAAGAATATAGACATGTTCTAATAGGGAAATTTCCTTATTGGGCACGATAGCTCACCCTTTTTAATTTCCAAGTTCAACTCTCGGAGGTGAACCTAAAGGTCTTGGAATACTAGATAATTGTTTGGCTACCTTTTTTTCTTTTACTATCTTAATGTAATGTTTTAAGAGTTGTACTTGGAGATGTACTATTGAACTAGTAGTTGTACTACGAATTAAAATATTAGTAGTTTTTTTGCAGTATATCATTCCCCTTATGTAATTCAGTCTATTACTGATAGTATATCTTATTCCATTTAATTCTAGAAAGACAGCCACACCTCACCTTTTGGGACGTGACATGGACCCTCTTACTCTTAGTCAATGTTGAAAACAATCGAGAGTGTTCTATTAGTGAATAAAAATTGTCTTATCAAGATGTTTTTCTTGAAGCAAAGAAAATCATGAAAAAGGATTATATGATGTGATGTAGAGGATAGGTCTTGTAGTTTGAGTTTGACGACCCTTTTTTTGAAGGATTTATGTGGAAAGAGAGATTCCATGGAGTTGTGCCTTCTATCGGGCCAATCATTCATGATTCACCACAATGTAGCTGCGGAAAGATTATTCACAGTAGTGTGGACCACTTCTGCTTGCTCTCTTTGGTGCATGCATGTTAATAGCTACAAGGATTAGTTAAGAAGTCGCTTCGACCAGCTTGGGACCGTCTCGTCATCGGTCTTTGTTGGAGCATATGGCGAGAATTCAACACGAGAGTTTTCTCGGGCAAGGAACTCTCCTTCGAGATTATCTGGTCCAACTTTGTAGCGATGGTTAGCAGTTGGTCGTCAGGTTTCTCTGTTAAACTCTCAGGGTTGATTAGCCCTTTCCTCTGTAGCTTGTAACTCGGTTTTTTTTAATAAAGCTTGGGGTATGCTCAACCCAATCCTCTCCTTCTCGGAGAGGAATTGCTCAAAAAAAAAAGGATTAGTATGTATGAAGAAATTTTTATCATCCGTTTTTATCAAGGAAGTTGATGTTAGACACTGCTGATTTTGAGGTTTATAATAGCGTCAAACTTTTCCCTTAGTCCTAGTTGAGACTCATAATCATGTGATTTTCTTTTCTTTGAGTCCTCTAGTCAATCAGACAAGTCTATAAAGTGAAATGTGTATCGAGCACGCTAGAGGATGAAGCCTGATGGCTGATGCAGCGTAAGCATGGTGGTGATAATATATCTAGATCTTAAAGAAACTCAAATGAAAATTAGAACAGAAACCTAAAAACATAATTACACAAAACCCAAATTTCCAAAGCTTCAAAATAATGGGAATGCATAAGGGCGGAGTTAGAGTGAGCAGGAGATGGAAGCAGAGATAGGTACGAGTTCTGACCGGAGTTTGGACTCAGTAGCACTCAACATAATGTTCCTAATGTAGGAAGACTATAGGTGATGTCCATAGGGCAGAGACATGGAGGCATTGAAGCTGGAGGCCGAACAGTGTATATTGGAGGTTAGGGTCTAGTTTGTAGAGATGATAATATGAGATAAGAGGTTAGGATGTAATGTAGTACCCTATTATATATGAGGTATTACAGTCTACTTAATCATCAATTAAGTGATGATTAATAGCAGATAAATTGGGTATTAACTCCAACATTAGCATGTAATGTAATGTTGTAATTAATTTGTCTGCTATAGTCTACTTAACTGCTATTTTCTCTCAGATGGTCAACAAAAGAATCAATATTAGTTATAAGGAAAAGTGGAAAACTAACTCCAACATTAGGATGGAATCTCAAATAATAGGGCTTTAGAAGACTTTCAAAGATCAAGGTGTTACCAACAATGGATTTTTTTTTTTTTTTTTTGGGGGGGGGGGTGGGTTGCTACCCTATCCCACTTGATGTCGTTCATGTTTTACTACTGATGGGCCCGCTTCATATGTTCAAAGACGTGACATGGATGCAGTTAGAAAAAAGTTATTGAAGGAGCAGAGGGTAACGAAGGGTTTGAGGAACCTGAGAGATCTTGATTTGGGGGGCTAAACACCAAATGATGTCAGATGGTGAGCGGACATGGTGGGTTTGCTCGAAATGCCACAAGAAGGGACCTGGGCTGGTGGGCGCGCTGTCAAACCTTGCCGGAGGGTGCCGAGCGGTTGGCTGGACATACCTATGGAAAGTGTTTAAAATCATCATAGTGTAGTAGTATATTGGGTTAGGTAGTGCTAATACTTATAAACGAGTGTTAATACTTGTTGATGAGGGTGTACTAATAGTTCCCACTGAAAAAAAGGGGGTCTATTAATAGTTATCAGCAAGGGAGTAGTAGTGAGAGTCTATTACTTATCTTGTATTATAGATAGGCCTATGGACACTAAGATGGCCTTAATGCCTACTAGTAGTGAGAGTCTATTACTTATCTTGATTTACTGTTTTTTTTTTCCAGATTTCTGCATCTATAGTCTAATTTTTGCACCTTACTGTATTTGTTGTTCTTAGATCTAATCATCCTTAATCCAAGATCCACCAATAAACCCCACATCATACTTCTCAAACCCAGACATTCATATTTTCAATTAGAGCAAGCATGTACTTTTTGGATTTCTTTATGGATTCTTGTAAAATCACATAAGGCTTCCTTCAGTCAATTTAGCCAGGAGGACGGACTCGTGCAAAATGCTTTATTTCATTTTGGCCCACTTTTGTAGTGTAATTTCAGATCATATTCAGATCTGACCTTGCTTTCAGAATTCTATTGTTGTCCCTTATCTCACCCAATTCTTAAATCCACCAAAGTCCCTTCATCTGCTGCACCAATTTGGCACTGGAGTTTTCTCTTTGATTCCTCCTGCATCAATTATTCTTTATGTTGGTGGTCCTGACATTTCTGATATGTCACCCACTCTGTGTATTGTTTGTTCTGTTGCTTTTGCTGCTCGTGCTTGCTTTTATACCATTAAAAACCTAACTCTTCAGCGAAGGAGAAAGAAAATAGTCATAATTCATACTGAGTTGTGACTTTTTGAGAGTAGGTTTGTAATTATAAGTAGTTGTGTTCAATAAGCTTTAAAAATGATGTCTGTGCAGCATGTAGAACATCCAAGGAATTTAAAACTTTAGGTGGAACTGTGGAAGCACATATAGAAGGTGTTAGGAAAGATATAGAAAGCTTGCTCTAACAACAAAGATAACCCTTAACGGGAATGACTAGCAAACGAGGATTATTGAAACCAACACCAAATAAATGGGATAGGCTAGCAGTTATGGTTATGGTAGGTGGAAGCACATATTGAATAACCTTTGAATTAAATATTGACTGAGAACTGGCACCCCACTCTGCAAACTTCCACAACCAATCTGGTTTTGAGATATGTTCCTAACTTTACCAATGTTTTTATATTTGATCACAATAACTGGCAGAAGTTGGTCATTCTAAGACTTTTTTATTTTCATTTCAAATGTTTTCACTTCTTATATTATGCACTCAGATCCTTGTGCACTGATACTGATGGTTTTCTATGAGCCATGTTATCATGTTGTATATTCCTTATAAATCAAATTACTTTTGCCTGAAGGATTGACATTCCGTCACATGCTATATCCCTCTTACAAAAGCCACCGTATCCCAACACCTGATACTATCGTTCAAGGTCTTCAATATTTGAAAGCGTCCATTAAGGCCATGTCCATCAAAGTAATTGAGGTATGTAGTGCGTATGTATGTGGTAAACGTATATCAAAGTGCTTCGTAAACAATTTTTTGTTTTAACACAGTTAATGGCAGGTTCCAGGTGTTGAAGCTGATGATGTAGTTGGAACTTTGGCCGTAAACAGTGTTTCTGCTGGGTTCAAGGTCGTGATTCTCAATGTTATTCTGCTCCTTTCTGTTGCTATGGGAGAAATATAACCATCCCTGTATTCTTTACCCATTAGAATGTACGGATCTCATGTACTTTAGCAAACTTAACTTATCACCATAGGTTACTTTAGCTCCTGGATACATATTTGGGCACTTAGTGCATGCTTGGCCGTATCCTTCTTTATGAGGTTCACTCCATTAGATTATACATAATACCATCATGCATGCTATGGCATCCTAGATATGTAAATATTATTTCAAAGCATTTCAATTCATTGTTAAGTATTGTGATAGTTCAAGTTTATATATGATGCCTCTACCCTTATTCATGTTTCAAATTTAGAGAAGGTTCACAAATCTCATACTATATGTGTATCTGTGTTAATGTTAGGATCCAAGTACTCTGTGTTAGTGATGGAGTAAAGTCATTCGAAGCAGGTACTTCCGCAAGTTCTCGGCCCTCCAGGTACGTAGCCGGAAATCGGGGTGTATCTTGCACTTTTGGAGGGGAGTCTTGAAAGTGGGCAGCATCTACAAATGTGGCAACTAGCTTGTTTTGGGGAATGAGAAGAATATCTGGTTTTGGGAAGACTGGTGGGCAGGAGATAGGCTGCTCTGTAAACTTTTTCTAGGCCTTTACGCTTGTTGTGCCCCTTCTGAGGTCGGCTCCCTGTGCTTGGTCGTGGGAGAGCGCATGGAGTGGGACCTACTTTTAGGGGACGATTTACTGCCAGAGCTGCTACACAGTCTCCCGGAGCTCATGGACATCCTAGCGCTGATCACGGGCTCTGATGCCCTAGACAGGGGGTTGGAGATGGACAGCCTTAGGCTCCTACACGATGAAGTCCCTCTACCTCTTCGTCAATGCAGGGGGAGTTCTTTGCCCAATTGCCTCGGCCTTCTGGAAGTCGAGAACCCCGTTGCGGACAAGGTTCTTGACGTGGGTGCTGATTCACAACAAGATTCTTACCTGTTGGAACATGACGAAGAGCAAGCACCCTGATCTCATTACCTTTTGTGTGTTCTTTGCGGTCACCCGAGAGAGACAACCGATCACCTTTTCCTTCATTGTCTCTTCTCCAACGGTATCTGGTGCACGATCAAAGTCAAGGTCGCCATCCGGGGAAGGTTGGGGTCGCTAGAGTTGATGTGGTCGCAGTGGAGACGGACGTGGGTGCCCAAGGCAATGCGGAAGCCATGGGACATCCTTGTCATCACTGTTTGCTGGTCTATATGGAAGGAACGTAACCACCGGATCTTCTGTGGGTCCCAGAACCAAGCAGACTTCGTCCTGAAGCAGAATGAGTCGTGTTCGAGGACGTGGAAGGTTGCGCTTCAAGGAGAGAGCATGGCGCATCTCGAGACAGTCCTATCGTCCCTTTTCTGATATAGGGCCTTGGGTCCCATTTCTTCCTTTATTTTTTCTTTTCTTTTTTTCGGTTTTGTTGTAACCGCTTTCCTTTTTGTTTTTTAATAAATTGGTAGGGGTCAAGACCGAACCCCCCCTCATTCACCGACAATGTTTTAAAAAGCGCTAGGCGGACCTCAGGCGGTAGAGAAGTTCCAAGGTGATAAGGTGGAAGGCATCTGTCTTGGCGGGCGCCTAGAAATTGAGGTGCCCAAAATTTTATATAACATTTTATTTAGAATTTGCATAACTATTATGGTTACAGTATCATACTTCTTCCAGGAGTTCACAATAGGCCAAGGGTGTCGTTATTATCATTCTTTCGGGTGATCATAGTGAGTCAAGCGAGCCACTACACACTAGTGTACTAGTTAAAAAGGAAAAAAGAAGAAGATTAAAATGAAGAATATGAAGAAGGAGATGAATGATAGAAAAGAAACTTATGGATGACTACTTTTGACGATAACATCGCTAACCTGTCTCTTATGGATATCGAGGAAAGCGGGTCTTAGCTTAGGCGATGCGGTCTAAGGCCCAAAATGCCTAGGCGGACTCCTAGGCGGGCGCTTAAATCGCTTTTTAGAACAGTGTTCACCGAGAGGGATTCTAAAAAAAAAAAAGTATTCTAAGGTTAGCAATTAGCTACCTCACCTTGCATTTTTTTCTTTGGGATGAACCTATATTTTAGCGACTAGTTCATTGTGTGTTTATCTTTTTTGTAGTTTTATTATCAACAAATTATCTGCACTTCTACTATTTTGCATGCCTTCTAATGAAAAAGAATATGCTTAAGTGCCAATGTACCATTTATTCTTTTCTTCAATCACTTTCATGTTTGCAATAAGGCAACAAACTAGCAATATATTACCATTCCTTTCTGACTAATGGTGAGTACATATACGATGTCGATAATATGATTTTTAACCCTTGGTCCTGTGGACATGTTTGCCTAGTTGGTTATTTTTGACAAGAATAAGAATTTGACGATGCTTGCAAGGTATGCATAGATGGATGAAGATATTGGTTGTATCATTCAAGTGATATTCCAACTTATGGCATTTAGACAAGGTTGTGCAGTCTTCTGCACTTGTCATGGCCGATTATCAATCCATAAGGAGCTGGAATTCTGTTCAACTTACTAGCAAGTTAAAAGGAGCAAGGTTCGAAATCTCCATTTCGGAAATCTCCATTCGGTGGAAATTTCGACCTTCTGGATATGGAAATATTTCGTGGAAATATTTCGACAGTGTGGAAATATTGTAATTTTGTAGAAATGGTGAAAATATTGATTTTTTGATGGAATTTTTTAGTGAAACTCTGGATAGTCATAAACCAAGTATAGATACACACTTTGGAACACTCAAATAATATTTGTACCCTATCTAGGAGTGTGGAGCTTTACATAGCATGTATTCAATGTATTGAGTCTGTGAGTCTTGTGCAATTTTGTTTGGTTCGGTTTTGATATATATTTTTAAAATGTTTTTTAATCTTTTTTTTGGATAAAAATATTTTCAAAATAAATATTAGTTGATTGTTAAAAGACTGTTTCAAACGATTTTGAAAGCACTTAAAACAAGAAAGTGATGCAAGTTTGAAATTGTGCAAAAATTATGCTGAAATGTGAAACACTGTTTTTATACATTCAAAAAAAGAGTTTTTATATAGAAAAATTTTTATACATTCAAAATTTCCCAAGACGAACCATGGTTTTCTAGATGCGCTCGTACTTCTACATCTTGTGGAATTTTTTGAGCTAAAAAAGAGATGATTTAATCACTTTCTCACCATGTGGATTTTAAAAAAAACCATGAATTTTTTTTTCTCCTACTAAAACTGAAAGTTTACTTTTTGATTCATTTTATTTTTGATTTTTTTGATATTTTTATTGAAATCAAATGGGGGGTATTTGCTTATTTACATATAATAACTTAAAGTAAATGGAGAAAATAAAAATTTACTTAAAAATTTACATATAATAACTTAAATGTTATTATGTTATTTATATGTAAATAAGCTGCTGAGAACCAGGCCACAAGCGGCCTTTTATAACCAGTCGGTCCCACAATTTCGGATATATTTTGCGAAATTTTGACAAAATCTCGCGATATTTCGTGGAGATGAAAATATTTCGTGATATTTCGCGAAACCGCTCGATATTTTGACATTTCCAGTTCTGCTTGAGACTGCAGAGAAAATTTCGTATTGGGTTTTCAATTTTCCGATATATTTCGGGAAATATATCGATTTTTTGTACCTTGAAAAGGAGTGGCGTAGGACAGACACATGGAGGACTCTGTACCACCTAAATGAATGCGATGATGCAATGGGTGTTTCTAACTTTCAGAGCAACAATTCCTACCAAAAAAAAAAAAACTTTCAGGGTAGCAATACTATTGATGCAAAGTTAAATGATATGCTGAAGCAATGATAATCAATGTGATTAGACCTAGCCCTAGGGCAATGCTGCGATGATGATTCATGCAAGCATATGATTGTTAATGTGAAACTATTAATTTACAACAACTGAATTTTAGATCTATCATAGTTTCTACGCAGTTTAAAAGAAATTCTGATGGAAGAATCTTTGATTTACACAAGTTGGCTTAAAGTTATCAATAAAGACACGGGCCATTGTGGTTCTATGTCGAACTTCGTGTCAAGCACGGAGAACTCATAGTACTTCAATGTATCGTTTGAAATTGAATTATTGAAGCTTCTAACTATCACGAAGAAATAGCAGCGCCGATGGTTTTTGATGTTGAGGATGCCTTATATGGATGAAAGGAAATCAATTGAAAATAAAATCTGAACTGTTTGCTGTCCTGCAGCAAATAGCCCAGATTTCACTTGTTTGGTTCCGAAAACAAGGAAAAATTGATGGCAACTTGCAGGGATTTAATTGGTTTGAAGGAAAGAAGGTTAGATCAGATTTTAATCAAGTTTTGATGATGAACAGGCGATAAAGTTTCAAACATTTGATGAACGGTTACAGTGAACGGGCGATAAAGTTTCAAACATTTGATGACCCTAGAAGTTTTAGAATTTACTGATTTTTGGTGAGGATGATCACCTTACCCTAGAGAAGACATTACCAAAAATCAATGTTATTAAAACCGGACCGGACCGGCCGGTCCGGACCGGGAACCGGCGAACCGGTAGGTAAACCGGTCCGGTTCGTATATGAACCGGTGTTGGAAAACGAACCGGTATTGAACCGCCGGGCCGGACGGTTTTAGGTATAAACCAGACCGGACCGGACGGTTTTAGGTATAAACGAACCGGTTATTTTTTTTTTTGTGCACAAATGCTCTCTCTCTCTCTTTATCTTTCTCTGGGTTTGACTATGTTTATTGGGCCGGTGAACCGGACCGGACTGGCCGGCCGAACCGGACCGGTACACAAACCGGTTCGTCCTCTGGTCCGGTTCTGACAACATTGCCAAAAATCACCAAATTCTAAAACTTCTAGGATGGTAAACAACGCTTGAGGTGCAGCAACGATGCTGCACCTCATATATATATATATATATCTATGATCCGAGCCGTCCATTAGATCCCGACGTACGGTTCAGATTAGATGGGGAGTTAAAAGCAATGGTGTTCGCATTAAATGCCCGTATTAAAAGCCCGCATTTAATGCGGACACCATTGCTTTAAATCTCCATCTAAACTGAACCGTACGTCGGGATCTAATGGACGGCCCGGATCATAGGTAACTATATGAGTAAGAGGCCATGAGTAAGAGTATCCCTCCCCTATATGAGTAAGAGGCCATGGTGGGAGTCATTTGGAGGAGGATGCAAGGATCTTCAAACTTTAGCAATTCGCATACTAAACTTGACTTGTAGTGCTACCGGTTGTGAAAGAAATTGAAGCACGTTCGATCAGGTAAAGTCATGCTAACTAGTAACTAGGTCATGTGATAATATATGCATTCCAAAAGAAGGATGGATATTCATATTTTGAATTGTGTTAATAGGTGCATTCTAAAAGAAGAAATCATTTGGAGCAACAAAGATTGAATGCCTTAGTGTTTGTGAAGTACAACTTTCAATTGGAGGCTAGGCACAAGAAAAGGTTGGAGCAAAATGATTCATATGATCCTATTTGTCTATCAGATATGGAATCTGATGATGAATGGATCACTGAGAAGGAAAATCCATGCCTACCCGAGGATAATTCATGGATGGATGTACACGAGTGTTTTGAGATACAAGGGGAGGGAGAAAATAGTCAGAAGAGAAAGAGAGGTTAGTTGTTGAACATTTTATAATTAATTAATTATAAATCATAATCTAACTTCTATATATGATTCTAATACATGTTTGGATGTTCCTTCTTTCTAGGGCCAAGAGACCTAAGTTCACAAAGAAAGGCCAAAGGAAAGAAGAAAGCAGATGACTATGAAGAGGAAGACGTGATTGAGGATGAAGAATTTGATGAAGAAGAGGTAGAAGAGGAAGATGATGAACCAAGTGACGATAATGAATTATCTAGCGATGATGATGATCAAATTGGAGATGGAGATGAAGATTGAAGAATGAAGCTATCTACTACTTTTTGAGTTTTTGTTTTGTGATTTTTGTTTTAATTGGCTATTTTGATAGATCATAGATCAGTGGATCACAGTTGTATATGGTTTCTTTTTGATACAAGTATCGACTTCTTTTTTTTTAATAGACCAAAATTAAGTTTGATGGGAAATGAAAAGTAATATCTTACTTTCTACTCTTACTTTCATATATTTAATGTTCTCATATCATGTTATTTGTGTCCATATATAAATATATATATTTTTAGGACAATATATTAAAATTTGACTGTATCTTACTATACACGATACGTTACAATATATGATACACAAAAAAGGAAAAACGATACACGATACGATACACGATATGACAACCTTGTATATATATATATATATATATATATATATATATATATATATATATATATATATATATATATATATATATATATATATATATATATATATATATATATATATATATATATATATATATATATATATATATATATATATATATATATATATATATATATATTGGAAAAGGGAGTCTAGACTTGAGGTGCAGCGTCGTTGCTGCACCTCAGGCATTGCTTGCTATCCTAGAAGTTTTAGAATTTGGTGATTTTTGGTGGATGTGTTCTCTAGGATAAGGTGATCATCCTCACAAAAAATCAGTAAATTCTAAAACTTCTAGGGTCATCAAATGTTTGAAACATTTTTGACTGTTCACTGTTTAATTTTGTCGAGCTCATTTGATGACCCTAGAAGTTTTAGAATTTGCTGATTTTTGGTGAGGATGATCACCTTACCCTAGACAACACACCCACCAAAAATCATCAAATTCTGAAACTTCTTGGGAGGGTAAACAAGCGAGAGGTGCAACAACGATGCTATACCTCAGGTGTAGGCTCCCTGCCTTTATATATATATATATATATATATATATATATATATATATATATATATATATATATATATATATATATATATATATATATATATATATATATATATATATATGGGGCAAGGTAGCCTACTCCATGGAGTAGGTAACTTATCTACTCCATGGGTTAAATGGATGCCATGTGGCACTTTTTAACCGGAGATAAGACTTTATCAACTTAGGTTCATCCCTCCCAATAATTGTCAAGAAAAAAATTTGAGAAAAACACATGCCAAGTAGTATTTTTAGTATGCAAAAAAAAAAAGTTTTTACGATGCATAATTTACCGTTAAATTTGTTACAACTTGATCGAGTTGATTGAGATTTTTTTCTTCGGTTTTTTTTTCATAATCCTAATCTATCCATTTTGGATTGACCATACATCAACAAAATACCCGATTTAAAAGTGTCATGTGGCGTCTATTTAGGCCATGGAGTAGATAAGTAGCCTACTCCATGGAGTAGGCTACCCTTTCCCTATATATATATATATATATATATATATATATATATATATATATATATATATATATATATATATATATATATATATATATATATATATATATATATAAAGGGTCAGGATCAGATGACCCAGCAAATTTTGAACCATTAATAGCCCAGCACCCTTTGAGGCACTTAGAGGTTATAGAATGGGCTGATTTTTTGTAGGGATGTTGTCTATGGTATGTTGATCATCCTCACAAAAAATCAGTCCATTCTAAAACCTCTAGGTGCACCAAATGCGCACTTCAAATCAACGGTTTTTGACTGTCAATTTTAACCGTTGATTTGAAGAGCACCCTTTGATGCACCTAGAGGTTTTAGAATGGGCTGATTTTTTGTGAGGATGATCAACATATCATAGACAACATGTCTACAAAAAATCAGCCCATTCTAAAACCTCTAGGTGCCTCAAAGGGTGCTGGGTTATTAATGGGTCAAAATTTTGATGGGTCATCAGATCCTGACCCATATATATATATATATATATATGTATATATATATATATATATATATATATATATATATATATATATATATATATATATATATATATATATATATATATATATATATATATATATATATAGGGGGATGCTTAGGTGCAGTCTGTGGTCCGTGCGGTCCACGGTCCGCAGCCGTCCGATGCACCGGACGCGTGCATCCGATGCACGTAGTGGTGCATCGGACGGTTGCGGACCGCACCTAAGCACCCCCCTATATATATATATATATATATATATATATATATATATATATATATATATATATATATATATATATATATATATATATATATATATATATATATATATATATATATATATAGGAATCATTGAATGGGGCAATCCAATTTAGATGCACCTATAGGTTTTGGAATGTGTTGATTTTTTGTGGATGTGTTATCCATGCCATGGATAGAACATGCATAAAAAATCAGCACCTTCCAAACCCTATAATTGCATCAAAATTGAAATGATTCAAATAGACGGTCGACAAAAGTCATTTTAAATTTGATGCACCTATAGGTTTATGAATGTGTTGATTTTTTGTGCATGTTCTATCCATGGCATGGATAACACATCGACAAAAAATCAGCACATTCCAAAACCTATATGTGCATCTAAATTGGATTACTGCAGTCAAGCATTCCTCTCTCTCTCTCTCTCTCTCTATATATATATATATATATATATATATATATATATATATATATATATATATATATATATATATATAGAGAGAGAGAGAGAGAGAGAGAGAGAGAGAGAGAGAGAGAGAGAGAGAGAGAGAGGACAGCCTTGTGGGACGACATGCAAATAACACATTGGTGGGATCCACACATTGCACGGATGTGCAGAACCCGCTTGGGAACCCGTACAGTGTAAAGAGAGTCTCTTTCTTTCCTCTTTTACCCCTCCAGTCCAGTCGATCATAAACTAGACTTGAGTCTGACTCAAACTCGAGCCATTATATGTCCATGTGGGTCCAAATTACATAAACCAATGTCCATAGTCCTATACATGAAATAAGACATAAAAATAAAAAAAAGCGAAGGAAAGTATTGATATTGATAATTTATAATTATTGATATTGATATTATATTCATCTTTGTGCCCCGTATTATAAGCCACTGCAACCCACCAATAATTAGGCTGGAAGTCTAATGCTAGAAATCTTTTGTTTCATTCTACTTAGAGTCCACTTCATTGACCTATACATGCTTTTTCCATCATCATTTGTAAATCAATTGGATTATGGTTGTGAATTCCTAGATTCATGTAATGGGCACTATCAAGCGAATAACATGTGCCACACATGGTTACGAAGATCAAGGAAATATGGATTGGGATTCCCTCATGGTGAGATTTGATACTCAACTAACTGGTGGAAGTCAGAATGCTATTGATGGGAAGAAGATTGACTTAATAGATTTAGTTGAAGCTACTGTGATTCAAAATTTTGACTCTCTCCAATGGCATTCCGTAGGGAGGATGCGGTGGCTCTATAGGTAATGCTATCATCTCATTGGTTGTGGCCGAGTACATATATCTATGCAAGAGCCTTAGAGCAAATAATAAAGCACGTGAAAATAGGTATGGTCATTGGGAGATGGAGATGAGTGTCTTAGATATATTATTATCTTTGACTAGAATGTTGTATCTCTAATATTTTTGGCGTGTTTATTAGCTCCAGCTAGTGCCACATTATTTGTATTGGAACTCATTGCAATTATATTGTGATATTGTTAAATTACTATGGTATATTATTTTATATGTTAACAGCAATAAATGTATTGTGATATTGTTACATTTCTTTGCCTCAGTTCCCTTGGGAAAAGAAATTGTATCATTTTATTGTTAAAGAGTACTAGTTCAATAACCATGCATATTATAGTCACTTTAGATGATGGTGTTAGGGTTTCTACACTTGTGATAGCAATCAAGACTAGTGACAAGTCTTAGGGAACCTATAGGTATGTCTACAGATTGAGGTTCAGAGTCAGGATAAAGAGCAAGGAACTTATAGATTCGAAGTTTGCTGAGACTCGTGTTTGGACATGATGCCCTAAAAACAATATTGCCGCCGCTACGATGCTCTCGGCCTCTTGACAATTTGTTCCCCAGGGTTCAATGGCTGGATCGATCTCTCTTATAGCACCAAGAGATATTGTGGAACTCTTTAGTACTCCAAACTGGATCAGACTATGCTAGCCTTCTCCTCTCCACTCAGATCACCTCGCAGGTAGATCAAAGAGGAGACCAAGGGTCGGTGAGATGGTTTCTCTCGAGTAGTACAACTCGGACTCAAAGAAGATGTGTCACACCTCGACAGCCATGCTCAAGCTATAACTCAAAGAAGAGGGGTTCTCAAGCTCTGTTGCATAAGACTTCTAAGAAGAGGAGTGCACAAACTCTTGGCACAAAACTTCTAGGAAGAGATATACTTAAGTATTGTAGCTGAAGACTTCAAAGAAGAGGAGTGCCCAAGCTCTTGGCACAGGTCTTCAAAGAAGAGGTGAAGCTCGGAACCTGTTGCGGCGGAGCTCGTGCTTGAGGAAGAGGATCTGGACCTTATTGCGGCAGAGCTTGGCTCAAAGAAGAGGAGTCATAGGAACATCTCAAACATGCAACACTTCGTTGACTTCAAAGGAATGAAGCAAAACCTCAAGCCTCAAAACAGAGCCTCTTGAAGTAGGACCTCAAAACAACACTTTTTGAAGTAGTACTTCAAAATATCACCTCTTGAAGCAGAGCTCAAACAACACCTCTTCACAACAATGACTTGTTGTCACTGTTGCAATTTTTTCTCTTCCTCAAAAGCCCTATCTTCTTAAGCCCATGAGAAACCCCATCTTTTTATCTTTGAAGTTTGAGACCCAATTTCCTCTCTGAAGTTGTAACTGACCCAAATCAATGCTCCTTAAATTATGTGAGACCCCCTCTCAACGGTAGAGAACTCAAGAGATGTAACGCTTGCAGCGATTAGAACCCATTGAACGACTCTCTAACGTTCTAAAGAGCATAGTAAACAAGGCAAGCTGTAACCGTTTGATCCCTCATAAATTGGGACTATAAAATCAATTAAAAACTTTATATTCACACCTCAATTTAATATAAAATATATTTTCTATTAAAAAGTATGACAGATGATGCGTTGTGGTTTACAATGATGGCCCATCCTTCTGTCCCTTTACATTTCGGTGGTAGCAATAATTTTTTTTAAGCACTTAAGTTGTTGATGCAACCCGATTTGCATCAGGATCATCAAATTTATTTTTATCTGCTGTAATAAAATATTAGTAGCAGTTTTTAGTTGTTTATTTCAATTTTAGGCCATTTTTTGTTGTGGTTATTTCAACTTTAGTTAAAGAGCATTACCTAAATTGGGGGGTTTGTCCACAATCGGATTAGAGTGGTTTTTGGATCATTCCGAGCTAACTCGGATGCATTTCATCATTTATTCAATTACATAATGTGTTAACTGGTTTTTGCAGGGTACTGACTATTGAGATTAGAACTCAATCCGATAGTCGGATGGGAATGACTGCCATTGATAACGTGACAAATCATTGGATTGATTTTATGGGCTTTTAAGAAATCCGCAAAGCACAAGACCCCTCCGCACTCCTTCATATGTCCCTCCTCTCTCTTTCTCTCCAAGCCATCCGTACTCCTTCCCGGGAGTGCCTTGGTTACCGTGCCCACCCTTTCTCTCTGTCCAAGTCATCCCATCTCTCATTTTTTTTTCTTTTTATTTATTTATTTGTTTCCCTCTTTATTCTCCACTTTTGATCTGTTGATTTCTTTGATCTCAACAATCCGTTGGAAACTCTAAAACTATAAACGATGGGAAGGAAAAGAAGGCAGAGATTTGCTGAAATTAATTCTCTTCATGAGACGTTTTGGGTGAGACTCGAGTCCTCACCTTCATCTTCCTCGAATTCGTCTCGAGAAGTGCCTTGGCTATGTGATTCTGAATGTTTCTCGTGATCCTGCTTACCGGCCTTGCTCCGTGGGACGATTGAGACGACTCCTTGTTACTGGGGCAGATCCCTTTCCATGCGTTGTCTTTTCCCTTTTGCTATCTTTCTTTTATTTCTATTCATTATCCTCCATCATCCATCAACTTTTTGTCGCTGTCCCGATCATCAATCTTCCCTCTCTTGACACCTGGGAGTGCCCAGGTTATTGCCCAAATGGCTCACAAACATCAGGATCCTTTGTTGAGATGTCTTTTTTTAAAATCTGATGTGATTGGCCTCTTCACACCCGGGAGTGCCCAGGTTATTGTCCAAATGGCCCCCACAAACGTCAGGATCCTTTGTTGCCATGTCTTTTTTTAAAATCTGATGTGATTGGCCTCTTTTAATATAAAAAATCTGCAACTGTTCCTTTCTATTATGTGCAGAAATTCAGTTCTCATGATGAGATTAATGTTCTGAATGATGGCTACATATATATTAGTCTCTGCTTGCCTGTCTTTAATAGAACCATGATAAAAGCCATTTGTTTGCTGTCTGAACTATTCTGCATTATATTGATAAGAAAAGTCCACTATTTGTCTAAAATGATACACAAGGGCTCATAATTGTAATGCACCTTAACTTTGCCTACACTAGTTGCATATTCAGATGAATCTATAATGTGGTTGAGCGCATTTCAGACATGCAAGTGACACACAAAGATGCGATGCAAGCCTATTTGGTGTGGATCGACGCACAATTGGCTTGGCACTTGATGCATCGGCCACGGTTCGATGCATGCCATGTTGGTGTGTCATGTTTTGTGTCAGCTTCATTTTCCACTGGGGTTGTCCTGTGATTATTTGTTGAACTACTAGAAGAGGCATGAATAAATTCCTCTTGGTGTTACAGTAGCGAAACATTGGGCAAAAAATAAGGACAATGTGGGTAACCGACAGAGATGGTAATGGGCATGTGATATTTGAAGAAGTCTTCATGCTGTGGCTTAACTTCGTCTCAAAGAACCAAGCATTGGAGGAAGAACCAAGTCAATAAGTTCAAATTTTCTGGAAAGGATTTAGAAAAGCTAGCAAGGACGATGAATGAGCCCTTAATTGGATTGAATCACGAAGGAATAATAAAGGTTTCCCAACTAGTAGGAATATGGCTTGTTGATTATAATTGTGTTAGTTTATATACATTAATGGCCATGCAAATATCTCAAAAACAAAACCAACATTTGAGCAAGATGGTTTAACATTTTCCATACTGAATTCCTTGCTTTATTAATATTTGTAAATGTAGGGTAGCTTTGATTCCTTGCATTATTATCTTCACTTGTCAATAACTTGACTCTGTTACAGGTACGAATTGTCTCACCGGACAAAGATTTTTTCCAAATATTATCACCTTCATTACGTCTTCTACGAATTACTTCACGTGGGCCTGGGTTTGTATTGTAATCATTTGACTAACATTATGTTTTAGTAGGTCTAATGTAGTGGTAAAAAAAGAATATATTGCATCTGATTCTTTCATATATATACTTATGATTCTTTGGAACTTTTCTAAAATTTAGGAATTTTCTGTCAGAAGAAATATAGATAAATGCCTGAATAATTTGTACCCATAGGATATGACAGCTTGGTAGATGAATCCAAGCAACATAGCTTAACACCATTATGAGGCTTACATAGTTATATTAAGGTCAATAGTATTGGAAAATATTAAGGTCAATAGCTTAACACACCCACCCACCACCCCAACCCCTTTTCTTCCCTCCTCTCAACACAAACCCACACTGTTCTTTCAGTCCATTCTAGTGGGAACATCATGTAATTTTTGCTTCCAGCCATGAAATTGTAGTTTTTTCAAACGCTTAAATGCTATGACTTTCTAGTTCTTTAAAACTCACATCATGTAATGTTTGCTCAGCCATAAAAGTGTAGTTTTTCATGAGCTTAAATGTTATGCCTTTTAAGCTTTTTCAAAAAGATTGGGAGTTACTTAGAGTTTCTGTTTGGAGATGCACCTATCATGTCTCTTATGTTTATACCAAGAAAAACTCTTACTGTTCTTTTATTTGAAATTCCTAGGGAAAAAATGGATCAAACAAAGTGTTGATGCTTCTTGTCATCTAATGAGTTTTAGAATTTAGGCATAGCCAATGTACAAATTGTTGGTTTTTTGTTTTAATAAAAAAGACTTCAGGCTTATGATATTTATGGGATTTGTGAATAGGATGGTTTCGTTTGGAGTGGAAGACTTTGCCAAAAAATACGGAGCACTAAAACCTCCTCAGTTTGTTGATGTTGTTGCACTCAGCGGTGACCAGTCTGACAATATTCCAGGTTCTAATTATCTTTTTTTTTTCTCGTGAGAACTGGTCAATCGTTGTATGAAATACTTTAATTTGTGGGGAAAATTCAGTTTAATTTTGATTATGTTATTGCTTTTAGTTTCATTTAAAGGTTGATGCTAATTTAAAAATAAAGAAAGAATGTAGATGTATTGTGTGTTGGTTTCCATTTGAATACATGGAGTCTCAAGAAGTCATCCTGCTAAACTTGTAGAAAAGTTTAGGGCATTATTGCAAATTTTCGTGAAAATTCAAGTCCAATATGGAAAAGGGTTTCATTCTTAGGTAAGAGCAAATGGAAAGTTTTAGATTTTTGTATTCCTTGTTGAGTGAACACAACAAGCTTTATCATCTCTAATAAACAACATTACTAAATCCAAATAAAGTCCTGATGCATGCAAATTATGGCCCAATAGAAGATTATTGTGTTATCGGAAGGCAAATAAGTTCTCACCGATGACATCAAAAGCAACTTAAACTTGTCTTTAACTTGAGAATCGCAAGGCATTTAGCACTACCTTATCAGTAATGGTGAAATTCTTTTGCGCTTGAATTCTTGGCATATGAATTTTCTTGAGTCCACTGTCTCTTGTCTACAGATAGTTGTCTTGCTCTACGTGCTGAAGGGGTCGTTTAGCTGCTTGATATACTTGTGATTGAATCTCTCCGTTCTCCGTGATGGGTTCTCCCTCCCGTTCTCGGTGACGATTTTCTCCACTACCCATCAAGTATTTCTGTTTTTCGTCCACTTCTTCTTTCCTCCCTTATATCTGTATAAAGAAAATTTTGAGAGCTGAGAGATGCCTTATAAAGAGGAGATCATCAGTAGATTCTCTAGCCTTTTATCTCCTCAAACCTTGGGTTCATAGATTTCTATTGTTGAAGAACTGTAACTTGATGATCAATGGAAGAATAGCCTCATATTCAATATCCTCAACAAACGGCAATACAATATCAATGGATTCAGAGATAACCTTTCGAAAGCATGGAATCGCAGAGCTCATTATCAATATCCCAAAGGAAAAACATTTTTTGCCCAGAAATTGTACTTAATTCTCCAGTCAAGAAATTCTTGACACTTTTTCCAGAACTACTAGGACTATGAGTATTGACCAACCTGTTCACTCTTGGGCAAGTCTGTCAAAGAAATCCTAGGGTAAGATTAGAGAGGGTGAGTTCCATAGTCCAAATGCCAAAAGATCATCGAACACTCAGAAGTCGATGGAAAGTAGTGGGAAACCGAAGAATAACAATAATATCAAAACAACTACTAGTGCTAAATAGGGCTGTTAATGGGCTCGGGCCAGCCTGAAGCCCACTGGGCTGGGCCCGATTTGGGTCTAGTTTGGACAGAGTTAGCTTGGGCTTTGGGCGAACATTCTAGCTCGACTGTGCTATGGGCCAGGTATGGGCAACCACTAACCCGACCCGAATCCCGAAATATTTTATTTTTATCTTTTATATACAATGAATGCATAGTTTAAAAGTGTCCACGTGACAAATATCAATGCTCGGACTTTAGGGGAATTATTTCGCATATATCCTTTCAATGTATATTGTAATCAATGCTATTTTCTACTTTTAATGTGTGATCAAGAGAAAGAAAAAAGATTTATGCATATACCGCGTTAGAAATATGGGCTTAATTTGGGATGAGTTTGGGCTTGGGTTCGTAAAAAAGATTCGGGCCGGGTATGGGCACACTATCATAACTTTGGGCCGGGCCGGGCATGTGGTGGCCCGACCCGAACCCGGCCCATTAACAGCCCTAGTGCTAAACAAATCATAGAGAATAGGAGCCAAAGCTAATGAAGCTGATCCTAATGTAGAAAGGGTGGTGGCTGCTGGCCCTAAACAGCTGCAACACCCATGAAGCTACTATCGTAGAATTGTTGAGGTGACAGGGGAGACTCGACAACTCGCTGCATCAAAGCGCTCTCGGAACCGGTTAGCCCCATTGTTGCCTTCTTGTCAAAAACTAAGTGTTGTATGCTTCTCTCCACCCAAATCCTATATTCCCTAAATGTTCACTACTATCATGTGGTTCCCTCAGAGGGACTTGCTGGTGGTCTTTGGCTTATGTGGAAAGATTCCATCAACCAACTATTAGATCAGAGTCAAAAAAATTATTATTGCTCAAATCAAATCTCTTATTTTTTCGATTAGCTGGCATCTGGTTTGTGTATGGAGATCCACATCGGTGCAATAGGCAAATTGTCTAGAGAGCCATACTTGACTCATGCTTCAACTTTGATGATACTTGGTGTTGCATTGAAGATTTTAACACGATTCAGAGTGTAGGAGAAATGGAGGGAGGCAATGGCGTCAAAAACACTAAAGCTTTTAAAAAAATTTATCCACAATGTACGTTTACTCAATCTCGGCTACAATGGCCTTGACCAAAATTCAATTTTAGATAGCGGCTTGATCGTGCTCTAACGGACCCCATCTAGAGGGTTTTTTTTCCTGAAGCCGATGTCTTCCATTTACCTACAGTTGGCAATGATCATTGCCCAATTCTTCTCAACCTCCTCAGCAATCCTCGTCCTAGAAAGAGAACATTCCGATTTGAAGCGATGTGAGTAAAGAATCCTAATTTAAATACTTTGGTTACGGAGCAATGGAACAAAGGTGAATATTATACCCCTCTCCATATGAAGATACAAGCTATAAAAACTCATATTCGAAAGTGGAAGGTGAAGTCCAAATCCCCGACAATCATAAATCGAAGTTATCAAAGATCAAATTGCTAAATTCAAGAACTTCTTCCCTCGGAAGAGTCCAATGCTAAAGAGACTTCTCTTATTCAATCTTACGAAGCACTTCTGGAACACGAGGAACTCTTTTGAAAACAAAGAGCAAAAATTACATGACTTATGAATTGTGATCGAAATACGGCCTACTTTCACATCTCAACCCTCAATAGATTGAGGAAGAATTTTATGCATGGCATCCGATTACTATCGGGGTCTTGGGTTGAAGATGGTAAGTCCATATCTGCTTGCTTCATCTCATATTTTCGAAATATCTTTTCTTTGTCTAATCGTTCTCCTATGGCAAGTAATTTGAATATTCCTTGCTCCATTACTCAAGATAACAATAAGATTCTCTGTACCATACCTGATAGAGAGGAAATTTTCAATGTCATCAAAGTATCAAACATATGGGCCCACTGAAAAGTCCGCGAGGGTTTATCAGATAAGGTAAATAATTAGGAAAATTTTGGGACATTTCGGAATATTTCCGACCCCCACATTTTATTTCGCGGGCAAGAAAAAGGAAATATTTCGGGAAATTTTGAACCATGTTTACAGGGGATCTAAATAAGCTGCATAAGCTGATAATCCACTAAATGAAGTTGTTCTCAGTTTTTCTAGTTAGAGATTAATTATATCGTTTCATGTGGTTATTTGTTTGACTTTGGTTGCGGGCACTGCCTTAGTTTTTTTTTTTTATGGACAATGTGACCTTTCCCAGCTCCACTTTGTGTTCTTAATCCTTTCTCTTGGAGGATGAAATGATCTGCACTAATTAGCATATCATAAATTGCAAAAAAAAAAAAAGCATATCATATACACATTATTCTTGCAATTTTGTTGATCTCCATGGTTCTTATACATACAGCAAACTAACCCTAAGATCCTGGGTTCTAGTCATCTTTCGCGAACTCTTCGGTCGTTATATATTGCACAATGATGAATCTTCTCTGTAAACATTATCTTCGTGTTATGTTTCATTAGGATATCACATAACTGCCAAATCTTAAGTAGAAGATAGCTTAGTGAGTAGCTGGGAAAATATATGATCAGAACCCTTTTCATAGTCCTTGAATTCTTTGCAGATTTTACAACTTTGATTCATAGGGAACACATCATAGTTTTTTTGTGTACCATAGTATCATAAGGGGATCAGCCAATCAGAAATATGCACGTGGAGGCAGGAGAATATGCTGTCAGTCTCTACATAAACGGGTGAGTTGTTGTATAGCTACTTGGACTACTGACCAACATCCAGTGCGATTCACGATCGGTAATTGTCGGGAAGCAAATGAGACTCATAGCTCCAATTCGGACCCAAATGAAGTATGAGTATTTCAACGGCTACGATTTGGAACCACACACCAAACATCATCAGCCATCAGCCGTTGGAAAGAAGTGGGTGGGGTGGGATTATCATTGCCCACTCACACCCATCATCATTGCAAAGCTAAGAGAGTGGACCCCTCACTTCTCAATTTGATGCAAACTGGAGTGTTGACCATGGAGTTAACCGGTCGGACAATCGAATGGCTACAAGCGAGCACATTCACAGGTCGGCCAAATCAAGCGGTCCTTGATTGATGGTGGTTTTAACCGATCGACATGAACCGATCGGTATTAACCGGTCGGCCCAATCAGGTGGCCCTTGATCGGGGGTGGCTTTAACGACTGTTGAGATATTTGACCGACTGAGCATCTTCTTCAACCGAATCTACCTACCGTCCCTCGTGAAGCCGATTGACCGGTCGTCACACACGGCTGGCCGACCAAGAAGGGTCGACCGCCCCTCGCGAAGCCAACCGACCAGCCGTCACACCCGACCGACCGTCACACCCGGCCGGCCGACCAAGGAGGGCCGACCGCCCCTCGCGAAGCCGACCAACCGGCCGGCTGAGTAAGGAGGGCCGACCGCCCCTTCCGAAGTCGACCGACCGGCCATTACACCCGACCGGCCGGCCGATCAAGGAGGGTCGACCGCCCCTCGCGAAGCTGACCGGCCGGCCGGTCGACCAGCTGACCTACCGACCCACCGGGCGACCTACAATAGTCGACCAACTAGTCGACCAATAGATGTCGACCAACCAGTTGACCTACCGACCGACTGGGCGACCTACAGGAGTCGACCAACAGGGTGACCTATTATTTCCACCCTAAGGCAATGCCGATATTCACGCTAAAAGGATGGCTCGAGAATCATGCTTAAAGACGTCTTGGTAGTTACGCCCGGATGTCGGTTATGCGACGGTTATGGGTGGACACCCCACACTCCGAGATTCCTGATCGACCAGTTTGGCAAGAAACATCCCTTGTCATAACCACCAAGTGCTGGCTAGGTGACACGTCGCCCACTTACGAGGCAGTTACGCAGATCGTGGGGCACGTCATCGAACTTGCCTCGCTTGGAGCGCCCTAGCTCTTATCTTGCAGCACAATAAAAGGGGACCTACCCCTTCAGAGGAAGGATCCAAATTCTGGGAGAGGAGGTGCTGCCAATTCTTTCCGGAGTTTCCAGAGCTTGAGAGAGAGAGAGGGACTTGAGAGGTCGGCATTTGGGAGGCTGGTCCCCTCTGGATGTAAATGGGCCAGGGTTAGAGTTTGTAACCAGTTTGGCTTGTTAGTGCATTTCTCGTCTTACCCCGTGGTTTTTTTCCCTTTGATGTTGAGAAGGGGTTTTTCCACGTAAACTCGGTATTGTCTATTATGTTTTGTGGATTGTTAGATTGTTCCTAACCCAGAACCCCCCTCCCCCCCCCCCCACAATCTTGGCGCCGTCTGTGGGATAGTCTTCGATGCTTCCTATTGAAATTCTTGACCGGTGAGTCTGTTTGAGCCGACCGGCCAACTCCTTCCACTCCATCCAGTCTCGTTTGATCGACCTGAGTCTGTGCCGACTCAGCAGCAGTTGACTGATCCCGCGACCTCTTCTAACTACCGACCATGCGACCCGTGGGTATCGACCTGCCAGTCAGTTTTGTATAGACCAGGCGACCTGTGGGTGTTGACCTTCCAGTCAGTATTGTACTGACCAGGCGACCCGTGGGTGTCGACCTGCCAGTCAGTTTTGTACCAATCAGGTGACCCATGGGTGTCGACCTGCTAGTCAGTTTTGTACCAACCAGTCGACCCGTGGGAGTCGACCTGCCAGTTAGTTTTGGAATCATCACCACAACGACGCGATTGAGAAGCATGGCCGGCGAATCATGCCATACCTGATCGAACTCCCAACTCCAGTCCAACGTTGCTGTACCCGGAGACGCCAACAATGTCGGACATCTAGTTCAACCGCCCCCTGACTCGGAACGCACCGCTCTGCTAGTGAACTCCGTGCTGGGGGTCGGGGACATAAGTCAAGCTCCGGTAGTGGTCTTGGCAACTCAAGCAGGGGTCTATCTGAGGCCTTCCTTATGATAATGATGGCTTCACAACAAGCCATAGCGGTTCAGTTACAAATAATTCGATGCGACCACGATGAGCTTCGTAGTATCATCCGAGTCGCACCCGTCGGGGACCAAGGCAACCCAGTTACCAATGACCTAGACAACGGCCACATATTCAACAAAACAGGTTAGTCGAGGAACTACCTAAAACCAACCCTCCAAGACGAGCAGGGGGTCAACACCAAGCATATTCAGCCCAGCCTACCCTCACTTCACTACCAACTAGACAGAACCAGGACTGTCTAGAAACTACTGACCGGTCGAGTGTCTGGACTCGACTAGGGTCGCGCGGAGGTCGGCCCACTGCTTCGCATCGTCACCACTCGAGATCCGGCTCCACCGAGTCTCGGGTCCGAGCATGGAGGAGACCGTCGCCACTGACCCAGCGAGAATCGTCACTCACCACTCGCCAGCTTGCGATCAACACGAGATACCTATAGAGGAAATGTGCAAAGACTGACTCAACCGACCGGTTTAAGACCGGCTGGGGGCTCGCACCGAGCGAGTGCAAGATCGCTTTGGGGTTCACGTCCCAGATCGCCTAGAGGAAGTCGCCATCAGAGGAGCTGATCGATCTCCATTCGCCCTGGAACTCCTTAAGAGGCCCTTTCCCGTAGTTGGAATCCGCCCCGCCTTTCGAAGTTTGATGGGACTAAAGACCCTGTTGAACATGTGTTTGCCTTTCGGGATGCCCTGGTCCCCCATGAAGAAGATCATATCCTTTGCAGGATGTTCGCTAACAGTTTGGCTGGAATACCACTGGAGTGGTTCCACAAGTTACAACATGCCACTATCTTCTCCTTCAAGGAACTTAGCCGGCACTTCATCGACCAGTACCGCTGCAACCGTCGGGAGTTGAAAACCCTAGAATCTCTCTTCGAGATGAGCATGACCCATAAGGAGTCGCTGAAGCAATTCTATCACCGGTTTAGAACTGAATACCTGAGCTTGGCAAATGTTGATGGACAAGACCTCATGGTAGTAGCGGTCTTCAAGAATTCAGTACAACCTAGCCAGTCAGTTAGCGTCTCACTCATCAAGCGGCCGCCCGAAATGATCGACGAACTGTTCCGGAGGGTGGAGAAATACATCAAGATCGAAGATGCTGAACGAAGCGAAAGACTAAAGATGCAGCTAACCAGTATCCCTCCTTCAATCGACCAGCAGCTATAAGGAATGTGGAAAAACAGCCAAATGAGTTGAGGCAGCACGACGCAAACCGCCAAAAGCGAGGCGATCACGGCAAGGCACCTTACGTTCCATGGAATTGGGACTTCACGGTACTGAACATGCCTATTGACGAAGTCTTCGAGATCATCAAGGAAGAGCCGTACTTTCGTAGGGCACGACCGATGGCAGATGCGTCCAGTAGAGAGGAGCTTGCGAGAATGTCTCGCTACTGTGACAACCACATGGAGTACGGACATACCACTTTGCAATGTCGAGCGTTGCAGACTCACATCGAGGATCTAATTGAAGTAGGATACCTCGGGCAGTTCATTGACCATCCCCGACGCACAGCACGTGAGCCTATCGGTGAAGCACAAGAGGGGCCCCCTTAGCCGATTGATCATTACTACTTGTAGGCTCCCGGGCCTAAGAATGTAACAACTTGATTTCCTCTAACGAAATGTTTTGAATTTTTATTTTATCAATAAAGACTCTACGCAAAAGTTTATTGTCCAAGATCCCCTAGCACTATGAGTGGGCTAGGGGTGGCGAAGGATCAGGATGATCGACCCCTAGCGGAATCATCCATCCTCAAGCCAGAAGCCTCATTCGGGCGCATTTGACCCCCCACGAGCTGGGTCAGGCCAAAAGCCTCCTTCGAGAGCACTTGACCTCGCACGAGCTGGGTCAGGCCAAAAGCCTCCTCCGGGAGCACTTGACCCCCTACGAGCTGGGTCAGGCCAAAAGCCTCCTCCGGGATCACTTGACCCCCTACGAGCTGGGCCAGGCTAAAAGCTCCCTCTGAGAGCACTTGCCCCCCACGAGCTGGGTCAGGCCAAAAGCCTCCTCCGGGAGCACTTGACCCCCCACGAGTTGGGTCAAGCCAAAAGCCTTCTCTGGGAGCACTTTACCCCCCACGAATCGGGTCAAGACAAAATTTCCTCCGGAAACACTTAACCACCCTCGAGCAGGGTAAAACCTTCAAATCTGTGCCTCTCCTCTTGGCCAGTAGCACAAAAGAACCGTTCTCTTTGTCGATCGAACACACTAAATGAAGTATGAGTATTTCTACGACTACGATTTGGAGCCACACACCTAACATCATCAGCCATCAGCCGTTGGAAAGAAGTGGGTGGGATTATCATTGCCCACCCACACCCATCATCATTTTAAAGCTAAGAGAGTGGACGACCCCTCACTTCTCCATTTGGTGCAAACCGGAGTGTTGACCATGGAGTTAATCGGTCGGACAATTGAGTGGCTACAAGCGAGCACATTCACCGGTCGGCTAAATCAAGTGGTCCTTGATTGAGGGTGGCTTTAACCGATCGGTGTTGATCGGTCGGTCCAATCAGGTGGCCCTTGATCGGGGGTGGTTTTTACAACTGTTGAGTTATTTGACCGACCGAGCATCTTCTTGAACCGAACCTATCGACCGCCCCTCGTGAAGCCGACCGACCGGTCGTCACACCCGGCCGACCGACCAAGGAGGGTCGACTGCCCCTTGCGAAGATAACCGATCGGCTGTTATACCCGGTTGGCCGACCGCCCCTCGCGAAGCCGACCGACCGAGCGTCACACCCGTCCGGCCGATCAAGGAGGGCCGACTGGCCCTCGCAAAGCCGACCGATCGGCCGTCACACCCGGCTGGTCGACCAGCTGGCTTGCCGACCTACCGGGCGACCTACAAGAGTCGACCGACCAGTCGACCAATAGAGGTCGACCAACCAGTCGACCAATAGAGGTCGACCAACCAGTTGACCTACCGACCGATCGGGCGACATACAGGAGTTGACCAACTGGGTGACCTATTCTTTCCGCCTCAAGGCAACTCCAATATTCACGCTAAGAGGATGGCTTGAGAATCATGCTTCAAGACGTCTTGGTAGTTACGCCCAGAAATCTCGGTCATGCGATGGTTACGAGTGGACAGCCCACACCCCGAGATTTCCGATCGACCAGTATGGCAAGAAACATCCCTGGTCATAACCATTAAGTGCTGGCCAGGTGACACGTCGCCAGTGTAGTTAAGGCGTCAAGGCTATGCCTTGGTGATTTGTCCTGCCTAGGCGAGGCGGTGCCTAGACGAAGCCTTGGCGATAAAAATTAAATATATTAAATAAATATAAATCATATATATATATATATATATATATATATATATATATATATATATACATAAGTCATTTGCTGTGTAGTCAAGGCAATCCGAGGCGCCCGCCTGAGGCGAGAGGCGAGGCGAGACTAGAGCACCTCACCTGAATCGAGGCGGCAACATGAATATTAGGCGGAGCAAGGCGCCCGCCTGAGGCAAGAGGCGCTCCAGGCATGCGACGATGGAGGCGCCCACCTCATTTAATTAATGATTTAAATTGAAGCCAAACCTGAATCACACCTGTTCTTTTGCATGCTAACTGTGATTCACCGGTCAGACAGTTGTGATTTAGTTTTGGCTCTAACCTATTGACCATATAAGGTTATAGGAAACAATTAAATGCTAGGTAGCCAACTAGTTTGCCAACTTTTTGGTTGCCAACTTTACGTGGTATCCCCCTAGGGATCAGGGTTCATCCCATGGGAGTTAAGATTTTCTCAAGTTGGTCAGCCTCGATCGGTGGACCCGTGCGTATCAAAACCGCATGATGGCAGGCGATCCGAAAGTGAAGCATACTCCAGCCAATTGCATGCAGCTGTGATGTGCATTGAGCCCACTGACCGAGGATACCGAGTGGAGATTTGAACTCATCTCATGGCCCCTAGAAAAATAATCCCAGCATGAGGAGCTACCAGACTTGTTTCAACTAGTTATTTTATAATTTATCTATATATATATTTTATATTTTTTGCACGCCTTATTTCAATCAGGCGCTCGGCTCGTCTCTCGCCTCAGGCGCCAGTAAGGTTGAGCTCCTTGAGTCCACCTTAGCACCTTGACTACACTGGTAATTTGTGGTTTTATGTATGATAAAATTTAATTTCTAGAGATAGATATGGTCGAAATAATAATATTTGATAATGGGTATGATCCGAAGTGTATAGTAAGTTATAAAACCATTATTATTGCAGCAAATATGAATCACGTACCAACCACAATGATTATACATTGCAAATATTAATCACATATCAGCGAGAGCAACATAACCTTCTTATAATCATAAATTCAAGCAAATATCACAAGCATAAATATAACCATATTAGGTAATCTATTATTTTTTGGAATATTTCACAATCACGTATCCCAAAAAAAAAACAATTAAAATGACTCATCTAAATCACCTAACCATCTACATCATTCGTAACTCTTATATGAATAATCCTTATATGCCTCTTTCGACTTTTTCCTCATCAAACTCTGAGAACATGGACACAATAGTTTTTTTCCTAGTAATGATGGTATGGTGTTGGCCATCTATACAGCAACATGGATCTATAAAACCAAACGGGATCCAAGAAAACTCAATTTGAACATAACTAATTTAAAAAAAAAACCCAAAAAAAATCAATTATAAAATTAGGCGTCTAGGAGACACCTATAGCCAGGCGCCCAGGCAGTGGCCTAGGCGACCGTCTAGACTCCACCGCCCGCCTAGCCACTACCTAGGTGGTCGAAGCCCCAAAACACCTAGGCGATGGCATAGGTGGCGCCTTTACTACACTGCACGTCGCTCACTCACGAGGAAGTTATGCATATCGTGGGGCACGTCAGTGATCCCGCCCCGCTTGGAGCGTCCCAGCTGTCACCTTGCAGTACTATAAAAGGGAACCTATCCCTTCAGAGAAAGGATCCAAATTCTGGGAGAGGAGGAATTCTTTTCGGAGTTTTCGAAGCTTGAGAGAGAGAGAGAGAGAGAGAGAGAGAGAGAGAGAGAGAGAGAGAGAGAGAGAGGACTTGAGAGGTCGGCATTTGGGAGGCCGGTCCCCTCTGGGTGTAAGTGGGTCAGGGTGAGAGTTTGTAACTGGTTTGGCTTGTTAGTGCATTTCTCATCCCACCCCGTGATTTTTCTCTTTCGACGTTGAGAAGGGGTTTTTCCACGTAAACCCGGTCTGGCCTATTTTGTTCTGTGGATTGTTAGATTGTGCTTTTCAGTTGAACCGCTCCAACCCAGAAAACCCCCCCACAATTTTATCGATATTGTTAATGCTTATTCGTTATCATGTTACTATTTAACAGATTCTACTTGATGCAGGAGTTGAAGGCATTGGAGAAGTAAATGCTTTAAAACTGATCACTAAGTTTGGTATGGCTATTTATTTCACATATATAACAATGTTGTATATATATATATATATATATATATATATATATATATATATATATAATTTGTTAAATTTGATGTGTCATGTTACATGCAAATAATGATTGGTGAAAATAGTTGTACCTTTTTAGTAGATTCCTGTTCGGTGGTAAAAATTTGTAGGTCAGCTTATAAATGGCTGACCATCACAATTTGAAGCAAATAGAATGTTTTATCAACAACAATTGAATATCCAAGTATTGGTATGCAAGTATTTAGATTATTACATGTCATTGAGCTACCTTGCTGTAGATTTTTGACGCATAAACTGAGGCCCATCAGAAGCTAGAGACATAAGACGTCAATAGATTAAGGTTGTCAACATTTATTTTTTCTCCTTTGATTAGGTAAAAATTGTTAACCTGAAATAGATAGGGCAGAACTTATTTATTATAAATTTCTGGTGGAAAATTGAAGCTTGCACCCCAACAATGAAAGTTACGAAGTAGAAAATAAAAAATCACTAAAGAACATAATTCACTTATTTTGACTTAGCTTGGAGATCTTCTAATTATCTGCCACTAGGAACATTACAGAAAATTAGTTCATCATATTTATTCTGAAAATTGAGAATGAAGCTATAGTGAGACTGCACTTCTTGTTATGGCATGATGCCAATATATAGACTTGAATGGTTTACACCCAATAGGTATTAGATTGCAGTAGTGATACACAGACTACAATTACAACTTAAGGATTAAAGTATCACATTTAGTACGTATTACAGTTTGTCATTGGCATTCTAGACGTAGCTCGTGAAGTCAACACAATATGCACAGACAAAATGATATGAAACTGACATGCTAAAATATGATCGGTCTTGCCTTGATATCTAGACTATCTGTAATGCTATCAAGTGGAGGTTAGAAATATCTAAACCCTCAACCATCATCTTTGTCCTCCTATAAAGATCTTGACATGCTGATTGATGATATACATGGCTTGAACATGTTAATTTTAGGGGACTTATCTAAATAATGACAAGAAAAACAAAAAAATTTAACTTGAGAAACATATGGGAACCCAAAACTTCTAAGTGGGAGAAAATGTGTAGGTATATATGGCATAACAATGCATGGATCTATGTTATTTGCAGTCATATTCATCAAAGTCTAGTCCCTCCAAGATGGAGCGGACTATGGAGCACACTTCTAATAAGAAGGCTGCACAAAATATTGACAATAATTATTCGACTGGCCGTCAAACTAAGATTAGCTCTCGAAGATCATTTTCGAAGACTTGAACATGGTCACTTGGCAAGAGGGCCTTGCCAAGAAACCTATAAGGGCAGTTGGCGGGCTTGTTGATTGTGCAATTTAAGTTCATGCAATCAGGAAGCAATTCTCTAGGTTTCCCCTGACTAAGAATCTGGACAAATCGAGTAGGAGGCAAGATTTGATATAGGAACATATGTTCGTCTTTGTGGCACAAATTATAAACAAAAGAGCTGAAGTGAAACAAAGTTCCTAATATTAATGTTATTTTAGTGAAAAAGTATCTTCCTTTTAATTGAGTTTTTTTCAAGTTCTGTTTAAAAATTGATAACTTTATCAAATAAAAGAAAAGCACATTATACATTCCCACTTCTTGCTTTGATCCGGTTTTTCTGACATTCTCTATCCCTTGTAACTTTGTAAGTAGATATGACTTCTAGAATGCTTTGATAGTGAATCTAAATGAGTGAAAAGCACCATTTAAGCATCCGATAAATAAGTAATGACTTGGGGCTTTAAATGGTATAAGCAAAAAGGAGGGATGTCATCGGGAGAGAACAAATGGCACACACGAGTTGAGAAGAGAACGTGAAAACTCAGTCTCAACTAAATGTCAAGGCAAGGCACTCGAAGGGAGCGTGAAACTAGAAGAATAAAAGAACCTCCTACGATAAATTGCAAGCAACTCTGAGAATAGAGAGAACCCGAATAAAGAGGCAATATGAAAAGAAATAGATGAAAGATACATGAGGTGTCACAACTAAAAGTACTAATTGAGGGGAAAACAAATGAAGATATGGTCGTATAAGGTTCTAAATGGGAGTCCATTACTAGGGACTTACCAACATCTAACTATAATAAATAGGTGAAAGTGACCCTGTTCCTTCATTTAGTGGCCTGATATTGAATCAAAGATGTATTAAGGAGGAGAGGCCTATGTCAAGGCACTATCCACTGATTGATGGTTCTCAGCAAAGAGTATCAGTTGTGTGCTGAAGATCAGACCTTGGAACTAGAAATCTCAGATAGTAATGCACCATACTGCAATGTTTGTTTTAAATCCTGCAAGGTTGATGGCGGCTAACCAGACATGACTGACAATATTCTAGTAATAGGGCACCCTGAAACAACAAGAGGTATTTATACATAGAGCTTAGTAAAATGGTCAAATTCAATAGTAAGAACGAGGAGACATTCTCTAGTAGAAACCTTCGAAATTCACGTGAAAAACTCAAGATGCACTATGAATTGAAGGGGCAAGGATGGATTACTTGCACTTGAAATTCACATGAAAAACCCAACACGCACTATGAATTAAAGGGGCAAGGATGGATTACTTGCAATTTTATGATCTAACGACCACTAATAGGGTCAAATCCTCGATATTTTACAATGGGAACATGCTATCTATTGTCTAGTTACTAAAGACACTGTATGTACAACCATGTATAGATGCATCAATACGCCATACAATTATGTAAAGATGGACCTATGTACCATAACCATAACCACAACCAGCAAGCCATTTCCCATCTATTTGGGGGTCAACTTTATGAATCATTCTTTTCCATTCTTATCGAAATAAGATTCGTTTCATAATTTGTGTTGGTTTCTTACGACTGAATTTCAGTTTAACACCAACCCCCATCCTTTCTCATCCGGGCTCGAGACCGGTAATGGCTGTTTTAAAGCTGGACCGTTGTATATTTGTCAAACTATGTTTTGATCTCATGTAAAAAGATGCATTTCATATTATATTGATTTTTTCAATAAGTGAATTTCTTTAAAAAAATATTCATATATACTATAAGGTGGCTAAGGGTGTTGCAGCAACATCAGATCCCCAAACTATTAGAGAGAAGGAGTTTGGGTTTACCTATTTGCTCAGCTATTTTTCTTTTCAAAATTGACTAATACAGAGGACTAGTGGGTCTCCGAGGTTCATGGGTCTAGTCTGTATTTTTCTATGGCCTATGGATCACGTTGATCTAGTTGAATATGCTTGAGGTTTATGTGCACTACTTGAACCTATGGTTCAAGTTGGATACTTTTTTCGGGTTATTGGTTGGGTGGAGAGAGACGTTTAGTTCATGTTTTATAGGTTGAGCGATAGATTTGGTTCATGTTTCATCTGATTGCGCATAGTAGTACACAAAATATAAGAGGTGGGTTCTAGTTTATGGATTGCTAGGTAGGTTCAGCTTTACTTGATGAGTTAGCTTATGTTTTAGAGGTTTACTGGTCCAGTAAGATCGCGTGTATGGGTTTGGATGGGTCCAATTGATTTTGGTCAGTTTACATAGGTTGGTTCAGATGTAACAGCATTGGGTCATGTTTGATCATGTAAGGTAGGCGATGCATCTAAATCAAGGTTTGTGATCAAAGAAGGAAAAGAGGAGAAAAGGAATGAACCTACACATATTGAACACCAACGGGCCATGCTTGATTGAGACCATGGGAGCGGCCCTTCAAAAAGCCATACAAGGATGCTCACAAGCATCGATAGGGCACTTAAAGTGCCAAAATTTGAGTTTGATTGGTCAATTGGAGTACCATTAGTTATCACTCAATGTCATTAAGGGGTTGTGTTGATCTCTTTTAATGACTATGGGTTCTAGGCCGTTTTTTAATGATTTTTCTAGATTATTTCTTGCAATTAAGGATTTTGGTACGATTTTGATCAAAGCAGAGTGTTACATGAGTCTTTTGGATTAGGTCATGAGCAAATAGATTAAAGTTTGGTGGATAAGTTTTAACAATCCCCCAAATCAACAATTATTGGTTGATTTGGGGCATTAAAGTTAAAAGAATACGTGACGTGGGAGAGAGAGAGAGAGAGAGAGAGAGAGAGAGAGAGAGAGAGAGAGAGAGAGAGAGAGAGAGAGAGAGAGCATATCCTCTTCTCCCTGTGGGCTTTCACCCATTTATGCGACGAGAATGCGTTCCTCCATGTGGTATTTCTTCCTCTACTTTCTCTCCCATTGTTGCAGTTATGTGTGGCTTATTATCTTTCATCTTAGTCCAGTTTTGATGGTTTAGTAAGAAGATAGATCCCGTAGCCTACTAAAGGCCTCTTCTTACGAACTTGCTAGAAATAAAGAAAAGAAGGAAACCAATGTTTTTGTAAGAATACTTCACTGCTCGGACCCATCGCAGTAGTTCGTGGTGCCAAATCATTTCACATCTGGCGTGCCTACATAGAATGGCAAACACTAATCTCATTGGGCCACTTCGAGCATGTTGCATGGGGGGATGATTGGTACCCACCAAGCGTCATGTGCGGCTGTGATGGACTTAAGCAGGAGCCTCTGCTTGGGTCCAAGCAGCCAAGTATTGTTCATGTTTCCCATGGGTCGTTGGTAGCCCTTCCTAGGACCAATTTTCATAAGAAGAGACTGGGATCAAGTTCTTGCACACGTGAATTCTGTTATACTTCTTCTTTCTTCTTGTTTCTGCAGAAAAAAAAACAGCAAGATAAATATATCAAGAGTAGAGGAAAAAACAAAAAAGTAACTTTATTAAAGATCAGTAATCCTATTCCTACTCAAGTTGTATCTCTAGTTTCTAGATTATGAGTCCTAGATGGATTAGGTTTGGTCCTTGTTAGGTTTATTTAAGGAGGGGGGCTCCACCCCTTTTGTAATCAAAATTTTTATCAATAAAATTGATTTTGGTCATTTTTTATTTTATTAGAAAAGCTTTGTTGGCCTTCATTCTCTTTTTTGTCTCTACCCTGTTGTGGATGGTACCTTGTTGATCTAATTAGTATTTTTTTTTTTATCTTCTCTGTTACGGATGATGCAAAATCTTAATGTGAGAAATCATGTGAATGGAATCCAACAGATGTAAGAATTGTGGAATCAGATCGAGCAACGCATACATGATATTGAATTCTTCAATCTTCAATCTCATTTTGGATCTCTCTCTGATGAGAATTCAGAATCAGAACCTGAAAGGGCAGGAAGATGGGCCATCACATTCGTTCTTAGCCATAAATCAAGGCCTTCAAATTCATCAGAAGGGATTTTCGAGGATGCCAAGGGTTTGTTCTCTGAGGGGCATCATCCAGATTCTCCGACTAACAACTGTAGTTTGCATCCCCCCTTTGGTGAGTATCCCTCCATAAAGGATTCTATAGAAGAGCTCGTAGAGGAAGCTGATGAGGTGATCATGAGAGAGCCCGAAGAGCACGTGGTGGAAGCCCAATGAGAATTCTGAAGAAGAGCCGGTAGAGGAAGTTGATGAGGTGATCATGGGAGAGCTCGAGGAGGAGAAAGTCACGAATGTCGACTCGCCTTCATATGATGTCCTATCTCTTGATGAGTTCCCAAAGCCATGTGTGGTGACCATGGCAAAAGAAGGTGGACTTCTTGAAGGATCATCAATGATGATCATACTACCAAAAACTTGAATGAATTTTATAGCTTTCATGAATCTCATATAAATAGTATTGTGATGGCTCTAATCAAGGGTTATTTTTATATTACCATGAAAAGGAATTTATTACTTCACAATCAAGTGTCTTTTAAAAATTTAGCATTTCAATTTCAATTATGAAGGGGTCGAAGATCAACAGGCATGCATCATGGAAAATATTTGTTTAAAAAACATTGGATGTCCTGAAGTCACTGCTAATGATGATTCAACATCTTATGAAATATCATGGGTATGTAAATCTCTAGTTTTGTTTGTAGCCTCATGTTTACAATATCCAGTAGAAAAAAGATTGAACTCATTAATTATGATATCTATTCGATCAATTCATTGTTGAGGATCCCCTATAAAATCTTCTGAAGCATCCAATTGTTAAATACACTTAGAATTGCGCAATGAAAGTGGGTTTATAGTTTATACTATGTCAGCGAAAGTGGAGTTCGATCAGACTTATGATGTTGGCATACACCATCAATGGACTCAGAGTTTTAAACTATATCCAGACCATCATGATTGGAGTCGAGAACTTTTCCCACCCGGGGAAATTTATGCATGAGCATCCATAGGGTAATCAATGTATTTTTAATTATGGGGCACTTAAATGCCAAGTTTTGAGTTATTCTAGCCAGTTAGAATTCTATTGGTTGTAGATGTCATTTCTTTTCTTTTGAGATTTATGGATTTTGCTAGATTTCTTTTCTAGCAATTTGAGTCGTGTTTGTACTCTAGTCAAAGTAGGGGGGATTTTAGTGATGGTTAGTCTTTTGGAAGAGGGTTTGTTGAGGAAAGACGAGGATAAGGCTTAGTTTTTAAATTCAGCATTAATTCCTGATTATTATGGGGCAACTAAGAAAATAGTGGATTTGACTCTAGCCCACAAGAGAGGGTTTCCGTGGCCCTCCTCCTCATGGTCCCCACCCGCGGGTGAGGAGAGGTCACGTAATCCCTCCCCGCATGATTTAGATTCCCGCCCTTCTGTGGTTTTTCCTATTCTTCTTTTTAGTCCCAATAAACCAGAAACGAAGTCCCCTCTAATCCCTACTACTGGGACCTCTTAATTTATTATTTTATTTCATGGCTTTTTTTGCTGAAAACAATTGCCATTAACTTCATAAAAACTTGCAGAAAATAAGAAAAAAAACAGCAAAAGTCTTGGATTAGTATTCCTAGTGTAGGATTTAGGTAGGTTTTAGATTTAAGTATTGCTCTTTTTTTCCAGACGGATCCTCCTCACATTGGAAACAATTGAAATTTTTAATAAATTAGTTTCAGCGTTTGCTAATTTATTCTAGAAGAGCCGAGGGCTTTCTTCTCTCTCTTCTATTTTGTGGATGACGCATTGATATACCCATATCAGTTGGTAAACCCTATGCTATCATAATCGGGACTTGTCGGCGACTAGTCCCCAGGCGGCATTTTGCCAACCGACTAATTCCAATTCTTTCATAACTGAGCGGAATCCCGACTAGTCCCCTGAGACTAGTCCCTAGGCGACATTCTGCAAGCAATTTTGTTTGGATTTTTTTGCATTGGCTCGAAGTCTTGAGTCGCAACTATGGCTCTTCCCTATAATCATCTGTTGAGGGCCTGAGAATCTGAGTTAAAAATATAAAAAATAATTATTGTTTATTTGTTGATATCTATATAACCCTATAATCAAAATTGGGGTTATTCACATATTAAACATCAGAAAACAAATATTGTGATGAATTCTTAGTTCTGAGTTTTCTGACATGGGCATAAAGCCAATACAACTGTGTTCTGTTACTTGTGTATTTTACCCATGCTGTGAAGTGTGAAGGCACATTGTTATTGACCTACTAATATTATATACTTATTGACATTTATGCTAGTTCTTATATAATATATATTTAGGGAGGGGGTTGGGGTTAGAATAAGTTTTGGCCGACTAGTCCTATTCGACCCTTGGCCGACTAGGGGCCGACTACCGCCTTTGACTGCATAGGGTAAACCCACTATGTCAAGAGGAGTCTGTGAACTCCCCTCTCAGTTCGTATGGCGTACAGACTGGAGAGGAAACCTGTGATTCCCTCTCTCCCACTCTCATTGTGCCTACAACAAAGGAACTATAGGCGTTAAAAATATAACATTCCGAATCTTCTCTTTTGTTTCATTTCTTTAAGACCAGTTTATTATGGTTTTCTTGGAGGAGTCTTTTAAACTTATACTATATAAGGAGGCAGATTGTAACAGGATTCAATGAGCTCTCTTTTATGATATAAAATACACATTTGATCATTCTTTTGCTAAAATTTTCAGCTTATTTACTGAAATTATGATCCTGTAATTTTGCATCTTCATGGAGCAATGATGATATTTAATTCTAGATCTACAATCCAGCTTCATGAAGCTAAGCATCAGTTCCTTTTTCCTACGTAGTCTACTTGTATATGTGCTCTTATTCATGCTCTGCATTGTAGGACCATTATCTGTTGTTCAGGGCTGCTATTGTTCTCTTTGATCTGCATAGTTCATTTACTAAGTGTTGGGTTGTCATGTTTATCATGAAAATCCAATTAGTATTGAATTCTTGTTGATTCAAACGTTGGTTTTATATTTGCAACTAGGTTCTCTGGAGAATTTATTGCAGTGTGTGGATCAGGTTGAGGAGGAACGAATTAAGAAGGTGCTGCCAATGTATTAGAATTGTCCTGGATCTAATGAGTTAGATTGTTCAAATATGTTGTATCTAATTTATTTCTATAGTTTTTTTTTCTCTTTTTAACATGTTCTACTGCTTTTTGTCGGTACCTAAATCACATCCTCAGCCATTTGTTGTACTGATATGTTTCAGAACTTGTTCCTTTACAGGCTTTGATATCAAATGCTGATCAAGCTATCCTATGCAAGAACTTGGTAATGCCCTTGACCTTTTCTAGCCACGTCTTTTAGCCTGGGTAAAATAAATGCCGCTCTTTTTTTTTTCCAAGTATATACGCATGATTGGCTTGTTAAAATTTGAAATAATTTCCAATCAATTTTTAAGGTATTGCCCTACAGTAGCAAAAGCTATGACAGCCAATGAATTGAGGTAAATCTAGCATTTTCCGAAATGAGTCACTGATTAGCAGTGGAACTGTAGTTCACTCTACAGCCTACGATATCTTTCCAATGATCCTGAACAATAAAAAATTCAATGGGTTCAGTCAAATGATCGTGAACAATTAAATATTCAATGGGTTCAGTTCATAGCACCACCAGTGAGTTAACTAATAGAATTTTATCGGCCTTTGCCTATGCTAGATTAACAAGGAAGCATTGATTCTCTAGTGAGCAGGTCAGGTGATGATGCATGTCTGGTAGCTACTGCTGAACAGACCTTCATAAAAAACACTGGCCTTTCCAGCAATATCTCCTACATACGGCCATACAGACAAATGACAGTTGTCTCACCCATTTCTATGTCTGAAATATGGTTTTCACGTATCTAACTTGTTCTCTTGGCTTGCTTCTCAATAGCCACAGTGATGGAGCCAAAGTTGATTAGAGTCTTTTTACTAATGTGACATGCAAAACTTGTCCATGAGATCAACAAACAGATTTTAGCTGAAACCCAATATCGAGTACAGACTACAGAGTATAAATAGTTTTACCAGAGTAAGGTAAAATTTTTGCAAATAGGCCCAATTTAATGCGAGCCTTCTAGCCTGTGGGGTTGTTAAAAATCGGGGCCTTTCTATCGTTATTGTTCGGATTTTCGATCCTTGGTCTATCTTGTGCCAGCGCACTAACAGTTTCTCTGTCTGCACAAACACTTCGATTATTTGGCTCCCCTATATATATTTCATTGTTATTTCCTGGACTCAATACACACCATCTGTGCTTGCTTATTGGAAGGTCTCGCTTTACTTAAACAGGCAACTCTTCGATCTGATCTCCCACCATACATGGTTCCATTCAGAATGCCCGACCTTGTGTTCCGAAAACCGCAGGTTCGTGTTATCAGCGGATCAAAACTGCTCATAGATTTTAGTTCTTTATATTATCGCAGAACAAGTTTGGTGCTCCCGATTACTCCACACTAATGTGCTGGGATCTTGTGTACAGGACAATGGCGAGAAATTAGTCAGCCTTTTGAGGGCAATCGGAGCATATGCCGAAGGCTTCTCTGCGGACCCCATCATCAGAAGAGCATCTTATTTGTGGAACAAGCTTCAGCGTGAAAGCTCTTATTGATTCCCTTGGAGCAGTGTTGTTGAGGACCTTTCTTTTAAAACTACACATAGCTTCCACAGAGAAATTGAGGAGAGAGAGAGCAATCGAAAAACAAGTGTTGTTGACCTTTCTTATAAATCCTCAAATCTATTTTGCTGCTACCAAACCAAACAATGTATCAGGTATGTACCCCATAGAAGTTGAATGGAAAACTTTAGAATGTGAGATCCCTGTCTATCCATATACTCATTCCCCTGGATAATACTTCATTGTTTTTTTTTTGTTTGGTAGCTCAACCTGTCTTTTTTTCATACTAGGTTGTTTATGGTGAATTCATGTGCAGCAACAGGGATCATGATATTTGTTCTTCTTTGGTGTGGAAAAAAGGAAGGATACTTTTTTGTTTTTGGGTAGCAAAATCTATATTGATTAGGTCAATGGAAGTATAGAATATTTCAGAAAATAAAAATGAAATGGAAATGAGGGGGATTTAGTGATAGGTCCCTTTTAACATACCCAGTTTGCAATAAGGACAGAAGGTTTCAGTTTGGCACCAGGTCCCTCCCGAAAGACGCTTTTTACGGCAAGTACCCCAACCATAATTGCAAGTACCCCAACCATAATTGTTGACTTTTTTTTTCCCTTCACGACAAAATTGTCTTTCCATAATCCTTTGAGCCAATCCCACCCAGAGTTCTAAAACTTTTTTGTTGTATTGTGAAACACTAATCCTAACCCTGACTCTAATCCTAAAATCCGAACCCTAAATCTAAACTAAAACCTAATTCTAATTCTATACCTTAAATTTTAAACCCTAACCCTAATGACAATACGGTAGCAATTGCTATAGTTGTTATAATGATTTTACTGTAGCGGTTACAATATAATGCTTCAACCCTAGTCCTAACCCTAAATCCTAAACATTGTGGGTGTAAAATTTGGCTAATGTTCGATAGTGGGACTTGCTAGCACTGCCTGGTGCCAATAGAGACGATAGTGGGACCTGTCAGCTATGTCTGATGCCCACAGAGACAACAGTGGGACCTGCCAACCTTGTTTGGCGTCCACGAGAACAACAATGGGACTCGTCAACATTGCCTGGGGCCAATGAAGATGATAGTGGAACCCGCCAAGCATTCCTAGGCCCACGGAGATGATTTGGGAGTTGATAAATCTCTCCTTGAATATTTACTAAAGCCTCAGATATTCCTAAAGCTCTATAAATAGCATACTCGATAAATAATCCAAACTGTAATTTATTATTCCCAAATCCCCTTCCTGTTTTCTAGAGCTACCAGAGCCTTCTGGTAATTAGACTCTAGTCAAACTCACTTTGCCCTCCGTCTACTTGTATAAGCATTTCTCAGCCTGTCGAGAGTAACTCTACTTTTTTCAAAGTTAGTGGATTCAAAGGTTGCGTCTTACCGCACGGAGACGTAGGCTTCGATTGAACTTCGTCACCACATCCTATGTCAACTTTCTCTCTCTCTCAATAGTACCTGCGTGACAGGTCAGCAGACGACAGCTCAGCACTTCACAGTGCACTGTACTCGAAGTCAAGCATTAATCGACTGATGCTGAAAAACCGTACGACGATCGTAATTTTCCGTCACAAACACTAAATCCTAATAAATAATAAAGATTTAAAATAGTCATTTACTATTTAATTTAATTAACAATTGAGAGTTGGTTCCAATCAATCTTCATTTAGCGGACTTAACACAAACGTGATACTTTAGCCATCCTTGACGCTATAAACGAATTGTTTTAAGGACCAAACGCCAAGATAAAAACAAACAAATATAATTTTATTAAACTAACAAATAAATGCAACAAGAAGTAGGGTAAGATGTTATTCATTCGTGTACACTTTGTCAGTAGGGTGATGGGAGAACGCTAAGAAATTCTTAAGAAGCTACAAAATAAATTGAAAAGCCTAAAATATAATATACAAGTAAACTAACCCATGCGATACACGAACGGTTGTGATGCAGCTCAAGTCTTACATGCGGTGCGCATACCGAACTACAAGAGATGATCCCACCGCAAAGGGTGATTGCTCATTGGTGTAGTGGCCCCTAGCACTCAGAACGTCGTGCTGATAGGCTCTTCTTCTCCCTCTCCCCGTACGTTGGAACTCTCGTCCGCGAGCTGATCCTGGACGGAGCTGCCCCATCTTTTTATCCAAATATATACTGGTATACAAGGACATCTTGGTAAATTTAATGGGTGGGTTAGGGAACATGGGACAATTGATTTGGAATTGAAAGCAACACATGTTGGGCTTTTGGTTTAAACCCAACCCGTAAGGTGACCCAACTGACAGCCCACTGCGGGTTCAGTTTTTAAGTTTCTATCAGTTATTTCAACAGAATGTAACGGTGTGGCCATGTCCCTCTTTTGGTGCGTTTCCCATCTATGTAACCTTAAACCACTACAGTTTCTTTTGATGGGAGGATACGTTAACCATAATCTTTCAGCTGTTGGTCACCTCTTTTGAGTATCTCTCTGGGACAATCCATTTTCGAAAAATTCCTTCGTTCAACTGTTATTTTATTAATTTAAAAAAGAAATAACTGATTTATCTATTATTTTAATTACTTAAATTGATATATCTTTATTGAACAAGAACTTAATCCAAAACAAATACAGACGTAATCTGAATCTAACTTGGATCTAACCTAAAAAATTCTCATATTAGAGGGGTATTTACAGAGTTTAGATAAAATATTAAGGATGGAATCGAAACCATTCTCTCGTTTTGGATATCATCTAACTGCAGGGGTCAATATGTGATGTTTGAATGAATTAAAGGGTTTATATGTAAATATCACTTTGTAGGGGTCAATATGTAATGTTTGAATGAATTAAAGGGTTTGATTGAATTATGAGGATGTATTGGGCACATATTTACTTAAAATGCGCCAGCGCATTTACTATAGATAAAATGCACCGGCGCCGGTGCTCGTATAGGATGTCTTGGATTCATATTAATTAAAATGTGCCGGTGCATATGGGGATGCATTGGGTTCATATTTAATTAAAACACATCGGCGTATTTACCGTAGTTAATATGCACCGGCGTCGGCGCTCGTATGGGGATGCCTTGGGTTCATATTAAGTAAAAAGCACCGGCACATATGGAAATGTATTGGGTTCATATTTAATTAAAATACGCCGGCGCATTTACCGTATTTAATGTGCACAAGCGTCGACGCTAGTATGGGGATGTCTTGGGTTCATATTAATTAAAAAACGCCGGCGCATTTTCTCTCCAAACCCTAATCTTTCTATGGAGGTCCTCATTGACGCTTGGCTATCAATAGAGAAATGGTGTCTAAGTTGGGTGCCTATATAATGTTGATATGGTATGATGAAGAATTGTTTATGATGCATTATTTTGTTTTGACGATTTGGTCCTCCTTAGTCTTCTTTGGAAGCGGCAGAGGTTTTTTTTTTTTGGTACTTTGAAAGGGAGATCTCAACAGATCTCAAGAGGCACTACAGCCTGGTCCAAGCATGAGGCGCCACATGCCGGCACAACCACAAACAGCCAAACGGCTAAACAAGAAACCACCACCATCAACCCCAAGGGGGGGGGGGGGGGGCGCACATCTGCGGATCTAACAGATAAAAGAGGCAAATGCCACCAAACGAACTACCTCGCCGACCTCCGGCGGTGATATGAACCCTAGACTAAGACTAAGAAAAAGAAAGTAAGCCAACAATGACTAAAAAAAATAACCATCACAAAAACCAGATCCACAGCCGGATCCATCTCCCTCGGTGCCGGTGACGATGTAGAGCCGCTCCTCGTCCCCAACCGCCATGATTCACCACCGCCAACCCGAACCGCTAGGATCCACCACCGCGCAAAGGAGGGGGCTGGAAAGCCCACGACATACACCGGTCGGGGTCCAGACCCACCTACGCCTCCACGAACTAGCCGGAAACCCCCGATTCATAGACAAGGACGCAATCCGAGGAGGGGCTGTCACACGACTCTGATGCTGGCGAACATAAAATGTCACGCCCCAGAAATCTGGAACCGATCCCTGGGGTTGAGGTGAGAAAAACCAATGGATTTAGGGTTTGGTCGCTCACCAATTAGGGTTTCTCACAAGACTGCAGCTCTCTCCTAAATAAAGAAGGAGGGGGAAAAACAAGGTATACTTTAAAACTTGATTTTTGTAAAAATATTTTTATTATTATTTTTCTTAAAAGAAAGTAAAGTAGAGAGATAAATTTTTTGCTAACAGAGAGATGACCACATTCGACTTTCAACCGGGCTATCCTCTCAGCATGTGCGGCCTGCCGGTGCTCCACATGCTGATAGAAGTCCCTCTTAGGGGAGCACGAGGCTCAAGCCTCGGACGGCGAGCCGAGTAGCCTCGCCACTCTCTAAACACTCGGGCACTGGTTTAGGGGTCCTAACTACGGGGCTGGTCGATTAGGTCACTTTAAGATTTATATTTTCATAGTGAATTACCCTAGGATTGGGGCATTGAGGAGGGGCCTACCTAGAAGATTCAGCTGGATCATCACCACTAACAATCACAAAACACTGACTAGACTAAATAATCATTTTTCCAATCTAATCGATTACATTACTAGAATAGGAAAAACTACAAGACTATACACTGAAGATAGAATACGATCGCAACTCTAACTCCACCTCTGATCTCCCACTGCTACTTCTGAGCCTCTGTACCTGCAGGAGAGTCTACTCGTGGGAAAGAGTAGCCCCCAATGGGAAATTGGAAGATTAACCAAATTAATGGCTAGTGACATCCTAGTAGCCTTTAATAATATGAGACAATCGATCTAATTAAATTATATTATATTTAGCAATCCTAGTACATATCATTAATGTTTACAGAATGATAACCTAATCCTACCAGCAGTCTATGTTCTCATGCAATACCTACTATCACTAGATTGTCTAACATAAAGTTCGTTCAATATTCTACAGTATTAATGAACAAGTAAAATGACCATCTAAATATCACTAGATTATCACGCTCTACCATTCCATAATCTAACATTAAGAATCCATAGTTGTTAATTAATAATTATATAAAATATCTATCATAATGTGAACCCCGGATATTTTGTTCATCCTGCCCCTGGTCGGGCATTACTATAGGGCATTTTATTTCGATGTAGAGGGCCAACTCTCTCGCCGTGCATACTCCGACACCATGCACAAATTACCCAGATGATTATAAGGGGTTTTCCGTCTTTCACGGTGAAACTCTACCGCCCAACTTGCTTTCCTTGGGGTCTTCAACTATCCCGGGACAATTATTGCTAGGCCAATCCCTACTCGAGGGCACCTCCTATTGACTTTACCATAATCCTTGCCTGTGATCCCTTAGCCTACTGATCTTCAGCTATGTGCGCAGGGTGGTTCACAACCCTTGCGAGCACGGGGTCCTAATCTTTTTACAAGTTAGATTATTATATTTTATCCATTTTAACAAAATACCAAAAGCTCAACACAATGAATAATTACCTTTCTATGAATACTGAGACAGATAAAAAGGTATGTACCGAGATTAATGATTTGCAATAGTTTAACCCTGGTCTCGCGCTGCTCTCGCAACCCATAAAATCACTACAGCTAAAGGTCACATCGCTCTTAAAGCGATTTGACCTACACTCCCCCAAAAATCAGTGTATTAGGATTGCCACTCCTTTTAGAAGGGTGGTTCCGATAATCATTATTTATTCAATTTATTTTAATTTAAGGTAATACCTAATTACAGTGTCCATGCAATAATAATTATTATTTTATTAATATTATAAAGCATGATTATTTTATTAATATTTTAAAGCATACTTATTTTAATAATATTTTAAAGCATGCATCGCCGGACTTGCGACTTCGCATGTAAGGAGAGGTCCGCGTGACCACATGCGGCGATGCCCGGCGGGACCCGCATGCAGTATCGAGGACACCTACCCTAGTTGTTCTCATTTCCCACTATCAAAGACCACGGGAAAGGGAGTAGATGTCACCTGGTCGTCGATCGCGTACAAACTCCTGTTAATTGCTCATAATCTATCTTCGCTCCGCCTAAAGCTCGATCGCCATAGTCACGAACTACCAAGTTCACACAACGGCCTATGATTATTGAATGCTACTAATTATCGTTGGTTTAGGCCCTGGTTGGCCGAGTCAAGGGAATTTTTGACATCAACGGACGCTGGTCTATCGGCACGCAAAACGATGCTACAGTTCTTTCAATAAGAGTGAGAGAGATGAGTGCCCAAGAGAGAGCGGAAGGCCAAAACCGAACACAAGGGAGAGAGGGATCGGTCTTTCTCTTCAAAATCTGAATAAGGCTCTATTTTCCTTGCCTAATATGCCTTGAAAACCGTGCCCCTCTCTCCTCTTGTCCATATGAACCATTCCCCCTTCTCTCTCTCTCATAAATCCTCAAAAATAAATGCCCACTATTGTATAGTTGCCATATTTGGTTTTGCAATTAAAGGGAATAGATTTAAATCATTTTAAATCTGAATTAAACCCTTTAAATATGGATTTGATGGCCATGCATATTTTTCCTAATGAGGGGGGCGGCCATTAGGGCATGCGGGATATTTTAAAATGACCAAAATGCCCCCCATGCATCTAGTGGTCATCCACCTCATACCGGAGCATATATGCTCCATCTTAGTGCATGATAAAGTACTCTAACACTTAGGGTACCTCATCCATACCTATTTAATATACCATAAAGTTATGAATAGTGTTTTTACTATTTACTGGGGTGCCCTCAGTAAAACGTGGGGTGCCCCTATAGTAAAAATCACTAAACACACAGACCGTGCTCTAGTGTGACACGCACACACGGAATGAACTCCTCATGGCATTATGGCAACATTGTGTGTCCCTATACTACTCTGGTTTCCCCCTAGTGAACACACTTAGTCCTGTGCAACCACCATGCCCTAGTGCAATGCACTCATGGAACACAGGACGATTAAGGCATTATTTCTTCAACTCGTATTATGCAATGAGACAAGGAGAAAGTTATGATCCGTAACGATCGTAGATAAGGTGGTACCTTCAGGGACTAGGATTCATGGCTTCCAACCGGACCCGATCGACACACTATCCAAGTATCTCTGTCAATCCTCTAGGTCCCGGTTAACCTGCGTGGCCACCCAGAGTACGACGCAGGCTGCACTCCAATTCTCCCAGACTTACTAAGCTCTCTCGCATACCCCTGCTCTCCGCTTAGTTTGGTAATTAGATGTCCCTTCACTCGGTGCCGTGTGTTAACTTGAGCGGTGGAGAGCACCGTCAGACTCAAGTTACCATATGACTAGGTTCCTTCCAGGTTGATTAACACATCGTACCTCCGATCATTTTGGCCAAACAACCGGATTCGGTCTAACAGCTCAACTGTTAACCACCAGGCCTGGTTTTAGTACGGTGTATGTCAGACCAAGGAACGCACCTCCCAATGGTGATGTGAATAGGCTGCAGGAGTGGCATGCCGATGCAACGCCAGTCCGGCAACCCAGCGCACCGTGGTATTGGGTTGTGGTTAGATCCCTCACACGTTGGTAAACCAAAGTTACCCAAACTGGTTAGTCCACCGGTCATGGTTCCTCAGGGTTTAGGACCTATTACCCTAAGCAGAAACACGGCTATATGCACCGGTGTCTGCTCACTGATCTGTGCACCGTGTTGGTTCTGTTCAGCCACAGACACTGTGCTTGGCAATGACCATGGTGGAGAAACCCATGCTCTGTCATTCCAACAACTTAACCTGATAGGGCAACCAACCCTAATCAGAACTGCGAACAATTTAGGCTAATAGTACTAATCAATTGAGTCTCCCACTCAGATGAACCACTATACAACCATGGCTCTTTTTAGTTCAGTATATAGAACACGTATAATACGCACCAATTAAGCTATTCTAATATAAATATCAACTAATTTATTAATCAACCATGGTTTTTATAAGCCCTAGACCATATCTTACTCAACACGTATGTGCTCCCGTTCCAGGCGTGCACGCGGTTCGATCTGACGTCGGTGAACTACACGTTCGAGGTGCAGGCGATGAGCGCCGAGAAGCTGCCCTTCCTGCTGCCCACGGTGTTCATGATCGGGCCCAATAGTGGAGGAACGGGAGAGCCTGATCAAGTACGCGAAACTCATCTGCCCGCACGACAGGCTCTCGAACCACGTGAAGGAGTTGGTGCAGGGGGTGATCGAGGGCGAGAACCGCGTGCTGGCCGCCTCCATGACCATGGAGGACATCTTCACCCAGAGGCAGGGGGAGGGGAAGAAGGTGGAGGCAAGGGTCAAGGCCGACGTCTAGATCTTTGAGAACCAACAGTCCGCTGAGATCGCCGCCGCCAACGCCGAGCTCGCCATGAAGAAGGCCGGGTGGACCCGGCAGGCACAGGTGGCTGAGGTCGAGGCCATCAAGGCCGTCGCCATCCGCGAGGCGGAGCTGCGGATGGAGGTCGAGCACAAGAACGCCGTCAAGTAGACCGAGGGGAGGCGCCAGATCTGGCTGCTGTACCGGAGAGAAGACGCCGCCGACGCAGCGCTCGGATGGCGGGGGCGCAGGGCCAGACTCGCTCCCACAGGTGAGGGAAAACAAAATTTTATTATGCCTGGCCTCCCCGAGGTCGCCGACGGCGACCGAGGAGGCCGAGGCTAGAGAAGGATTTTCGAAACCCTAGGCCAAGATGGTTGGCTCTGATACCATGTTACGAAGAGAGAGGGAGAGAGAATAGGATTGGGGAGAAAATCTCCTTGTATTATCTCATTAATCACAATAACATTACATAAGACTACCTCTCTTTATATAGAGAGAGAACGCACACTATTACATTACCACAACCGAGGTGGGACTAATAGAATACTAACACACTACATCTAATAACACCAAAAAGTATTGGGGACTTTTAGACTTTTTGAGGGTAGTTTTTATATTTCAAATGGCAAAAAAAAAAAAGGATTTCACTAACGGACGAAAGAACCGAGTGTCCATGAACAGTCCTGAACAAGCTCGGTAATGGCTCGTTCGAGTTTCTTCGGCTGAACTCGGACTTTAGGCTCGTTTAACAAATGAGTAAGGTTCAAACAAACCCGAGCTAGACTCGAGTGCGCGCACGATAAGCTTGTTTAGGTCTTCGTGAAGGGCTTGAATAGGCCCAATACATATATATAGTCCAAGCTTTTGACAGAGTTTGGATTTCGCGAACACACTCGGTAAGGGCTTGTTCGAGTTTGTTCCGACTATTAATAACTCAAGCCTGGAGTTTAAGCCCGTTTTATGACAAGTCATTCTCAACAGACCAAAGCTTGGCTCGGTTTGATTATTAATTGAGCCATGCCAAGCTTGAAAAACCAAGCCGAGCTCAAACAGACCAAAGCTCATCTTGGCTCGTCTCAGTTCAGCTCAGCTTGTTTGCGGGCCTAGCTAATTATATGTATTGTTGGAGCATGGCATGAAATATTGAACGGGACTAGAAGGCTTTTGAAAGTTGCATTTCTTGTATCTCTAGAACATATTCTACATATGCCCTCATACATAAATTCATCAAAAGATGATCACAATCAAGAATCAAAGTTATCGAGCATTCGACCACTAGAAAACATGATTATTTACTTCCAAGTTCTGCTATAATCAAAGTTCAAGCAACAAGATATCATAGTCTCTTAGGAGGGCTCTGAGCGCCTTCTCGCTTTTCCCTTTCCCCCCTCTGTCATAGGGTTTCAACGACATTTCCTAGCCTCCTTGGATGCCGGCGGCGGCTCGGGGGGGGGGGGGGGTCAGAGGACCTCGGTCGGGGGTGGGGTCCCCCCCCCCCCCCCCCCCCCCCCTTGTAGATAGGGCTTCTGCTCATTTCCGGTGTTTTGCGCTCGTCTAGCATGCGTCGCGCGGCGCCCCTCCGATCGGTCAATGGGCACCTACCAATTGCGGGGGCGTGGATCTGTTGCCGGTTGCAGTTGGAGCTGTAGATCTGGCCTCGACCCCTTCGACGTTGGTGGATTTCCATGTTCTCCTCCACTGGCCAGCGATCACAAGTCCCGGAGTGGTGGTGGCGACATCGATGGCTGCGGGTGGTGGTGGTGCTGCGACTCCTCCATGATTGGTAGGCTGCAGGAGATGGTGGCGATGGTTCACCTTCTTTTTTATTTGTTTTTGGTGTGTTTGTATGTCTCCGGGTTTGGTAGTGGCTACACCGGTGATCGGCGGGTTTGGTCCGCTGTTTTCTTCCTTTTAGGGATTTTTGTTGTGAGCCTGTGTGGGCTTTCTGTTGTTTCCCCGGTTGGTTGCCGGTCTTGATGTGCACCGGTGTGGTGTTTTTCGTCGATGGTGGCGGTCTCCCCCCTCTCTGTTTGCGTCGGCATGTGGTGCCTCCTGAAGGTCTTTGACCCCCCTTCCAACGTACCAAAAAAAAAAATTCTACTATAATGGTTGCATGATGTTAAACCATGAAACCAACAAGGTAGACCTCCCTACCCACCAACCGGCCCTTTTAGGTTTCTTGGCATATCCCCCCCCCCCCCAACTGCTAAGTTGTCTTGGTTAGATTTTCGGCACCAATCTTGGAGGGTTGACGCCATGCTGACAGCCGATCGTTATCTCGACATGGGATAACACTTGATGATGATATCTTGCTGCTCGAACTCACCATATGTGGGCATGTAGGCTTCTTATCAAATGCTGCACAATTCTTTATTGATACGGATCTTCGTGGTTTGTGTAATTAATTGACAATTATGTATGAAAGATTAAGATTAAAACATACTCTTGCTCAGTTGAAATGTAATTAGTTATAGAAGATAACCAATTGGGCACAAGCAGCATCATTTGGATTGACTCTTTATACTATTTCCTTCACTTCAGGTAGTTTATGTTCATGGGATTGATTACGATAAGACTTTTTGTTCTGATTGTCCAAGTACTGGGAGAATGGAAAGGTGACTATTAAAAGTTGAAAAGTTTCTGAGCATTCCTCTTGTCTTCTTATTTTTTTTAGGGTTACAAAAACCTCCCCTGAACTATACACCTCATTTCGTATTGGTCCCTCAACTTTTTTTTTAAAGAGAAATTTTATTCATACCCGAAAAATCTGTAACTAACCCCCCGTCTCCCATCCGTTTCAAAGTAACTTACTCATAATTTTTAAATACCATTTATACCCTTATCTTATACCCCACATTCAACTAAAACTTCAAACAAAATGTTTTGAATAAGGTATCGACTGCAATTGGGAAGGAATTGACCGATTGTGATGGCATGGTTGTGGTGTCAATGGCAGCGACATCGGCAACAGGGCTCGAAGAACCTACTTCCCTCTGTTCTGATTCCTCCATAGATGGCAACATGGCTCGAAGACCCACTTCCCCCGATCAGATTCCTCTATAGGAGATCAAACTCCTCCAACAACGAGGAAAGAAGAAGAACATCTCTCTCTCTCTTTCTCCCCCCTTCCCTCCACGTCCCTATCCTTATGGGGCTTCAACATTTGAAAGGAATGGGATATGATCATGGTATGACGGGTCATTTAACTGGGGTGTATTCATGGTGGGGTGTAAGGGGAAAGGGTATTTTTGGGATAGGAATAGGGTATGATCAAAGAAATCGGGGTGTGCTCAAGTTTGTTGGAAATGGGGGCTAATAACAGATTTTAGGGGTATGAATAAAATTTCCCTTTTTAAAACAATTTGATCCCTAAACTATGCTCCAAATGCATTTAGCCCCCTTTGTCAACTTTTATTGCCCCTATCTGAGTAACCATATTAAATATTTTAAAATGATTTGAGTATTTTCGGTATAAAAAGTTGATGGAGGGGGCTAAATGTTGATGGACCATAGTTCAGGGATCAAATTATTTAAAAAAAAATTGAGGGACCAATATGAAATGAGATGTTTAGTTCATGGGAGGTTGTTGTAATTTGCCCTTTTCTTTTAGGGTAATGTGCGTAAGGTCTCTGACAACATATCACTATAGTGATAAAGACCGACAACAACATGCCTTTGCACCATGTCCTCCCATTTGTAAAAAATCCATTTTACCCTTTGATCGTTTGAAAAATAACCATTTTACCCCTACTTGTAGGGGTACAATGAAATCACTTGAAGAGTAACATTCCAGTAATACAGAGTAACATTTGCTATATTGATTTCAATGTAGCAAATTTTTTTAAAAAATAACGAGATTTGATTAAAAGAAATTGCTACATTGAATTCATTGTAGCAATTGTTACTCTTTTATCTAGGGCTGCAACTTGGTTGGTCAGCCCGAACCCAACCCAAGCTGAAATCGAATTTGGTTGGGCTTGGGTTAGGATTTTACTTGTATGAGTTGGGCTTGGGTTGGAAAATCCCAACCCGACCTTAATACGGATTGGGCTTGGGCAGAGGCTTCGGGCAACCCAACCCAACCCATAAGTAAGTTCGTAACCCGATCATTTAGTAAATAAATATATAATATAATATAATATAATATTGAATAGATCCGATTAGAATTCATCAATATATTGGATTATCCGCTGAAGACAAGTTGAGGTCGCACTGTGATGAAACTTTGATGGTTATTTATCCTACTTCTAATGGTCACCGTTGGTTGGGAATCCATCCAATGATCTGCCATCATCTATATAAGAATGCAAAGAACTACTTTATATGTTGTATTATTATAAAGGAACTGTTTTATATTGATTATTTCTCCTCTACCATGTTAACACCGGCCAACCCGTCCCGCATAACTCGATCATCCTGGCCAACCCTACGGATTGGGCTTGGGCTAGGAACATTCAACCCGATTGATCTCGGGTTGGATTGGATTTGAGCAAAGAATTAAACCTCTTGGGTTGGGTCTGGGTTGACCCTTGAACCCACCTAACCCGCCCAAGTTACAGCCCTACTTTTATCACCGAATTGTTGCTCTTTGCTACAACTGTAGCAATTGTTGCTTGATATTATCGAAGTAACAATTACTACAGCGATTTTACTGTAGAAAAAATACTACTGTTGCAATTGTTACTCTTTAATACTGAATTGAGTAACAATTACTACAGTAAATTCACTGTAGTAATTTTGAGCTATACTATGGAAAATGATTCTCTACCTTCGGTTGGGACTGCTCCCATGACTGCGGCGCCATTCTCTGAACTCTGAAGTGCGGCCAAGGAGCAGATGGCTGGTGAACCGCAGTCAGCTAGGACTGCTCCCCGGCCACCACAGCTATGCCGATGTCAGGATGGCTAAATAGCCCAACCGCCCATGTTCTTTACCTCTAGACAACTCCATCCCCGGACGCCGCCCCCCATCCCCAGCCTCTGTTGTCGCCCCCTCCCTGTTCTCCCCTCTCCGATGCCTCCCCGAGCCTCCCTCCGATGCTTGAACACACAAATAGGGTGTTCAAGCCACCATGAAAGAGCAAAGCCTCACATGCCTCAGTAATCCATTCTTGCCAAATGCAGGTCTCAGATTAAGTTGATGTTATGTTACGAGAAACATTTCACTGTGTAAATGATTTTCCCTTCGCGCGCGCGCACACACACACACACAGAAAAATTTCTCTATATTTTGTTGGGAATCAAAGGGTTAACAGATTTCTCGTTTGGGAAAGGTCTCCCAACAAGGCATACATTTCTCTGGTAAAAAGAGTCAAAAAAGAGAACAATAGGAAGAGAAATTCAAATCTCGGATTCTCCGAAATCAACCGGTTCTACAACAAGGCCTGTATGTCGATCTCAACGAAAGAGCATGGGTCGGGAATTCCAAACTTCTTCAGAACCTGCAAGATATTCCCGACAATCATTCATTCGATCAAAAACCACATTAGGGGTACTGTAGAGTTCATCAAACTACTCTTTTTAATCATATTTCTGTTCTACAAGAAACACAAAATGGTACATATGATGGATAAGTGAAGTGATTAATTAATATTTGAAATTTCCTATTAATTTTACATGATATATACTACCAGAAATTTTGTTTATTTACTTTTCTAAAAGAATCATACATGACTGATGAAAATTATCGTCTCTAAATTTGTTTTATAGAGAATCATATCCATGGTAAATTACTAGGATAGTACTACCCTACTTCGGAAAACGGCATTTTATTTAAATTAAGGTAATCTTTGAAAATTGGCAAAATAAGTTCTCAACTCAACCCTGGTTGACCGGGTTGGTTTAGGGTTTTCTCAACCCGAACCCTGGTTGGGTTGGGTTGGGTAAGGGTTGAGATTTTGTGACCTTGGCTCAACCCGAGTTGCAGCCCTACTTGGAAACGGTAGAGATAATAAAGTGGTACGATGTTGTATTTTTTTTTGCTTTTTCTGTAGGAGTTCTGAAGAGATGATCAGCATACCTCTGGATGAACAATACCAAAGATCCCAATCCTTTTCCCTTTGAAAATGATGATGCATTGTCTATTTGGAAAAAATTCAGGTTCCTTCAATAGCCAAATAGATTAAATATCAGCAAAAGATTCCAACACGACATCTGAAAGAAGATAAATAAGCAAATCCTTACATGTGATGGCCTTATATGGTTATCATCAACATGGGCTCGATGTGTTCTTACTATTTTCATGATTCTTTCCACCAAGCCTAAGATTACCTGCAAAAAGCAAAAACTAGTCTGAAGAGAAGAATAAACCATAATGAATTTAAAGCTTCCGCTATACTGTGTGGCATTAAGTAAAAAGAACTCTAACAATAAAACTGAAAGAAAAATTAACTTTAACATTAATTTCTGAGCTATGAGATGAATAGTAATAATAGCCAAGATACAATGGAGCAAAGAGACTAAGACTATCTATTTTCAAGTTTTTTATTAACCACTGGTTTAGTTCACTGGTGGAAGCAATGATTTTGAATGACTTTTCCTCTCTCTCTCTCTCTCTCTCTCTCTCTCTATATATATATATATATATATATATATATATATATATATATATATATATCATGGCACGGCGGTTTTGTGCTGACTAGACAAAAAGGAACCAAATGCTGACTAGACAAAACTCTCTCGCGATCACAGCCGTTCTCTCTCTTCTTCTCTGATCTGCATGAATGGGGACCACAATGAATGAGAAATCGCCATGAGAGATGATGGGTTTGCATGGAAATAATTGTTGGGATGGAGAGATATGGAAAGATATTAGAGAGATTTTAAATTGGATGGCTTTGCATGGCTTTAATGGGTTTAGTGTGATGAGCTTTTAAATGGGATAATAAAAGTGATTTATTTTAGAGAGAGGGAGTTGGCCGCGGGTGTGTGCATGGTTGGGGTTGGAGTGTGCGCGCATGCATGCGGAAGTTCGGTGGGGGGATGAGATTTAGCGAGAGAAAGAGATATGGATGGCTGCAATTATGCATGCGTGCATGGGGTTTCAGGTGCTGCATGGGGATTGGATCGAACGGCTGGGTGTAAGAGGAGAAAAGATCGGGATCTAGAGATGGCTGTTGTGATGGGTTCTTGGACGGCTAAAAAAATGGACGGCGTAGTCGATGTTGGAATCCAAATCTTCTGCTACATTTCTCTGCCCCATCGTCTGCCCCCGAAGTCATAGTCGTCCGTTGCACCTAGGCCCGACCGGTGCGTCACACTCATCCCATTCGGTAGGCAAAGGGATGACCATATATGATTAGGTACAACCTATAGCAAATGTCGGGAGGCCAATAACATCCGTTATTTGCCTGTCGGTTCAGGCTGAGTGCGATGCACGGGTTGGGTATGGTGCAACAGACGGTTGTGACTTGGTAGGCAGACGATGGGGCAGAGAAATGTGGTAGAAGATTTCGGTTCAGGGGTGGAGGGGGGGGGGGGGGGGGGGGGCGCTTCGTGCCAATCGGAGGGTGTATTGCCGCCAAAAGCGGCCCGCTACATTGCAGACAAGCACGGGCTGATGCAAGGAATGGCTGGGATTGGGTTCCGGATGGTAGGGCTCGCGATCAAACATCACGATGGGGGAGTCGAGCACCAGCTGGATTCCGAGAGAGAGAATGAAAGATATAGGAAGAGAATGCATGCATTCGGAAATAGTTTATTTGTGGTGAAAAGAATGTTGGTCTCTTGGTTTTGTCCCGCTCGAAGTCATACCTAAATTGATGTTGGTGGAGCGTGGCCCGTGCGATAATTACATGTGGCTGACTATGTGATGCCCACGTGGCCATGATGCTTGCAGCTCCTTCATCGACAGTGTGGGTGCCACAATCAAATATGTACGCAACAGCTCAATGTGGGGGCCCTCACCGAATGTGGGAGCCACTGAATATGATGGTGTGGGACTGTGGGTGGGGGTGGTGATGCCAGGTGGGTGTCTTGGCACCGAAGGCGTCTTGCTGCTGTGCCGACAGGTGTGTTGCCGCCGAAGGCGGCCCGCTGCAGTGCCGACAGGCACGGGCATGCACTAGTATATATATATATGGGAAAAGGGAGCCTCCAGACGTTCGGAGGAAATTTACCGCCACATGCGGAGATTTGATACACTTAGGAGTTTTAGAATGTGCCGATTTTTTGTGAAGATAATCACCTTATTTTAGATAGAACACCCACAAAAAATCAGCACATTCTAAAGCCCCTAGGGGCATCAAATGGTAGAACCTTTATCAACTGTTCGCTCTAACCGTTTATTTGAATTCTAAAACTTTCAGGGTCATCAAATGTTAGAATTCAAATAAACGGTTAGAGCGAACAGTTGATAAAGGTTCTACCATTTGATGCCCCTAGGGGCTTTAGAATGTGCTGATTTTTTGTGAGTATTATATCTAAGGTAAGTTGTTTATAATCATAAAAAATCAGCACATTCTAAAACTCCTAGGTGTATCAAATCACTGAAAAATGGAGGTAAGTTTCCTCCAAACATATGGAGGCCCCTAGCATGCCCCTATATATATATATATATATATATATATATATATATATATATATATATATATATATATATATATATATATATATATATATATATATATATATATATAGAGAGAGAGAGAGAGAGAGAGAGAGGAATGTTACAGTGAGCTATGAGCTACGGAAGGAGAAAATGAGCTACGATCATTTTGACCACCCTAGAAGTTTTGGAATTTCATGAAAATTGGTGGGTGTGTTGTCTATGGTAACATGATCATCCTCACCAATTTTCAAGAAATTCCAAAACTTCTAAGGTCATCAAATGGTAGAAGCAAAATTAACGGTTACTATGGACGGTGGATAAAGCTTCTACCGTTTGATGACCCTAGAAGTTTTGGAATTCCTTGAAAATTGGTGAGGATGATCATGTTACCATAGACAACACACCCACCAATTTTCACGAAATTCCAAAACTTCTAGGGTGGTCAAAATGATCGTAGCTCATTTTCTCCTTCCATAGCTCATAGCTCACTGTAACATTCTTCTCTCTCTCTCTCTCTCTCTCTCTCTCTCTCTCTATATATATATATATATATATATATATATATATATATATATATATATATAGGGGGATGCTTAGGTGCGGTCCTGCGGTTCGCGTCCGCAGCACCACACCGTGCATCCGCTGCACGCGGCGGGTGCATCGGACGGCTGCGGACGCGGACCGCATCTCCATATATATATATATATATATATATATATATATATAGAGAGAGAGAGAGAGAGAGAGAGAGAGAGAGGGGATACGGGGTATAAGCTGGCGACCTATTTCGATGAAAATGGGCAGTCGCCCATTCGGGCCTGAGTGCGATTCACTTGTCAGACTAGTTGTAATGGATGATTACGATTCAATTTTGGCTTTAACCTATCTGATCCTCTGAGGTTTCAGATAGGTCGTTCTTTTCCATTCCATTTAGGGTTGTGTGCAATTCACCGATCAAGCTGGGTGTAACTAACGGCTGCGATTCAATATGCATTTAATTATAATTTTAGTTGTTTTCTATGAGGTTTTTTCGGTTATTGAAATATATGTGAATTATAAACACAAAATAAAATATAAATAAAAAATAATAATTTATTTCGCCATGTTCCTACCGTACCCGTGTCCTTTTTTAGGATTTGTCGTGTCATCGTACCCGTGTCGTGTTGTACCCGTGTCCCCATACCAGTGTCAGTGCTTCTTAGAGTGTAAGAGAGTAGTTAGACAAAAAGAGAGGGTGATTAGTAGAATTACACAGTTTAGGAAGAGGTTAAAGTGCGGGGGAGCGATTGGAGAGCTTACAAGAGAGTTTAGAGAGCTTAGGGAAGAAGTAGAGAGCTTGGGAAGGGTTGAAGAAGAATTAGAGAACTTGTAGGATGCAAAAGGTTTCTTTTCGGGGGGGGGTTATAAATACGCTCTCCGTCATAACAGGGTGAGATAAGCCTTAGAAGTCTCCAACTGGTCTAAAATTTTACCAATGATAGCCATTGGGCATAGTTGATTATGCGGTCGAGCATTATGTGTCCTCATATGGCACAATGTGGTCGCATATGCGACCACAAACATTTGCAAACAATCGGATATACCCAAAATCACAAATGGGATTTGGGCCAATGGGGTTAGATATGTGACCACATATGCGTGCATAAACCACACTTGACACCAATGAAAATAATATAAATACACATTTGGTAATTGCATTTCAAGTCATGCATGCAATAAGATTCAAAATAATGACAAACAACAAATGGTATATATCCTACCGAACCAATATTAATTTTGTTAGAATAGTGCAATTGAGAACCAGATCAACAAATCTCACATGCATCGCTGTGATAAAGTTCCATATAAAATGAAAGGTGTTGCTTCAAGTGAAACTATCTTCAAAGCTAAGAAGGCACCCAATCTACAGTTTGAAGTTCCACATGAAATGTGTGTGCATATGGTGGATAGTGGCAGTGGCCATGCTACAAAAGCTGAAAGGAGTCGACACAAGCAGAAAGTCAAATGGGAAAGATATGCATGACCAATCAACTGAATGCATTCGATATAACGAAGATTAATTACTATGAATATGGCCGAGTAACTCATACCTCAAATCCAGACTGACTACCACAATACAGTGCTGCAAGTCGACGATTATTTGCCGCACCAACATCACTCGTCCCATCCAGTGTCACAACATCACCCACTTCAAATATCTGTGAGCAGGAGATAACTTGCATAAAGCATAATAGAGAAGGAACTAATGCATAAGAGATCGAGGTAGCAATATAAAGTAGCTTCCATATTTTTATAGACATGCCAGCACGCAGGTATTAACATTGTTACACTTGTCATGAGCTGCAAGTAATTGACATGAAACCTGAAGTCATTCCCTCAAACAAGCAAACTATCACATTGCCTTTTTGCTAACAAACTATTTCCAGAAATGTAAACCATGGGATGACACGTATATTCTCTGATGACAGAAGATGCTACTTGTTATTAGCAATAAATTACATAGGGCTCAAAAAACAGCCCCCAATAATAGATATTAGGGTTCTGGTATTGCTATGGTAATGTCTATCATAATTGTTGGAGAATCCTTTGATACTGTGGGGAAATATTACTGGTTGCGGTATCAGTTATTGACTTATTGTACAATGTCTAATAAATGTTCGAGAATTTTCTGATTCAATGGGAACAACATTGCTGGTTGTGGTATCGATAATGATACACTCCACTAATGCCAGAGAATCTTCTGATTCTATGAGAACTTCATACATAGTTGATTTTACAATGCCAGTAACCAACATACTATACAAATACAAATTAAAGAATCAAAGAGAAGAAGGGCACTTGTAGGAGTCTGAATCAATCAACAAAAATGTTTGCTAATTTTAATAACTTAATTTGATGTGAAACACTGAACCATTTAGGGGTGTCTTAGTCAAATTCAAAGTGAGATATAATCGTATATAAAAACATTTTCAATAACTAACTATGGTAATTGCCTAATTGGTAAGCTGTTTCTAAATAAGGATAATACAAAATCAAGAATCAAACGGGGTCCAGGGCACCAAGAAGTTCAATTGAACAACTAAACAATAACTAACTTGAGCAGCTTGATGCATGGATGACCATTTCAACCAATACAGAATCATTCAAATTTGAAATGTCAAAATTTGGAGGAATACTTGAACAATCTAATTCTGATTCTTACTGTATTAATAAATACACATGAAAACCCAGATAAGGGTTCATGGGTACTTAGAAGTTCAATTCAACAACTAGAACAATTAATAATATGAGCCACTTGACACATGGATGACCATGAAAACCAATTCAGAATCATTCAAATTTGAAATGTCAAATAACAGGAAGAGTTTGGAGAAATAATTGAATAATCTAATTCTGATTCTTAATGTCTTAACCATACACAAAAAAACTTGATAAGTGGAGCAACACTTGTAGGAAAAACATTAGAGAATACCTTTATGGGTCTTGGATGGTCATTATTGTGCCTTAGAGTTTTCAACAAGCAGGACATGAGACTTGTCCGAACAACCTGTAGCAACCAAAAGGGTGCCAATACGTTAAAATTTGGAGGAATCTCCACAAACATGACAATCACTTCAAAATACAAATCAGTTCTAGAATTTTTCACTGACTTGTAATTAGAGCACTAATTACAATAATAAAAAAATTGGGAGATAGAAAAATGAGTTTGTGTTCATCCTTTGTAAACCTAAAACAAAGCACACATGTTCTTGGAACAAGTAAGCATAAGATAGCAGAAGAGTCTTATATCATTAATTCCATGAGTTCTAAGAATGCCAAAATGTCACAGAAGAAGAGTAAAATAATAAGTGCATACTATACGCTTTCTAATAGAGCTGTCAGACTCTAATTGTTCTTTTGAATGCCATATATTTTGAATTTGATCATTGTTCATATGCCGCTTCCCAAGAATTGGATGTAAGCAATTTCTCTAAGATACATCCCTTTCTCATTTATCAAGTTAAAATCATCTATAAATCTGTTGTCTGTTAAAGTTCCCTTCATGACCAAGGCCAATTCGGATGTAAATAAGGTGCAAAATATATAGTTAGACATAGCAGTTGCAACTTGTCTAAGACAACACAATTTAGCGACTTAGACATAAGTTTGCTCTTCCAGAACTAATATAAGTTAGAGGATGAAGTATGTCTGCACTAAGGAAAAATATTAGTGTAATAAGACTATCAATAAACATTTAGAAGGATGCAATTTGATGACATAAACCAACTAAAAATATCATGAAGTTCTAGATAAAGTAATGCCTATGGTCAATTCACATGCAATCAAATACGAACAAAGTGAATCAACCAAGTAAACTGAACAAGCAAGCTAATGGTGGAATCTCTGTGGAACTCCAGAACCCTTAAGAAAAATGGGAGGCTCAAGCCTTTGAGAATAACAAACCGCTTTAATGTCTGGAAGCTGGACAGACTATTAACATCCAAGTACGTCATGATGTTCTCGACTTTGCTAGATGGTAATGAACAAAGATAGAAAACTCAAACTTAATCTAATCGATGAGATCCGTGTAACGAAAACATCCGATATAGTTCGCTGTTAGAATGAGCACGGGTTTACATTAGTTCGAATATTGGGCTGAGTCGAGTTTAATACATTTGATTCCATTTACTACCTATGTGTTTTTTAAGTTATGTAACTCTAGATTTTATCAGAAGATCACACTGTTGGAACATACCGGAATGATGTTGATGCGGGACAAACGCATGGAAAAGGCCTCTACAAAGATTAATTAATAAAGACATGCTTCTCATCATAATGAACTAACAAAATATCATTGAAGGCCTAAAGGCTTTGAGAACTAGCACATGTGATAAAATAATATCGAATGCCTAGAACCTACACTCCCTCATATAGGATCAGACGGATGTGGGAACTTCCTGGTAGATTAGGGTAATCCGTTATTTAATATACAATCGTTAATTGCCTCAGAGGCAATGATATAATTTAATCTGGCTCAAGGGTTTAGTTATGACGGGCTTAGGCTCATGTAATATTGGGTTTCTAATCAAACCGACATCATTGCAATAAAATAATATCTAGAGTGAAGAAGATGTTAAGACAAGTGAATAAATTATCAAAGGAACGATGACACTTTTTTGGTACGGATGTGCAGATTGATCCTTGGAATTTCAGATATGCCAGCAAACGAAGTAGGGGAACCAAACAAAACATGGCGAAGCGAAGGCACAAGGCAGAGGCCGACGGCGGGGTCGGGTGGACACCAGTGGGCCTGCGGGCTGCTGATTTGGCCGGTGGTAGCTCTGGGTCACCGATGGCTGTCGGGTGGCTTGCGAGGTCCTCAGAACTACTGCAGGTCGCTGGTGGCCTGCAGTGGCTCTCAGGGTTGCCGTGGGCTGCTGGTTGCCTCGGGGCGGACCGGGCTATGGCACACGGACAGAGAGAGAAAGAGAGGGGGGAAGATCCAGAGTCCACCGGATTGCGAGGAATTCTCCTCAAGTTCTAATCCATGAGACATTATTGCCAAATCTTCAGTGCTTTCATTCAAAAGAAGCCTTGCAATATCCAAATAGTTTCCCAAGCAATGTGGGACTAAAATAAGCCTAATACAAGTCTCTAATGCATATGTCAAAAATATGCAATTAAATAAGGACGAAAATTACAAATAAAATGACAAAAATAAAATAGAAAATGACTAAAATAGTGGGCCCAGATGGGCGAAGTTGTAGATGGAGGTTAGCTACTCTCCCAGCCAAAGAGATACTGGAACGAGTCAAAGACAACGACGATGGTAAACATGCAGGTCTGGTGTAGTAGGGCATGTGTCCCCACTAACTCCCTCAGTTGAGAAGAATTTGCCTCTGGCAAAATAGAGCTGTAGTAACGCTCCAACTGATCGGGGTCAATCCTCTGAAGGTCGTCACTATTGATCCATATCATGTATGAAGCATACGGTTTTAAATTTCGATTTCGTGTCTGGTTTTGATCACAGCCGAAACTGGAATTTCAACCAAAATATTGTACAAATTTTGAAATGGAAAAAAAAAATGTTTATGGTGGGTTTTTTTATTTTAAATTTGAGTCTTTTATAGTTGCACATATATATTTATATGAGTTGTTTTAAGAAAACACACACCAAACACATAATAAGCTTGCATGGACCATGATAACCAATGTGGAATACCAGTAAAGTTTAAAAAAAAATATTGATATTCATATGTTTACATTGTTTTCATTACGAAGAAGTTTTGCACTCTCTCGAAAGCATGTTGTTCCTCCATTTTGGTTCACATTTTATAATGAGATAATGTAAATGTGTCAAGTAGTAAACGCCAAACAATATTATGTTTCATGCCTATAAGTTGCAATTTCTAGTGCATATTACCTCACCAGGTCATTTACGCCACCTATGAGGTCTTTCTTCAGGAATGGGTCGTACATGCATATCCCATGACGCAATGCTCGCCACATTGGGCAGCTTCGCCCAAGACGAAGACGACTGTGGTGGAGAGGACAGCGACAACAACCTAAAAGCTAGACAACTGCGAGAGATAGTGGCGGTATTGACGTGCATTCCAGACCCAGCGCAACAGGTAAGGAGGGGTCTTCATTGGCACCTAATTATATAAATTGAAACCGAAATCTAGAGTATTTTACAATCGAAATCAGGCCTCTAATTATATAAATTGTATAGCATAGATGAAAAAATTACCGAATGGATCGAAATCGAGGACTAATTTTATTCGAAATTTGCGAAAATAGCCCTAAAACCTCAAAATAGCATCAAAATGACCACCGAAACCGGGCCACCGATTTCAAAACATTCCGGTTTTGGTAAGCTCCTCAAATTTGGTGTAATTTACCAAAATAGCCCTGAAATGCCAAAATTTCACCGAAATACCTAAGCTCGCTAGTCTAGACCCTGCCTTTTATTTCAATCATGGTCAAAACTAGGGCAACAAATGAACCAAGTTGTTCATGAGTAGCTTGGTAAAGGCTCGTCTGAGCTTTGTTCGATTACTATTAAAGCCAAGCCCAAGCCTAGAGTTTAGGCTCGTTTAATAAACAAGCCAAACCCAAACATACTAAAGCTCGGCTCAGTTAGGCTCGTGAACATGTTCATTTAGGGATGCCTCGTGAGCAGACTTGTGAATAAGTTCATAAAAGGCATGAACAGACCATATATGTAATGAAATATATGGATGACCACCCAAATAACCTCCAGATTTGAATGGTATTCAACTCAACTTTTAATGAAATCATTCGGTAACTGTGGCCATAAATGTTCCCTGAAGGAACACCACGTAACTTGGTCATTCAATCCCCCTAATGCTACTCTTATTGTAAGTAGTCAGGTTAACTTGTATTAATAGTTTCTATGCCAATATAAAAGGATGAAAGAATGAGAAGAATATACACTTCGAAAGGAAAGAATTCTCTATTTATTTATTGCATTTATAACATCAGCACGAAGCTCTTGAGAAATATCGATCGGTCAGAGACGGAGAAGAAGGGAATCGCATCGCCATCGACAAATCGTTCATCACTGCTAATGGATCATCATCAGAGATAAGTGGTTCTACGATTTTTCATAGATCTCATCGAATACCGGCGATCCATATGTCGTTGGTCTTTGAATCTTTGTAGAGCCATCAGACCCGTGAGGCGACGCTCCATTAGTGACGTTGTTGCTGGGAATGAGGAGGCGGCGATGGCCAACGGCCTCACCAAACCCTAACCCTAAAAACGGGGACGACAGGAACATATTGGTTATTACCTAAATTGTTAGATATGAGCTTTCTAGTAATTTGATTATTATTCTTTTATTATAAATGGTTAATTGTTGTATTTCAATAGCTACCCGATAAGAGCACATATCCGACCCATTAAGACCTTGTACCATACCTGGTGCGGTCTGTCTCGGTTTAATAGAACCTAATCAGGTTCAAACCAAATTCTAGACTTGTTTGTAAAGTGCAATTTTCTGAAATTATGAACAAGGTCCAGTGAACTACCTTGTTAATATATGTATCACAGATAAGTCTAAATTAGACTGGATAGTTATTTAAATCTTACAAATAAGGATAAAATGAATTGTTTTGTAATTCACTATTTACATATAAGGACAGAAGGACCTATTTGTAACAGACTGTTGTATATAGTTCAATTTTAATCGGTTTTTCTTTGCTCATATTATGTCGTTCGAGCTCTACATGTTGAATTACATATACACATTATTCATGCAACTATGTTAAACAATAAAATTAATTATATGCATGACAGATAAATAGTATTGACTAGATCAAAGTTGATAATTCTATATTAGGTGACCTTGATAAATCAATATTAATGATTGTAAAAATATGCTACATAGAATAGTCAAAGTTCAATCATTTTTCCCTTTTAACATGACACCTTATTTCATCAGATGTCAAACCTATCCAAGTTAGAATTCGAGGCCTTGATATCAATGGCAAGAACTACCTGGCATTGCGCCTAAATGTCATGCTACACCTACAATCAATGAAACTAGGAAATGCAATCGAAGAAGGAAACAAGCATCCTCCTGAAGAGAAAGCTAGGGCAAAATTTTTGTTGCGTCACCACCACCATCCCGACCTCAAGAATGAATAACTGACCAAGGTAGACCTCCTAGGCCTATGGAAGGCCCTGAATGATAGGTATGACCACCAGAGGCTGGTTATACTTCCAACAGCCAAGAGTGAGTCTCTAATTAAACGCCTTCATATGATAGCTAGGTCATTTTAATGCAATCTAACCTTCCCGCCAGTGCAGGCATACAATCCTGCATGCCGCAATGCTCATTCCACTTACACCCACATCTTATCATAAAAAAATTTCCCTGCTCAACTGGTGTTAGGACATCAACCCAATATCTCACATTTGCGAAAATTTGGATGTGCGGTACAAATTCATATCCCGCCACCAAATATAACTAAAATAGGTCCCCAAAGAAGATTGGGTATTATATAGGATTTGAGTCACCGTCTATAATTAAGTTACCTACAACCCTTGACCGATGATCTCTTTTTAGCAAGATTTGTAGATTGCCACTTCGATGAGATAGGATTCCCGCCATTAGGGGGAGATAAGAAAACAAATGTTTCATAAGAACGACATGAATTATCATGGAACATTTCCACTATGCCTCTGGCCAGAAGTTAGTCTTAGAAAAACTACCCACTTTATCATCAGGATTATACTAGACGACAATCCAAACAGTCAAAGAATATGCCATTAAAAGCATGAAGTTTATCGATAAACATGTATTTATACTTTGGCATGATCGTCTTGGTCATCCAAGTTCTACCATGATGAAACGTATAATTGAAAACTCATGTGGGCACTCTTTAAAGAACCATAAGATTCAATTACCTCCTGATCACTTTTGTAATACACATTTAATAAAAGTGCATAGATCGGACAGTTTGAGGTTAATTTGGTCATCGCCGACTCATGGGATGAAGTACTTTTTAGCAAGGAATGGTTGACAGGTCATTAAAAGTAAACAACAATCAGGTGCAGTTTGAAAAATGAAATGCATGTCGAATTAACCATATAAAGAGAAATAAGTAAATAAACCTCGAATTCAGAAGACCGAGGATTTGCAATGATGACGGCCTTTTCACTATCATCACTTCGCTTCAACATTGCAAAATTTTCTTCATGCGAGCACAAGACCCATGTTAGCACCTCCATATACCCTGCCCTAGAGACCTATAGGATAGTGGGAAATTATTCAATCATGCAAAGATATATATTAAGTGTGCAGTTCTATTATAGTGCAAATGGAGAAATATTAATTTACTTTCCAACAATGCCCTGTTCAGAAAATTATTTATTATCAAGCGCTAAAGATTACCAACATTATGGGCATGATAATCAAGGTCCCTGAATCAGTAAGGAAAGCAATTTTGCTGCTATCATCAGCAAGAACAATGCATGAATTTCATTCATGATTCACATCATTGAGACTTTATAATAAAGGCAATCATCGCAATAAAAGTAATTAACTACTATCAATACAATCAATTTCACATCCAAGATTTCCATGCAATTCATTTATGGTAGACATACCTTGTAAGGCAATCATAGAGAAACACCAAAAGGGATTGATTATCAACTCTTTAGAGATGCTAATGAAGGTTAAGAAAGAATTCCTGGTATGTACTAGCATTAACAAATGACAACTTATTACAAACTATTTTGGTAGGTCAAGATAATCGAATTATTACAAAGCAGATTGGAAATCCAAATAACCAAATAAAAATGTTACACTATAGAAATATATGTAACATAACTAGAGACTCATGTCATATTATAGACATGTATCTAGGTTGTAGTTCTTATAAATAATATTCCTATCACTCTAGATAGGGATTAACAATAAATACGAAATTAATAATCTATAGTAACATACATAACCACAGCACAAACCTATTCCATCAATGGGGTTTAGTGAGTGGTTATACAACTCGTTTCACAACCTGTTAGCGGGCGTGCAGATCAACAAACAATTGTTTAGATAGGATAATCCTCTATTAAATCATACATTGAATGAGTACACTCAAAAAAATGACAGCAAAAAGAATATCAACATAAAACAAACTCCTTGAGTGCACAATAATTTCTGCATATAATATCTGGCAGGTCTCAGCACACGCACAAAGCAAAGTATAGAAATTAGAGGAAAGACAGAACAATCATGAATGAATGGATCAACATCAGAGAAAAGGATACCTCATATCATCTGTATATAAATTACTTCCGTAAAATCTATAACCATGTGATATCAGTATACTATTTCTTTTATGTAAAGATTATGTTCACAATTATCTGCAGATTTTGTACTATTAGGATATTTGACTAATTTCTCCAATTTTATTTTGGCATCAACCCAACACCCATCTTGGTAACTCAGCAGGTGATATCTATCCTTAAAAAAGAGAACTTACTAAAGAGATTCTCCAAGATATTTGAATCCAGTTCAAGTAGTTATGCACCAAGAAATAAATTTAAGCCTTGCATATTTCATAATAGCCAATCCATTCATGCTGAAGTAAGAAAATTAATAGAGAAAATTTATAGAAGATAAGATAAAGTTCACAAAAGAAAAAAACCATGGACACCCAAAGTTACCAAGTCGGATGTAGGGAAAAAATCGGCTTGGGGAGAAGTCTGAAAAATCGGTAAAAGTCAGCAAAAAGTCAAGGGAAAAACGGTAGAAGTTTTTTAAAAAATATAAAGATGTTCCCATAAAATTTTTGAGTTGTATACGATGGGATTAAAACGCGATTAATTGGGATTAAAGCTCAAAAATCGTGACTTCTTCAAAAAATCAGAAAAAAATCGTGTAGTAAATAACACAACAATAAGTCGCGTTTTAAACGCGTTTTATAAAAAAAAAAAAAACGCCTAACTTGGTAAAATGGTGGACACCTACTACTACATTAAGAAATTACTTTGGATAAACACTACTAAATCTGAAAGCCCCTTCAACACAATAACAAAAAGGTATGCACCAATGTTTAAAAAAAAAAACTAATGACTAATGGAACTGAAAACATTGAAGAGCACAAACAACTCTAGGAAAACCACTTCTGTTGGTGCATGAAAGAAATGGATAGAAAAGTTACAACATCGTGTACTTCTAAAGTTAAAATCGCCATGCTTACTCCATAATAGAATGGCTATCGATTTTAAGACTTTTAAGTTAGGATGGACATATACTTAGAACATTCAATTGCCTCTGCTACCTAAAGTTACAGAAATTAGACAAGTTGCACAATTATATACTTGAGAGTTGAGAGTTACGCCCTTAGTAGGTACAAGTTTCAGATGAGGACTCATTACGCCAAACCCAAATAGTTGGGACAAAGTCGTGTTGGGTTATTGTTAAGGTTTTGGTTTTGGTTATGCCATTCAATCGTAACTAATTTCAGTGAATTAACAATATATATGAATCATAATCAAGTAGTAAAAAGATATATTCCTTTGCAATAATCCATTGACATGATGAAGACAAATCAGCTGGGATGCAAATAATGTCAGCAAAATTTTATACCATCTAACCGATGATTTAGAACTCACATCCAATCAACCTCAGATTATTTTTGTAGGAAAAGCAATAAAATACCAAAAAAATAATATGAGTTCCGTTCAGTACCTCAGCTCTGATCTTATCAGAAAAGCGGTTCAAGGGTTGCCTCCCTCCTGTCGTCATGCATTTCGGCTTCGATTTAGGGATATTATTATATCCATAAGCAATAGCGACGTCCTTAAAAAAGATATTATTTGATAGACAAAGTCAGTCATAGTAGGCTAATTTTATGATAAAATAAAACATAATTCAAACAGGAAACAATAAGTCGCACCTCCATCACATCACGTGCATGAAGAATATCGCTTCTTGTGGGAGGTACGTATACAACAATATTACAGCTCTCATCCCTTGATGAGGACTGTTCAGATTGCAATTGCATCTTGTTCAATAATTGAACCACCTGTCATTTGTATGTAGTTTGCATGGTGAATCCCACTTAATCAGCACATGACATAATTGCATCAGAAGATAAGAATGGTGCAAGCTAAGAGAACTGTCACAACAGACGCCCTTCATCTGCTAGAGTTACTACTGTAATAATGATGTCAATCCATTGTGAGTTTGGCATCAACATAGTTGCAAACATCCATCATGACCTTCGTCAAATAACACAACATATCAATATGTTTTGCTCTTACTAACCAAATAAATCAATGTGCAATTAGACCAACAGTATAATTAGAATCAAGTGAACACATGTATGTATGACAGCATGTGTATACGTGGATGTAAGTACGTATAACAAATACATATTAATTTTTATATGCATATACACAATTATATGTACAAAACCAATCATGCATGCATAAATGTGAATGCAAAAGAATTATTAATGGATGTTATATGTAGTCATATTTTTATATCATCTTCTTATCCAAGTCGAACACCACGGTCCATATCCAAGTCGAACACCACGGTCCATGCATGTGCGAAGTAACATATGCCAATACACACACGGGGCATGCTTGCATGTACACATATTTGCACACGTGTGTGCAAAAAGCACACTCAATACTCATAAGCATACATGCTGCACACACAGGCGCGCACCGACGCACGGATGCACACGCCCACTACAGCTAACTCTATAGAAATCATGAATGTTGTTTTTGTCCGGATCAAATTATAGCAATCGATAAAAACCAACAACCAGATCATCATCCACAAGTTTCTCTACATATGTAGCTGTGTGTTCATAATCAATGTTTGCATCTCTGTCATAAATAATATTCTTGTTCAAAGCCTTTTCTAAACATTGGATATGAATAAATAAATCCTAGACAATTTCTCTCGTCCTTTTACAGTTTTACTCCCACAACTAATTTGTTTCCCATAAGAACATAGTTTTTCATCATTTGCAATCCCAGTCTGTTGTTTCCCAGTATCATGGACTACTCGTTTGCACTTGAGGTTAGCTTTGATCTCAATGACTCTTACTTTGTACTTGGAGCCCGTCCTCAGTAAACTCTGTCAAGCAATCTCCTCTTCAGACCCCATTCCTCGCACCTATTTGTTCTCTCCTCCATCATCAACCCCAACTCCCACCACCCCCTTACAGTTGGTCTTTCCCAATGGGCCTTGCAGTTGCTTATAGACATTCCATCAAACACCTAATAGATGACATAGGTGATGATCGACTTGGCACAAAAGTTAGTTAAGACAAGCTGAAGAAGTTCGACAACCAACAAAAATTGAAACTACAGCATTCAGATGGGGACGCCTTATTCGTGCCCCATCCACAAAGAAAATGAAGTTTTGGTTTCTAGAAATCAAGATTTCTCACCTTTTATCTTCTTCACAACCGAACACAGTCGATAATCATAGCAGAAGAACGGTGATTGATGCATCAGCCTGATGTAGGTACACCACATGTAATATGGCCAGCGGAAGTGGCCGGCTAGCCTCCTAGGGAGGATTGATGCTGCCTCCTCTCTTCTTCAGTTTTCTGTTTGATTGAAAGGAGAGTTGAATTGAGTTGGTCTAGGCGCGAGATAGGTTCTAAGATTTACCTCAAGTTGACTTGGGTGAGCTTAAGCTTACTCAGCATGAGCCGAGGCTACCGTTCCAGATCAAGCACATCTAGGGATTTATTTAGTTTTGTAAGAAATAACAGAACCTAATCATTAACAACACAACCATGTCTTTCAGTCTGAACATGTTTACAGTACATCAATTGACTCTATAGCCTATTCAATTGATCTCAAAACAACAAAAGGTTATATATACACCCTATATAAACAAAATTTCATTAGATATGCCAGATATATCCCAGTTAATATAAAATAAGAATACCATAAAAAACGTTTAATTGGTTGAACTTATTCAATCAAATGTTTAACCTATATTTCTAAAATAGTTGGATGTTTTTTTTCCGATAATGTGATTTTTATTGACCCAAACCAATGAAGCATTGGTTCCACCACTAGATTTTGGTTCATCCATATGGTCTCGTCGCAAAAATATTAGTCCACAATTATAATGTGATTGTCTTTATACCTTAATGTCGTGTGAAACATGTGTGCCTTGTCATTACTATTTAGAGAACATATACGAATTAAATCAAAAATCTATAATGTTACAATTCAACAAAACATATAATTTTGAACTCTTAATCACATGCAAGATATAGTTGTGCTATTTTTTTATGTTCAGTCAAGTACAACCTCTTTATTGGCTCCACATGCATACATGCATAACTATTGAAAAAGTTTGGGATTTTGGGCTTGGGTTTCAGCTGTCCATAACCCAAAATAAGATATTTCAACCATGGTACAAAAACTCGGTGAGTTAACCCGAGACTCACTCGAGTTGACTCGGATCGGGTGAAAATTGGGTCAACTTGCCACTAACTCGGGTCATCAGTTTTTGGCGAGTCTAGCGCGGAACTCGTGCGAGTCGAGTCCGGTCATAAACAGCCCCCCGAGGAGCAGCAGAAGAGGACGACGAGAAGAAAAAAAAAACTACCTGGACCTCCGCCACCACTTTTGCCCGACCCTGTCGCCGTCGTATCCGACTGCAGTGGCCATTGTCGATCACTAGCCCCCTCCCCCTCACCCTCTCCTCTCAAACCCTAACCCGGGGGGTTAGGGTTAGAGAGGAGAGAGGTTTGTGTTGCTATTCAACCCGAAGCGGATTGCCCCAAATGTTCATTGATATGACGTGGCACTAAATAACAACGTCCCTTTTACCTGCAGTCGGGGCTGAGTGCGATACACTGGCTGGGGCTGGGTAACAGAGGACTGTGACAATGTTAATCGGAATGACGTGGCATCAGAGGACAACGTCCCTTGACCTGCAGCGCTGTGTTTGATTCACCGGCTGGGGATAGGTAACGGACGGCTGTGAGAATGTATTATACAATATAACATTATGTCTTATAATATTTGTATATCCAAATCGACCGAGTCGAGTCTCAAGTTGAGTCTCCGAGTTACTCGACTCAGTGGACTTTTGTGTCGAGTCCGAGTTTCGAGTTTTTGAACACTAGTTTGAAGTTTGAACAGTTCTATTGTTTCGAGATTGCTTTCGTCATTTCACCTAAATAGTTTAAATTAATAAATTATTCAAAATTAGATAAAAAAAAGAAAGATAAAATAAAATAGCACTAGAATTTAGAAAGCTAGCCAATTAATTTTGTTGTTACAGGGAAGACAAATTACATACTATCATCTTGACAAAAATGCAATTGATAGAAATGATAGAGCCAAACTACTGGCAAATATCTCTTAGGAGTACGGTTACATGTCAAAGAAAATATTATGTCATGAATGATAGCGAAATAATACCACATGCTACTACATGGTCGGTCAAATTTGATCTATAACCAATGAATCATCACTTGGATGCACATGCTACAACATAGAGAAGTGATATACAAATATCCCACCCATGCCAAAGCTCATATTCGAACCTAGGTGCTTTGTTGGTGTCATGTACTCTTTATAGGTAAAGTTCTGATTGGTAACATGATGACCATGATTTGGTCAAATCGGATTTGAAATGAGCCAATTAATCAAGACCCAATCCGAAAAAAATCTACTCTTTCGATCTGGGGGCTTGGGTTTGGCTCGGCTAGGCTGAAATCCTAACAGTTTGGACAAAACGTTTCAGATTTGGGCATATCCCCAAGCCATGTTGTGTAAATGAATAGTGTTGTTGACAGATATATATATTTGTTTGAGGGTTATTTCAAAAACTGAAGCGATACACATTGTGTTCAGCTTCTTGTTCTTGTTCGGCTCAAAAGTTGGATTCACAAATTTGTTGACAACGAGGATAACCAGTCATGTTATGTGTTTTTTTATACAAAACTGAAATAAAATTTCCATTTTCTTCATAAGACAATAGAAGAGCAAATCTAGACAAGCAATAGAAACATATATAGTAGGATCATAATAAATTGGTCCAGTGAAAAATGGTTCACACTTTCCATAATTGGTCTTGCTCTTTACACGAAGTGCTTCTATACGATGAGTTGTCCTGATCACATGCAAGCCTCCAAAATTACCACGTTGGGTAGACTATATTTATGTGGATGTGTGAGCTCAGGCCCCTTTTTACCTTTTTCCAAGACCAAACCAAGAACCAATCTTCCCTTCTTTCGAGTCCGTGAAGCTTGAAGTTGTTTCCACCATATCATGGCGTGTCCCTTTAACTTCAGGCTCACATATTTAACTATTTTATCCTCAGGGAGCCTTTTCCATTTGAAAAATTGATCCATCCGATCTACCAAGACGAGAAATTCTTCAGGTTCCATTAGGCCATCAAAGTCCCCAACATCTACTTTTATCACATGATCTCATCCCCTTAGAGGTCTCTCATTTCACTCGCCCTATTGTCCATGTGGTGTTCGAGGTATTACTTCTCTAGAATTTAACCCTTCACTATTAGAATCAGTGTTGGGTTCATTGCAAGGTCTTCGCCCAAGTGAGTGACGTCGTAATATTCGGACATCAGTCAACGCTTGCATTACTTGCTCAAGTTAAGCCTGGATTTAATGCATAAATTTTTGTTGATGTCAATATGCATTCTACCAGGTTGGGGGCCTATTTTCTGGATTTTGATTACCCATGGGAATGATTTGTCTCAAGGCGCAGGTTGTAGTCTCTAGGTTCCTACCACTATGAGTGGACATTCAAAAAAAAGGGAGAGGGTGTGGAGTCTCTAGGTTATATAAAATGGCAATAATGAGGATGCACTAATGATGAAGCAGAGCTTTCCCTAAGCCTAAATCAGTGCTCTGATACCAAAGGTGTTTTAGGACCGATGCAGTATTGCCCTGATATGATGTTCGAGATAGATGATGAATCATTCACCAATAACTTCAAAATGTATATTATAAAGATTATTCAAACTTCAATTCTTTAGAGCATAGGTCGATTATTAGTTAATAGGCGGGGGCCTAACTATAAGTCAATAGTGCATAGGGATGGCAATGGGTCGGGGTCGGGTTTTAAATTCCAATTGTAAACGAGGCGGGTCGAGGAGGGCCTATTCAAAAATCATAAAAAACAACTCCTAAACCCACCCCGTTGCCATTCCTAGTAGTGCAAGGTGGCCGAGTTTGATTTGGGTAATTGTTTGGAAGTCAAGGCCTTCCGTAGGCTTAGAACATTTGAATTTAATTGAAGGATGATTAAGTCACCCATCAAGGGTTTCAACAAAAATATTCAGTCTCAATCAAACCGAGACAGGGCTCAGGATTATGTAGTGTTGGTACCCTAAACAATGAGTAGCAACTGATTTAAGAATAAACTCTAAGATAACTGAGGAAATGAATGATCAGTCTCAAGGCGCAAAGGTGGCCGGTGGCGAGTTCAAGGTTGGCGGCGACCACGAGTGTCGTGGTCACGGACCGTGGTCTGCTCTGATGCCCACGACAACCAAGGTTGTTGTCACGGTTGAATGTGATGCAGCAGGAGGTGGCAGTCGCAGGGTGGTGGCCGCAGTCGGCTGCGATGCAGCAAGGGCGATGGCCGTGGCGGGATTTGGAGCTGGATCAAACAAGAATGTCGGGCTAGTACCAGTGAAGGTGTGGCGGTTAAGAGGGAAAAGAGGTGATGAGAAGGATAATGTGTGGGAGATTTGATTGCTTGCAGATTTAGATCTACCAACATGAGAAAGAAAAGATATATTTACATGGCCTTTCATCGGGTTCTTGATCTCTCACCAAGGTTAGGCTCTCGCCTCAGGCATCTCACCTACACTTCTCCCATCTCAGGAAAGCAATAGCAATAGCTGAGTTTTCTTTCAATCAATGTCAATGATGGCTGCTCTCAGATCATATAAATAACCTTAGGGTGACCTAATAATATAATAAAGGCTAAAATCTTCTTAATGATGATGTTTATTGCAAATAGAATTTTCGCCTAATAAATAATCCAAAAATGATTAAACAATAGCCTAAAAAACATTTAAGTCTCCATCGTACCTCCTGTTGATAGGCGTCAACCCATCAGGCCAAGTCTCCTTGCCAGAGAGGGACCAGGTGGGGTGTCCTCCGTCGACACTCCTACACCCGCAGATTGTGTGACCGTGAAACACTATGTCCCACTCTTGACAATGATAATTTCTTAAAAAAGGAACACAAAATATTCTTGCACTAAAAATAAGTTGATTTTCAAAGTACCGTAAAAGAAAAAGAAAAAAAAAACAGAACTAGTTTCCTTTATCCTATCTTGTTTTTCGCTTGATCTTTGGTCTTATCTTTTCTTCTACGTTACTGATGTACCTTTTCTTTGTTCCACTATTTTTCATTGCTCAACGGAATCTCTTCTACTGCATGGATGGAAAATCAATCCAAACTATGGAATAGCTAAGGATGCTCCAACGAGTTGACCATATGAAATGTGACAAGCAGTCGTATTAAGTTAAAAGAGTTTATTGGATACTCCCTCGAACCCGAGAAGGCCAAAGTATAGTAGAAGCAATAAATGAATACCAAACACAATATATCAATAATAACCTATATATAAGTACAAATAATCAATATGGTTTTGATGAGAGAGCAGCTCACATTAGCAGTAGCCTACTAGCCTTGCCCAGATTCCTTCAACTATGGAGACAACTTACAAATAAGACAGGTGAAGAATCAAGCTACTAAAATCAGGAGCCCCTGTGGCCCTGTGTATTATGTATCACTAGCAAGAAACTTAAGCACATATGCATGCAATCCAAATGAATGGAAAGTGCCTAACTAAACTAAAAAAACTCAAATCATCGCTCTACACCATCAGAATTGGCCACAAGTTCATGGAACTGTTGCTATCAGATACAGCAAAAATCTTAAGATTATAGAATAGACAAATACCTCGGTTGCCTCCAGTGAAATGCCAATCGGACCAGTAATATCACATAGTGGAACGTCCATTCTGGCAACTGAAAGTTCAGGATAGATGCTTGCCTTGCTATCAGAACACACCACCTCAACTGGTTCAACCTCAAATTTCCTTTCACAGTATTCTGAAAACATTGTTACCTATAGATAGAACAAGAAAAGGATTCATAACTGAGAGTTATTAGACAGTCTCATTAAGAAGTCATGTCTTGATTAGCATACTGGTATTGAAACATCTTTGTTACCTACCATTGTATTTAAGACAATGTTTGCCTTTGTTAAATCGGTTGCTGTGCATTCAATGAACACGTTTTTCGTCCTCAGACTGATTGCAGAATGCGCGCCATTAATGATCGGAGGCAGTGACAGAACAGTTCTGCAGAGAAAAGAAATGCAATCATCTTGATTCTTGTGACAATTAAAATCTTCAAGAACCAAGCACCAGTATAAGACTGCGTGCATGATAAAATTCTAAAATAACAATGAATTATGCATAATATCGTCTTTAAGTGAAGAAAATTAACCTGCCTGCATAAATAAAACAATCATGGTATTATACTCAATTTTTATTGATTGGTACTATGATAGCATATGATCAGCACGTTTAAGACCTTAGATTTTAAAGGTTCCAAATTCGTTATTTGGGAAGGAAAACGCAAATGCAGAAGACTATCTTACCTCCTGTTGTCATATATGACAGGGTAGACAGGGGAGTTCTCAATTATATGCAAGAATTTCTTCAGTTTCATATCCGACTGCCAAAATTTTGTGAAGAACTTAATACCAACAATATGTTACTGAACAATATGATCACAGTAAAGAATAGAAAAGAGAAGGTAGGTCAATGCTAGAAATCGCATGAATCAAGAAAGAAGAAAGGATGCTTCCAAGAGATACAATATTGTCCCACTAAGGGCCAAGAAGACAGATGTAGTGTTGCATAGGAGCTTACTTTGTAATGTTCCATTAGTTCATCAGCTCTGAAGCTTCTCACCTAAAAAGGAGAAACAAAATGATTGATTGAACTAAAATGTTGCATTGCTATAAATCTATAAAGTAAAAATTCCCACAAAATACAGCGCTGTGATCAACCACATGCTGAATCTTCAATAATGAGACAGTGATATAAGAGAAATAAAAATTGAAGAAAAAAGTTCATGGTAGATGGTAATATAACAAAAAAAAATGTAAATTCTAAACATGGTTCAAAAACTCAGCCGATATTGTGTCATGTGGGACGGTTCGTATTGGCTTTCTACAGATCGCAACCGATACAAGAATCGATAATGGTATAGGTTCTGACTAGGCTAAGATTGATACAACTCGGGTGGTATCAATTGATACAACGGAGACAGACGCAATACGTCCGAGATGTATCGATCAAGCCCACGGCCACAACCAGTCCAAGATGTATCGATCAAGCCCACAGCCACAACCACTAACAACCAGCTTTGTTGCAATCTTGCACATGGGTTATGCATGAGCTGTACAGGTTGTACAACGGTAGGACTTAGAAATCCAAAGGCTCTATATATGTCTTATTCTCTCTTTTTTTGCTCGTCCAATCGGCCGATACCGAGTCGTCTCATCGAAAGTCGTATCCGTTTTTGGCCGGCCTATACGACCCCCGATACTGAGTTTTTGAATCTTGGTTTTAAATGGTCACCTTAACCAAAGCCCGTATAGATTATTGTATAAGTTAAAGTCACAAGAACTTTAGTATTACTCCAAAAAACATGCCTACTTCAACAATTAATGACAAGGCTGCCATCCCTATTTGAGCCACTTTGATGATACTCTGGTTCAATTAGGTACCCGCAGAATCTCAAAACATATTGTCTAGCAATAGACGATATTTTATGTGGTGTAATATGTCTTTTCAGAAGCATAATTGCTTTTCCATGAGAAAAATAAAAAACTATCCAATGGGTCCAGCAATCTAGCAAATTGTAGCCATGCCATGATAATGTTGATCATATATGTGTTCTCACTTGCGTAGACTCGACTTTATTAAGTGATCTTAACTCTCACTTGTATAGACTAGGACTTTGTTAAGTGATCATACATTCATACATGAATCTTAGTTTTTTAATCTTTGATCTGTCAAGACAGGTAGAACTTTCATGTAGATGTGTTTTATATACATAATCATCTACATGGGTACAAAAAGAGAATGCATAGATAAGTTGGTTGGAACTTTCATAATGCACTCTAGAGAATTTTCCAATAGCATATTTAAACCAAGGTTTGAGAACTCGGTTTCGGTTTCGAACCACCGAGGATCGGTTTCGGCGGTTTCGGCTAGAGTTTTGGTGGTTTCGGTTTCGGATTTTTTTTAAATTAAAAAAATAATTTTAATAATTTTCAGTAATTGTTTTATAATTTTTAGTAATTGTTTTCTATTTTCTGATTTTTTTATTTTTTTTTATTTTTCTGATTTTTTCCAATTTTTTTGAATTTATATAATATTATAATATATTTTATATTTTATAAGTTATAAATATAAGCTATAAGTTACATATAACTTATAAGTTAAAAGTAATATAACTTATAATTAATATGAGTTATATAATTTATAACTCATTAAAAGTATAATATATTTTATATTTTATATGTTATAAATATAAGCTATAAGTTATATATAACTTATAAGTTAAAAGTAATATAACTTATAAGTAATATGAGTAAATTACACTTTGCCCCCCCCTAAAGTTTAGCTCAAAAACACTTAACCCCCCTTTAGTTTAAAAACTGCACTTTACCCCCTTTAATTCAGTTTGGAGGACCAAATGTGGAAATTAAGTAGTTGACAAAATGGGGTATTGTGCTAACATTTCAAACTTTAGGGAGCAATTTGGAATAAAATAAGCTACAAGGGGGGTTAAGTGTTTTTGAACTAAACTTCAGGGGGGCAGAGTGTAATTTACCCTATATATAAGTAAAGAGGAAGGGGGGGGGGGGGGGGGCGCAGGTTCGACAAAAAAAAAATGTCCGACAGGCCTCGTGCTTGGGTTAGGGATTGAACGAACGTGCGGGGAGGGGGGAGATGGGGAGGCTCACCTGGCTTCGACAGCGGCTGCAACCGGCGAGGCTTCGACGGCGACTGCACCGACGAGACGACGACGGCGGCTGCACCAACGAGGCGACGACGGAGGCTGCATTCGAGCTCTCTTCTCCTCCTCCAATTTATCTTTTTTTTCCTTTGTTTTCGTCTGAAACCATCCGAAACCGTACGGTTTTGCTCGGTCTGTGCCGATCTGCTCTGATCCCCTCCGATCCAAAGGTATTGGCCGAAACCTAACCATTTTGGGACCGGACCCAACTAAAACCGATCCGGATCGGTTTCAAACGAAACTTTAAACCATGATTTAAACCATCAACTATCTGAAGCAACACTTAGCAGTTGAATCCAAGTAAATCAGCTTCTACCATCCTAAAACCAGAAGGAAGAATAAAGGTGGAGAATCTAGCTTCCGCACCATTTAAAAGAGAAGTCACAGAAAGCAATCTACTGGTATGGAATCGTCCTAGAAAGTGATGAAAGGGATTAAAACTGTCCCACAGGAACACGAGTAACCTTATGGAATGTCTGAAGGAGCATGATGTTGATGTCGTTTGTCTAGGACAAAAACTTGGATAGGTCAAACCCGATCAACCCATGTTCAACCTGACGTTGGGTTGGGTTAGGGCAAACATAGATCGGGTTCGGGCTCGGGTTAATAGTTGGACAGACTCGGGTTGAGGGCCCGGGTTGACCAACCGAACTCGAACCCGAACCCGATTATTCTATATATATTAATAATTTATATTTTTATTCGATTGTATACAAACACTTATATAGTTATATAAATAGATTTATGACTTGTATTATAAAAAACAGGTGGAGATAGGCTAAACTATAAAACTAATAACCCTCTCCTAAAGAGTTCAGAAGTCTCTTTAGTCTTTACGCTTTCTTTTCTCAATTTCTATCCTATATTTTAGTCGTTGGTTTAGAAAAAGTGAAGTTCTTTTTGAAAAATAACTACACACATAGTTACAAAAATCACTAATTAGAAAAAGAAATTAATGGATTGAAATACAACATACTGATATTATAAAGAAAATATCAAATCAACCAACTCACTTGGGTTGGGTTGGGTTGATAATTCTCAATTTAGGGTTAGGGTTGAGGTAAACCACCTTTGGGTTGGGCTCGGGTTGAGCACCAACCCAATCGTCCGAGTTTCAGCCCTAGGTTCGTCTTGTTGAAATAAGGATTCGAGACAATGGAAGTGATCTTGTTTCCAAGGATTTAGGTAGTGAGCTTTATGCCTTGTTGAATTCCACTAATTAATATGCTTGGTGGGATTCGTATGTTCTAGAGAAGACCCATGTTTTATTAAGGATGCGTTGATATCATGTTTGTATGATGTGTTTGCACCTAATAATGACTAGTCATGGATTTCTCAACTTGCCATATTCAACATGACTCAGTTTTGAAGGAACTTGAGCGCAGAGAAAAGAAATAGAAAGAGAGAGATAGAGAGAGAAAGAGAGAGAAAGGGATTAGGGTATCGTTCCCCTTCTCATCTATTATATTTAAGTGTATTGGGATTTGGGACATGTCCAATTATACACTGATAACACTCCCCTCAAGTTGAAGCATATCAATCAAAGATGACTAGCTTGGTACCAAAAAAATTGAATGACGTTTTAGTTAAGGGTTTGGTAAGAACATCTACAAGTTGTGCCGAGGACTTAACAAATAGAGTAGCAATCCGCGTAGACATGACGTGATCACGGATGAAATGACAATCATCCTCAATGTACTTAGTCTTCTCATGAAACGCATGATTGTTGGCAATAAAGATAGCCGCTTGATTCTCACAAAACATCTCCATAAACGCTATGGAAGCATGCACATCTCGCGGATCAATGTTTGGGCCCACAACATCTCGGAAGTTGTATGTACCATGGTTCGGTAGTCCCCCTCCGCACTTGAGTGAGCCACGACCAATTGTTTCTTGCTTCGCCATGTCACCAAATTTGTGTCGATAAGTGTGCAATATCCGAAAATAAAACGTTGATCATCTTTGCTACTGGTCCAATCCGCATCGGAAATCCAACAATGGAGAGCAATAAATAGCACTTGTGACATAATCCTTGCCTGGGGAACACTTTGAGATATCTAAGAATCTGACAAGAAGCATCCTGATGGCAGCGATGGGGTTGGCGTGGCTAGTGCATATATTGACTCACAACCCCGACAACAAAGGAAACAACCGGACGGGTAGCTGTTAAGTAGATGAACTTTCCAACAAGACGACGATAGCGACCCGAGTTCTCGAAGAGAGTGCTGGACACACTATCCAAATGAATAGTCGGGTCCGTTGGATTATCGGACGACTTATAACCAAGCATCACAGTCTCACTAAGTAGGTCCAACACATATTTGTGTTGAGAGAGAGCCCACACTTGTTCCGAGCCACCTCAATACCAAAAAAAATACCGAAAAAGCCCCAAATCTTTGGTGCGAAATTTAGTGCCACGGTAAGTCTTCAAGTGTGAAATTTAAGTGCTTACTCCCGGAGATAACAATATCATCAACTTATACTATGAGAATAATGATGCCATAGTTCGAAAACGTCGACTGAAGACGGCATGGTCGATGGTGGTTCGAGTAAACATGTAGGCAAGAAGAACCATGCTGAACTTGCAGAACCATGCTGAACTTGCCAAACCATGCGCAAGGAGATTTCTTGAGGCCATAAATAGATTTCTCGGTTCTTTAACCGGTACACTTAGTGAGGGCAAGTAGCATCCACATATCCCTGAGGTTGTTGCATGTACACCTCTTCATTGACCACAACGTGGAGAAATGTGTTCTTCACATCAAGTTGATAGTGCGGCCACCCACTGCATACGACCAAAGACAAAAAAGATAAGAACGGAACTTGGGCGAGCCACTAGTGAAAATGTCTCAAAATAATCTATAATGGAAGTATGAATGAACCCTTGCTACCAACCGGGCCTTAAGACGCTCCACAATACCATCCAGTTGGTAATTCACTGTATACATCCAACAACATCCAACCACATGCTTCCTTTTCGATAGGATTGAGAGATCCCATGTGTGATTGTGACGAAGAGCACTCATCTACTCGGACATAGCCTTCTTCCATTCTAGAGATTATTGTGTGTAAGATGTTGGAACATGGATACTTGATAAAGGGGAGAGAAATGCTCGATATGGGAAGGTGAACAGATGAAAAGAAATAAAATTTGCAATGGGATGTGAAGCAAGGTTTAAAATCACGGTATCGGTCGCGGTATCGGTCGGCCCCGAACCGGTATGTACCGGCCGGTACGTACCGGTACCGGCCGGTACGGACCGGTACCGGTTGAGAAAAAAAACCTTAAAAAAATCCAAAAAACCAAAAAAAAAAAAATTTTAACCTGTTGGTACCGGTCTGTACCGGTCGGTACCGGCCTGTACCGGCCTGAACCGGCCGATACGGACCGATACGTACCGGTACCGGCCGATACGGGCCAGGTATCGGGATCGGATGCAGTACCGGTCTCGAACCGGCCAAAACCGGTACGTACCGGCCGGTACGTACAGGTATCGGCCGAGATTTAAAACCCTGATGTGAAGTACAAGAGCGAGTACCTTTCTAAATAGTGATGAGTATATCAAGCAGGGTTTGAAATCTCGGCCGATACTGGTACGTACCGGTTTTGCCCGATTCGAGATCGGTACGACACTCGATCCCGATACTTGGCCCGTACCAGCCGGTACCGGTACGTACCGGTACGTATCGGCTGGTTCAGGCCGGTATCGACAGATTAATTTTTTTTTCGGGTTTTTTTTCTCAAGCGGTATCGGTCCGTATCGGCCGGTACCGGTACATACCGGTTCGGGGCCGACCGATACCGCGATTTTGAACCTTGATATCAAGGTATGGAACCTAATGAGTTATCAAGACAACACCCAGGTGATAAGGCTCCTCAGAGGTGCATTGGCATTTGGAGATGGGCGCCTTGACCAATTGTATTAGCCACGCGCCTAGGCACCTTAGAAAAGAGGTGCGCCTTTTATTATTTTAGTGACAACCCTGACAGGCTAACAACAGTCCTCACACAGTTGATGGAATACTTGATTAGTCATTACGGTTGTAACTATCAAGTCAATTTGTTCAATTAATGTTGTATTTGAGATGTGTACTTTAAGACTTCCAATATATATATTGTTCTACATCTTATTGTCCCACTCTACTGGTGGCGAGGCCGGTAGGGCAGGCTCCCTTGATTGCTATTTGGTCATGGGACTAGCTTCATCTGTCGGACGCTTCGCAAGGGTAACGCTCGCCGATCATCCTGACTTTGCTACCATTGCCGCTACCTCGCATGATATGTCCACCTGTTGATTCCCTCGAATACACATGATGCCCTCCCCAGTTGAAAATTTAAGGTATTAGTGATAGGAGAAAGAGATAGTGATGATCTGATAGAGGAATTGTCTGTAAAGGATGGCATTGTAGTTTGATGTTCCCTTCACGATAACGAATCTGACTGAATCTCGCATCTTGTTACTGAGATCGAGTGTAAATCTTGCCTCCCCCAAAGTCATGTTTTGTTTACCGTTGAAACCAGTGATGATGGTGGAGACGACATCCAAGCTCTCTTACTTGTGCTCGAGACGCTTGAAGCAGTATAAGAATATGATATCGATGGAACTTCCAATGTCGATGAGTATCCGATTGACGGAGTTACCATCGATGATGAGTCGGAGGGGGTCCCTGTACAGAGTGTGGACTCCGTTGAGGTCATGGTCAATGAAGACAATCACTGGCCAAGCCAGGCCTTTGATAGACTTTTCGACGTTGGCAAGTGTCCAGACGTTGTGTACACGTCTTACTTGCCTGTCAATTTCCTTCCCTGTTGGTGTCTGATGATGGAGGTTCCCATGAATGCTATGGATCTCTGCTCAAATGACTATCAAGTCGATTGGCGCACGACCGAGCCCAATGCGTCTCCTTCTCCTTGGGAACAGAAAAAGAAAGTGGGGTTACCAAGATAGAATATGATGAAAGACTAACGAAAAAGAGGGGTTACCAAGATACTTGGAATAAATTTATTATGCAATGCAACTCAATTGTTTTTTGATCTATTATTATAAATTTTTCACCCACATAGATGATAAGCCAAGGTTATGTTGTCTCACTTCAACACCTTTGACTTATAATTTAAGTCGCAAAGGTGAATGTAATTCTATACATCAAAGTTTGCCTTCTACCCTCTTTGATTACTCTTTCCTACACTATGGGAACCTTAAAGGGTTGCTCCCTTCCCTGGTTGCAGGAATTAAAATTGTGTAACAAATCTATTCACCAACTGACCTTTTAGCTTTCTTGTTAATCCCCTCTTTATAAGTTTCCTTCTCCAGATTTAAGCACCAATCGTAGAGGGTCCACGCAAGGTTGATAGTAGGTTAGATAATTACTATCAATCATTCTTAATCAGAGTTGCACTTCATAAACGAGCCAATCTTAATGGTATAAGATTTGATGTATTTAACGATTTTTAATAATTTGTTATGATTTTTCATGATTTGTTATATTTTTGTTGTCGGGCGATAGTGTCGGGTATATTTCAAATCGACCTCACAAATTTCTGAAATATTACATGATTTTCTGTGATTATTAGTGACTTTTTGAATCTTGCTCGAGAGCTTATTCCTCTTTGGCATTTCCACTTTTAGAGCTCTCTTACAGATCACCTCCCTCCATTTCCACGTCACGACATGCATTGTTCTCACATAGAAATGCACATACTTGGAGAAAAGTAAGCAAAGGATAAAAAATAGCAGAAACACAGTATTCATATGGCAGAAAATATAAACAGTATGATAAAAATGCAATTGTTATCAGGTGTCTGAATATATGATTTCTATAAATAAAGCCAAAAAGGCGAGTGATCTACATATCTGACAATAAGCTGACCTGCTTCAAAGGCACAAAGTTTATTTCCGTAGGCGACAAAGCCTGGAAAAGAACAAATATGCATATTATAGGATTCAAATCTGGAGTTAATAATATAGTTCAGCAATCTGAGCACACAAGCAATTTATAAAACTGTGCTAGTCAACAAATTAAAAAGTTCCAAATTTACATCAAAGCAAGTGGCTTTGTGTTAAAAACATGATGTGACAATCGACATACAACCCACATGCCTCAGGATCATGAATATTTATCAACCAATCACTGTTTAATGTAGATGAGGCTTCGACAGGATTCAAAGTTGAATGTATGTGAAACTACTTAAACTATCAGTGAAACTAGATTCAAACCAAGGGTTGGGATCACCAGTTATTTTGCAATACAGATTTAAGAAGCACCATTCAGTTGACGAAACTATCAGCTGAATACAGAGCAAAAAAATAAGATATAATGATGTCAATGAAGGTAAACTTTCATTTACCCATCTAAATTAGCAGTCAAAATGGAAATTTATAAATCAGTGAATTTCTCACTTAGTAGAATTATTCTCTTCTAATAAGATTCTTCCCCTGCTGCAAACCTATACAGGCGATCCGCCAAGTAGTTTAACGGGAGATTGGAATCGGAACTCAAAACCATTGTAGTACATTTATAGTTAAATTTGAGGTCCAGAGCTTAATTATCAGATCTAAATATGGTTATTTTTTACTACAGAGCTGAAGTATTAAGTCTAAAACGTAAACTTCATTTTGGAGATAAAATTTTGTCTGTATTCCTTCTCTCCCGTGGTGGCTGCTTCTTCTAGAAAGAAGAGTCGTGGGGACTTCTTCCCTCTTTAAACAACCTCTCTTATTGGATGGAATTATGCAGAAAAAACCGTAAAAATCAGGAAAAAGTGCATAAGATCTAGAAATCATAGAGGTTGGAATTCTAATCATTTTCAAGTTAGTTCCCTTTCCGCTTGTTTTTATTGTTTCTAGAAGATGGAGAGAAGATCTATATAAAGAAGGGGGTGTGCAAAAAATTATTCAGTTCATTGATGAATTATTTCTGATTTCCAGCAATTAGTAATATATGTGCTGTTTTTTTAACGTTCAGCACCTTTTACTCAAGCCCTTTCACCCTTTCCCCTATAGTCTCTATCAAGGGTTTAAATGTCAATTTTCGGTTGGTTAAGAAAAGAAATTTATCGGATTTTGGTCAAATGTCGGTGGAAATTTTGTATTTTCTAAAAATACATTTCAGTGAAAATTTATCACTTCTCTATTCCTTCTGCTTGTATCAAAATAAAACAACTATATTGCTGAAAAATAGGACAAATGTGAAGAAAACGAGTAGGAATAGTATTTTGCTTGAGTATATGACTGCTACTGAAGTATTGTAAATTTTTCTATGTAAGGGTAATCCTCTAATTGTAGGCAGCTTAGATTTAAGTTATTTTGGCATTGCTGATTTTATTCCAAAGAGCCAACTCTCTCTCTCTCTCTCTCTCTCTCTCTCTCTCTCTCTCTCTCTATATATATATATATATATATATATATATATAGGGTCAGGATCGGATGACCCATCAAAATTTTGACCCATTAATAACCCAGCACCCTTTGAGGCACCTAGAGGTTTTAGAATGGGCTGATTTTTTGTAGACATGTTGTCTATGATATGTTGATCATCCTCACAAAAAATCAGCCCATTCTAAAACCTCTAGGTGCATCAAAGGGTGCTCTTCAAATCAACGGTTAAAATTAACAGTCAAAAACCGTTGATTTGAAGTGCGCATTTGATGCACGTAGAGGTTTTAGAATGGGCTGATTTTTTGTGAGGATGATCAACATACCATAGACAACATCCCAACAAAAAATCAGCCAATTCTATAACCTCTAAGTGCCTCAAAGGGTGCTGGGTTATTAATGGGTCAAAATTTGCTGGGTCATCCGATCCTGACCCATATATATATATATATATATATATATATATATATATATATATATATATATATATATATATATATATATATATATATATATATATATATATATATATATATATATAAGGGAGGGATACTCTTACTCATGGCCTCTTACTCATATAGTTACTTATGATCCGGGCCGTCCATTAGATCCCGACGTACGGTTCGGATTAGATAGGGAGTTAAAGCAATGGTGTCTGCATTAAATGCCTGTATTAAAAGTGAGTATTAAAAGCCCGCATTTAATGCAGACACCATTGCTTTAACTCCCCATCTAATCCGAACCGTACGTCCGGATCTAATGGACAGCCCGGATCATAGGTAACTATATGAGTAAGATGTCATGAGTAAGAGTAACCCTCTCCATATATATATACTAGTGCATGCCCGTGCCTGTCGGCACTGCAGCGGGCCACCTTCGGCGGCAACACAACTGTTGGCAAAAAGCGGACCGCCTTCGACGGCAGAACACCCCCCGGGCATCATCAACCCCACCCACAACGTCGCATTCGGCGACAACGCACCTGATCACCTTCGGTAACAAAAAACTTCTAGCGGCAACACCGGCCCGCCTCGACGGACCGACAACCGCTAAGACTCGATAAGACCCGTTTAAATATTTATTCTTTGTTTTTTTTTTCGTTGCAACTGACCATCATGGGTGTCTTGATCATAGCCATCCGTTGAACCCATCGCAGACTGTAATCGGATGCTGGGTAAACCCAACCCGACCAACACATTGATTTTTAAACGGGTCTTAAACAGGTCGGAGATAAAAACCGGACCCGACCCATTTACTAAACGGGTTAGTAGTGTCGACCCGTTTATGACCCGAACCCATTTGACCCAGACCTGTTAATTTCGTGTCGGGTCGTGCGTCGGGTCTGTCGTGTCGGGTTCAAAATTGCCATTAAAATTCAAATTTTTCCTTTGTAGACTGTTCTATATCCCGACCAAACATTCCAAGCAACAATAGAGAAATTTTTTTTGGCAGGAGGCTACCTAAGGACGTGCTTGGTGATGTTGGAGGCCCCATTAGGATGTTCATGGAAATTCATGATTAACACTTTGAACCCATTCAATGGCCCAAGGCTGAAGGTGATGTAAGAAAGATATTGATGACCGCGTCGTCGACTCCGCCCTCGCCGCTGACGTCGGCCTCCGTCTCATCCACGTCGATGTCGATCGGGCCTAGGAAGTGGCTGACACTGTCATGGCCCTCTTCCTCGGCCTGCTCAGCCGGACCCATCTCCCCTCGCGCCACGCCTCCTCCGCGTGCAGATAGGCTCTGGGGAATGGTTGCAGCGGACACATGATTTGCTGAAGAGAGAGAGAGAGAGAGAGAGAGAGAGAGAGAGGGGTAAATAAAAAAAAAATTAACAAACACTGCATTACATTATAAATTTGATTGAGTAAGCTCGTGATTGAGTACTTTTGACATGTTGGAAAAATCTTCATCGGATGACTACAGAGCCTGAAGAAGAGTGCCAAATCTTCATAGGAGTGCCAAATCTAACACCCTATAATATCATGAACCCAATTAGGACCAATAGGGCAATCTATTTGAACCCATAATTTACAATCATCATATCATAATGAGAGAAATAGAGAACTTGAGGGGAGGGGGGTTCGATGGAGCTGGAGCATGGAGGGACCCACTGAGGGTGAGGGTAGAGAGATTCATCGACTGGGGGTAAATGTCGGCCAAGATTGAGTGCAATCCGGGGTTTGGCGGTGCCCTGCGGGCGGGGAAAGTCTGATTCACCGGTCGATGGAGCCTTGTCGCCCCCTTCCTTCTCACCGAAACCCTTGACACCGACTGGGAGAGAGAGAGAGAGAGAGAGAGGGAGAGTAAAAAAACAGAGAGAGAGAGAGAGATGCACAATGAATTTTGGGAGGTGTCTTGGTTTTAATTCCATCTTGATCCGGTAGTTCTCAACGGACGGCTATGAAAGAAACTGGGCTATGAAAGAGACCATTGGGAGAAGGGGGCTGGGTGAATAGATGGATTTGATGAGGCAATAGAGACAGAGAGTGGGGGCATGATTTGGTTTTATTTAATAGATCGTGGGGAAGAGGGGGCTGGATAACGGACGGCTTTGATCTGGGCAATAGAGACAGAGTGGGGACGGGATTCAGTTTTATTTAACTGAACGTGCGCGTTTCCGGAATCTCTCAGGCCAGTTGTAGACGATGCCCCCTCTCACGATCGGTTGGAGGTGGTTTTAATAACCGTGGGTTTCAGTTTTGATAGATTTAAAAGGTTTTTTTATCTGTTTGATTTGAGAGAAGATTGAGTGTGTTAGATACGTAGAATTTAATCAGATGGACAACTTGTCTTCAAAACTTGTCTCGGGTGATTTTGAGGATGGCAGGGTTGTAAATAATCCGAACTACCCTAACATGTTATACATATATATATATATATATATATATAGAGAGAGAGAGAGAGAAAGAGAGGAAACGGGAAATGAGCTGCCAGCCTATTTCGAAAAAATGGGCAGCCACCCATTTGATGCCCTTAGGAGTCTTAGAATGTGCTGATTTTTTATGAGCATAAGTATCTTATCTTGGATAGAACACCCACAAAAAATCAGCACATTTTAAAACTTCTAGGGGCATCAAATGTTAGAAGTTTTATCGAGCGTTCGTTGTCACCGTTAATCTGAAATATTACAGTTGATGCCCCTAAAAGTTTTAGAATTTGCTGATTTTTTATGGGTGTTCTATCTAAGATAAGATGCTTATGCTCACAAAAAATCAGCACATTTTAAGACTCCTAGGGGCATCAAATGGGTGGCTGCCCATTTCGTCGAAATAGGCCGCCAGCCTATACCCCGTATCCTCTCTCTCTCTCTCTCTCTCTCTCTCTCTCTATATATATATATATATATATATATATATATATATATATATATATATATATATATATATATATATATATATAACAAGGGACGTCGGTTTTGTGTTGACTAGACAAAACGGAACAAAAAAGCTGATTAGGACAAGCTGATTAGATAAAAATGAACCGAATAGATCTAACCATTCGTTTAAAAATCAACGTACGATCTCTCCATGGTTTTAAATCCCAACCCATTTAAACTGCACTAAACCCCTAAAATCCCGGCCCATTGAAACTGCACTAAACCTGACCGTTCATCCCATGATCGTTGTTCGCATCAACGGCTATTAACCAGCCTGCTGAAATTTCGGCCGCCCAAACCATCGGATCGATCTCGAGGAATCCGTTCGAACAGAGACAGCTGTGATTGATCGATTATAGAGGGAGAGGGAGTTGGTCGCGCCGAAGGTGCCCGCTTTGTGCCAATCGGCACGGGCGAGGAAATGGGTGTTCCTAAGAATGCCGGTGTCGTCACCGAAAGTGTTTTGTTGTCAAATACATTCAAGTGTGTTGCTGTCGAAGGCGGCCCGCTACAGTGCCGATAGATGTGTTGCCGCCGAAGACGGCCCACTGCAGTGCCGACAGGCACGGGCATGCACTATATATAACAAGGGACATTGGTTTTGTGCTGACTAGACAAAACAGAACAAAAAAGCTGACTAGGACAAGCTGACTAGACAAAATTAACCCAAATAGATCTAACCATTCGTTCAAAAATCAACGCACGATCTCTTCTTGGTTTCAAATCTCAACCCATTTAAACTGCACTAAACCCCTAAAATCCCGGCCCATTGAAACTGCACTAAACCTGACCGTTCATCTCGTGATCGTTGTTCGCATCAACGACTATAAACCCGCTAGCTGAAATTTCAGCCGCCCAAAATCATCAGGTCGATCTCGAGGAGCCCGTTCGAATAGAGACAACTGTGATTGATCGATTATAGGGGGAGGCGGAGTTGGTCGCACCGAAGACGCCCGCTTCATGCCAATCGGCACGGGCGAGGAAATGGGTGTCTCTATGAATGTCGGTGTTGTCGTCGAAAGTGTTTTATTGCCGAAGCCGTTCAGGTGTGTTGCATCCGAAGGCGACACGCTGCAGTACCGACATGTGTGTTGCTGCCGAAGGCGGCCCGCTGCAGTGCCGACAGGCACGGGCATGCACTAGTGTGTGTGTATACATATATATATATATATATATATATATATATATATATATATATATATATATATATATATATGTTGTGGCGTATTCTTTGAAGAAGAACCAAACTCTAAGGAGAGAGCAAAATCATGGTGAGAAGGTTGTAAGGAGAGGGATACCACATGATTATAATAATTAGGGGGGAAGGGAGCTGACTAGGGAGTATAATAAAAGGGAGGAAGATTGATGCCAGTAGTGAGTAGCATTTGGGGTTGTGCGGGGTTGGATGATTGGGATAAAACAGATTATGTAGCCAAATCCAATTTTATAAATTACCTTAGAAGACTTTTAAAACGTGCACTCATACGACCTATCACTATGCTTGATCCCCAAGTCTTCAAAGATAGTTTTGGTACCTTCCATATAAAAATAATGCATATATAGCACTCAAGGGAAATCTAAATGATCATGATTCATGTGTTGAAGTCCAACTACCAAATCAAAATAAAAATTTGTTGGTCAATGAGGGAAAAAGGAGATAAATAAAGTAGCATCTATAGAAAGAAAAAGAATAAAGAATATAGCCCAAGGACTTGTGAGTTGGAAGTAGTCTATAACCATTTACCTCATATGAAAAGGGACCTTCTATTGTGTCCAAATCATGAGTGCCAATAGCAACTAGAGTTCTCTTCCTATAATAAAAACAATGGAAGAAAATCCATTAGTTTCTTGTAAGAGGAGGAAGTATACAGAGTTAAGCCGGCGCCTTTATGGAATAGGGCAGCATGGCTCTGAAAAATAAAAAAGGTAATTAAATTGTCAGAAATCAATATCGAGACTATACCGACAGATATTTTGGTGGAGCTTATCTTGCAGTTCAATGAAGCTATTGTAGCCTGCTTCGTCGAAAGATATTCCTCTTAAAACAGCGCAAACAACAAAGGGTCGAATCGATTTTGTCTGCCAAACAAAGCCCACATAACCTCAGCTTCATAATCATCAGTTGTAATTAAAAGAAAAAATACCTTATTACATAATAGAATTCAATAAACAAGAATTGTATCAATAAACTTAAAGACTGAATATTCGACAAGAGAAATGCTATTCAACCCGAAGGTTTTCCCGATTCTGCTCAGCTCGATTGACGTGGCAGCGCACGAGTGTGGCTAGTGAGATTCAATCGGGCTGAGTGGAATAGGGAAAACCTTCGGGCTGAATTGCATTTCCCATTCGACAATTACCTCGGGCTTAACATGCATTTTAAGCATAGATTCTGGTGGAATATTGGAAACTTTGTAGACAGGGATCTCATCTCTTCCAATGAAAACACGAAGGGCCCGCGCAATCCCCTCGAGACAAAGCAGATCGTATCTGTATCGATAAAATCATGTAATTATAGGTAATTTTGGAACGCTGTTTGGAACGGAGGAGAGGAGCCCAATCTTAACCTGTTGGCCGCGACCTCGATCTTGTAGATGACCTCCTCGTCCTCGTCCGCCACCTCGCCTTCGATATGCTTCTCTTTCCTAATGATCGCCTTCTCCGTCGTCTGTGAAGGAAGGAAAGAGAGATGGAATCAAACAGCTTGAGATGGGGTGGGAGAGAGGGCAGGATCTGGAGAGCTTTACCACATCATCGAGCTCGATCCCGAACTCAAAGCAGATCGCTTCGAACTCCTCTTGTGTGTAGGTTTTGCCGATAGCGGCGAAGAGACGATCTCGTCCGACGCTTACCGTCGGCATGGCGGTGGCGGTGGCGGTGGCGGCGGACTGACGGAGGTAAGGGCGTCTGCGGGAGTGGAGCCGGAATGGCCTGGTCCGAGTTCAGGGCTTGAAAACCTAGCCAGGAGGACTAAGTAACGGTTCTTATCCCGTGTGCTTGAAACCCAAGCAGCTGGTATAAACCATTTCCCCGCGCACGAGAGTGTTACTAACCCGCGCGCGACCTGTTTCTAACCCGCGCGCGCGCGACGCGATTAGGGCTGTTAATGGGCTCGGGCTAGCCCGGGAGGACTTTAAGATTAACGGGTCTATAACTAGTTACTAACCCATGTGGATCTGGGATGTACAGAATCGTAAGTTCTATCTTAAATTAGGAACCTCCTAACATAATTCGAAACGAAAATTAGATTATAAGCAATATAGTCATTTTTTATTTGGGTAGGTAAAACAACACTACAGACAAGAGCATACAAAAAGTCGAATTACAAAGCAGAAGTATGTGGGTAATAGGTCGGGCCTCTATCGCACGCCGCAATGTGCAACATCTCTCGAGGACAACTATCATGTCAGACCACCCCTTGGTTCAGACCTTTTCCTTTGTTGGTCAACCAATCAGCTAGCCCCGTTGACCTCCCGAAACACATGAGAGGCCCGGATCGTTATGATCGATCTCAACAAGGCTTTGTAGTCGTCAATAATGGCCGCCGAGAACGCCTTCGACTGAAGCTTTTCAATAACAACTTTTGAATCCCCTTCAATCCATAGTTTGGTCCCAAAGTTTAGATAGCGGAAGAGGCGAATCCCCTCCCATAGCCCTCTTGCTTCTTCAACCTGCACCGATCTTGTAAGCATTGGTACAAAGCCAACGTTAAGAATGGTTTTGGAGGCACTCCTTAAGACAAAATCACGTGCCCTGCTTGTCCCCTATCCTATGAGACAACACCATCGAAATTCAGCTTTACTTTGTCCTCTTGTGGGGGTATCCATCAGACCCCCACGAGCTCAACAATCATCAGAATGACCTGCACGTCAAAAGGGCACCCGTTAGCAACATGGAATGCACCAAGTTCGCTCCAGATACATGTTTGGATTAGTATAGATACATGTTTGGAGTTACTACAAATTTGCCACTATGTCCGGGATATATAGGTCGTCATCCTATAGGGTTAGGGTGAGTGCAATTCATGAAAAAGAGATTTGATTTGGAGTTTTTTTGTTAAACATAATATAAAAAATATTTTAAGGGTTCGTTGTAAAAAATATGGGCACATTTGGTATTATCATGATTATGCATGTGTATTACTTATGGGGCTTCCTCATGTCCAAAAGGGACGTGCCACATGGCCTACCAATTTTCTATCTTTTCCTCGTAATCTCTCTCGGGAGCCTACCTCTTTCTCTCACCTATGGCGGTCCTCTATGTGTGTATGTGTGTGTGTGTAGTGGCAATGTTGGAGCAGGTTTTCTTCATTATTCTGTCCTTCTTCTCTATATCTCTTTCAACTCATACATTTTTTTTTTCTTTTTTTAGTGGCAACTTGAACACAGTCGATGGCATTTCTTCTCTTTGTCTCTAACAACCATACTTTTTTTTTATTCTCGTGTGGCAACAAACAATAAGAGCATGGAGAGGGTGAAATAATTGGAGAGACGGAGAGATGCCATTAAGCCCATACATTTTACCTTTTTTTTTTCGTTGTCGTGTATTAGAGATGCACCACTCCGTGCATCCGATGCACACGATGGGTTCATCAAACAGCTGCGGACCGCTGACTGCAGACCGTACCTAAGCATTCCTATATATATATATATATATATATATATATATATATATATATATATATATATATATAGAGAGAGAGAGAGAGAGAGAGAGAGAGAGAGAGAGAGTGAGTGTGTATTCCGATCAGGTGAGAAACCTCTTATATGTGAAACCTTGTGCGAAACCTACCTTGAGGTTTCAGAATTTGATGAAACTTGGTTGGCATGCTCTCTATGACAAGTTGATCATCCTCACAAAAAATCATCAAATTCTAAAACCTCTAGAGGCATCAAATGTTAGAAGATTTATCAATCGTCCATTAAAACCGTTAATTTGAATTGCATATTTGATTCCCTAGAGGTTTTAGAATTTGATAAATTTTTTTTAGAATGATCAACTTGCCATAGTGAGAATGCACACCAAGTTTTATCAAATTCTGAAACCTCTAGGTAGATTTCACACAAGGTTTTGCAAATAAGAGGTTTCTCAACGGATCGCCCTTATATATAAGGAAAAAGGAGATTGGACCTGAGGTGCAGCATCGTTGCTGCTCCCTAGAGGTTTTGGAATTTGATGAAATTTGGTGAGGGTGCTGTCTAGATTAAGATGATCATCCTCACAAAAAATCATCAAATTTTGAAACTTTTAGGGAGGGTGTTTTGGAAAGGAGTGTTCGATTTGTATATAATTTACTTAAGGATGTCGGGTGAAGGTTATGAGAAAATATGGAGCGATTTTGGCTCCCCAAATATAGGGAGTCTGGTAGTGATCCCAAAAATAGGGAGGCATATGGTGAGACTCTATGAAGGTGTTTTGAGGATGAGTGCTTGATTTATATATAATTACTTTGGTTATCGAATAGGGGTCCTGAGAAAATAGAGAGTGATTTTGGCTACCCAAATGTAGAGAGTTAGGTAGCAATTTTGGTTGTCAGATGGGGGTCCTTAGAAGATGGGAAGCGATTTTGGTTTTGTAAATACAGAGTCTAGTAGTAGTCCCAAAAATAAGAAGGCCGGCACATGGCGAGGCTTTTGGAGGGTATTTTGGAGAGCGTGCATAATTTGTATATAATTTATTTATGGTTGTTGGATGGAGGTTCTGAGAATATAAGGAGCAATTTAATTTGGCTACCTAAATGTAAAGAGTTTGATAGTTATTCCAAAAATAGGGAGCTATGGCGAGGCTTTTGGAAGGTGTTTTAGGGTGGAGTGTTTGATTTGTATATAATTTACTTATGGTTATCGGGTTAGGATCCAGAGAAAATAGTTAGTGATTTTAGCTACCCCAATGTACGGAGTTTGGTAGTAATTGCAAAAATTAAGAGGCACATGATGAGGCTCTTGGTGGTGGTTTTGGGGAGAATTACTTCATTTGTTTATAATTTACTTATTGTTGTCGGGTAAGGATCCTTAAAAAATAATAAGTAATTTTGGCTTCCTAAATATCAGGAGTCTTATAGCGATCTTAAAATTAAAGAGGCACATGGCGAGGCTTATGAAGGGTGTTTTGGGGAGGAGTGCACGATTTATATATAATTTACCTATGTTTATCGGGTAGTGGTCCTAAGAAAATAGGGAGGAATTTTAGTTCTAAAAATATAGAGAGTCTGGTAGCGATCCCAAAAATATAGAGGCACATGGCGAGACTCTTGAAATGTATTTTTGGAAAAAGTGCTTAATTTGTGTATAATTTGCTTCTGGTTGTTAGATAGGGGTCCTACAAAAATAAGGAATGATTTTGACTTCCTAAATATAAGGAGTCTGATAGCGATTGCAAAAATAGAGAGGCATATGGCGAAACTTTTGGAATGTGTTTTAGGAATGAATGTTTTATTTGTATATAATTTACTTATAGTTGTCCGGTGAAAGTCCTGAGAAAATAGTATATAATTTTGGCTTCTTAAATGAGGGGAGCCTAGTTGCGATCCCAAAAATAGGAAGGCACATGACGATGTTCTTGGAGAGTGTTTTTATAAGAAATGCTTGATTTCTATATATTTAATTATGATTATCGGGTGGGGTTCCTATAAAAATAAGGAATAATTTTGGCTCCATAAATATAAGGAGTCTGGTAGCGATTTCAAAATTAGAAAGGCACATAGCGAGACTCTTGGCAGATGTTTTAGAAAGGATTACTCGATTTGTATATAATTTACTTACGGTTATCAGGTGAGGGTCCTAAAAAAATAGGGAGCGATTTTGACTTGCTAAATATAAGAAGTCTAGTAACGATCCAAAAAATAGAAAAGTACATAACAAGACTTTTAAATAGTATTTTGGGAGAAAATGCTTGATTTATTTATAATTTATTAATAATTTTCAGTGGGGTCTTGATAAAATAGAGAGTGATTTTGGCTCCCCAAATATAGAAAGTCTGGTTGCAATCCCAAAAATAGGAAGGTACATGGTACAGCTCTTGGATGGTGTTTTAGGGAGAAGAGCTAGATTTGTATATAATTTACTTATAATTATCAAGATGGGTGTTCTAAGAAAATAGTAAGCGATTTCGACTCCCCAAATATAAGGAGTCTGGTAGCGATCACAAAAATAAGAAAGCACACGGCGAGACTCTTAAAGGATATTTTGCGGAGAAGTGCTTGATTTGTATATAATTTTGTTATGGTTGTCGGAAAAGGCTTTGATAAAACAGGGAGCAATTTTAGCTCCTCAAATCTAAAGAGTCTATTACGGCTCTTGGATGATGTTTAGGGGAGAAGAGCTCGATTTGTATATAATTTACTTATGTTTATCAAGATGGGTGTTCTAATAAAATAGTAAGCGATTTTGACTCCCTCTGGTAGCGATCACAAAAATAGGGAGGTACATAGTACGGCTCTTGGATGGTGTTTTGGGGAGAAAAGCTCGATTTGTATATAATTACTTATGGTTATCAAGATGGGTGTTCTAAAAAAATAGTAAGCGATTTCGACTCCCCAAAGATAAGGAGTCTGGTAGTGATCCCAAAAAACAAGAAAGCATATAGCAAGGCTCTTAAGGGGTGTTTTGCGAAGAAGTGCTTGCTTTATATATAATTTTGTTATAGTTGTCAGGTGGGGGCTTTGATAAAATAGGGAGCAATTTTATCTCTCCAAATCCATAATCTGTTAGCAACCCCAAAAATAATGAGGCATATGGTGAGGCTTTTGGAGGATGTTTTGTGAAGGAGTGCTTGATTTGTATATAATTTATATATGGATGTTGGGTCCTGAAAAAAAAAAAGGAGTGATTTTTACTCCCTAAATATAGGGAGTCTGGTAGCGATCCCAAAAATAGATAGGCACATAGTGAGAAACTTGGAGGTTGTTTTATGAAAGAGTACTCAATTTGTATGTAATTTACTTATCGTTGTCGGGCGGGAGTGCTGAAAAATAGGAAGCAATTTTGACACCCTAAATATAGGGAGTCTATAGTGATATCAAAAATAGGAAGGCACATAGAGAGACTCTTAAAGGGTGTTTTTGAGAGTAGTGCTCGATTTGTATATAATTTACTTATGGTTGTCTGGTGGGGGTCCTGAAAAAATAGAAAGGGATTTTGCCTCCCCAAATATAGAGGGTCTAGTAGCGATCACAAAAATAGAAAGGCTCATTTTGAGACACTTTGATAGTGTTTTGGGAAGGAGTGCTTGATTTTTATATAATTTACTTATGGTTGTCGGGTAGGGGTTCAGAGAAAATAGAGTGTGACTTTGGTTCTCTAAATTTATGGTGTCTGGTAGCGATCTCAGAAATATGGATTAATTTTGGCTTTTTAAATATAGGAGTCTGGTGGCTATCCTAAAAGTAAGTAGGCACATGAGGAGTCTCTTAGCGAGTGTTTTGGAAAGAAGTGCTAGATTTGTATATAATTTATTTACGGTTATCGGGTAGGGGTCATGAGAAAATAGGGAGCGGTTTTAGCTCCCCAAATATTGGGAGTTTATAGCAATCCCAAAACTAGGTAGGCGCGCACATGGCGAGGTTCTAGGAGGGTCCCTTAAAAAGGAGGGCTAGATTTGTATATAATTTACTTATGGTTGTCGGGTGAGGTCTAGTAAAAATATAGATTGATTTTGGCTCCCCAAATATAGGGTGTCTTGTTGTGATCTTAAAAATAAGAAGGCACATGATAAGGCTCTTGAAGGATATTTTATGAAGGAGTACTCGATTTATTTATAATATACGTATGGATATTGAGCGGGGTTCAGAGAAAATAGGGAGTGATTTTGGCTCTCGTATTGTTTGGAGTCTGGTAACGAACCTAAAAATATGAAAGCGCATGGAGAGGCTCTTTGATGGTGTTTTATAGAATAGTGCTTGATTTATATATAATTTATTTATTATCATTGAGTGGGGGTTATGAGAAAATAGAGAGCGATTTTGGCTCTACAAATATAGGGAGTTTGGTAGCGATCTAAAAATTAGGAAGGTACATGGTGCGGTTCTTAAAGAGTGTTTTGGTGAGGAGTACTCGATTTATATATAATTTACTTTTGGATATCGAGTGGTAGCCATGAGTAATAGGGAGAGATTTTGGCTCCTCAAATATAGGGAGTTAGGTAGCGATCCCAAAAAGAGATAGGCATATGGCGAGCCTCTTGGATGATATTTTAGAGAGGAGTGCTCGATTTGTATATAATTTGTTTATGAATGTCGATGGGATCCTGAGAAAATAAGGATCGATTTTAGTCCCCAAATATAAGTTGTCTATAGCAATCTGCAAAATAAGGAAGCACATGACGAGGGTTTTATAGGGTATTTTGGTGAGGAGTGCTCGATTTGAATATAATTTTCTTATGGATATCAAGTGAGGGACTTGAGAAAATAGAAAGTGATTTTGGCTTCCCAAATATAGTGAGTCTAGTACCGATCCAAAAAATAGGTACATACATGATGAGGCTTTTGGAGGGTGTTTTAGGGAGGAGCGCTCGATTTGTATATAAATTACTTATGGTTGTTGAGTGGGGATCCTGAGAAAATACGGAATGATTTCAGCTCCCTAAATATAGGGAGTCTATAACAATCCAAAAAATAGAGAGGTACATAGCGAGCATCTTCGAGGGTATGTTTAAGAGAAGTGCTCAATTTGTTTATAATTTACTTATGGTTTTCGAGCAGGGGTCATAATAAAAAAAAGAACGATTTTAGTACCCTAAATATAGAAAATTTGGTACTGATCCAAAAAATAGGGAGGCACATAACAAGGCTCCTAGAAGGTATTTTGGGAAGGAGTACTTGATTTAAATTAAATTTACTTGTGGTTGTCGGATGGTGGTTCCTGAAAAAATAGGGAGTGGTTTTCGCTCCCCAAATATAGGGAGTCTGGTATTTATTTCAAAAAGAGGGAGGAACAAGGTAAGACTCTTGGAGGATGTTTTGGGCAGGAGCGTTCAATTTGTATAATAATTATATATGGTTGTCGGGTGAGGGTGCTAAGAAATTAGGGAGCAATTTTGGCTTCCCAAATATAGGTAGTTTTATAGCGATCCCAAAAATAGAGGCACATGGTGAGGCTCTTGGAGGGTGTTTTGGGGATGAGTGCTTGATTTATAAAATTTACCTATGTTTGTCAGTTGGGGGTCCTAAGAAAATAAGGATTGATTTTGGATCCATAAATATAGGGAATCTAGTAGCGATCCCAAAATTATAGAGGCACATAGCGAGACTCTTGGGTATTATTATTAGGGGAAGTACTTGATTTGTATATAATTTGCTTATGGTTGTCGGGTGGGGGTCCAACAAAAATAATAAATGATTTTGACTCCCGAAATATAGGGAGTCTGGTAGCAATTGTCAAACTAGGGAGGCACATGGCGAGACTTTTAGAAGGTGTTTTGGAAAGAAGTACTTAATTTGTATTTAATTTACTTATGGTTATCTGTTAGAAGCCTTGAGAAAATAGTGTATGATTCTGGCTTCCTAAATATTGGGAGTTTTGAAGCGATCCCAAAAATAGGAAGGCACATGACAAGGCTCTTGGAGAGTGCTTTTAGTGGAAATGCTTGATTTTTATATAATTTATTTATAAAAGTCGGGTGGTAATTTATTTATGGAAGTTGGGTGGGAGTTCAATGGAAATAGGGAACGATTTTGGCTCCCTAAATATAGGGAGTCTAATAGCATTCCAAAAATAAAAAGGCACGTGGAGAGATTTTTGGAGGGTGTTTTGGGAAGGAGTACTCGATTTGTATATAATTTACTTATGGTTATCGGGTGAAGGTCCTGAGAAAATAAAAAGTGATTTTGGCTCACCAAATGTAGGGAGTCTGGTAGCGATAAAAAAAATAGGGAGGTATATAACGAGACTTTTGAAAAGTGTTTTAGGAAAAAAATAGTTGATTTGTATATAATTTATTAATGGTTTTCGGTGGGTTCTTGATAAAATAGGGAGCGCTTTTGGCTCCCCAAATATAGAAAGTTTGGTAGCGATCCCAAAAATAGGAAGGCACATAGTGAAGCTCTTGGTTGGAATTTTAGGGAGGAGTGCTCGATTAATATTTAATTTACTTATGGTTATCAAATGGGGGTTCTAAGAAAATAGTAAACGATTTTTACTCCCCAAATATAGGGAGTCTGGTAGCGATCCAAAAAATAAAAAAGTACATGACAAAGTTCTTAGAGGGTGTTTTATGGAGAAGTGCTTGATTTGTATATAATTTACATATGGTTGTTAGGTGAGGGTCCTAAAAAAATAAAGAGTGATTTTGGCTCCCCAAATCTAGAGAGTCTATTAGCGATCCCAAAAATAAGCATATGACGAAGCTCTTGAGGGGTGTTTTAGGGAGGTGGTTTTGATTTATATATAATTTACTTATAGATGTTGGGTGTTTATAAAGAAATAGAGTGATTTTATCTCCCTAAATATAGGAAGTCGGTTAGTAATTCCAAAAGTAGGTAGGCACATGACGAGGCTCTTGAGTATGTTTTGGGAAAGAGTGTTCGATTTGTATATAATTTACTTATGTTTGTCGGGCAAGGGTGCTTAAAAAATAGGGAGCAATTTTAGTTCCTTAAATATAGGGAGTCTGTAGCGATCTCAAAAATGAGGTGGCACATAGCGAGACTCTAGGAGGGAGTTTTGGGTAGTATTACTCGTTATGTATATAAATTACTTATGGTTATCGGATAGGAGTCCTAAAAAAATAGAGAGGGACACTACAAAAAAAACGGTTTTTACCGACGGAATATTTCCGTTGGTAAAATCAATTATCCGTCGGTAAAGAATTTTAGCGACGGACCAAATTTCCGTCGGTAGTCTGTCGGGGAAAAAGGCGTCGGGAAAAATCGGCGATAGACAAAATATTTCCGTCGGTATTAATAATTAATACCGACTGATATTTTGTATATGTCGGTAACATATTAATATTTAATTAAAAATATAATAGATTATTTCTGACGGTAATTTATATTCCGTCGGTAATATGTAAGCTTATTACCGACGACCACATAAATTCCCGTCAGTAATAATGTGTATATTACCGACGGAATAATAATTTCCGTCGGCAAAAACAATATAATTAAAAAAATAAAATATATTATTACTGACAAAATTTATATTATCCGTCGGTAAAAACACATGAATTTTTTTTAAAAAATTACTAAAATAATATTATTTAATTCATGTGATTTACAAAACACATCTACCCATTTAACCAGATCCATCCCTTCAACATCATTCTTAGACCCCCATATAACCCTAGATTAGGGGAAGCAATGGGTGAGGGCTCTTGATTGAGAGAGAGAGAGAGAGAGAGAGAGAGAGAGAGAGAGAGAGATCAACAAAACACAAAGCAAAGAGTTTATAGTGAAAAAATCAGAACTAAAGTTGCATAAACCAAAACATTAAAAAAAAAAGCAGCAATTAAGTGTTCAAAAAAGAAAACCACAAATCAACAAGACAATCATTCCTTCAAATTTACATCAACTTGGCATCCGTTAACCCAAATCCGATCCCAAAAGCCTGCATATTCCAAAAACCCTAGAGATCAGAAACCCTAGATCGCCGTCACAGTAGCAGGATCTAGGCACTGGTGAACTTGGTAACGGCCTTGGTGCCCTCGGAGACGGCGTGCTTGGCGAGCTCGCCGGGGAGGACGAGGCGGACGGAGGTCTGGATCTCCCGGGATGTGATGGTCGGCTTCTTGTTGTAGCGGGCGAGGCGGGCGGCCTCCTGCTCCAGCTTCTCAAAGATGTCTTTGATGAAGCTGTTCATCCCGATGTCCGGGTGGACCTGCTTCTTCTTCTTCTTATCGCCGGCGCCGGCGCCGACGGAGGTGCCCTCCTTGGAAGGCGGCAGCTTCTTCCCCGCCTTGGGCTTCTTCTTGGCCGGAGCCTTCTTCGCCATCGACTTCTTCTCCTCCTCCGTCGGTTTCTCGGCGGCCGGCTTCTTCTCCGCGGGCTTCCTCTATGGATAAGGTTGAACCAGAGAGTGAAGCAATCCTTATAAAGAGGCATAGAAGGAATATGATTGGATGAAATTGTGAGGTTCGGATAGGTGAGCTGGCACTTAGATCTACCGTTCGATTAAGAGGCTGAAGTTATAGGATTTTAGATCAAAACAGAAAGGGATCGAGGACCGGTTGTGATTGATCGTAGGGTTTTTACCGACGGACCGTATATATTTCGTCGGTAAAAAGTAGTATTATACTGACGGATACTCTCCTCTTGTCGGTAATTAAAATAGTAAAAATAAATTAAAATTTTTATATTAATATTACCGACGGTACATTTGTACCGTCGGTAATATTAGTTATACCGACGGATATATAGTTACCGTCAAAAAAAATAAACAAAAAAAAATAGCAAAATATAAAATATATTATTAGCGATGGACTTTTTCATTACCGTCGGTAGAAATAAACAAAAAAAAAAAGCAAAATATAAAATATATTATTAGCGACGAACTTTTTCAGTACCGTCGGTAATAATAAATGAAAAAAAATAGCAAAATATAAAATATATTATTAGCGACGGACTTTTTTATTACCGTCGGTAATAATAAACAAAAAAAAATAGCAAAATATAAAATATATTATTAGCGACGGACTTTTTCATTACCGTCGGTAATAATAAACGAAAAAAAATAGCAAAATATAAAATATATTATTAGAGACGGACTTTTTCATTACCGCCGGTAATAATAAAAGAAAAAAATATAGCAAAATATAAAATATATTATTCGCGACGGAATTTTTCATAACCGTCGGTAAAGGTATATTACCGACGGATAATATATAACTGTCAGTAATAACTATGAAAAAAAAAATAAAAAAATGAAAGTCTTATTACCGACGGAAATAATTGTTACTGTCTATAAAATATATATTATTACCGACGGTAATAGAAATTTCCGTCAGTAAAAAACCTATTTCTTGTAGTGGGATTTTGCCTCTCCAAATATAGAGAGTCTGATAGCGATCTAAAAATAGAGAAGCTCATTTCGAGGCTCTTAGAGAGTATTTTGGAAAGGAATGCTCGATTTGTATATAATTACTTATGATTGTCGGGTAAGAGTTCATAAAAAATAGGGTGTGATTTTGGCTCCCAAATGTATGAAGTATAGTAACAATCCCAGAAATAGGGAGGAACATAGCGAGGCTCTTAGAGAGTATTTTGTGAAGAAGTGCTTGATTTATATATAATTTACATATGGTTGTCGGGTGGGGGTCCTAAGAAAATAGGGATTGATTTTGGCTCCCCTATTCTAGGGAGTACTCTGGTAGCGATCTCAAAAATAATGGATGTTAACACCAAGGCTCTTGGAGGGTGTTTAGATAGGAGTGTTCGATTTGTATATAATTTACATATTGTTGTCAGTTGGGGGTACTAAGAAAATAGAGGATGTTTTAGAGAGAAATGCTCAATTTGTATATAATTTACTTATAGATATTGGGTGCGAGGCTTAAAAAAATAGGGAGCGGTTTTTGATCCTCAAATATAGGGAGTCTGGTATCGATCCCATAAATAGGTAGGCATATGGTGAGACTTTTAGAGGGTGAGTGTTGAAATTGTATTTAATTTACTTATGGTTGTCGGGTAGGGTCCTGAGAAAATAGAAAGAAATTTTGGCTCTCCAAACACTGGGAGTTTATAATGATCCCAAAAATAGGGAGGCACATGGCAAGGCGCTTCGAGGGCATTTTGGGCAGAGGTGCTCGATTTGTTTATAAATTACTTATGGTTGTCAGGTGGGAGTCCTGAGAAAATTCGGAATGATTTTGGCTTTCTATATCTAGGGAGTCTGTAGCGATCCCAAAAAAAGGAAGGCACATGGTATGGCTCTTAGAGGGTATTTTATAGAGGAGTACTTGATTTGTATATAATTTACTTATGATTGTTGGGTGAGAATCTTAAGAAAATAGATAGTGAATTTGGTTCCCCAAATCTAGGGAGTCTGTTAGCAATCCTAAAAATAGGGAGGCACATTGCAAGGTTTTGGGAGAATATTTTGAAGAGGAGTGCTCGATTTTGATTTAATTTACTTATGATTATCGGATAGGAGTCCTTAGAAAATAGGGAACGATTTTGGTTCCTTAAGTATATAGAGTTTGGTATCAATATCAAAAATAGGGATGCACATGACGATGCTCTTGGAGGGTATTTTGGGAAGGAGTACTCGATTTGTATATAATTTACTTATGGTTATCGGGTGATGTCCCGAGAAAATAGAAAGCGATTTTGGCTTCCCAAATATAAAGAGTCTGGTAGCAATTCCAAAATTACGAAGGCATATGGTGAGACACTTGGAGGGTATTTTGTAGAGGAGTATAGTATTTATATATAATTTACTTATGGTTGTCAGGTGGGGGTCCTGAGAAAATATGGAGCAATTTTGATTCCCCAAATATAAGGAGTCTGGTAGTGATCTTAAAAATAGGGTAGCACATGGCTTGGCTCTTGGAGGGTGTTTTGGCAAGGAGTGCTCGATTTGTATATAATTTACTTATGGTTGTCTGGTAGGTTCTGGAAAAAATAGGGAGCGATTTTGGCTTCGTAAATGTAGGGAGTATGGTAGTGATCTCAAAATTAAGGAGGCACATGGCGAGGCTCTTTAAGGGTGTTATGGGAAGGAGGCTCTTTGAACGTGGGGGTCCTTAGAAAATAATTATTAATATTGGCTCCCTAAATATAGTAGTCTGGTAGCTATCCCAAAAATAGGTAGGCGCATAGAGAGCCTCTTGGTGGGTGTTTTGGAAAGACGTGCTTGATTTATATATAATTTATTTACGGTTATCGGTATCGGTATTGGGGTCATGAGAAAATAGGAAGAAATTTTGGCTCCCCAAATATAGAGAGTCTATAGCGATTCCAAAAATTAGTAGGCACATTGCTAGGCTCTAGGAGGGTATTTTGGAAAGGAGTATAGATTTGTATATAACTTACTTATGGTTGTCGGGTAGGGGTCCAAAGAAAATATAGAGTAATTTTGGCTCCCCAAATATAGTGTGTCATATATTGATCTCAAAAATAAGGAGGCACAAGATGAGGCATTTAGAGGATGTTTTAGGAAGGATTGTTATATTTGTTTCTAATTTACTTATGAATATCGGGTGGGTTCTATAGAATATAGAAAATGATTTAGCTCCCTAATGTAAGGAGTCTGGTAGCGATCCCAAAAATATGAAAGCATATGACGAGGTTTTTGGAGGGTGTTTTGTAGAATAGTGTTCGATTTGTATATAATATATTTAAGATCGTCGAGTGGGGGTTCTGATAAAATAGGGAGTCATTTTGGCTCTCCAAATATAGAGAGTCTGGTAGCGATCCAAAAATTAGGGAAATACATGGTGAGGCTCTTAGAGGGTATTTTAGGAAGGAGTGCATGATTTGTATATAATTTATTTTACATGTTGGGTGGGGGTCATGAGAAATAGGGACCGATTTTTGATCCCCAAATATAGGGTGTTAGATAGCTATCCCAAAAATAGATAGGCACAAGTCAAGTATCTTAATGATGTTTTGGGGAGGAGTGCTTGATTTATATATAATTAATTTATATTGGTCAGGTAGGGGTCCTAAGAAAATAATGATTGATTTAAGTCCCCAAATATAGGGAGTCTTTAGTGATCCCAAAAATAGGGAGGGTCACATAGTGAGGCTCTTGTAGGGTATTTTGGTGAGGAGTGGTTGAATTGTATATAATTTATTTATGGTTGTCAGGTGGGGTCCTGAGAAAATAGAGAGCAATTTTAGTTCCCTAAATTTAGAGAGTTTGGTAGCTCTTTAAAAAATAAAGAGGGGGTCTTCTAGCTATTTCAAATATAGAGTGTCTGGTAGCAATTTCAAATGAGAAATGCTACTCAGCCCAAAGGTTTTCCTGATTTCGGTGGCCCGATTGACATGGCAGCATGCAATTGGTGTCTGGCAGCGATTTCGATAGTGGGTTTCAGCCATGAGTTGCATGTTGCCACGTCAATCGGGCTGAGCGAAATCGAGAAAAGCTTCAGGCTGAATAACATTGCTCATTTCAAATAGGAAAGGGGTATGGTAGCTATTTCAAAACTAAGGAGGGGGTTTATTTGGAGAGCGATTCTAGCTCCCTAAATGTAGAAAGTCTTGTAGCTTTTTCAAAAAATATAGAGTCTGGTAGTTATATTTGGTTATCGGGTGGGGGTCCTGAGAAAATACAAAGCGATTTTGGCTCATCAAATATAGGGAGTTTGGTAATAATCCCAAAAATATTGAGGCAAATAACGAGGCTCTTGTAGGATCTTTTGTAGAGGAGTGATCGATTTGTGTATAATTTACTTATGGTTATCAGGTGGGAGTCCTAAAAAAATAGGGAGCAATTTTTGCTCCGCAAATCTAGAAAGGCTAGTAGGTATCCCAAAATAGGGAGGCACACAACGAGATTCTTTGAGGTTGTTTTGGGAAGAAATGCTCGATTTTTATATAATTTACTTATGGTTATTAGGTAGACATCTAAGAAAATATGGAGCGATTTTGGCTCCCCAAATGTAGGATGTCTGGTACCGATATCAAAAATAGGGACGCATATGATGAGATTTTTAAATGTTATTTTAGGGAGGAATTTTTGATTTATATATAATTTATTTATGGTTGTCGGGTAGGAGTCCTAAGAAAATAGGAAACAATTTTGGCTTCCCAAATATATAGTCATGTAACGATCCCAAAAATATTGAGGCACATGATAAGGCTCTCGGAGGGTAATTTTGGAAGGATTACTTAATTTATTTATAATTTACTTATAGTTATCGAGTGGAGATCATGATCAAATAAAGAGCAATTTTGGCCCCCCAAATAAAGGGAGTCTGGTAGCTATCCCAAAAATAGGAAGGCACGTAGCGAGGCTCTTGGAGGATATTTTCGAGAGAGTGCTCGATTTGTATATAATTTACTTATGGTTATCCGGTGGGGGTCCTAAGAAAAAAGAGAGTGATTTTGCTTTCCCAAATCTAGGGTGTCTAGTAGCACTCCAAAAATAGTGAGGCAAATGGCGAGGCTCTTGGAGGGCATTTTAAGGAAGATGGCTCGATTTGTATAAAATTTACTTATGGTCCTTATAAAATAGGGAGTGATTTTGGCTTTCCAAATATAGGAAGTCTGGTGGTAACGATCTAAAAAATAGCGAGACATATGACAAGGCTCTTAGAGGGTGTTTTGAGAAAGGATACTCGATTTGTATATAATTTACTTATGGTTGTCGGGTGTGGGTCCTTAGAAAATAGGAAACTATTTTGGCTCGCTAATTATATGGAGTCTGATAGCATTCCCAAAAATAGGGAGGTGCATGGTGAGGCTCTTGGAGGATATTTTAAGGAGAATGACTTGATTTGCATATAATTGACTTATGGTTGTCGGTTAGGTATCCTGAGAAAATAGGAAGTGATTTTGGGTCTCCAAATGCAAGGAGTCTGATATCGATCCCAAAAATAGATAGGCACATAGAAAGGCTTTTAAAGGATATTTTGGGAAAGAGTACTCGTTTTGTATATAATTTTCTTATAATTGTCAGGTGGGGATCTTTTGAAAATCAGGTGTGATTTTGGCTCCCCGAATGTAGGGAGTCTATAGCGATTCCAAAAATAGGTCGGCACATATTGAGGCTCTACGAGGGTATTTTCGAAAGAAGTGCTCGATTTATTTATAATTTATTTATGGTTATCAGATAGGGACCTTGAGAAAATAGGGAGTGATTTTGGCTCACCAGATCTAGGGAGTCTGATAGCGATCACAAAAATAGGAAGGTATATGGCAAGGCTCTTGTAAGGTGTTTTGCGGAGAAGTGCTTGATTTATATATAATTTACTTATAGTTGTCAGGTAAGGATCTTGAGAAAATAATGAGTGAATTTGGCTCCCAAAATCTTAGGAGTCTGGTAGTAATCCCAAAAATAGGGAGGCACATAGCGAGACTTTTGGAGGATATTTTTGGAAGGAATACTTGATTTTTATATAATTTACTTACGATTATCAAGTGAGGGTTCTGAGACAATATGGAGTGATTTTGTCTCTCTAAATATTGGGAGTCTGGTAGCGATCCAAAAAATATGGAGTCATATGGTGAGACTCATAAATGGTGTTTTGGAAAGTAGTGTTCAATTTGCATATAATTTACTTATGATTGTCGGGTAGAGGTCTTGAGAAAATAGGGAGTGATCTTGATTCCCCAAATATAGGTTGTTTGGTAGCGATCCCAAAAATTGGAGGCATATGATGAGACTCCAGGAGGGTATTATAGGGAGGAGTGCTTGATTTTTAGATAATTTGTTTTTAGTTGTCGGACGGAGGTCCTAAGAAAATAAAAAGTGATTTTTGCTCCCCAAATATAGAGTCAGATAACAATCCCAAAAATATAGAGGCACATAATGAGACTGCTGAAAGGTGTTTTGAAAAGAGTGCACGATTTATATATAATTTACTTATGGTTATCGGGTGAGGGTCTTGAGAAAATAGGGAGTGATTTTGGTTCCCTAAATAGGGAGTCTAGTAGCGATCCCAAAATTTAGGAGGCACCTCATATAGCTCTTGGAGGGTGTTTTGGAGAGTATTCTCGATTTGTATATAATTTATTTATGGTTGTCGGGTAGGGGTTTTAAGAAAATAAGCAGCGATTTAATTTGGCTCCCCAAATATAGAAAGTCTGGTATTGATTCCAAAAAAAGGGAGACACATGAAGAGTCTTTTGGAAGCTATCTTGGGAAAGAGTGCTTGATTTGTATATAATTTACTTATGGTTGTCGGGTGGGGGTCTAGAGAAATAGTAAGCAATTTTGGCTCCCAAATATATAAAATTTAGTAGCGATCCCAAAAATATAGACACACATGGAAAGGCTCTTGGTGGATATTTTGGAGAGGTGTACTCGATTTGTTTATAATTTACTTGTGGTTATCGGGTAGGGATCCCAAAAAAGTATTAAGCTTTTTTAGTTTCCCAAATATAGAGCTTTTGGTAGCGATACCAAAAATAAGGAGGCACATGGCGAGGCTCTTATTGGGTATTATGAGGTGGAGTACTTAATTTGTATATAATTTACTTATGGTTGTCGAGTCGGAGTCTTGAGAAAATAAAGAGTGATTTTGCTCCCTAAATCTTGGAAGTTTATTAGCGATCCTAAAAATGGGAAGGCACATGACGAAACTCTTGGTGGGTGTTTTGGAAATGAGTGTTCGATTTGTATATAATTTACTTATGGATATCGAGTGGGGGTCCTGAGAAAATAGGGAGCGATTTTGGTTTCCCAAATGTAGGGAGTCTGGTAGTGATCCCAAAAATAGGTAGGCACATAGAGATGCTCTTGGAGGGTGATTTGGAAAGGAATGCCCGATTTGTATATAATTCACTTATGGTTATCGGATGGGGGTCCTGAGATAATAGGGAGAGATTTTGGCTTCCCAAATATACGGAGTCTGTAGCTATCCAAAAAATAAGGAGGCATATAGCGAGACTCATCAAGGGTGTTTTTTAGAGAAGTACTCAATTTGTTTATAATTTACTTATGGTTATTGAGTGGGGGTTTTAATAAAAAAGGAGCGATTTTATCTCTTCAAAAGTAAGGAGTCTGGTAGCGATCCAAAAAATAGAAAGGCATATGACGAGACTCCTAGAAGGTGTTTTTGGGAGGAGTACTTGATTTATATATAATTTACTTATGGTTGTCGGATGGGGGTCCTTAGAAAATAGGGACCGCTTTGGCTTCCCAAATATAGGGAGTTTAATATTTATTTCAAAAATAGAGAGACATATGGCGAGGTTCTTGGAGGATGTTTTGGAAATGAATGCTCGATTTATATATTAATTACGTATGGTTGTCGGGTGGGGGTTCTGGAAAAACAAGGAGTGATTTTGGCTCCCCAAATATAGGGAGTCTTATAACGATCCCAATAATAGAAAGGCACATGATAAGGTTCCTGGATGGTGTTTTGGGGTAGAATGCTCCATTTATATATAATTTACCTATGTTTGTTTGGTGGTGGTCCTATGAAAATAGAGGGCGATTTTGACTCTATAAATATAGGGAGTCTGGTAGTGATTCAAAAAATATTAAGGGTGTGTAGGATCAAAGCCAAATCGATCGATTTTGATCAGTTTCGACATACTCAATGGATCAGATTGGATTTTTTGAAAACCAACATGATTGGATCGATTGACGGATTTGTAAATTTAAAACTGACCTAAAGTGAACCGAACCGATATATATATATATATATATATATATATATATATATATATATATATATACTTATAATATTTTATTGAAAATACCATATATCGTTATATATCCTTGCTTCCAACAACCTTTGCAATATTATAGAATGACTCAAAACTTGTTAAAAATCTTATTTAGGCCTAATGATTTGACAATAATTATTATTTTTTAATTTGACACTAGGTTCTAATAGAAAGGGAAAATAACCCAATAATAATATGAGCTAAAGCCCAAACCAACCATCCTATCCAATCCAAACTGACTTTAATTGGATTGGATTAGATTGGATCCCAATCCCAGTTCAGTTTGGATCAAATTGAAAATGCTTAAAACCAACCAAGGTTGGATCGGTTTGGGTTTTGCTAATATAGGTTGGTTTTGAACCGATGCACACCTCTAAAAAATAAGGAGGCATATAGCGAGGCCATTGAATGCTGTTTTTAGAATAAGTACTTTATTGTAAATAATTTACTTATGGTTGTCGAGTAGGGGTTCTACAAAAATAAGTAATGATTTTAACTCCCCAAATATAGGGAGCCCAGTAGCGATCATAAAAATAGGGAGGCACATGGCGAAACTTTTGGAAGGTGTTTTGAGAATGAGTGATTAATTTGTATATAATTTACTAATGGATGTTGGGTGGAAGTCATGAGAAAATAGTGTATGATTTTGGCTCCATAATTTAAAAAAGTCTGGTAGCGATCCAAAAAGTAGGGAGGCACGTGACAAGGCTCTTGGAGAGTATTTTTATGGAAAATACTTGATTTGTATATAATTTATTTATGGTTATTGTATGGAGGTCCTATGAAAATAAGGAACGATTTTGGCTCCCCAAATATAGGGAGTCTGGTAGCGATCCCAAAAATAGAGAGGCATATAGCGAGACTCATGGAAGGTGTTTTGGAGAGGAGTGATTGATTTGTATATAATTTACTTATGATTATTGGGTAGGGGTCCTGAGAAAATAGAAAGTGGTTTTGGCTTCCCAAATATAGAAAGTCTGGAAGAGATCCCAAAAGTATGGAGGTACATAATGAGACTTTTGAAGGGTATTTTGAAAAAATGCTTGATTTGTATATAATTTATTAATGATTTAAATAAGATCCTAATAAAATCGAGAGCTCTTTTGGATTTCCAAATAAAGAGAGTCTGTTAGCTATCCCAAAAATAGGGAGGCATATGGCGAGGCTCTTGGATTGTGTTTTGTGGAGAAGTGCTCAATTTGTGTATAATTTACTTATAGTTATCAGGTATGGGTCCTATAAAAATAATAAGTGATTTTGACACCCGAAATGTAGGAAGTTTGGTAGTAATCCCAAAAATAAGAAAGCACATGGCGAGACACTTAAAGGGTATTTTGTAGAGAAGTGTTTGATTTGTGTATAATTTATTTATGGTTGCCGGGTAAGGATCCTGAAAAAATAAGGAGCGATTTTGGCTCCCCAAATCTAAAAAGTATGTTAGCGATCACAAAAATAATAAAGCAAATAGCAAGGTACTTGGAGGGTATTTTTGGGAGGCGTGCTTGATTTTTATATATTTACTTATAGATGTTGGGTCCTGAGAAAAAAAAAGCGATTTTGACTCCCTAAATATAGAGAGTCTAGTAGCGATCCTTAAAAATTGGTAGGCACATGGCAAGACTCTTGAATGATATTTTAGAAAAAAGTACTCGATTTGTATACTTATAGTTATTGGGTGGGGTGCTGAAAAAATAGAGAGCAATTTTGGCTCCCTAAATATAGGGAGTCTATAGTGATCTAAAAAATAAAGAGGCACATAGAGAGACTCTTGGAGGGTATTTTGGAGAGTAGTGCTTGATTTGTACATAATTTACTTATGGTTGTCGGGAGGGGTCTTGAGAAAATAGGGATGGATTTTGTATCCAAAAATGTAGAGAATCTGGTAGCGATCTTAAAAATAGGAAGACTTATTTCAAGGCTCTTGGTGGGTGTTATAGGGAGGAATACTCGATTTGTATATAATTTACTTATGGTTTTCGAGTGGAGGTCTAGAGAAATTTGGTGCAATTTTGGCTCCCCAAATGTAGGTAGTCTGATAGTGATCCCAGAAGTATGGAGGAATATGGTGAGGCTCTTAGAGGGTATTTTACGGAGGAGAGCTAGATTTATATATAATTTACTTATTGTTATTGGGTATGGGTCCTAAGAAAATAGGGAGTAATTTTATCTCCCCAAATCTACGGAGTCTAGTAGTTATCCCAAAAAATATGGACGCCAATTACGAGGCTCTTGGAGGGTGTTTTGGGAGGAGGGCTCGATTTGTATATAATTTACTTATCGTTATCGAGTAGGGGTACTAAGAAAATAGGGGGCGATTTTGGCTCTCAAATCTACAGAATCTGTTAGCAAACACAAAAATAGGGAGGCACATGGCGATGCTCTTGGAAGGTATTTTAGGAAGGAGTGCTTGATTTATATATAATTTATATATGGAAGTTGGGTGTGGGTCCTTAGAAAATTAGGACCGATTTTGCATCCCAAAATGTAGGGAGTCTGGAAGTGATCCCAAAAATAGATAAGCACATGGCTAGGCTTTTGGAGGGTGTTTTAAGGATGAGTGATTGAATTATATATAATTTACTTATGGTTATCGGGTGGGGTCATAAGCAAATAGAAAGCAATTTCGGCTCCCCAAATGTAGGGAGTTTATAGTGATCCCAAAAATAGGGAGACACATGACGAGGCTCTTCGAGGACATTTTCGGCAGAAGTGATCAATTTTTTTTAAATTTACTTATAGTTATTGGGTGAGGATCCTGTGGGTGCAAAATCTGATTAACGCCCAACGGTGGGGCCGACAGCCCTACCTAGAGCCCACGAGTCTAACGGTGGGACCCACAACCCTGCCTGGGGCCCACGAGTATGACGATGGGACCCGCATCCCTGCTTGGGGCCCACTTATATTATCTGGGGTCTAGTAAATCCCCTAGGATATTTATCAAACCCCAGATATTTTTAGGAATATTTATAGAATATTCTCTAGATAAATCAAAGATTTATAAATAGCAAACCTTGTAAATGATTCTAGATCCGAAATTCCAGACAAGAAACCCACTTTTTGTTTCCTAGAGCTCCCTGAGCTTTCTGATTTTCAGACTCCTTTTCCACCCTTTGATTACTTGTACGAAGCACTCATCGACCTGTTGAGAGTAGCTCTACTATTTACTCAGAGATAGTAGATTCAAAGGTTACGTCTTATCGCACGGAGACGTATGCTTCGGTCGACCATCATCACCACATCCTGTGTCAACTCTTCCTCTAACTTTCTACTCTATAGTGCTTGTATGACAACCCAATAAGTCATAACTCAGCGCTTAAAAGTGCGCTACATCTCGAAGGGTCAAACCTTCAATCGATTGTTGGAGGAGGGTCAAGTACGATAGCCACGAAATCCTCTCCCACAGTTTGGCACCGTCTGTGGGATCCATCCTATCAACTTGCAACTTGCAACTTCCAAGCTTCCCAGATCCTTCGGTAACAGCTATGCTGAGTACTCCGAATCATTAGCGTCGCACATGCTCCCATTGTCACATAAGGACACATGCACTAGTGCCTCGCCATAGTTAGTTCGGTTCGTATTGCGATACGACCGACTAACCTGCAACGATACAAAGCTATATGTCCTGATACGTAGGTTTGATTGAAATGGTGCTTCACCTAAGTCCAATTAATACAAGGGCGCTACGCTGAGTACTCCGAATCATTGGCGTCGCACATACTCCTGTTGTCACGTAAGGACACATACACTAGTGCCTCGCCACAGTTAGTTTTGTTCGTGTTGTTACATAGCCGACTAACCTGTAACAGTACAAAGCTATGTGTCCCGATACATAGGTTCGACTGAAACGACATTTCACCTAAGTCCAATCGATACGAGGACGCTACGTTGAGTACTCCGAATCATTGGCATCGCACATGCTCCCGTTGTTACATAAGGACACATGCACTAGTACCTTGTCATAGTTAGTTCGGTTTGTATTGTGATACGACCGATTAACCTGCAATGGTACAAAGCTATATGTCCCGATACGTAGGTCTGACTGAAACAGTGCTTTGTCTGAGTCCAACCGATACGAGGGTACTATGCTAAGTACTCTGAATCCTAACCCCCATCGAACAACAATCCCAAGGCCCTGCCCTTGGCATTCAAAGACAAAGCCCGAGACGTCGATACCGTCTCAGCCCGAGGTGACCTTCGCCTTAGCATTCGAAGACAAAGTCCGAGGTAGCCTTCGCCTCAGCACCTGACGAAGCCTGAGACGTCGATACCGTCTCGGCCCGAGGCGACCTTCACTTTGGCACCGACAAAGTCCGAGGCAGGCTTTGCCACCTCGGTATCTGACGAAGCTCGAGACATCAGTACCGTCTCGGCCCGAGGAGACCTCCGCCTCAGAATTAAAGATAAAGTCCGAAGTAGGCTTCACCGCCTTAGCACCTGACGAAGCCTGAGACTTTGGTATCATCTCGGCCTTAGGTGACCTTCACCTCGATATTCGAAGACAAAGTCCAAAGCAGGCTTCGCCGCCTCGGCACCTAACGAAGCCCGAGAAGTCAGCACCGTCTCAGCCCGAGGCAACCTCCATCGTGGGATTAAAGACAAAGTTTGAAGTAGGCTGCACCGCCTCGGCACTTGATGAAGCTCGAGACATTAGCATCGTCTCGGTCTGAGGTGACCTTTACCTCGGTATTCGAAGACAAATTTTGAAGCCCGAGAAGTCAGCACCGTCTCGACCCGAGGCGATCTCTGTCTTGGCATTAAAGACAAAGTCCGAAGCAAGTTTTACCGCCTCGACACCTGACGAAGCCCAAGACGTTCACACCGTCTCGGCCCAAGATGACCTTCACCTCGATATTCGAAAACAAAGTCCGAAGCAGGCTTCGCCACCTCGGCATCTAATGAAGCTTGAGACGTCAGCACCGTCTTGGCCCGAGGCAACCTCCGCCTTGACATTCGAAGACAAAGTCCAAGGTCGCCATCGCCGCCTTAGTGCTAGACAAAATTCGAGGCTGCTAATACCGCCTTGGCGCTCGGTAAAGCCCGAAGCTGCCATCGCTGCCTCGGCACTCGGCAAAGCCCGAGGCTGTCGCCGCCGCCTAGGCGCCCAACAAAGTACGCAATGACAGACACGACGGCCTACGCAAGACAACTCGATGACGAGTGCGACACTCGATGTCGGACAATGTGTCGGTAGACACGACACCCCATCGCCGGACAATACGTCGGCAGACTCGCTGTTCGTTAGCATCGATGAGAACTCGTTTGAGCTCGTTCAGTTACTAGTCAAGACAAGCTCAAACAGGCCAAAGCTCGGCTCGACTTAGCTCGACTCGGCTTGGTTCGGCTCATCAGCCCCCTCTGGTCTCAACTACGTAGCCCCCATTCTCTAAGGTTCAAAAAAAAAAAAAAAAAACAACGACAATAACAAACAACAAGACCCCCCCATCTTGCAAGACCTTCCCTCTTGCAAGACTCCCCCTTACAAGTCCCACCCCCCCGCCCCTTCAACATATACACCAAAAAAGACCCCCCCTCCCCCTTGTGATTTTAGCCCAAAAACCCCTACCACCCAAAACCTTTGACCAAACACCCATCCGGATATTATTTTTGACTGAACCCCCTGCCCCTGGATTTTTACACAAAACCCTCTATTCTTCGGTACAAATATAGCCAATCATTTGTACGATCCATTCTAATTCATTCGTATGATCCATTCTAATTCATTCGTACGAATGTAGCCATTCTAATTCATTCATACGAATGTAGCTATTCTAATTCATTCGTACGATCCATTCTAATTCATTCATACGAACTATTCTAATTCATTCGTACGTTTGAATGTAGCCATTCTAATTCATTCGTACGATCCATTCTAATTCATTCGTACAAACAAAGCCATTCTAATTCATTCGTACGATCTATTCTAATTCATTCGTACGAATATAGCCATTCTAATTCATTCGTATGAATGTAGCCATTCTAATTCATTCGTACGAATGTAGCCATTCTAATTCATTCTATGAATATAGCCATTCTAATTCATTCGTACGAATATAGCCATTCTAATTCATTCGTACGATCCATTCTAATTCGTGCACATGATCCATTCTAATTCATTCGTACGATCCATTCTAATTCATTCATACGACCCATTCTAATTCATTCGAACGAATGAATTAGAATGGCTATATTCATACAGCCATTCTAATTCATTCGTACGAGCCATTCTAATTCATTCATACGAATGAATTAGAATGGCTACATTCGTTCATACGAATGAATTAGAATAGATCCTACGAATGAATTAGAATGACAACATTCGAACGAATGAATTAGAATGGCTCGTATGAAAAATCGATGCCTATTTTCTCAGGACCCAACCCGATAACCATAAGTAAATTATATCCAAATCAAGTACTTCACCTAAAAACACCCACCAAGTGCCTTGCCATGTGTATCCTTATTTTTTGGATTACTACTAGACTCCCATTATTTAGGGAGTCAAAATTGCTCTCTATTTTCTCAGTACTTAGACTCGATAACCATAAATAACTATATCCAACTTAAGCACTTATCCCCAAAATACCCTCCAAGAGTCTCGCTATATGCCTCCTTAATTTTAGAATCACTACCATACTTTCTATATTTGGGGATCCAAAATTGCTCCTTAATTTTTTTTGTACCCCTACCCCACAACCATATACAAATTATATATCAATTAAGCACACGTCTCTAAAATACCCTTCAAGAGCTTCGCTATGTGTCTTCTTATTTTTCGAATCGCTATGAGACTTCCTAGATTTAGGGAGCCAAAGTCGTTCTATATTTTCTCAAAAACCCTACCCGATAACCATAAATAAATTATATATAAATCGAGAACTACTTTCCAAAATACCCTCCAAACGTCTCGCTATGTGCCTACCAATTTTTGGTATCGCTATCAGACATCCTATATTTGGGGAGCTAAAATAGTTCCCTATTTTCTAAGGACCCCCACCCAATGATATTAGTAAATTATACAAATCATGCACTCATTCCCAAAACACTCTCCAAGAGCATTGGCATGTGCCTCCCTATTTTGGGATAGCTACCAGACTCTGTATATTTGCGAATCAAAAGTCGCTTTATATTTTACCAGGACCCCCACTCGATAACCATAAATAAATTATATACAAATTGAGCACTCCTCCCCAAAATACCGTCAAAGTGCTTTGCCATATGCCTCTCTATTTCTAAGATTGCTACTAGACTCCTATATTTAGGAAGGCTAAATCTCTCATTTTTTTAGGACCCTTACCTAACAACAATAAGTAAATATATACAAATAGAGAACACCTTCCTAAAATACCCTCCAATAGTCTTGCTAGATGCCTCCTAATTTTTTGGATCGATACCAGACTCCCTATATTTGAGGAGCCAAAATCAATCCTTATCTTCTCAGAACCCCTACCCCACAACCATAACTTAATTAAATATAAATCGAGTACTTCCCCAATAACACCGTCTAAGATTCATAGCATGTTCCTCTCTATTTTTGTGATCGCTACCAGACTCCCTACATTTGGAGAGCCAAAATCGCTTTCTATTTTCTCAGGATCCCTACCCAACAACCATAAGTAAATAATATACAAACCGAGTACTCCTCCCCAAAACACCCTCCAAGATCCTTGCCATTATTTGCCTTTGTAACTTTTGGGATCGCTACCAGATTCTCGATATTTATCAGGACCCTCATATGACTATCAGAAGTAAATTATATATAAATCAAGCACTTCTCCACGAAACACCGTCTGAGAGTCTTACGATATGCCTCCTTATTTTTGGGATCACTATCTGGCTTTCTAGATTTATGAAGCCAAAATCACTCTTTATTTTCACAGGACCCCCACTCAACAACCATATATGAATTACAAACAAATCAAGCACTTCTCCCCAAAACACCTCTAAGATCCTCGCTAAGTGCCTTCTATTTTTGAGATCATTACTAGATTCCCTCTATTTGGGAAGCTAAAATTGATCCCTATTTTTTAAGGACCCCATACAACAACCATAAGTAAATTATATACAAATCAAGCACTCCTTCCCAAAATACCCTCTAAAATCCTCGCTATATACCTTCCTAATTTTAGCATCGCTACCGGACTCTCTACAATAGGGAAGCAAACATTGCGTCATAATTTTTAATATCCCCACCTAATAACCATAAGTAAATTATATTCAAATCGAGCACTCCTTTCCAAAGTATCCTTCAAGAGTCTCATCATATGCCTCCTTATTTTTGGGATCGCTACCAGACTCTCTTTATTTGGGTTTCTAAAATCCTTTTCTATTTTCTCAAGACCAAGACCGATAACCATACATAAATTATATACAAATAGAGCACTCATCCCCAAAACTACCTCCAAGAGCCTTGCTATATACCTTCTTTATTTTGGAATATGTTATCAGACTCTCTACATTGGGGGATCTGAAATTGCTTCTTATTTTTTTAGGACCCGCACCCTACAACCATAAATAAAATATATACAAATCGAGCATTACTCAAAAAAATATCCTTCATGAGCTTCATCATGTGCCTTCCTATTTTAGGGATCGCTACCAAACTCTATATATTTGGGAAGGAAAAGTCGCTCCCTATTTTTTGAGAACCCTCATCCGATAAGCATAAGTAAATGAGTAATGCTATTAGTATAGTCTAAAAAACAATCTCAGACCCAAGAAATGATAGCAGAGCCCTGAAGCGATGTATTAACCCCTGGGGCCTGCAACTACATCTTCAGTCTGAGATTATTTTTTAAATTGTACGAGTAGCATTACTCTAAGTAAATACATATAAAACAAGCACTCCTCCCCAAAATATCCTCCAAGAACCTAGCCATGTGCCTCTCTATTTATAGGATCACTACTAGATACTCGATATTTAGGGAGCCAAAATTATTTTCTATTTAATCAGGACCCCTACTCGACACAATAAGTAAATTCTGTAAAAATCAAGTATTACTCGCCATAACACTATCCAAGATCCTTACTATGTGCCTTCCTATTTTTGGGACCACTACCAGACTCCCTATATTTGGGGAACCAAAATTATTCTCTACTTTATATGAACCCCATTTGATAACCATAGGTAAATATCTATAAATTGAACACTCCTCCATAAAACTCCCTACAAGAGCCTCGCCTTGTGCCTCCTAAGTTTTGGTATCACAACCAGACACCCTATATTTGGGAAGCTAAAATCACTCTCTTTTTTTTCTGGTGCCCTACCCGATAACCATAAGTAAATTATATACAAATCGAGCTTTCCTTCCCAAAACACCCTCCAAAAGACTCCTAGTTTTGGGGTCGCTACCAGAATCGTTATATTTAGGGAGCCAAAATTGCTTCCTATTTTCTCAAGATCCCCATCCGATAATTATAAATAAATTATATATAAATCAAGCACTCCTCCCCAAAACACCATCCAAGAGACTCGTCATGTGCCTCTCTATTTTTCGGATCACTACTAGATACCCTATATTTGGAAAGTCAAAATCACTCTAATTTTTTTTAGGACACCCCACCCAACAACTATAAGTAAATTAGATACAAATCAAATAATACTCCTTAAAATATCTTCTAAGAGCCTAACCATGTGCCTCCCTATTTTTTGGATCTCTATAAGACTCCCTTTATTTAGAGAGTTAAAATCGCTCCCTATTTTCTCAAGACCCCGATCCGATAACCATAAGTAAATTATATACAAATCGAGCACTCATTCCTAAAACATCCTCTAAGAGTATTGCTATGTGCCTCCCTAATTTAGAATCGCCACCAAACTCCATATATTTTGTTAGCTAAAATCGCTCCCTATTTTCTCAAGACTCATACCCGATAGCCATATATAAATGATATATAATTTAAAAAGACCTCCCCAAAACACCCTCGAAAAGCCTCACCATCTGCTTCAATATTTTGGGTTTGCTACCAAACTCCCTATATTTAGGGATGCAAAATCGTTCCTTATTTTTTTTAGGACTCTCACCGGACAACAATAAGTAAATTATATACAAATTGAGAATTCTTACCCAAAATACCCTCCAAGAGCTTCGTTATGTGCCTTCCTATTTTAGTGATCGCTATCAAACTCCCTATATTTGGGAAGACAAATTCATTTCTTATTTTCTTAGGACCTGCACCCATCAACTATAAGTAAATAAGTAATGCTACTCATATAATCTAAAAAACAATCTCAGACCTAAGAAGTTGTGGCGGGGACCAGGGGCGATGCACTAAACCCTGGGCCTCACCACTACTACTTAGGTCTGAGATTATTTTTTATATTGTATAAGTAACATTACTTTTAGTAAATATATACAAATAAAATGCTCCTCCATAAAAAGACTATCCAAGAACCTAGCCATGCACCTACCTATTTTTGGGCGCTACCAGATTCCCTATAATTTGGGAGCCAAAATTGTTCTCTATTTTATCCGGAACCCTACTTGACAATCATAAGTAAATTATATACAAATTGAGTACTCCTCGCTATAATAGAGTCCAAGATCCTCACCATGTGCCTCCTTATTTTTAGGATCATAACAAAACTTTCTATATTTTGGGAGCCAAAATCGCTCCCTACTTTCTAAGGACCCCCATCTAATAATTATAAGTAAATATTTACAAATCGAGCACTCTTCCCCAAAACACTCTACCAGAGCCTCATCATGTGCCACCCTATTTTTAGGGTCGCTACCAAACTCCCAACAATTGGGGAACCAAAATCACTCACTATTTTATCAAAAACTCCACCTGATAATGAAAAGTAAATTATATACAAATCGAGCACTCTTCCATAAAATACCTTCCAAGAGCCTTGCTATGTACCTTCCTAATTTTAGTATCGTTATTAGACTCCCTAAACTTGGATAACCAAAATCGCTTTCTATTTTCTTAAGATCCCAACTCGATAACCATAAGTAAATAAATACAAATCAAACACTCCCCCCTCTCCCAAAATACCTTCTAGAGACCTATTCATGTGTCTCCTTATTTTTAGGATTACTGTCAGACTCCATATATTTGGAGAACCAAAATCATTCCTTATTTCTTAGGACCCCTATCGACAACCATAGCTAAATTATATACGAATTGAGCACTCTTTGTCCAAGATCCTTATCATGTGCCTTCTTATTTTCGGGATCACTACCAGACTTTCTAAATTTTGGGAGCTAAAATCGCTCCCTATTTTATAAGGATCCCCACCCGATAACCAAAAGTAAATATCCATAAATTAAATATTCTTGCCCAAAACATCCTCCAAGAACTTTGCCATGTGCTTTTCTATTTTTGGGATCGTTACTAGATTCCCTATATTCAAAAATAAAAAATCACTCATTATTTTCCGCTACCAGATTCCCTATATTCAAAAAGCAAAAATTACTTATTATTTTCTAAGGACCCCTACCCGACAACTATAAGTAAATTATATATGAATAGAGCACTCCTCCCTAAAATACCCTCCAAGAGTCTCGATACCTATTTTCTAAAGACCCCCACCTGATAACTATAAGTAAATTATATACATATCAAGTACTCCTCCCCAAATTACCCTCAAAGAGTCTTTCCATGTGTCTCTTTATTTTTGGGATCACTACTAGACTCTCTATATTTAGAGATCCAAAATCTCCTTATTTTCTTAGAATCCCCACCTAACAACAATAAGTAAATTATACACAATTCGAGCACTCCTTTCTAAAATACCCTCCAATGCCTAGCCATATACCTTCCTATTTTTAAGAGCCATAAGTAAATATATAAATTAAGAACTCCATCCTAAAATAGTCTCCAAGAGTCTCATATATGCCTCCGAAATTTTTAGATCGCTACCAAACTTTCTACATTTAGGGAGTCAAAATTGTTCCTTATTCTCTCAGGACCCCTACTCGATAACCATAAGTAAATTATATACAAATCGAGTACTCATGTCCATAAAACCTTTTAAGATCATTACCATGTGCCTTATTATTTTCTAAGGACCCCATTTCCAACAACCATAAGTAAATTATATACAAATCAAACACCCCTATCTAAAATACCGTTCAAGAGTCTCGGCAAGTATCTCCTTATGCTTTAGATTGCTACCAGACTACCTATATTTAGGGAATAAAATCACTTCATATTTTCTCCTGACCTCCACCCGACAACCATAAGTAAATTATATAAAAATTAAGCACTCCTCGTCATAATACCATCCAAGATCCGTATCATGTGCCTTACTATTTTTGGGATCTCTACCAGACACTATATTTAGGAAACCAAAATCGCTCCCTATTTTCGAAAGTCCCTCACTCGATAACCATAAGTAAATATCTATAAATTAAGCACTCCATCCTATAACATCCTCAAAGAGTCTCGCTATGTGCCTCTCTATTTTTTGGATCTCTACCAGACTCCCTATATTTAGAGAGTAAAAATCACTCACTATTTTCTAAGCACCCACACCCGACAACCATAAGTAAACTATATTCAAATCAAGCAATTATCCTTAAAATACCCTTCAAGAGCCTCGTCATGTAGCATTTTATTTTTGAGATCGCTACCAGACTCCCTATATTTGGGGAGCCAAAATCGCTCCCTATTTTTTAAAGACTCTATACTATTATCATAAATAAATTACATACAAATCGAGCACTCATTTGCAAAATACCCTTTAAGTGTCTTTTCATGTGCTTTCTTATTTTTGGTATTGCTACTAGACACCCTACATTTGCATATCCAAAATCACTTCTTATTTTCTTAGGATCCCACCCGATAACAATAAGTAAATTATATACAATTCGAGTACTCCTTTCCAAAAGACCTTCCAATGTCTCGCCATATGCCTCCTTATATTTAGGATCACTATAAAACTCCCTATATTTGGGAAGGCAAAATTACTCCCTATTTTCAGAGGATACTCACTCGACAAGCATAAGTAAATATATATAAATCAATAACTTTGCCCAAAAATACTCTTCAAGAACCTTGTCATGTGTCTCTGAATTTTTTAGATCACTACAAGACTCTACATTTTGGGAACCCAAATTGTTCCTTATTTTCTTAGGACCTTTACCTAACAACCATAAGTAAATTAAATACAAATTGAGCACTCCTTTCTATAATACCGTTCAAGATCCTCACCATGTGTCTTCCTATTTTTGGGATCGCTACTAGACTCTGTACATTTGGGGCGCCAAAATCACTTATTTTTTTTTGGAACCCTATCCAACAACCATAATAAAATTATATAGAAATCAAACACTCCTCCTGTAACACTTTCCAAAAGCCTCATTATATGCTTACGTATTTTTTGAATCACTACCAGACTCCTATATTTGAAAAGCCAAAATCACTCCCTATTTTCTTAAGATCCTTACCTAACAACCTGAAGTAAATTATATATAAATCAAGTATCAACTCCCAAAAACACCCTCTAAGAACCTCACCATATGCCTCCTTTTTTTTTACCACTACCAGACTCCCTAGATTTAGGGAGCTAAAATTACTCAAAATTTGCACATGACCCCTACCCAAAAACCATAATAAAATTATATACAAATCGAGCACTCCTTCCCAAAACACCCACCAAGAGTTTTGCCAAGTGTCTACCTATTTTTTGGATCGCTACCAGTCTTCCTGTATTTTTAGAAAGCCAAAATTGTGCCTTATTTTCTCAGAATGCCCAACCGATAATTATAAGTAAATTATATATAAATAGAGTACTTCTCTCCAAAGCACCCACCAAGAGCCTCACCATATGCCTCCCTTTTTTTAGGACTAATATAAAACTCCCTATATTTAGGGAACCAAAATTACTCCCTAATTTCTAAGGACCCCCACTCGATAACCATAAGTAAGTTATATACAAATTAAGCACTCCTCCTAAAACAACCTTCAAGAGCCTTGCTATGTTCCTCCCTAAACTTTGCATCTCTTTTAGACTCCTTACATTAGGAGAGCCAAAATTGTTTTATATTTTTTTAAAAGGCCCACCCAATTATCAAAAGTAAATTATATATAAATCGAGCACTCATTCCTACAAACACACTATATAAGACTCGCTATGTATCTCCCAATTTTGGGATCGCTACCAGACTCCTTATATTTAAGAAGCTAAAATTACTTCCTATTTTCTAAAGACCCTACCCAATAACTATATATAAATTATATACAAATCAAGTACTCCTCTCCATAATACCCTCCAAAAGTTTTGTGATATGAGATCCTATTTTTGGGATCGCTACTAGACTATCTACGTTTGATATTTTCTCAGGACCCCCACCCGATAACCATAAGTAAGTTATATACAAATTGAGCATTCCTTTCTAAAATATCCTCCAAGAGTCTCACTATATTCCTCTCTAATTTTAGGATTAGTACCAGACCCCATACATTTGGATTACTAAAATCGCTTCCTATTTTCTCAAGACCCTACCCGATAACCATAAGTAAATATATATAAATCAAACACTCCTCACCAAAATACCCTTCAAGAACTTAGTAATATGCCTTCCTATATTTGGGAATACTATCAAACTCCCTATATTTGGGGAGCCAAAATTGTTCTCTATTTTCTCAGGACCCCTACCGACTCTCATAAGTAATTTATGTATAAATTATATACTACTCGTCATAATATCATCCAAGATTTTCATTATGTGCCTTGTTATTTTTGAGATCGCTACCAGATTACCTATATTTGGGATCCAAAATTGCTCCCTATTTTTTAAGGACCCCCACCTGATAATCATAAATAAATATCTACAAATTAAGCACTCCTCCCTAAAATATCCTCCATGAGCATTGCCATGTGTCTTCTTATTTTGGGTGGAAAAATTGCTCACTATTTTCTAGGGACCCCAACCCGACAACCATCAATAACTTATATACAAATCGAATACTACTTTCCAAAATAACCTCTAAAAGCCTCGCTAAGTGCCTATTTATTTTTGGGATCACTACCAAACTACCTATATTTGGGTAGCGAAAATCACTCCCTATTTTATAAAGACCCCCACCCAATAACAATAAGTAAATTACATACTAATCGAGTACTTCTCTCCAAAATACCATCCAAAAGCCAAACCATATGCCTTCCTATTTTTGGAATCACAACTAGACTCCTTATATTTAGAAATAAAAAATTAATACTTATTTTGTCAAGACCTCCACCCGTCAACCATAAGTAAATTATATATAGTTTGATCACTCTTTCCTAAAATATCTTCTAATGCCTTGCCATATGGCTCTTTATTTTTAGGATCCTTACCATACTCCCTATATTTGGGAAGACAAAATCGCTTCCTATTTTCTCAGGACCCTCACCCGACAACCATAAATAAATTATATAAAAATTAAGCACTCCTTTCTAAAACACCCTCCAAAACCCTCGCCATATACCTCCTTATATTTGAGATCGTTACTCTAAAGATTTAGGATTCCAAAATTGCTCTCGTTTTCCTCAGGATCCCTACTCGACAACCATAAGTAATTATATTATAATCGAGCACTCCTTTCCAAATCACCCTACAAGAGTCTCGCTATATACTTTCTAAATTTTGGGATTAGTACCAAACTTAAAATATTTAGGGAGCCAAAATCGATCCTTATTTTCTTAGGAGCCTCACCTGATAGCCATAAGTAAATTATATACAAATTGAGCACTACTCCCTTAAACACTCACTTAAAACATCACCATGCGCTTTTATATTTTTGGGATCTCTACCAGACTCCCTATATTTGGGATACCAAAATCGCTTCTTATTTTCTCAAGATGCCCACTCGATAACTATAAGTAAAAATTATATATAAATCAAGCACTTCTTCCCAAAATAATCTCTAAAAGACTTGCTATGTGTTTTTATATTTTTTGGATCGTTACTAGATTCCTTATATTTGGAGAGCCAAAATCAATCTCCATTTTCTCATGACCCCGACCCAATAACTATAAATAAATTATATACAAATTGAGCACTAATCCCTAAAATATCTTCCATGAGCCTCTCTACGTACCTTATTATTTTTAAGATAATTACCAAACTCCACATATTTGGTGCGCCAAAATCAATCCTTATTTTCTTAGGACATGTACCTAATAATCTTAAGTAAATTATATACTAATTGAGCACTTCTCCAAAAATACCCTCCAATAGCCTTGCTATATGCCTCCCTATTTTTTGAATCGCTACCAGACTTTCTATATTTTGGGAGCTAACATCGCTCCCTATTTTATCAGGACCCCCACTCGATAATCATAACTAAATTATATATCAATCAAGCACTCCTCCATAAAACACCCTCCAAGTGTCTCACCATGGGTCTCCCTATTTTTGGGATCACTACCAGACTCTTTATATTTTAGAAGCCAAAATTGATTCCTATTTTTTTAGGACCCTATATAATAGGTATAAGTAAATTATATATAATCAAGCACACCTCCCTAAAACACCCTCCAAGAACCTCATCATATGCCTCCTAAATTTTAGGATCGTTACCAGACTCTATAATTTGCTTGGGAGTCAATATCGCTTACTATTTACTATGGAGCCTACCTAACAACTATAAGGAAATTATATATAAATTGAGCACTCTCCCCAAAATATCTTCCAAGAGCCTCACTAAGTACCTATCTATTTTCTTAGGACCTCCACTCGATAACCATAAAAAAATTATATACGAATCAAGCACTCATCCCGAAAACATCCTCTAATAGTGTCGCCATATACCTCCTTATTTGTTTAATCAATATCAAACCCCCTATATTTGGGAAGTCAAAATCGCTTCATATTTTCTCAGGACCCCCACCCGATAACCATAAATAAATATATATAAATCAAGTACTCCTTTCGAAAATACCCTCTAAGAGTCTTTCAATATGCCTTCCTATTTCTGGGATCACTACCAGATTCTCTATATTTAGAGAGCCAAAATCACCCCCTTTTTTCTCAAGACCCTCAATCGATTACCATAAGTAAATTATATACAAATTAAGGACTACTCCTCAAAATACTCTCCAAGAACTTTATCATGTGTCTCTTTATTTGTAAGATCGATACCAGGCTTCCTATATTTGGAAAGCCAAAATCGCTTTATATTTTTTCAAGACCTACACCCGATAACTATAAATAAATTATATACTAATTGAGCACTCCTCCTCGAAACACTAAAAAGAGCCTCGCCATGTGCTTCCCTATTTTTTGGAATTGCTACCAAACTCTTTATATTTTGGGTACCAAAATCGCTCCCTATTTTCTTAGGACCCCCACTCGATAATCGTAAGTAAATTATATATAAATTGAGCACTCCTTTACAAATCACCCCTTAAAAGCCTCGCCATGTGCCTTCCTATTTTTGTGATTACTGCTAAAATCACTATATTTAGGGAGCCAAAATCACCCTTATTTCCTCAAGACCCTTATCTGATAATAATAAATAAGTTATTTAAAAATCAAGCACTCCTTTCTAAAATACCCTCCAAGAGCTTCGTCATGTGCTTTCCTATTTTTTGCATTGCTACCAGACTCAATATATTTAGGGATCCATAATCTTCCTTTTTTCTATAAGACCCCTACCTGATCACTATAAGTAAATTATATATAAATCGAGCATTCATCACAAAAACACACTCCGAGAGGCTCCCTATGTGCTTCCTTATTTTTAGGATCCCTACCAAACTCCAAATACTTAGTGAGCAAAAATCCCTCCCTATTTTTAGGGACCCCAAGCCAATAACAATAATAAATTATATACAAATTAAGCACTTATCCCTAAAATTCCTTTAGAGAGCCTCGATATATGCCTCCCTATTTTTAAGATAACTACCAGACATCCTATATTTGGAAAGCTAAAATCACTCCCTATTTTCTTAGGACCCACACCCAATAACCATAAGTAAATTCTATAAAAATTGAGCAGTCATTCCCAAAATACTATATTTGGGGAGCAAAAATTTCTCCCTATTTTCTCAAGACCCTTACCCAAATACCATACGTAAAATATATACAAATCAAGAACTCCCTCCCAGAATACCCTCCATGAGTCTGGTAATGTACCTTCCTATTTTTGAGATCCCTACCAAACTTTCTATATTTGGAGAACCAAAATCGCTCCCTATTTTGTCAATACCCCTACCTGATAACCATAAGTAAATTATATATATATATCGAGCACTTATTCCCAAAATACTCTCCAAATACCTTGCTATATGTCCTATTTTTTGGGATCACTACCAGACTCTATATTCAGGGATTCAAAATTGCTCCCTATTTTATGAGGCTCTTAGAGGGTATTTTAGATAGGAGTGCTCGATTGTATATAATTTACTTAAGATTGTCGGGTGAGGATTCAAAAAAAATATAGGGCGGTTTTGGCTCACTAAATATAAGGAATCTAGTAGCAATCCCAAAAATAAAAAGCATATTATGAGGCTTTTAAAGAGTGTTTTTAGAAGAAATGCTCGATTGTATATAATTTACTTAAGGTTGTCGAGTGGGGGTTCAAAAAAAATATGGTGTGGTTTTAGCACCCTAAATATAGATAGTTTAGTAGCAATCCCAAAAATAAAGAGTATATTACAAGGCTCTTAGAGGGTGTTTTAGGGAGTGCTCGATTGTATATAATTTACTTAAGGTTGTCAGATAGGGGTTCAAAAATAATATGAAGCGGTTTTGGCTTTTTAAATATAGGGAGTTGAGTAGCAATCCAAAAAATAGAGAGGTATATTGTGAGTCTTTTAGAGGGTGTTTTAGAGAGAATTGGTTGATTTATATATAATTTACTTATGATTTTAGGGTGTTTTTGGGAGGCAATGGTGAGGCTCTTAGACGGTATTTTTGGGAGGAATGCTTGATTGTATATAATTTACTTAAGGTTGTCAGGTGGGGATTCAAACAAAATATGGAGCGGTTTTGGGTCCCTAAATATAAAGAGTCTGGTAGCAATTCCAAAAACTTGAGAGCATATTACACGGTTCTTAGAGGGTGTTTTATAGAGGAGTGTTCGATTATATGTAATTTATATAAGGTTGTCGGGTGGGGGCTCAAAAAAAATATAGAGCAGTTTTGGTTCATTAAATGTAGGTAGTCTAGGAGCAATCCCAAAAATAGAGAAACATATTGCGAGGCTATTAGAGGGTGTTTTAGGGAGGAGTGATTGATTTATATATAATTTACTTATGATTTTAGGGTATTTTTGAGAGGCAATGTCAAGGCTCTTAGAGGGTCTTTTTAGGAAGAATGCTCGATTATATATAATTTACTTAATGTTGTCAAGTGGGGGTTTAGAAAAAATATAGAGCGATTTTGCCTCGCTAAATATAGGGAGTCTAGTAGCAATCCCAAAAATAGAGAGTATATTACGAGGCTCTTAAAAAGTGTTTTATGGTAGAGTGCTCGATTGTATATAATTTAATTATGATTATCGGGTGAAAATCTTGAGAAATTAGGAACGATTTCTCAAGAGAGTCTAGTAGTGATCCCAAAAATAAGGAGGCAACGGCAAGGCTCAAATAGGGTGTTTTTAGGAGAAATGCTCGATTGTATGTAATTTACTTAAGGTTAAAGGGTGGGGGTTCAAAAAAAAATATAGAGGGGCTTTGGCTCCCTAAATATAGGGAGTGTAGTAGCAATACCAAAAATAGAGAGTATATTACGAGGCACTTAGAGGGTGTTTTAGGGAGGAGTGCTCGATTATATATAATTTACTTAAGGTTGTCGGGTGGGTGTTTAAAAACAATATAGAGTTGTTTTGGCTACCTAAATATTGGGAGTCTAGTAGCAATCCCAAAAATAGAAAGGCATATTACGAGGCTCTTAGAGAGTGTTTTATAATTTATATATAATTTACTTATATATAATTTACTTAATTTATATATAATTTACATATATAATTTACTTATGATTTTAGGGTATTTTTTGGAGGCAATGGAGAGGCTCTTAGAGGGTATTTTTAGGAGGAATGCTCAATTATATATAATTTACTTAAGGTTGTCGGGTGGGGGTTCTAATAAAATATGGTGCATTTTTGGCACCATAAATAAAGGGAGTCTAGTTGCAATCCCAAAAATAAAGAGCATATTGCAAGGATCTTAGAGGGTGTTTCTGGGAGGAGTGCTCGATTGTATATAATTCACATAAGGTTGTCCGGTGGGGGTTGAAAAAAAATATGGAGCAGTTTTGGCATGCTAAATATAAGGAGTCTAGTAGCAATCTTAAAAATAGAGAGCATATTGTGAGACTCTTAGAAGGTATTTTAGGGAGGGGTGCTCGATTGTACATAATTTACTTAAGGTTGTAGGGTGGGGGTTCAAAAAAAATATAGAGCAGTTTTGCCTCTCTAAATATAGGGAGTCTAGTAGCAATCCCAGAAATAGAGAGCATATTGCGAGGCTATTAGATGGTATTTTTGGGAGGAATGCTCGATTGTATATAATTTACTTAAGGTTGTTGGGTGGGGGTTAAAAAAAAAAATGGAGCAGTTTTGGCTCCCTAAATATAGGGAGTCTAGTAGCAATCTAAAAAATAGAGAGCATATAGTGAGGCTCTTAGAGGATATTATAGGGAGGAGTGATCGACTGTATATAATTTACTTAACGCTTTCTGGTGAGGGTTCAAAAAAAATATGGAGTGATTTTGGCTTCCTAAATATAGGGAGTCTAGTAGCAATCCCAAAAATAGAGTAGCATGTTACGAGGCTCTTAGAGGGTGTTTTAGGGAGGAGTGTTTGATTTATAAATAATTTACTTATGAATTTAGAATATTTTTGGAAGGCAATGGCGATGCTCTTAGAGGGTACGTTTGGGAGGAATGCTCGATTGTATATAATTTTCTTAAAGTTGTCGGGTAGGGGTTCAAACAAAATTTAGAGCGGTTTTATATCCCTAATTATATGGAGTCTAAAAGCAATCCCATAAAATAGAGTACATATTGTGAGGTTCTTAGAGGGTGTTTTAGGGAGGAGCACTTGATTGTATATAATTTACTTTATGGTTATCGGGTGGGGGTTCAAAAAAAATATGGAGCGGTTTTGGCTCCTTAAATATAGGGAGTCTAGGAGCTATCCTAAAAATAGAGAGGCATATTGCGAGTCTCTAAGAGAGTGTTTTAGGGAGGAGTGCTTGATTTATATATAATTTACTTATGATTTTTGGGTATTTTTGGGAGACAATGGCAAGGCTTTTAAAGGGTGTTTTTGGGAGGAATGCTCGATTGTATATACTTTACTTAAGGTTGATGGGTGGGGGTTTAAAAAAAATATATATCGATTTTGGCTCCCTAAATATAGGGAGTTTAGTAGCAATCCTAAAAATAGAGAGCATTTTGCAAGGCTCCTAGTGGGTATTTTAGGGAGGAGTGCTCGATTGTATATAATTTACTTAAGGTTGTCAGGTCGGCATTCAAAAAAATATAAAGCGATTTTGGCTAGCTAAATATAGGGAGTCTAGTACCAATCCCAAAAATAGAAAGGCTTGATTTATATAGGGAGTGCTTGATTTTTATTTAATTTACTTATGATTTTAAAGTGTTTTTGGGAGGCAATGGCGAGGCTCTTAGAGGGTGTTTTTAGAATAAATGCTCGATTGTATATAATTTACTTAAGGTTATCACATAGGGGTTAAAAAAAATAATGGAGTGGTTTTGGCTCCCTAAATATATGTAGTCTAGTAGAAATCCCAAAAATAGAGAGTATATTGCGAGGCTTTTAAAGGGTGTTTTAGAGAGGAGTGCTCGATTGTATATAATTCACTTAAGGTTGTCGGGTGGGGGTTCAAAAAAAATATGGAGCGGTTTTGGGTCTATAAATATAGGTAGTCTAGTAGCAATCCTAAAAATAGAGGGTATATTATGAGGCTCTTAGATGGTGTTTTAGGGATGAGTGCTCGATTGTATATAATTTATATATGGTTGTCGGGTGGGGGTTCAAAAAAAATATGGAGTAGTTTTGGCATTTTAAATATAGGGAGTCTAGTAGCATTTCCAAAAATAGAGAGTCATATTGCGAGGCTCTTAAAAGGTGTTTTAGGGAGGAGTGCTTTATTTATATATAATTTACTTATGATTTTAGGTTGTTTTTGTGAGGCAATGGCGAGACTCTTAGAGTGTATTTTTGGGAGAATGCTAAATTGTATATAATTTACTTAAGTTTGATGGGTGGGGTTAAAAAAAATATGGAGCGGTTTTGCTTCCCTAAATATAGGGAGGATAGTAGCAATCCCAAAAAAAAAGAGCATATTACGAGGCTTTTAGAGGGTGTTTTTAGGAGGAATTCTTGATTATATATAATTTACTTAAGGTTGTCGAGTGGGGGTTTTAAAAAAAATATGGAGTGGTTTTGGCTCCCTAGGGAGTCTAGTAGCAATGCCAAAAATAGAGATCTTATTGCGAGGCTCTTAGAGGGTGTTTTAAGGAGTGCTCGATTGTATATAATTTACTTAAGGTTATCAGGTGGGCATTCAAAAAAAATATGGAGCAGTTTTGGCTCCTTAAATATAGGGAGTCTAGTAGCAATCTAAAAAATAGAGAGGCAGGTTGCGAGACTATTAGAGGGTGTTTTAGGGAGTAGTGCTTGATTTATATATAATATACTTATGATTTTATGGTATTTTTGGGAGGCAATGGCAAAGCTCTTAGAGGGTATTATTAGGAGGACTACTCGGTTATGTATAATTTACTTAAGGTTATCGTGTGGGGGTTCAGATAAAATATTTAGCATTTTTGGCTCCGTAAATATAGGGAGTCTAGTGGCAATCCCAAAAAATAAAAAACATATTACGACGCTCTTAGAGGGTACTTTTGGAAGGAGTGCTTCATTATATATAATTTACTTTGGGTTATCGAGTAGGGATTCAAAAAAAATATTAAGCGGTTTTGACTTCTTAAATATATGGAGTCTAGTAGCAATCCCAAAAATAGAGATGCATATTGCAAGGCTCTGAGAGGGTGTTTTAGGGAGGAATGCTTTATTTATATATAATTTACTTATGATTTTAGGGTGTTTTTGGGAGGCAATGGTGAGACTCTTAGAGTGTGTTTTTGGGAGGAATGCTCGCTTGTTTATAATTTACTTTAGATTGATGGGTAGGGGTTCAAAAAAAATATGGAGTGGTTTTGGCTCCCTATATATAGGAAGTCTAGTAGCAATCCCAAAAATAGAGAGCATATTGGGAGGCTCTTAGAGGGTATTTTAGGTAGGACTGCTCGATTGTATATAAATTACTTAAGGTTGTCGGGTGGGCGTTCAAAAAAAATATGGATCGGTTTTGGCCACCTAAATATAGGGACTCTAGTAGCAATCCCAAAAATAGAAAAGCATATTGTGATGCACTTAGAGGCAATTTTTGGATAGAGTGCTTGGTTTATATATAATTTACTTATGATTTTAGGGTGTTTTTGGGAGGCAATGGTGAGACTCTTAGAGGATGTTTTTGGAAGGAATTCTCGATTATATATAATTTACTTAATGTTGTTGGGTGGGGGTTCAAAAAAAATATAGAGCAGTTTTGGCTCCCTAAATATAGGGAGTCTAGTAGCAATCCAAGAATATTACGAGGCTCTTAGAGGGTATTTAGGGAGGAGTGCTCGATTGTATATAAATAACTTAAAGTTGATGGGTGAGGGTTCCAAAAAATTATGGAGGGGTTTTGGCTCCCTAAATATAGGGAGACTAGTAGCAATCCCAGAAATAGAGAGCATATTGCGCGGTTCTTAGAGGGTATTTTAGGGCGGAGTGCTCGATTGTATATAATTAACTTAAGGTTATCGGGTGGGGGTTTAAAAAAAATATAGAGCGGCTTTGGATCCCTAAATATATAGAGTCTAGTAGTAATCCTAAAAATAGAGAGCATATTGTGAGACTATTAGAGGGTGTTTTTGGGAGAAATGCTCGATTGTATATAATTTACTTAGGGTTGTCGGGGGATTCAAAAAAAATTTGGAGCTATTTTGGCACCCTAAATATAGGGAGTCTAGTAGCAATCCCAAAAATTGAAAGGCATATTACGAGTCTCTTAAAGGGTATTTTAGGGAGGAGTGTTTGATTTATATATAATTTACTTATAATTTTAGGGTATTTTTGGGTGGCAATGGCAAAGCTTTTAGAGGATGTTTTTAGGAGGAATGCTCGATTGTATATAATTTACTTAATGTTGTCGGGTGGGGTTTCAAAAATAATATAGAGCGGTTTTGGCTCCCTAAATATAGGGAGTCTAGTAGCAATCCCAAAAATAGAGAGTATTTTGCGAGGCTCTTAGAGTGTGTTTTAGGGAGGAGTGCTCGATTGTATATAATTTTGTTATGATAAACTGGTAGGAGTCTTGAGAAATTTAAAGTGATTTTGGCTCCCAAAATATAGGCAGTCTAGTAGCAATCCCAAAACTAAGAATGCAACGACGAGGTTCTTATAGGGTATTTTTGGGAAGAATGCTTGATTGTATCTAATTTACTTAAGGTTGACAGGTGGGGGTTCAAGAAAAATATGAAGCAATTTTGGCTCCTTAAATATTCAGAGTCTAGTAGCAATCCCAAAAATAGAAAGATTATTGTGAGGCTCTTAGAGGATGTATTATGGAGGAGTGCTCGATTGTATATAATTTACTTAAGGTTGTTGGGTGGGTGTTCAAAAAAAATATGGAGCAATTTTAGCTACCTAAATATAGGAAGTCTAGTAGCAATCCCAAAAATAGAAAGGCATATTGTGAGGCACTTAGAGGGTGTTTTAGGGAGGAGTGCTTTATTGTATATAATTTACTTAAGGTTGTTGGGTGGGGGTTAAAAAAAAATATAGAGCGATTTTGGCTCCCTAGATATAGAGTCTAGTAGCAATTCCAAAAATAAAGAGTATATTATGAGGCTCTTAAAGGGTGTTTTAGGGAGGTGTGCTCGATTGTATATAATTCACTTAACGTTGTCGGGTGGGGGTTCAAAAAAAATATGAAGGGGTACTGGCTCCCTAAATATAGGAAGTCTAGTAGCAATCCCAAAAATAGAGAGCATATTATGAGGCTCTTAGAGGGAAATTTAGTTAAGAGTGTTTGATTGTATATAATTTACTTAAGGTTGTCCGGTGGGGGTTTAAAAAAATATGGAGCAGTTTTGGCTCGATAAATATAGGGATCTAGTAGTAATCAAAAAAATAGAGAGCATATAACGAGGCTATTAGAGGGTGTTTTTGGGAGGATTACTCGATTATAAATAATTTAATTAAGGTATTTTTGGAAAGCAATGGTAAGGCTCTTAGAGGGTGTTTTGGGAGAAATGCTTGATTGTATAAAATTTACTTAAGGTTGTTGGGTAAGGGTTCAAAAAAAATATGGACCGATTTTGGCTCCCTAAATATAGAGAGTTTAGTAGCAATTCCAAAAATAGAGAGTTTATTGCGATACTCATAGAGGATATTTTAGGGAGGAGTGCTCGATTGTATATCACTTACTTAAGATTGTTGGGTGGGGGTTCAAAACAAATATAGGGCTGTTTTGGCTTCCTAATTATAGGGAGTCTAGTAGCAATCCCAAAAATAGAGAGCATATTATGAGGCTCTTAGAGGGTGTTTTAGGGAGGAGTGCTCGATCTTATATAATTTACTAAAGGTTGTCGGGTGGGGGTTTAAAAAAAATATGGAGCGGTTTTGGAGCCTTAAATATAGTGAGTCTAGTAGCAATCCCAAAAATAGAGAGCATATTTTGACGCTATTAGAGGGTATTTTTGGGATGAATGCTCGATTGTATATAATTTACTTAAGGTTTTCAGGTGGGGGTTCAAAAAAAATATGGAGCGGTTTTGGCTCCCTAAATATAGGGAGTCTAGTAGCAATCGTTAAACTAGAGAGCATATTAGGCTCTTAAAGGGTGTTTTAGGGAGGAGTGCTCGATTGTATATAATTTACTTAAGGTTTTCGGGTAGGGGTTGAAAAAAAATATGCAGCGGTTTTGTCTCCCTAAATATATAGAGTCTAGTAGTATTCCCAAAAATAGAGAAACATATTGCGAGGCTCTTAGAGGTGTTTTAGAGAGGAGTGATTGATTTATATATAATTTGCATATGATTTTATTGTGTTTTTGGGCAGCAATGGTGAGGCTCTTAGAGGGTATTTTTGGAAGGAATGCTCAATTGTATATAATTTACTTAAGGTTATCGGGTGGGGGTTCAAACAAAATATGGAGCGGTTTTGGCTCTCTAAATATAGGGAGTCTAGTAGAAAACCCAAAAAAAAGAGAGCATATTGCGAGACTCTAATAGAGTATTTTAAGGAGGAGTGCTTGATTATATATAATTTACTTCAGGTTATCGAGTGGGGGTTCAATAAAAATTTGGAGCAGATTTGGCTCATTAAATATAGGGGGTCTAGTAGCAATCCCAATAATAGAGAGGCATATTGTGAGTCTTTTAGAGGGTATTTTAGGGAGGAGTGCTTGATTTATATATAAGTACTTATAATTTAGGGTGTTTTTGGGAGGCAATAGCGAGGCTTTTAGAGGGTGTTTTTGGGAGGAATGCTCGATTATATATAATTTACTAAAGGTTGTTGGGTAGGGGTTCCAAAAAAATATAGAGTGGTTTTGGTTCCCTAAATATAGGGAGCCTAGTAGCAATCCCAAAAATAGAGAGCATATTGCGAGGCACTTAGAAAGTGTTTTATGAAGGAGTGCTCGATTGTATATAATTTAGTTATGATTATCAGGTGGGAGCCTTAAGAAATTAGGAGCGATTTTAGCTCCCTAAATATAGGGAGTCTTGTAGAGATCCCAAAAATAAGGAGGCAAAGACGAGGCTCATATAAGGTGTTTTTGGGAGGAATGCTCGATTGTATATAATTTAATTAAGGTTGACAGTTGGGGGTTCTAAAACAATATGGAGCGGTTTTGGCTCCCTAAATATAGGGAGTCTAGTTGCAATCCCAAAAATAGAGAGCATATTACGAGGCTCTTAGAGGATGTTTTAGGGAGGAGTGCTCGATTGTATATAATTTACTTAAGGTTGTCGGGTGGGCATTCAAAAAAAATATGGAGCGGATTTGGCTACCTAAATATAGGGAGTCCAGTAGCAATCCCATAAATAGAAAGGCATATTGCGAGGCTCTTAGTGGGTATTTTAGGGAGGAGTGCTTGATTTATATATAATTACTTATGATTTTAAGGGTTAGGAGGCAATGGTGAGGCTCTTAGAGGGTGTTTATGGGAGGCAATGGTGAGGCTCTTAGAGGGTGTTTTTGGGAGGAATGCTCGATTGTATATAATTTATTTAAGGTTGTCTGGTGAGGGTTCAAAAAAAATATGAAGCTGTTTTGGCTCCATAAATATAGGGAGTCTAGTAGCAATCCCGAAAATAGATAGCATATTACGAGGCTCTTAGAGGGTATTTTAGGGAGGAGTGTTCGATTGTATATAATTCACTTAAGGTTGTCCGGTGGGGGTTCCAAAAAAATATGGAGTAGTTTTGGCTCCTTAAATATATAGAGTCTAGTGGCAATCCCAAAAATAGAGAGCATATTACGAGGCTCTTAAATGGTATTTTTTGGAAGAATGCTTAATTGTATATAGTTTACTTAAGATTATCGGGTGGGGGTTTAAAAAAATTATAGAGCGGTTTTGGCTCCCTAAATATAGGGAGTCTAATAGGAATATCCCAAAAATAGAGAGTATATTGAGAGGCTCTTAGAGGGTGTTCTAGGGAGGAGTGCTCGAATGTAAATAAATTACCTAAGGTTATCGGGTGGGTGTTCAAAAAAAATATGGAGCGATTTTGGTTCCCTAAATATAGGGAGTCTAGTAGCATTCCCAAAAATAGAAAGGCATATTGCAAGGCTCTTAGAGGGTGTTTTAGGGAGGAGTGCTTGATTTATATATAATTTACTTATGATTTTATACTGTTTTTGAGAGGCAATGGCGAGGCTCTTAGAAGGTGTTTTTTGAAGAAATGCTCGATTGTATATAATATACTTAAGGTTGACGGGTTGGGGTTCAAAAAAAAATATAGGGCAAGGTTAGCTCCCTAAATATAGGGAGTCTAGTAGCAATCCCAGAAATAGAGAGCATATTACGAGGCTTTTAGAGGGTGTTTTAGGGAGGAGTGCTCGGTTGTATATAATTTCCTTAAGGTTGTCAGGTGGGTATTTAAAAAAAAAATAATAGTGCAGTTTTGGGTATCTAAATATAGGTAGTCTAGTTGCAATCCCAAAAATAGAAAGGCATATTGCGAGGCTCTTATAGGGTGTTTTAAAAAAGAGTACTTTATTTATATATAATTTACTTATGATTTTAGGATATTTTTGGGAGGCAATGGCGAGGCTCTTTTTTAGGATGAAAGCTCGATTATATATAATTTACTTAAGGTTGTCGGGTGGGGGTATAAAAAAAAAGTTGGTGTGATTTTGGCTCCCTAAATATAGTTAGTCTAGTAGCAATCCCAAAAATAGAGAGCATATTGCGAGGCTTTTAGAGGGTGTTTTAGGTAGGAGTGCTCGATTATATATAATTCACTTAAGGTTATCGGGTGGGGGTTCAAAAAAGATATGGAGCGGTTTTGAGTCCCTAAATATAGGGAGTCCAGTAGAAATCCCATAAATAGAGAGCATATTGCGAAGCTCTGAGAAGGTATTTTAGGGAAGACTACTCGATTGTATATAATTTAGTTATGATTATCAGTTGGGAACCTTGAGAAATTAGAAACTATTTTGGCTCCCCAAATATAGGGAGTCTAGTAGTGATCCCAAAAATAAGGTTGCAATGGAGAGGCTCATATAGGATGTTTTTGGTAGGAATGCTCGATTGTATATAATTTACTTAGGGTTGACGGGTGGGGGTTCAAAAAAAATATGGAGTGGTTTTGGCTCCCTAAATATAGGGAGTCTAGTAGCAATCCAAAAATAGAGAGTACATTGCGAGGCTTTTAAAGGGTGTTTTAGGGAGCAGTGCTCGATTGTCTGTAATTTACTTAAGGTTGTCGGGTAGGCGTTCAAAAAACATATAAAGCTGTTTTGGCTACCTAAATATAGAGAGTCTAGTAGCAATCCTAAAAATAAAAAGGCATATTGTGAGTCTCTTAGAAGGTGTTCTGGGGAGGAGTGCTTGATTTATATATAATTTACTTATGATTTTAGGGTATTTTTGGGAGGCAATGGCGAGGCTCTTAGAGGGTGATTTTGGAAGAAATACTCGATTGTCGATTTTAGCTCTATAAATATAAGGAGTCTAGTAGCAATCCCAAAAATAGAGAGCATATTGCGAGGCTTTTAAAGGGAGTTTTAGGGTTGAGTGCTTGATTATATATAATTCACTTAAGGTTATCTGGTGGGGATTTAAAATAAATATGTAGCGGTTTTGGCTCCCTAAATATAGGGAATCTAGTAGTAATCCCAATAATAGAGAGCATAATGCGATGCTCTTAGAGGATATTCTTGGGAGGAGTGCTCGATTGTATTTAATTTACTTAAGGTTGTTGGGTAGAGGCTTCAAAAAAATATGGAATGGTTTTGCCTCCCTAAATATAGGGAGTCTAGTAGCAATACCAAAAATAGAGAGCATATTGCGAGGGTATTAGAAGGTGTTTTTAAGAAGAATGCTCGATTGTATATAATTTACTTAAGTTTGTCGGGTGGGGGTTCAAAAAAAATATGGAGCGGTTTTGACTCCCTATATATAAGGAGTCTAGTAGTAGTCCCAGAAATAGAGAACAAATTGCGAGGCTCTTAGAAGGTGTTTTAAGAAGGAGTACTTGATTGTATATAATTTAATTAAGATTGTCGGGTGGGGGTTCAAAAGAAATATGGAGCGATTTTGGCTCCCTAAATATAGAAAGTCTAGTAGCAATCTTAAAAAAAGAGAGGCATATTGCGAGGCTCTTAGAAGGTGTTTTAGGAAGGAGTGCTTGATTTATATAATTTACTTATGAGTTTGTGGTATTTTTAGGAGGCAATAGCGAGGCTCTTAGAGGGTATTTTTGGGAGGAATGCTCGATTGTGTATAATTTATATAAGGTTGTCGGGTAAGGGTTCAAACAAAATATAGAGCAGTTTTGGCTCCCTAAATATAGGGAGTCTAATAGCAATCCCAAAAAGTAGAAAGGATATTGTAAGACTCTTGGAGGGTATTTTAGGGAGGAATACTCGATTGTATATAATTTACTTAAGGTTATCGGGTAGGGATTCAAAAAATATATGGAGTGGTTATGGCTCGTTAAATATAGGGAGTCAAGTAGCAATACTAAAAATAGAGAAACATATTGTGAGGCTTTTAGTGGGTGTTTTAGGGCAGAGTGCTTGATTTAAATATTTTATTTATAATTTTTGGGTGGTTTTGGGAGGTAATGGCGAGGCTCTTAGAGGGTGTTTTTGGGAAGAATACTTGATTATATACAATTTACTTATGGTTGATAGGTGGGGGTTCAAAAAAAATATGGAGCTGTTTTGGCTACCTAAATATAGGGAGTTTAGTAGTAATCCCAAAAATAGAAAGGCATATTATGAGGCTCTTATACGGTGTTTTAGAGAAGAGTGTTTGATTTATATATAATTTACTTATGATTTTAGAGGGTTTTTGGGAGGCAATGGTAAGCGTCTTAGAGGGTGTTTTTGGGATGAATGGTTGATTGTATATAATTTACTTAAGGTTGTCGGGTGGGGGTTCAAAAAATATATGCAATAGTTTTGGTTCCCTAAATATAGGGAGTCTAGTAGCAATCCAAAAAATATAGAGCATATTGCGAGGCCCTTAGAGGGTGTTTTAGAGAGGAGTGCTCGATTGTATATAATTCACTTAAGGTTGTTGGGTGGGGCATCAAAAAAAATATGGAGTGGTTTTGGATCCCTAATTATAGGGAGTCTAGTAGCAATCCCAAAAATAGAGAGTATATTGTGAGGCTCTTAGAGGATGTTTTTGGGAGGAATGCTCGATAGTATATAATTTACTTAAGGTTGACGGGTGGGGGTTCAATAAAAATATGGAGCGGTTTTGGCTCCCTAAATGTAGGGAGTCTAGTAACAATCCCAAAAATAAAGAGCATATTGCGAGGCTCTTAGAAGGTGTTTTAGGGAGAGCTGCTTAATTGTATATAATTTACTTAAGGTTGTTTGTTGGGCATTCAAAAAAAATTTTGATCAGTTTTGGCCACCTAAATATAGAGATTCTAGTAGGAGTCCCAAAAATAGAAAGGCATATTGCGAGACTCTTAGAGAGTATTTTAGGGAGAAGTTCTTAATTTATATATAATTTACTTATGATTTTAGGGTATTTTTAGGAGGCAATGGTGAGGCTCTTAGAGGGTGTTTTTGAAAGGAATGCTTAATTATATATAATTTACTTAAGGTTGTCGGGTGGGGGTTCAAAAAAAATATGGAGCAATTTTAGCTCCCTAAATATAGGGAGTATAGTAGCAATCCAAAAAATAGAGAGCATATTGTGAGGCTCTTAGAGGATGTTTTAGGGAGGAGTGCTCGATTGTATATAATTCAATTAAGGTTATCGCGTAGGGGTAAAAAAAAAATAGAGCGGTATTAGCTTCCTAAAAATAGGGAGTCTAGTAGCAATCCTAAAAATATAGAGCATATTGCGAGACTCTTAGAGAGTATTTTAAGGAGGAGTGCTCGATTGTATATAATTTACTTATGGTTGTCGGGTGGGGGTTCAAAAAAAATATAGAGCGGTTTTGGATCCCTAAATATAGGGTGTTTAGTAGTAATCCCAAATATAGATATCATATTGCAAGGTTATTAGAGGTTGTTTTTTGTAGGAATGCTCGATTGTATATAATTTACTTATGGTTGTCGGGTGGGGGTTCAAAAAAAATTTGGAGTGGTTTTAGCTCCCTAAATATAGGGAGTCTAGTAGCAATCCCAAAAATAGATAAGCATATTGCGAGGCTCTTAGAGGGTGTTTTAGGGAAGAGTGCTTGATTTATATATAATTTACTTATGATTTTAGGGTGTTTTTGGGAGGCAATGGCTTGACTTTTAAACGGTGTTTTTGGGAGGAATGCTCGATTGTATATAATTTTCTTAAGGTTGTCGGGTGGGGGTTCAAAAAAACATAGAGTAGTTTTGGTTCCCTAAATATAGAGAGTCTAGTAGCAATCCCAAAAATAGAGAGCATATTGCGAGGCTCTTAGAGTGTGTTTTAAGGAGGAGTGCTTGATTGTATATAATTTAGTTATGATTATCGGGTAGGAGCCTTGAGAAATTGGGAGCAATTTTGGCTCTCCAAATATAGAAAGTCTAGTAGCGATCGTAAAAATACAATGGCAAAGCTCTTATTGGGTGTTTTTGTTAGGATTGATATATTCTAAGCTTGTAAATCATTATGTTTTGATCTAATAAATAAAGATTGATAGTTATTATATGAGATAAATATAGGTGCGTAATATAGTTACATGTTCTTTTAAGAATAGAGAGCCATGGTTATATGGTAGTCCACTGAGTTAAAGACTGAGTGGATTGGTCCTATATAATCTAAATCAGTTCGTAGCTATGATCAGGTTGGTCGCCTCATCATTATAAGCTGTTAGGGATGACAGCTTATTGGGAGTCATCACCATGATCATCACCAGGCACAGTGACTGTGGCCGAACGGAACTAACACGGTGTACAGATCAGTAAGCAGATACTGGTACACTAAACCGTGTTTTTGCTTAGGGTAAAATGGTCCTAAACCCTGAGGAATCACGACTGATGGACTAACCAATTGAGTGGTACCGGTGCTTTGGCACACCAATGTATGAGGATCCGTATACAGTGATCTAAAACTATGGTGTACTGGGTTACTCGGCTGGCATTGCATTAGCGTGTCACTTCTGCAGGCCATCCATACCCCTAAAGGGAGGTACGTTCCTTGGTGTGACTTACACTGTACCAAACCCAGGCCTGGTGGTCATTAGTTTGACTATTGATTGGGTTCGATTACTCAATGGGGTAATCATAGGTATGATGTATAGGTCAACCTGGAAGGAACCAAGTCATATAATTATTCGAGTCTGACGGTAGTCTCCACCGCTCGAAATGAATCATGGCATCAAGTGGAGGGACAGTGAGTTTACCACTACTAAGCGGAGAGCAGAGGTATAATGGAGAACATAGTAAGCCCGGGTAAATTAGAGTGCAACCTGTGTCACATTCTGGGTGGCCACACAGATTAAGTTAAGCTCAGAGGATCAATGATATACTCGGGCAGTGTGTCGATCGAGCTTGAGTTGGAAGCCATGAACCCCGGTTCCTGATGGTTCCACCTTATCAACATTATGTACGATTCTTGAACCATCTCCTCGAAACACAGTGAGCAGTAAGAAGAAGATAGAAGTCTACGCTTCATGTATACTTGGTACTAGAGCACGGTAGATACGTAACTACATGCGAGTACTAAGGGTTAAACCTAAGACTAGTACATAGGTGCAAGTAGTTATCCCTAGTCATAAGTGAACTTCATTACATAGGTACGATGCACTAGGTTATGTTTCGAGTTGACTAGTTGACTTTGCTAGAGGCACCCTCCGATGGCCACAGTTAATAGTAAGGTAACTAGTAAAGATCACTTAAGGTATGGCCTCTGGGTCTCACACACTAGAAATGGTCAAATTGAGGCGTCAGGGTATTTTGGTAAAACCTCACTTTGGCGAACCTCACTTGTGGCCGGACCCTAGCAGTGAGAGACCATGCTAGGGACAACCCTATATTGTGGGGATAAGAATCTCCCATTAATAGGGCCAGCCATAGGGATAGAGATGGGCCATGGATAGGTCAAATCCAAGTACTAAAAGCGGGAAAAACAGATAAATACAAGAAGAGATAAAAGGGTGATTTTGGGGAGATTTTTGGGGGAGGTTATTATTCCCTTGGATCATTATCCAAGGGGGTAGGCCGGCCCTATAAAGGGAGCTTTAAGGGGTTGGCCATATAAGTTGGAAAAACTGAACCCCCCTCTCTCTCATCTCCCTAGATCTCTTCCTTATCTCTCTACTTTCCTGCTTGTAACTTCGTCTTTCTCGCGTGGAGTTTCATAGAAGGAGAAGGGTCATTCTTCGAAAGTACTCAAAGATCTGAGAGCGATGTTTCGTGCATCGTGTGAGATCGAGTGAATAAGAAGGTAGAGTCTCCATTCATACCGTCAGCTTCTTCGCGAACTATCTTCCGTCTCCATCGACAAAGAAGATAATTCTCTGTGGTTAAAAGATCCGTACGAAGGTATGAATAATCTAACACATAGATCTAGCGAGCTTTATGATTTGCATACATGCTAGATAATCATTACGCTAGATTGCCGTTAGGGTTTTCGATTTACGTGCATACATATGCACGCATATATAGTTAGTTTCAATAAAAGTTTAAATCATGTAACATGCACCATAAATGGTCTATCAACCGCCAAATCATTTCCGGTGCGAGCCTTTACCAAGGGATTATTCCCAATAGTTTTGGCTAGGAATGCTTGATTATATATAATATACTTAAGGTTGATGGGTGGGGGTTCAAAAAAACATGGAGCAGTTTTGGCTCCTTAAATATAAGAATTCTAGTAGCAATCCCAAAAATAGAGAGAATATTGCGAGGCTCTTAGAGGGTATTTTTGGAAGGAGTGCTCGTTTGTATATAATTTACTTAAGGTTGTCGGGTGGGTATTCAAAAAAAATATGGAATGGTTTTGGCTACCTAAATAGAGGGAGTCTAGTAGCAATCCCAAAAATTGAAAGGTATATTGCGAGGCTCTTAGAGGGTATTTTAGGGAGGAGTGTTTGATTTATGTATAATTTATTTATAATTTTAAGGTGTTTTAGGAAGCAATAGCGAGGTTCATAGAGGGTGTTTTATAGAGGAATGTCCGATTGTATATAATTTACTTAAGGTTATCGGGTGGGGGTTCAAAAAAAATATAGAGCTACTTTGGCTTCCTAAATATAGGGAGTCTAGTAGCGATTCCAAAAATATAAAGCATATTGTGAGGCTCTTAAAGGGCATTTTAGGGAGGAGTGCTCGATTGTATATAATTCACTTAAGGTTGTCGGGTAGGGGTTCAAAAAAAATATGGAGTGGTTTTGGATCCCTAAATATAGGGAGTCTAGTAGCAATCCCAAAAATAGAGAGCATATTGCAAGGCTCTTAGAGATGATTTTAGGAATGAGTGTTCGATTGTATATAATTTACTTAAAGTTTTCGGGTGGGGGTTCAAAAAAAATATGGAGTGATTTTGGCTCCCTAAATATAGGGAGTCTAGTAGCAATCCCAAAAATAGAGAGTATATTACGAGCCTATTAGTGGGTGTTTTTGGAAGGAATGCTCGATTGTATATAATTTACTTAAGATTGTCGGGTAGGGGTTCAAAAAAAATATGGAGTGGTTTTGGCTCACTAAATGTAGAGAGTCTAGTAGCAATCCCAAAAATAGAGAGAATATTACGAGGCTCTTAGAGGGTGTTTTAAGGAGTGCTCGATTGTATATAAATTACTTAAGGTTGTCGGGCAGGGGTTCAAAATAAATATGGAGCAGTTTTGGCTCCATAAATATAGGGAGTCTAGTAGCAATCCCAAAAATAGAGAGGCATGTTGCGAGGCTCTTAGTGGGTGTTTTAAGGATCTGTGATTGATTTATATATAATTTACTTATAATTTTAGGATGTTTTTGGAAGGCAGTAGCGAGGCTCTTAGGGGGTGTTTTTGGGAGGAATGTTCGATTGTATATAATTTACTTAAGGTTGTCGGGTAGGGTTCAAAAAAATTATAGAGCGGTTATGGCTCCCTAAATATAAGGAGTCTAGTAGCAATCCCAAAAATAGAGAGCATATTACGAGGCTTTTAGAGGTTGTTTTAGGGAGGAGTTATCGAGTGTATATAATTCACTTAAGGTTTTTGGATAGGGGTTCAAAATAAATGGGGCTGTTTTGGCTCCTTAAATATAAGGAGTCTAGTAGCAATCCTAAAAATAGAGAGTATTGTGAGGCACTTAGAGGGTGTTTTTAGGAGGAGTGCTCAATTGTTTATAATTTACTTAAGATTATCGGGTGGGGGTTCAAAAAAAATATGGAGAGATTTTGGCTCCCTAAATATAGGGAGTCTGGTAGCAATCCCAAAAAAGGAGAGCATATTATGAGGCTGTTAGAGGGTATTTTTTGGAGGAATACTCGATTGTATATAATTTATTTAAGGTTATCGGGTGGGGGTTCAAAAAAAATATGGAGTAGTTTTGGCTCCTTAAATATAGGGAGTCTAGTAACAATCCTAAAAATAGAAAGCATATTAGGCTCTGAGTGGGTGTTTTAGAGAGGACTGCACAATTGTATATAATTTACTTAAGGTTGTTGGGTGGGGCTTCAAAAAAAATATGGAGCAGTTTTGGCTCTCTAAATATAGGGAGTTTAGTCGCAATCCCAAAAATAGTGGGACATATTGTGAGGCTCTTAAATGGTGTTTTATGGAGGAGTGCTTGATTTATATATAATCTACTTGTAATTTTAGGGTGTTTTTGGGAGGCAATGACGAGGCTCTTAGAGGTGTATTTGGGAGGAATGGTCGATTGTGTATAATTTACTTATGATTATCGGGTGGGGGTTCAAACAAAATATAGAGCGGTTTTAGCTCCCTACATATAGGGAATCTAGTAGCAATCCAAAAAAATAGAAAGCATATAGCGAGGCTCTTAGAGAGTGTTTTAGGGAGGAGTGCTCGATTGTTTATAATTTACTTAAGGTTGTCGGATAAGGGTTCAAAAAAAATATGGAACAGTTTTGGCTCCTTAAATATAGGGAGTCTACTAGCATTCCCAAAACTAGAGACGCATATTGCAAGGCTCTTAGAGGGTATTTTAGAGAGGAGTGCTTGATTTATATATAATTTACTTATGATTTTAGGGTGTTTTTGGGAGGCAATGACAAGGCTCTTAGAGGGTATTTTTGGGAGGAATGCTAGATTGTATATATTTAATTTAAGGTTAATGGGTGGGGGTTCAAAAAAAATATAGAGCGATTTTGGCTCCTTAAATATAGGTAGTCTAGTAGTAATCCCAAAAATAGAGAGCATATTACCAAGCTCTTAGAGGGTGTTTTAGGAAGGAGTGCTCAATTGTATATAATTTACTTAAGGTGGTTGGGTGGGCGTTCAAAAAAATATGGAGCAGTTTTGGCTCCCTAAATATAGGGAGTCTAGTAGCAATCCCAAAAATAGAGAGCATATTACCAGGTTCTTAGAGGGTGTTTTAGGAAGGAGTGCTCGATTGTATATAATTTACTTAAGGTGGTCGGGTGGGTGTTCAAAAAAATATATAGCGGTTTTGGCTCCCTAAATATAGGGAGTCTATTAGCAATCACAAAAATAGAGAGCATATTACAAGGCTCTTAGTGGGTATTTAGAAAGGAGTGTTCAAATGTATATAATTTACTTTTGGTTGTCGGGTGGGGGGTCAAAAAAAATATGGAATGATTTTGGTTCCCTAAATATAGGGAGTCAAGTAGCAATCCCAAAAATAGAAAGGCATATTGCGAGACTCTTAGAGGGTATTTTAGGAAGAAGTTCTTGATTTATATATAATTTTCTTATGATTTTTAAGTATTTTTGGGAGGCAATGACGAGGTTCTTAGAGGGTGTTTTTGAAAGGAATGCTTAATTATATATAATTTACTAAAGGTTGTTGGGTGGGGGTTCAAAAAAAAATATAGAGTGGTTTAAATATTGGGTGTCTAGTAGTAATCCAAAAAATAGAGAGCATATTGCAATGCTCTTAGCGGGTGTTTTAGGAAGGAGTGCTCGATTGTATATAATTCACTTAAGGTTATCGGGTGGGCGTAAAAAAAAAATGGAGCGGTATTAGCTTCCTAAAAATAGGAAGTCTAGTAGCAACCCCAAAAATATAGAGCATATTGCTACTCTTAGAGAGTATTTTAGGGAGGAGTGCTCGATTGTATATAATTTACTTATGGTTGTCGGGTGGGGGTTCAAAAAAAATATGGAGTAGTTTTGGATTCCTAAATATAGGGAGTCTAGTAGCAATCCCAAAAATAGAGATCATATTGCAAGGCTATTAGAGGTTGTTTTTGGGACCAATGCTCGATTGCATATAATTTACTTAAGGTTGTTGGGTGGGGGGTCAAAAAAAATATGGAGTAGTTTTGGCTCCCTAAATATAGGGAGTCTTGTAGCAGTCCCAAAAATAGAGAGGCATATTGCGAGGCTATTGGAGGGTGTTTTAAGGAAGAGTGCTTGATTTATATATAATTTGCTTATGATTTTAGGGTGTTTTTGTGAATCAATGGCTTGGCTTTTAAACAGTATTTTTAGGAGGAATGCTCGATTGTATATAATTTTCTTAAGGTTATCGGGTGGGGGTTTAAAAAAATATGGAGCGGTTTTGGCTTCTTAAATATAGGGAGTCTAGTAGCAATCCAAAAAATAGAGATCATATTGCCAGCCTCTTAGAGTGTGTTTTTGGGAGGAGTGCTCGATTGTATGTAATTTAGTTATGATTATTGAGTAGGAGCCTTGTGAAATTAGGAGTGATTTTGGCTCCCTAAATATAGGGAGTCTAGTTGCGATCCTAAAAATACAATGATAAAGCTCTTATAGGGTGTTTTTGGTAGTAATGCTTGATTGTATGTAATTTACTTAAGGTTAACGGGTGGGGGTTCAAAAAATATATGGAGCAGTTTTGGCTCCTTAAATATAAGGTGTCTAGTAGCAATCCAAAAAATAGAGAGAATATTGCGAGGCTCTTAGAGGGTGTTCTTGGAAGGAGTGCTCGTTTGTATATAATTTACTTAAGGTTGTCTGGTGTGCGTTTAAAAAAAATATAGAGGGGTTTTGGCTTCCTAAATAGAGGAGTCTAGTAGCAATCCCAAAAATTGAAAGGCATATTGCGAGGCTCTTAGAGGGTGTTTTAGGGAGGAGTGCTTAATTTATGTATAATTTATTTATGATTTTAAGGTGTTTTTCAGAGGCAATAGCAAGGTTCGTAGAGGGTGTTTTTGGGAAAAATGTTCGATTGTATATAATTTACTTAAGGTTGTCGGGTGGGGGTTCAAACAAAATATGGAGCTATTTTGGCTCCTTAAATATAGGGAGTCTAGTATCAATCCCAAAAATACAAAACATATTGTGAGGCTCGTAGAGGATGTTTTAGGGAGGAGTGCTCGATTGTATATAATTCACTTAAGGTTGTCGGGAAGGGGTTTAAAAAAAATATGGTACAGTTTTGGCTCCCTAAATATTGGGAGTCTAGTAACAATCCCAAAAATAGAGAGCATATTGCGAGTCCCATAGAGGGTATTTTAGGAAGGAGTGTTTGATGGTATATAATTTACTTTAGGTTGTCGGGTAGGGGTTCAAAAAAAATATGGAGCGATTTTGGCTCCCTAAATATAGGGAGTCTAGTAGCAATCCCAAAAATAGAGAGCATATTACGAGGCTATTAGAGGGTGTTTTTGGAAGGAATGCTAGATTGTATATCATTTACTTAGGATTGTCGGGGGGGGGGGGGGGGGGGTTCAAACAAAATATGGAGTGGTTTTGGCTCACTAAATATAGGGAGTCTAGTAGCAATCCCAAAAATAGAGAGAATATTACGAGGCTCTTAGAGGGTGTTTTAAGGAGTGCTCAATTATATATAATTTACTTAAGGTTGTTGGGCAGGGGTTCAAAAAAAATATGGAGAAGTTTTGGCTCCATAAATATAGGGAGTCTAGTAGCAATCCCAAAAATAGAGAGGCATGTTGCGAGGCTCTTAGTGGGTATTTTAGGGACGAGTGCTTGATTTATATATAATTTACTTATAATTTTAGAATATTTTTAGAAGCTAATGGTGAGGCTCTTAGAGGGTGTTTTTGGGAAGAATGTTCGATTGTATATAATTTACTCAAGGTTGTTGGGTTGGGGTTCAAAAAAATTATAGAGCGGTTTTGGCTCCCTAAATATAGGGAGTGTAGTAGCAATCCCAAAAATAGAGAGCATATTGCGAGGCTCTTAGAGGGTGTCTTAGGTAGGAGTGCTCGATTGTATATAATTCACTTAAGGTTTTTAGGTGGGTGTTTAAAAAAAATATGGGGCTGTTTTGGCTCCCTAAATATAAGGAGTCTAGTAGCAATCCCAAAAATAGAGAGCATTGTGAGGCTCTTAGAGGGTGTTTTCAGGAGGAGTGCTTTATTGTATATAATTTACTTAAGATTGTCAGGTGGGGGTTTAAAAAAAATATGGAGAGGTTTTGGCTCCCTAAATATAGAGAGTCTAGTAGATATCCCAAAAATAGAGCATATTATGAGGATATTCGAGTGTATTTTTTGGAGGAATGCTCGATTGTATATTATTTACTTAAGGTTATCGGGTGGGGGTTCAAAAAAAATATGGAGCAGTTTTGGCTCCCTAAATATAGGGAGTTTAGTAAAAATCCCAAAAATAGAGAGCATATTTGGCTCTTAGAAGGTGTTTTAGGGAGGACTGCTCGATTGTATATAATTTACATAAGGTTGTCGGGTGGGGCTTCAAAAAAAATATTGTGCGATTTTAGCTCCCTAAATATATAGAGTAGTCGCAATTCCAAAAAATAGTGGGACATATTGCAAGGCTCTTAACGGGTGTTTTTTGGAGGAGTGCTTGATTTATATATAATCTACTTGTAATTTTAAGATATTTTTGGAAGGCAATGGCAAGGCTCTTAGAGGGTGTTTTTGGGAGGAATGGTCGATTGTGTATAATTTACCTAAGGTTGTCGGGTGGGGGTTTAAACAAAATATGGAGTGGTTTTATCTCCCTAAATATAGGGACTCTAGTAGCAATCCCAAAAAAGAGAAAGCATATTATGAGGCTCTTAGAGAGTGTTTTAGGTATGAGTGTTTGATTATATATAATTTACTTAAGGTTATCGGATGGGGGTTCAAAATAAATATGGAACGGTTTTGGCACTTTAAATATAAGGAGTCTTCTAGCAATCCCAAAAATAGAGAGGCAAATTGTGAGGCTCTTAGAGGGTATTTTAGAGAGGAGTGCTTGATTTGTATATAATTTACTTGTGATTTTAGGGTGTTTTTGGGAGGCAATAGCAAGGCTCTTAGAGTGTATTTTTGGGAGGAATGCTAGATTGTATATATTTTACTTAAGGTTGATGGGTAGGGGTTCAAAAAAAGTATGGAGCGGTTTTGGCTCCCTAAATATAGGGAGTCTAGTAGCAATCCCAAAAATAGAGATCATATTACCAGGCTCTTAGAGGGTGTTTTAGGACTGAGTGCTCGATTATATATAATTTACTTATGGTGGTTGGATGGGCGTTTAAAAAAATATTGAGCGTTTTGGCTCCCTAAATATAGGGAGTCTAGTAGCAATCTCAAAAATAGATAGGCATATTGCGTGTCTCTTAGATGGTGTTATAGGAAGGAGTGCTTGATTTATATATAATTTAGTTTTGATTTTACGGTGTTTTTAGGAGGCAATAGTGAGTCTCTTAGAGGGTGTTTTGGGCAGGAATGCTATATTGTAAATAATTTACTTAAGGTTGTCGGGTGGGGGTTCAAAAAAAATATGAAGTGGTTTTGGCTCCCTAAATATAGGTAGTCTAGTAGCAAACACAAAATTAGAGAGCATATTGTGAGGCTCTTAGAGGGTGTTTGTAACATCCGCCCCAAACATACAAGATTTTGTCCGCTTTGCCTGTGCCCAGACGAGGACTTCCCAGGGAGGTCACCCATCCTGGTACTGCTCTCGCCCGAGCACGCTTAACTACGGAGTTCTTACGAAATCCGTAGCGGCGCACGGTTTTAAAACGCGTCTTCTATGTTTGGGAGGGGAAATTATATAAGTAGCTCAAGATCTCCTTCTCTCCAGGCGATGTGGGGCTAACTCATGGCCTTGTACACCTCACCTCACCTCACCTCACCTCATCCATCTTGGCATTCCCGCCTCAGGAGTCTTGGCTCTTGGCTATTGGCCTATTGGATCTTGGTCGTCACAATCCACCCCCCTTAGGGCTACACGTCCTCGTGTAGGGTTAGACCCCCCCATCCCGAGGAGAACCGGCTCTGATACCATTTTGTAACATCCGCCCCAAACACACAAGATTTTGTCCGCTCTGCCCGTGCCCGCACGAGAACTTCCCAGGGAGGTCACCCATCCTGGAACTGCTCTCGCCCGAGCACGCTTAACTACAGAGTTCTTACGAAATCCATAGCGGCGCACGATTTTAAAACGCGTCTTCTATGTTTGGGAGGGGAAATTATATAAGTAGCTCAAGATCTCCTTCTCTCCAGGCGATGTGGGGCTAACTCATGGCCTTGTACACCTCACCTCACCTCACCTCACCTCATCCATCTTAGCATTCCCGCCTCAGGAGTCTTGGCTCTTGGCTATTGGCCTATTGGATCTTGGTCGTCACAATCCACCCCCCTTAGGGCTACACGTCCTCGTGTAGGGTTAGACCCCCCCATAGCGAGGAGAACCGGCTCTGATACCATTTTGTAACATCCGCCCCAAACACACAAGATATTGTCCACTTTGCCCGTGCTCGCACGAGAACTTCCCAGGGAGGTCACCCATCCTGGTACTACTCTCGCCCGAGCACGCTTAACTACGGAGTTCTTCATTGTGACGACCAAGATCCAATAGGCCAATAGCCAAGAGCCAAGACTCCTGAGGCGGGAATGCCAAGATGGATGAGGTGAGGTGAGGTGTACAAGGCCATGAGTTAGCCCCACATCGCCTGGAGAGAAGGAGATCTTGAGCTACTTATATAATTTCCCCTCCCAAACATAGAAGACGCGTTTTAAAACTGTGCGCCGCTACGGATTTCGTAAGAACTCCGTAGTTAAGCGTGCTCGGGCGAGAGCAGTACCAGGATGGGTGACCTCCCTGGGAAGTTCTCGTGCGGGCACGGGCAGAGCGGACAAAATCTTATGTGTTTGGGGCGGATGTTACAAAATGGTATCAGAGCCGGTTCTCCTCGGGATGGGAGGGGTCTAACCCTACACGAGGACGTGTAGCCCTAAGGGGGGTGGATTGTGACGACCAAGATCCAATAGGCCAATAGACAAGAGCCAAGACTCCTGAGGCGGGAATGCCAAGATGGATGAGGTGAGGTGAGGTGAGGTGAGGTGTACAAGGCCATGAGTTAGCCCCACATCGCTTGGAGATAAGGAGATCCTGAGCTACTTATATAATTTCCCCTCCCAAACATAGAAGACGCGTTTTAAACCGTGCGCTGCTACGGATTTCGTATGAACTCCGTAGTTAAGCGTGCTCGGGCGAGAGTAGTACCAGGATAGGTGACCTCCCTGGGAAGTTCTCGTGCGAGCACGGGCAAAGCGGACAATATCTTGTGTGTTTGGGGCGGATGTTACAAAATGGTATCAGAGCCGGTTCTCCTCGCTATGGGGGGGTCTAACCCTACACGAGGACGTGTAGCCCTAAGGGGGGTGGATTGTGACGACCAAGATCCAATTGGCCAATAGCCAAGAGCCAAGACTCCTGAGGCGGGAATGCCAAGATGGATGAGGTGAGGTAAGGTGAGGTGAGGTGTACAAGGCCATGAGTTAGCCCCACATCGCCTGGAGAGAAGGAGATCTTGAGCTACTTATATAATTTCCCCTCCCAAACATAGAAGACGCGTTTTAAAACCGTGCGCCGCTACGGATTTCGTAAGAACTCCGTAGTTAAGCGTGCTCAGGCGAGAGCAGTACCAGGATGGGCGACCTCCCTGGGAAGTTCTCGTGCGGGCACGGGCAGAGCGGACAAAATCGTGTGTGTTTGGGGCGGATGTTACAATGCGAATGGTCTTGGTGCGCAATATCCGATCTTCAGCTGCCAAAATCTGCATCGGACGCTCCTCGAAGGTCACGTCCTCACTGAGGCTCAAGCTCTGCCAGTCAAGAATGTGCGACGAGTCCGGCTCATACTTCCGAAGCATCGACACATGGAAGACCTGGTGGACACTGGAGAGCTGAGGTGGCAACGCTAAACGGTATGCGACATCCCCAATTCTGTCGAGGATTTCAAAGGGACCGATGAACCGGGGTGCTAGTTTCCCCTTCCGTCCGAACCTAACGAGACCTCGTTGCGGGGAAACTTTCAATAACACCCGGTCACCAGCCTCAAACTCCAATGCTCGCCGCCGAGTATCTGTGTAGCTCTTCTGCCGGCTCTGAGCTGCCCGCAGACGCTCTCTGATCACCTGGATCTTCTCCGACGTCTCCTGAACCATCTCTGGTCCCAACAAGCTTCTCTCTCCAACCTCAGCCCAGCAAACCGGAGAACGACACAGCCTCCTATAGAGAGCCTCAAAGGGAGCCATGCCGATGCTAGCTTGGAAGCTATTATTGTAGGCGAACTCCACCAAGGGAAGGTGGCGCTCCCAACCATCTCCAAAATCCATCACACAGGCTCGAAGCATGTCCTCTAGTGTCTGGATCGTACGCTCTGACTGACCATCCGTCTGAGGGTGGTAGGCTGTGCTGAAGTGGAGCTTTGTACCCATGGCCTCCTGTAAGCTTCCCCAGAAATGTGAGACAAACCGAGGGTCTCTATCTGAAACAATAGTGATGGGGACTCCATGGAGCTTCACAATCTCTCTCACATATAGCTCACTGTAATCCTTCTGCGTCATCGTCTTGCGAACAGGGATGAAGTGTGCTGACTTCGTCAACTGATCAACTATCACCCAGATCGAGTCATGACCCTTCCGAGTAGCAGGCAAACCGGAGACGAAATCCATCGTGATGTGCTCCCACTTCCACTCCGCTACTGGTAGAGGCTGCAAGAGTCCTGCTGGCCTCTGATGCTCCGCCTTGACCTGTTGACAGGTCAAACAACGAGAAACAAACTCTGCCACGTCCCTCTTCATGCCACTCCACCAGAACTGCCTCTTCAGGTCTCGATACATTTTAGTGGCTCCAGGATGTACCGTAAACCGAGAACGATGAGCTTCTGCGAGAACCTCCAAGATGAGCTCCCGATCTGTAGGAAGGCATAACCTCCCTTGATACCTCAAGCCGGTGTCTGCACCTATGGACCAACCGTCCATTACATCTCCCTGCCTCAGACCAGCTCGAATATCCTCCAATTTTGCATCATCCCTCTGTGAGTTGATCACCCTCTGGAACAAAGAAGGCTGAGCTCGGACACTGCATAGGATAGTGTGAGAAGGCTCCTTATGAACACGCAAATCAAAACCCTCAACAGTCACAAGAAACTCCTATCGATCTGCCATCAAACAAGCCAACCTGCTACGAGACTTCCTGCTAAGTGCATCTGCAACCACATTGGCCTTCCCGGGATGGTAGAAAAAATCATAGTTGTAGTCTGTCAGGACCTCAACCCATCTCCTCTGCCTCTGGTTCAGGTCCTTCTGAGAGTGGATTTACTTCAGGCTCTTATGATCGCAGTACATCTCGAAGTCCTCGCCGTAGAGGTAGTGCCTCCAAATCTTTAGCGCGAACACTACAGCTGCAAGCTCCAGGTCGTGTGTGGGATAATTCTTCTCGTGAGGCTTCAACTGCCGGGAGGCATAAGCCACCACTTTACCATCTTGCATCAGCACTGCACCAAGACCTGCCAAAGAGGCATCGGTGTACACAACATAGCTCCGACCGGTAACAGGAACGGTGAGCACTGGTGCGGTAGTAAGGCGCTTCTTCAACTCTTGGAAAGATGCCTCGCACTCATCTGTCCACTCAAATTGAACTCCCTTCTTCGTCAGCTGGGTCAGGGGACCTGCTAGACGAGAGAAGCCCTCAACAAACCTCCGATAGTATCCTGCCAGACCTAGGCAACACCACACTCCTGAGGAAGCTACTTGGGAGCTCGAGTCAGAGATGAAGACATTGTACCCCGATCTTTTCGAAGTGTTTTCTGGTTGAACTTCGAGGACGAAGTTCTGTTTTTAGGGGGTTATGTTGTAGCGCCTCTGGATTTTATCTTTAATTTATATCAGATCGGGTTTTAAGGTTGGTAATCAATAGTGTTCCTTGTTTCCATTGTAGTACATTGTTCGGATTTGGACCAATACTGTACCGGATCTATTTATATTGGGGGAATCGGTCCTACCTCTTTCGGTTGCACTGGTGCATTGAGTGGATAGTCAAAGAGGGTCCATTATCGCAATTTGAATTTTTTTTTAAATCATGCAGAGATTTGAATCCTTCAAGTAAGGTAACTGATCAGATTCCCTTAATCTCATTCCCGAGATTGCCGTTACCCAACCTATACACACACGTATCCCACGATGCCCCTCTTCCTCCTTGATTTACTGCAGCCCCCATCTCCTTGGTTCACGTACTAGAGAGAGGGGATTGAGAGACGAGATTTAGTACAGAGAAATTGAGAGAGCAGTCACCCGCGGCAGTTCCCTCAGGCTTTCTTTTCCGGCACCGCTACCCCTTCAGCAGCCCGTCTTCCATCGAGGTAGGCCACGACCCACCTTCTCTTCCTCGGTTTCCTCCCTCAGAACACACCATCATCATCAGCGGCCGTTTCGCAAGAGCATAAACCATAACCCCACTTCACCACCAATGGCACTCCCACGCACCACACAACCCCAACCATCTTCGGCTTCCTGCGGCCAAGGACTCCGGCCGGAACCATGCAGAGAGAGAGAGAGAGAGAGAGAGAGAGAGAGAGAGAGAGAGAGAGAAACCCACCTGTATCGGACGACCTACCGCACCTCACCGGCGGCTCCGACGACCCTTGCCCTTCTACCAACCCAATCGACAACCGAGTGGAATACCCCCCACTCCGGCAGAGAGGATTCCAGATCGGACCTCAAAGATCTGACCCTATTTCCCCAAAACCTGATCTCTGCTTTAAAACCCACCCTTTATTATCCCGTTTTGAGTTGTTATCCTATTTTAAACCCACCCTTTATTTGGCTAGTGACACCCTCTTTCCCACTCACATGTTTGTTAACTGCACCCATTTTAGATTCTTACTTCCACCCCCATTTTAACACAATTGCACCCTTTTGTCATTACACAGACCCTAGTTGTTTATATGAGCACACCATGCTTTTATTAATTATTTTGGTATAGTCCTTTAGGCTATACCCAACCCAACCCGTGCCAAACCGGACTCAACCTAAACCTAACCCATGAACTGAACCCGATCCAAGCTGAACCAAACCCGGTTCGATTTTGGATCCAAACATCTAAGCCTTAGTTTCTTATGCAATTCATTGTTTTGTTCAGACTATTCCCAAACTAGGAGCGGAACGACTCACGGTCGATAATCACGCTCCAACAGGTTAGTCGTACTGCATGTAGATATTTTAATTAAAAATAAATTATTCTTTTGATACGTTGCATGCTTAGTTATAGATCATGGGCATATACCTTTTGATTTGTCAAGTTGGTAGACATTATCCTTTTGTTCTATTTATTTAGAATATAAATTGTTTAGAGACTGGTCGATTAGGAGAATATTTGATTTATATGATTTTATGGGGTTCGTATCAACTTCTGAAATGTCTTGGCGTCGTGGCAACCTAGTTGCCCGACTGGCTCTCGGGATAGATCCGCGTGCACATCGTAGGTAAGTGAACCCCTAGCTGTGCACAGACCGAAACGAGTAGGGAGGATCACGGGGTTAGGTCACGGGTTGTTTCCTGTAGGGAAACTAAGGTGGAGTGACCTAATCCTGGGGTTTAGACCCCATAGAAAGCAAGTTGGGTGTGAGTGCCCCGTGGTGAAAGACCAAGCCCCCTTTTTGGCCACTAGGGTAGTATGTCTCGAGGCTGTATCCCGAGCATAAGGAACGGAGTGGTTCCTCTGTTGCGAAAAAGGAACCCAATAGTAACGCCACCAAGTCGGGAGCCTAGCTCAAACTTGGGGTTCACACTTATTTACCCCTCCTCCCTTCTCTTCTTTTCTTCTTTTTAGCCTAGGACTTTACATCACTATGCACGGCCTAGAAAATGGGTTCTCTCATGAAGTGGAATGGGATGCCTCATGAGAGAATTGTCGGTTAGGACATTGAATGTATAATATGGATTTACCAGACACACTAAAATATACCTTTTAGTGTATACTTACGGTAGTAGTACTAATTATTCCGTTGGTTACTCAATTATGTTGTAACTTTACTTTACTGTAGAAGTATATTTCTGCTTTATATCTATCTCGTGTTCTCTGACTTGTTCTTTAGGACCACTGAGTTTTATACTCAGGGGGAGTTGTTTCGTTGTTTTTCCTCTCCCCCAGGTTCTTTCTCTCGGACGGAGCGTTAGGAGCTCTGTGGCAGTTTCAGCTGGAGTAGCAGTTCTTCACCGGATCTGCGAGGGTAGGAGTGACAACTGGACTCGTTTAGTTTTTACCATTTCTTCTTATCGTTTTTGGACTGTAAGATGTTGAAGAATATTGTTAGTGGAATGGGTATTTAAGTATTAATTAATGCTTCCGCGTTATGTTATTCCTGTAATTATATTTCTCTCTATTTCAAAATATCACCCTTGAGTTTTGGACCCTCTCTTCTTAGTCAAGAATTCGGGGCGTGACAACTTGGTATCAGAGCCGGTTCTCCTCGCTATGGGGGGGTCTAACCCTACACGAGGACGTGTAGCCCTAAGGGGGGTGGATTGTGACGACCAAGATCCAATAGGCCAATAGCCAAGAGCCAAGACTCCTGAGGCGGGAATGCCAAGATGGATGAGGTGAGGTGAGACGAGGTGAGGTGTACAAGGCCATGAGTTAGCCCCACATCGCCTGGAGAGAAGGAGATCTTGAGCTACTTATATAATTTCCCCTCCCAAACATAGAAGATGCGTTTTAAAACCGTGCGCCGCTACGGATTTCGTAAGAACTCCGTAGTTAAGCGTGCTCGGGCAAGAGTAGTACCAGGATGGGTGACCTCCCTGGGAAGTTCTCATGCGGGCACGGGCAAAGCGGACAATATCTTGTGTGTTTGGGGCGGATGTTACAGTGTTTTAGGGAGGAGTGCTCGATTGTATATAATTTAATTAAGGTTATTGGGTTGGGGTTCAAAAAAAATATGGGGTGGTTTTGGCTTCCTAAATATAGGGAGTCTAGTAGCAATTCCAAACATAGAGAGCATATTGTAAGGCTTTTAGAGGGTCTTTTAGGGAGGAGTGCCCGATTGTATATAATTTACTTAAGGTTATCGGGTGGGGGTTTAAAAAAAATATGGAACGATTTTGACTCCCTAAATATAGGGAGCCTAGTAGCAATCCCAAAAATAGAGAGCATGTTGCAAAGCTATTAGAGGGTATTTTTGGAAGGAATGCTCGGTTGTATATAATTTACTTAAAGTTGATGGGTTGGTGTTCAAAAGAAATAAGGAGCGGTTTTGGCTCTCTAAATGTAGGGCGTCTAGTACCTTGCGAGGTTCTTAGAGGGTGTTTTAGGGTGGACTGCTCGATTATATATAATTTACTTAAGGTTCATGGGTGGGTGTTCAAAAAAAATATGGATCGGTCTTGGCCACTTATGTATAGTGAGTCTAGCAGCAATCCTAAAAATACAAAGGCATATTGCAAGGCTCTTAGAGTGTGTTTTAGGGAGGAGTGCTTGATTTATATATAATTTACTTATAATTTTAGGATATTTTTGTGAGGCAATGGTGAGACACTTAGAGGGCGTTTTTTCAAGGAATACCCAATTATATATAATTTACTTATGGTTGTTGGGTGGTGGTTCAAAAAAAATATGGAGCAGTATTGGCTTCCTAAATATAGAGAGTAGTAGCAATCACAAAATTAGTGAACATATTGTGAGACTCTTAGGGGGTGTTTTAGGGAGGAGTGCTCGACTGTATATAATTCACTTAAGGGTGTCGGGTGGGGGTTCAAAAAAAATATAGAGCGATTTTGGCTCCCTAAATATAGGGAGTTTAGTAGCAATCCTAAAAATAGAGAGCATATTGCGAGGCTTTTATTGGGTATTTTAGGAAGGAGTGCTCGATTATATATAATTTACTTAAAGTTATCGGGTGGGGGTTCAAAAATAATATAGAGCAACTTTTGGATCCCTAAATATAGGCAGTCTAGTTGCAATCCCAAAAATAGAGAGTATATTGCAAGGCTATTAGAGGGTGTTTTTGGGAGGAATGCTCAATTGTATATAATTTACTTTAGGTTGTCAAGCGGGGGTTCAATAAAATATGGAGCGGTTTTGACACCCTAAATATAAGGAGTCTAGTAGTAATCCGAAAAATAGAGAGGGATATTGCAAGGCTCTTAGAGGGTGTTTTAGGAAAGAGTGCTTGATTTATATATAATTTACTTATGATTTTAGGGTGTTTTTAGGAGGCAATGACGTGGTTCTTAGAAGGTGTTTTTGGGAGGAATGCTCGATTGTATATAATTTTCTTAAGGTTATCGGGTGGGGGTTCAAAAAAATATAGAGCGGTTTTGGCTCCCTAAATATAGGGAGTCTAGTAGCAATCCAAAAAATAGAGAGCATATTAGGAGGCTTTTAGAGCATGTTTTAGGGAGGAGTACTTGATTGTACATAATTAATTTATGATTTTTGGGCTAGAGCCTTGAGAAATAGGGAGCGATTTTGGCTCCCCAAATATAGGGAGTCTAGTAGTGATCCCAAAAATAAGGAGGCAATGGCGAGGCTCTTATAGGGTATTTTCGGGAGGAATACTCGATTGTATGTAATTTACTTAAGGTTGACGGGTCGGAGTTCAAAAAAAATATAGAGCGATTTTGGCTCCTTAAATATAGGGAGTCTAGTAGCAATCGAAAAAATAGAGAGAATATTACGAGGTTCTTAGAGGGTATTTTTGGAAGGAGTGCTCGATTGTATATAATTTACTTAAGGTTGTCGGGTGGGAGTTAAAAAAAAATATGGAGCTATTTTGGCTACCTAAATATAGGGAGTCTAGTAGCAATCCAAAAAATAAAGAGTATATTGTGAGTCTTTTAGAATATGTTTTAGGGAGGAGTGCTCGATTGTATATATGTTACTTATGGTTGTTAGGTAGAGGTTCAAAAAATATAATGCAGTTTTGGCTCCCTAAATATAGGGTGTCTAGTAGCAATCCAAAAAATAGAGAGCATGTTGCGAGGCTCTCAGGGGGTATTTTTGGAAGTAGTGTTCGATTGTATATAATTTACTTAAATTTGTCGAGTGGGTGTTCAAAAAAAATATGGAGCAATTTTGGCTCCCTAAATATAGGGAGTCTAGTAACAATCCCAAAAATAGAGAGCATATTACTTGACTATTAGAGGGTATTTTTAGAAGGAATGCTCGATTTTATATAGTTTACTTAAGATTGTCGGGTGGGGGTTCAAAAAAAATATAGAGTTGTTTTAGCTCCCTAAATATAGGGATCTCATAGCAATCCCAAAAATAGAGAGAATATTACGAGGCTCTTAGAGGGTGTTTTAAGGAGTATTCGATTGTATATAATTTACTTAGGTTATCGGGCAGGGTTCAAAATATCTATGGAGCAGTTTTGGCTCCATAAATATAGGGAGTCTAGTAGCAATCCCAAAATAGAGAGGCATATTGCGAGGCTCTTAGTGGGTGTATTAGAGACGAGTGCTTGATTTATATATAATTAATTTATAATTTTAGAATGTTTTTATAAGGCAATGGTGAGGCTCTTAGAGGGTGTTTTTTTGGAGGAATATTCGATTGTATATAATTTATTTATGGTTGTTGGGTAAAGGTTCAAAAAAACTATAGTGCTATTTTGGCTCACTAAATATAGGGAGTCTAGTAGCAATCACAATAATAGAGAGCATATTACGAGGCTCTTAGAGGGTGTTTTAGGAAGGAGTGCTCGATTGTATATAATTCACTTAATGTTTTTGGGTGGGGGTTCAAAAAAAATATGGGGCTATTTTTGGCTCCCTAAATATAAGGAGTCTAGTAGTAATCCCAAAAATAGAGAGCATATTGTGAGGCTCTTAGAGGGTGTTTTTGGGATGAGTTCTCAATTGTATATAATTTACTTAAGACTATCGGTGGGGGTTCAAAAAAAATTTGGAGAGGTTTTGGCTCTCTAAATATAGGGAGTCTAGTAGCAATCTAAAAAATAGAGAGCATATTATGAGGCTATTAGAGGGTCTTTTTTGGAGGAATGCTCGATTGTAGATAATTTACTTAAGGTTATCGGGTGGGGGTTCAAAAAAAATATGGAGCAGTTTTGGCTCCCTAAATATAGGGAGTCTAGTAACAATCCCAAAAATAGAGAGCATATTAGGCTCTTAGAGGGTGTTTTAGAGAGGAATTCTCGATTGTATATAATTTACTTAAGGTTGTCGGGTAGGTCTTCAAAAAAAAGATGGAGTGATTTTGGTTCCCTAAATATAGGGAGTCTAGTCGTAATCCCAAAAATAGTGGGACAGATTGCGAGGCTCTTAAAGTGTGTTTTATGGAGCAGTGCTTTATTTATATATAATCTACTTATAATTTTAGGGTATTTTTGGGAGGCAATGGCGAGGCTCTTTGGGTGTTTTTGGGAGGAATGGTTGATTGTGTATAATTTACCTAATATTATCGGGTGGGGGTTCAAATAAAATATGGAGCGGTTTTGGCTCCCTAAATATAGGGACTCTAGTAGCAATCCCAAAAAATAGAAAGCATATTGCGAGGATCTTAGAGAGTGTTTTAGGGAGGAGTGCTCGATTGTATCTATTTTACTTAAGGTTATCAGATAGGGGTTCAAAAAAAATATGGAATAGTTTTGGCTCCTTAAATATAGGGAGCTACTAGCAATCCCAAAAATAGAGAGGCATATTGTGAGGCTCTTAGAGGGTATTTTAGAAAGGAGTGCTTTATTTATATATAATTTACTTATGATTTTAGGGTGTTTTCGGAAGGCAATGGCAAGGCTCTTAGAGGGTGTTTTTGGGAGGAATGCAGGTGGGTTTAGCATCGCTTTTCCAGTTCGATAGGCAGGAGAGGGGGGCTTGGCATCCGATCCACTTGGTTGGGGAAATGGAAGGAATATGTGGAGACTTGGATTCGAATCAATTTGATGCAGTGAAGGGACCTGGGGAATTGGAAACAAAAGTTTGATAATTAGACCTTTCCCAACTACGGGCTTTCAAAGAAAGTTAAGATTGAGAAGCAGAAGAGGGTGTTTTTGGGAAGAATGCTAGATTGTATATATTTTACTTAAGGTTGACAGGTGGGGGTTTAAAAAAAATATGGAGTGGTTTTGGTTCCCTAAATATAGAGAGTCTAGTAGCAATCCCAAAAATAGAGAGCATATTACCAGGGTCTTAGAGGGTGTTTTAGGAAGGAGTGCTCGATTGTATATAATTTACTTAAGGTGGTCGGGTGGGCGTTAAAATAAAATGAAGCGGTTTTGGCTCCCTAAATATAGAGTGTCTGGTAGCAATCCCAAAAATAAAAAGGCATTAAGCGAGTCTCTAAGAGGGTCTTATAGGAAGGAGTGCTTGATTTATATATAATTTAGTTTTGAATTTAGGGTATTTTTGGGAGGATGGTGAGTAACTTAGAGGCCAGGTGTTTTAGGGAGGAATGCTATATTGTATATAATTTACTTACGATTGTGAGGCTCTTAGAGGGTTATTTAGGGAGGAGTGCTCGATTATATATAATTTACTTAAGTTTGTCGGGTGGGGGTTCAAAAAAAATATGGAACGATTTTGGCACCCTAAATATAGGGAGCCTTGTAGCAATCCCAAAAATAGAGAGCATATTGTAAGGCTATTAGAGGGTATTTTTGGGAAGAATGCTTGATTGTATATAATTTACTTAAAGTTGACGAGTGGGTGTTCAAAAGAAATATGAAGTGGTTTTGGCTCCCTAAATATAAGGAGTCTAGTAGCTATCCCAAAAATAGATAGCATATTACGAGGCTCTTAGAGAGTGTTTTTGGGTGGACTGCTCAATTATATATAATTTAGTTAAGGTTTTTGGGTAGGTATTAAAAAAAAATATGATTCGGTCTTGGCCACCTAAGTATAGTGAGTCTAGTCGCAATCCCAAAAATAGGAAGGCATATTGCAAGGCTCTGAGAGGGTGTTTTAGGGAAGAGTGCTTGATTTAAATAAAATTTACTTATGATTTTAGGGTGTTTTTGGGAGGGAATGGAGAGACACTTAGAGGGTGTTTTTTCAAAAAATGCTCGATTATATATAATTTACTTAAGGTTGTTGGGTGAGGGTTTAAAACAAATATAGAGCAGTATTGGATCCCTAAATATAAAGAGTAGTAGCAATCCCAAAATTAGAGAACATATTGCGAGAGTCTTAGGGGGTGTTTTAGGGAGGAGTGCTCGACTGTATATAATTCGCTTAAGGGTGTCGGGTGTGGGTTCAAAAAAAGTATGTAGCAGTTTTGGCTCCCTAGATAAAAGGAGTTTAGTAGCAATCCAAAAAATAGAGTGCATATTACGAGGCTCTTATTGGGAATTTTAGGGAGGAGTGCTCGATTGTATATAATTTACTTAAAGTTGTCAGGTGGGGGTTCAAAAAAAATATATGGTAGTTTTGGATCCCTAAATATAGGTAGTCTAGTAGCAATCCCAAAAATAGAGAGCATATTACAAGGCTATTTGTGGGTGTTTTTGGGAGGAATATTTAGTTGTATATAATTTACTTAAGGTTGTCAAGTGGGGGTTCAAAAATAATATGGGATGGTTTTGATACCCAAATATAGGGAGTCTAGTAGCAATCCCAAAAATAGAGAGGCATATTGCAAGGCTCTTAGAGGGTGTTTTAGGGAAGAGTGCTTGATTTATATATAATTTACTTAAGATTTTAGGGTGTTTTTGGGTGGTAATGACATAGCTTTCAGAGGGTGTTTTTGGGAGGAATGCTCGATTGTATATAATTTTCTTAAGGTTATTGGGTTGGGGTTCAAAAAAATATGGAGCGGTTTTGGCTTTCTAAATATAGAAAGTTTAGTAGCAATCCCATAAATAGAGAGCATATTGCGAGGTACTTAAGAGTGTGTTTTAGGGAGGTGTAGTCGATTGTACATAATTTAGTTATGATTATCGGGTGGAAGCCTTGAGAAATTAGGAGCGATTTTGGCTCCCCAAATATAGGGAGTGTAGTAGCAATCCAAAAAATATGGAAGCAATGACGAGGCTCTTATAGGGTGTTTTTGAGAGGAATGCTCGATTGTATGTAATTTACTTAAGGTTGATGGGTCGGGGTTCAAAAAAAATATGGACCGGTTTTGGCTCCTCAAATATAGAAAGTCTAGTAGTAATCTAAAAAATAGAGTGAATATTACGAGGCTCTTAGAGGGTATTTTTGAGAGGAGTGCTCGATTGTATATAATTTACTTAAGGTTATTGGGTGGGAGTTCAAAAAAAATATGGAGTTGTTTTGGCTATCTAAATATAGTGAGTTTAGTAGCAATCCCAAAAATAGAAAGTCATATTGCGAGGTTCTTAAATGGTGTTTTAGGGAATAGTGCTTGATTTATATATAATTTATTTATGATTTTAGGGTATTTTTGGGAGTCAATAGAGAGGCTCATCGAGGGTGTTTATGGAAGTAATGCCCGATTCTATATAATTTACTTAAGGATGTAAGGTGGGGGTTAAAAAAAAATATCGAGCGGTTTTGGCTTCAAAAATATAGGAAGCCTAGTAACAATCCCAAAAATATAGTGCATATTTTGAGGCACTTAGAGGGTGTTTTAGGGAGGAGTGCTCGATTGTATATAATTTACTTAAGGTTGTTGGATGGGTGTTCAAAAAAAATCTAGAGTGATTTTGGCTTCTGAAATATAGGGAGCCTAGGAGATATCCCAAAAATAAAAAGGCATATTGCGAGGATCTTAGAGGGTGTTTTAGGGTGGAGTGCTGGATTTATATTTAATTTATTTAAGATTTTAGGGTGTTTTTGGGAGGCAATGGCGAGGCTCGTAGAGGATGTTTTTGGGAGGAATGCTCGATTGTATATAATTTACTTAAGGTTGTCGGGTGGGGATTAAAAACAAATATGATGCAGTTTTGGCTCCCTAAATATAGGGAGTCTAGTAGCTATCCCAAAAATAGAGAGCATATTTCAAGGCTCTTAGAGGGTGTTTTAGGGAGGAGTGCTCGATTGTATATAATTCACTTAAGGTTGTCGGGTGGGGGTTCAAAAAAAATATGGAGCAGTTTGGCTCCCTAAATATAAGGAGTCTAATAGCAATTCTAAAAATAAAGAGCATATTGCGAGGCTCTTAGAGGGTATTTTAGGGAGGAGTGCTCGATTGTATTTAATTTTCTTAAGGTTACCGAGTAGGTGTTTAAAAAAAATATGTTGCGATTTTTGCTCCCCAAATATAGGGAGTCTAGTAGCAATCCCAAAAATATAGAGCATATTACTAGGCTATTAGATGGTGATTTTTGGAGGAATGCTTGATTGTTTATAATTTACTTAAGGTTGTTGGGTAGGGGTTCAAAAAAAATATGAAGTGGTTTTGGCTCACTAAATATAGAGAGTCTAGTAGCAATCCTAAAAATAAAGAGCTTATTGCGAGGCTCGTAGAGGATATTTTAAGGAGTTTTGGATTGTATATAATTTACTTAAGGTTGTCGGGTGGGGATTCAAAAAAAATATGGAGCGATTTTGGCTCCCTAAATATAGGGAGTTTATTAGCTATCCCAAAAATAGTAAGGCATATTGCGAGGCTCTTAAAGGGTGCTTTAGGAAGGAGTTCTTGATTTATATATAATTTATATTTGATTTTAGGGTGTTTTTAGGAGGTAATTGCGAGGCTCTTAGAGGGTGTTTTTTGGGGGAATGCTCGATTATATATAATTTACTTAAGGTTATTAGGTGGGGGTTAAAAAAAAATATCGAGCATTTGGGCTCCCTAAATATACGTAGTCTAGTAACAATCACAAAAATAGAGTGCATATTGCGAGGCACTCAGATGGTGTTTTACGGAGGAGTGCTCGATTGTATATAATTTACTTAAGGTTGTCTAGTAGGGATATAGAAAAAATATGGGGTGGTTTTGGCTCCTTAAATATATGGTTTCTAGTAGCAATCCCAAAAAAATAAAGTATATTACGAGGCTATTAGATGGTGTTTTTGGGAGGAATATTCGATTGCATATAATTTACTTTTTGTTGTTGGGTAGGGGTTCAAAAAAAATATGGAGAGGTATTGACTCCCTAAATATAGCGAGTCTAGTAGCAATCCCAAGCATAGAGAGCATATTGCGAGGCCCTTAGAGGGTGTTTTAAGGAAGAGTGCTCGATAGTATATAATTTACATAAGGTTGTCGGGTGGCGGTTCAAAATAAATATGGAGCTATTTTGGTTCCCTAAATATAGGGAGTCTAGTAGCAATCGCAAAAATATATATGCATATTGCGAGGCTCTTAAAGGGTGTTTTAGGAAGGAGTGCTTGATTTATATATTATTTACTTATGATTTAAAGGTGTTTTTAGGAGGTAATAGCGAGGCTCTTAGATGGTGATTTTGAGAGGAATGCTCGATTGTGTATAATTTACTTAAGGTTATCGGGTGGGAGTTCAAACAAAATATGGAGCGGTTTTGGCTACTTAAATATAGGGAGTCTAGAAGTAATCCCAAAAAATAGAGAGCGTATTGCAAGGCTCTTAGAGGGTGTTTTAGAGAGGAGTTCTTAATTGTATATAATTTATTTAAGGTTGTCGGGTGCAGGTTAAAAAAAAATATAGAGCAGTTTTTGCTTCTTAAATATAAGGAGTCTAGTAGCAATCCTAAAAATAGAGAGGCATATTGTGAGACTCTTAGAGGGTATTTAAGGGAGGAGTGCTTGATTTATATATAATTTACTTATGATTTTTGGTGTTTTTAGAAGGCAATGGCGAGGCTCTTAGAGGGTGTTTTTGGGAGGAATGCTAGATTTTATATAATTTACTTAAGGTTGATGGGTGGGGGTTCAAAACAAATATGGAGCAATTTTGGCTCCCTAAATATAGGGAGTTTAGTAGCAATCCCAAAAATAGAGAGCATATTACTAGGCTCTCAGAGGGTATTTTAGGAAGAAGTGCTCGATTGTATACAATTTACTTAAGCTGGTCGGGTGAGCGTTCAAAAAATATGGAGCGGTTTTGGCTCCCAAAATATAGGGAGTCTAGTAGCAATCCCAAAAAGAGAAAGGCATATTGCGAGTCTCTTAGAGGGTGTTTTAGAGAGGAGTGCTTGATTTATATATAATTTAGTTTTAATTTTAGTGTGTTTTTGGGAGGCAATGACGAGGCTCTTAGAGGGTGTTTTGGGTAGGAATGCTTGATTGAATATAATTGACTAAAGTTTGTCTTGTAGAGGTTCAAAAAAAATATGGAGCGATTTTGGCTCCCTGAATATAGGGAGTCTAGTAGTAATCCCAAAAATAGAGAGCATATTGTGAGACTCTTAGAGAGTGTTTTTGGGAGGAATGCTCGATTGTATATAATTCACTTAAGGTTATCGTGTGGGGGTTCAAAAAAATATGGGGTGGTTTTGGCTCCCTAAATATAAGGAGTCTAGTAGAAATCCCAAAAATAAAGAGCATATTGCGAGGCTCTTAGAGGGTGTTTTATGGTGGAGTGCTCGATATAATTCACTTAAGGTTATCGGGTGGGGGTTCAAAAAGAATATAGGGCAGTTTTGACTTTCTAAATATAGGGAGTCTAGTAGGAATCCCAAAAAGAGAGAGCATATTGCGAGGCTCTTAGAGGGTATTTTAGGGAGGATTGCTCGATTATATATAATTTACTTAAGATTGTCGGGTGGGGGTTAAAAAAAAAATATAGCGATTTTGGCTCCCTAAATATAGGACGTTTGGTGGCAATCCAAAAAATAGAGAGTATATTACTAGGCTATTAGATAGTGATTTTTGGAGGAATGCTCGATTGTCTATAATTTACTTAAGGTTATCGGGTGGGGATTCAAAAAAAATATGGAATGGTTTTGGTTCGCAAAATATAGAGAGTTTAATAGCAATCCCAAAACTAGAGAGCATATTGCGAGGCTCTTAGAGGGTATTTTAAGAAGTATTGGATTATATATTATTTACTTAAGGTTGTTGGGTGTGGATTCAAAAAAAATATGGAGCGATTTTGGCTCCCTAAATATAGGGAGATTAGTAGCTATTCTAAAAATAGAAAGACATGTTGCAAGGCACTTAGAGGGTGTTTTAGGAAGGAATGCTTGATTTATATATAATTTACATATAATTTTAGGGTATTTTTAGAAGGCAGCAGTGAGGCTCTAACAGGGTGGTTTTGGGAGGAATGCTCGATTATATATAATTTACTTAAGGTTGTCGGGTGGGGGTTCAAACAAAATATGGAGCAGTTTTGGTTCTCTAAATATAGGGAATCTAGTAGCAATCCCAAAAATAGAGAGCATATTGCGAGGCACATAGATGATGTTTTACGGAGGAGTGCTTGATTATATATAATTCACTTAAGGTTCTCAGGTGGGGATTCAAAAAAAATATGGGATAGTTTTGGCTCCATAAATATATAGTGTCTAGTCGCAATCCCAAAAATAGAGAGCATATTGCGAGGCTATTAGGTGGTATTTTTGGGAGGGATGTTCGATAGTATATAATTTACTTATGGTTGTTGGGTGGGGTTCAAAAAAAATATGGAGAGGTATTGGCTCCCTAAATATAGGGAGTCTAGTAGTAATCTCAAGCATAGAGAGCATATTGCGAGGCTCTTAGAGGGTGTCTTAAGGAGGAGTGCTTGATTGTATATAATTTACATAAGGTTGTAGGGTGGGGGTTCAAAAAAAATATGGAGCGATTTTGGTTCCCTAAATATAGGGAATCTAGTAGCAATCCAAAAAATATATATATGCATGTTATAAGGCTCCTAGAGGGTGTTTTAGAGAGGAGTGCTTGATTTATATGTAATTTACTTATGATTTATAGGTGTTTTTGGGACGCAATGGCGAGGCACTTAGAGGGTGTTTTTGGGAGGAATGCTCGATTATGTATAATTTACTTAAGGTTGTCGGGTGGGAGTTCAAACAAAATATTGAGCGGTTTTGGCTACTTAAATATAGGGAGTCTAGTAGCAATCCCAAAAAATAGAGAGCGTATTGTGAGACTCTTAGAGGGTGTTTTAGGAAGGGGTGCTTAATTGTATATAATTTAATTAAGGTTGTCGGGTGCAGGTTTAAAAAAAATATGGAGTGTTTTTGGCTCCTTAAATATAGGGAGTCTAGTAGCAATCCTAAAAGTAAAGAGGCATATTACGAGGCTCTCAAAGTGTGTTTTAGAGAGGAGTTCTTGATTTATATATAATTTATTTATGATTTTTGGGTATTTTAAGGAGATAATTGTGAGGCTCTTAGAGTGGGTTTTTGGGAGGAATGCTAAATTGTATATAATTTACTTAAGGTTGACGGGTGGGGGTTCAAAAAAATAGAGACCATATTACCAGGCTCTCAGAGGGTATTTTAGGAAGGAGTGTTTCATTGTATATAATTTACTGAAAATGGTCGGGTTTGCGTTCAAAAAAATATGGAGCTATTTTGGCTCCTTAAATATAGGGAGTCTAGTAGCAATCCCAAAAATAGAAAGATATATTGCAAGTCTCTTAGAGGGTGTTTTAGATAGGAGTTCTTGATATATATATATATATATATATATATATATATAAAATTTAATTTTGATTTTAGTGTGTTTTTGGAAAGCAATGGCGAGCCTTTTAGAGGGTGTTTTGGGGAGGAATGCTCGATTGTATATAATTTACTTAAGTTTGTCTTGTGGGGTTTAAAAAAAATATGGAGCAGTTTTGAATCCCTAAATATAGGGAGACTAGTAGCAATCCCAAAAATAGAGAGCATATTGTGAGACTCTTAGAGGGTGTTTTAGGAGGAGTGCTCGATTGTATATAATTTACTTAATGTTTTCGGGTGGTGGTTCAAAAAAAATATAAATCAGTTTTGGCTCCATAAATATAGGGTGTTTAATAGCAATCCCAAAAATATATTTTATATTGTGAGGCTGTTAGAGGGTGTTTTTGGGAAAAATGCTCGATTGTATATAATTTACTTAAAGTTGACAGGTAGGGATTCAAAAAATATATGGAGCAGTTTTGGATCCTTAAATATAGGGAGTCTAATAGCAATCCAAAAAATAGAGAGCATATTGCGAGGCTCTTACAGGGTGTTTTAGGGTGGACTGCTCGATTGTATATAATTCACTTAAGGTTATTGGGTGGGCGTTCACAAAAAATATGGATTGGTTTTGGCCACCTAAGTATATAGAGTCTGGTAGCAAGCCCAAAAATAGAAAGGCATATTACGAGGCTTTTAGAGGGTGTTTTAGGGAGGAGTGCTTGATTTATATATAATTTACTTATGATTTTAGGCTATTTTTGGGAGGTAATGGTGAGACACTTAGAGGATGTTTTTTCAAGGAATACTTGATTATATATAATTTACTTAAAGTTGTCAGGTGGGGGTTCAAAAAAAATAGAGAGCATATTGCGAGGCTCTTAGAAAGTGTTTTAGGGAGGAGTACTCGATTGTATATAATTTACTTAAGGGTGTCTGGTAGGGGTTCAAAAAACTAGGAAGCAATTTTGGCTCCCTAAATATAGGGAGTCTTATAGCAATACCAAAAATAGAGAGCATATTGCGAAGCTCTTATAGGGTATTTTAGGGAGGAGTGCTCGATTGTATATAATTAATTAAGGTTGTCGAGTGGTGGTTCAAAAAAAATATAGAGTAGTTTTGGATCCCTAAATATAGGGAGTCTAGTAGCAATCCCAAAAATAGAGAGCATATTATGAGGCTATTAGAGGGTATTTTTGGGAGGAATGCTCGATTGTATATAATTTACTTATAGTTGTCGAGTGGGGGTTCAAAAAAAATATGGAGCGGTTTTGGCACCCTAAATATAGGCAGTCTAGTACCAATCCCAAAAATAGAGAGGCAAATTGCAAGGCTCTTAGAAGGTGTTTTAGGGTGGAGTTCTTGATTTATATATAATTTACTTATGATTTTAGGGTGTTTTTGAGAGGCAATGATTTAGCTTTTAGAGGGTATTTTTGGGAGGAATGCTCGATTGTATATAATTTACTTAAGGTTATCGGGTGGGGGTTAAAAAAATATATTATAGTTTTGGCTCCCTAAATATAGGGAGTCTAGTAGCAATACAAAAAATAAAGAGCATATTGCGAGGCTTTTAGTGTGTGTTTTTGGGAGGTGTACTCGATTATATATAATTTAGTTTTGATTATCGGGTAGGAGCCTTGAGAAATTGGGAGCGATTTTGGCTCCCCAAATATAGGGAGTCTAGTAGTGATCCCAAAAATAAGGAGGCAATAGAGAGACTCTTATAGGGTGTTTTTGGGAGGAATGCTCGATTATATGTAATTTGTTAAATATTGATGGGTCAGGGTTCAAAAAAAATATAGAGCGATTTTGGCTCGTTAAATATAGGAAAGCTAGTAGCAATCCCAAAAATAGAGGGAATATTATGAGGCTCTTAGAGGGTATTTTAGGGAGGAGTGCTCCATTGTATATAATTTACTTAAGGTTGTCGGGTGGGAGTTCAAAAAAAATATGGTGCAATTTTGGCTACCAAATATAGAGAGTCTAGTAGCAATCCCAAAAATAGAAAGGCATATTGCGCGGCTCTTATAGGATATTTTAGGGAATAATGCTTGATTTATATATAATTTATTTATGATTTTAGGGTGTTTTTGGGAGACAATAGCGAGGCTCGTAGAGGGAGTTTTCTGAAGGAATATTCATTTGTATATAATTTACTTAAGGTTCTCGGGTGGGGGTTCAAAATAAATATGGAGCGATTTTGGCTCCCTAAATATAGGGAGTCTAGTGGCAATCCCAAAAATAGAGAGCATATTACGAGGCTCTAAAAGGGTATTTTAGGGAAGAGTGCTCAATTGTATATAATTTACTTAAGGTTATCGGGTGGTCGTTAAAAAAAAATATACAGCGGTTTTTGCTTCTTTAATATAGGGAGTCTAGTAGTAATCCCAAAAATAGAAAGGCATATTGTGAGACTCTTAGAGGGTGTTTTAGGGCGGAGTATTTGATTTATATTTAATATATTTTTGATTTTAGGGTGGTTTTGGGAGGCAATGGCAAAGCTCGTAGTGGGTGTTTTTTGGAGGAATGCTTGATTGTATATTATTTACTTAAGGTTCCCAGGTGGGGGTTAAAAAAAAATATAGAGCGGTTTTGGGTCCCTAAATATAGGGAGTCTAGTAGCAATCCCCAAAATAGAGAGCATATTGTGAGGCTTTTAGAGGGTGTTATAGGGATGATTGCTTGATTATAAATAATTCATTTAAGTTTGTCGGGTGCGGGTTCGAAAAAAATATAGAGCTGTTTTGGCTCTCTAAATATAGGGAGTTTAGTAGCAATCCCAAAAATAGAGAGCATATTACGAGGCTATTAGATAGTGTTTTTTGGAGGAAAGCTCGATTTTATATAATTTACTTAAGGTTGTCAGGTTGGGGTTAAAAAAATATATGGAGTGGTTTTGGCTCCCTAAATATAGAGAGTCTAGTAGCATTCCCAAAGATAGAGAGCATATTGCGAGGCTCTTAGAGGGTGTTTTAAGGAGTGCTCGATTCTATATAATTTACTTAAGGTTATCAGGTAGGGATTCAAAAAAAATATGTAGTGATTTTGGATCCCTAAATATAGGAAGTCTAGTAGCAATCCCAAAAAAAGAGAGGCATATTGCGAGACTCTTAGAGGGTGTTTTAGAAAGGAATGCATGATTTATATATAATTTATATATGATTTTAGGGTCTTTTTTGGAGGCAATGGTGTGGCTCGTAGAGGGTACTTTTAGGAGGAATGCTCAATTATAAATAATTTACTTAGGGTTATCGAGTAGGGGTTCATAAAAAATATAGAGCGGTTTTGGCTCCCTAAATATAGGGAATCTTGTAGCAATCCCAAAAATAGAGAGCATATTGCAATGTTATTAGAGGGTGTTTTAGGTAGGAGTGCTCGATTGTATATAATTCACTTAAGGTTATCTGGTGGGGATTCAAAAAAAATATGGGGTTGTTTTGGCTCCCTAAATATATGGTGTCTAGTAGCAATCCCAAAAATAGAGTGCATATTATAAGCTATTATATGGTATTTTTGGGAGGAATGCTCGATTGTATATAATTTACTTAAGGTTATTGGGTGGGGGTTAAAAAAGATTATAGAGCCGTATTAGCTCTCTAAATATAGGGAGTCTAGTAGCAATCCTAAACATAGAGAGCATATTGCGAGGCTCTTAGAGGGTGTTTTAAGGAGGAGTGCTCAATTATACATAATTTACTTAAGGCTATCAGGTGGGGGTTCAAAAACAATATGGAGCAATTTTGGTTTCCTAAATATATAGAGTCTAGTAGCAATCCCAAAAATATAGAGGCATGTTGCGACGCTATTAGAGTGTTTTTGGGAGGAGTGCTTGATTTATATATAATTTACTTATGATTTAATGATATTTTTAGGAGGTTATGGCGAGGCTCTGATAGGGTGTTTTTGGGATGAATGCTCGATTATGTATAATTTACTTAAGGTTATCGGTGGGGGTTCAAACAAAATATGAAGCGGTTTTCGCTACCTAAATATAGGGAGTCTAGTAGCAATCTCAAAAAATAGAGAGTTTATTGCAAGGCACTTAAAGGGTATTTTAGGGAGGAGTGCTCAATTGTATATAATTTAATTATGGTTGTCGGGTACTAGTTCAAAAAAAATATGGAACGGTTTTGGCTCCTTAAGTATAGGGAGGCTAGTAGTAATCTTAAAAATAGAGAGGTATATTGCGAGACTCTTACATGGTGTTTTAAGGAGGTGTGCTTGATTTATATATAATTTACTTATGATTTTTGGGTGTTTTTGGGAGGCAATGGCGAGGCTCTTAGAGGGTGTTTTTGGGTGGAATGCTAGATTGTATAAAATTTACTTAAGGTTGGCGAGTTAGATTTGAAAAAAATATAGAGCGATTTTGGCTCCCTAAATATAGGGAGTCTAGTAGCAATCCCAAAAATAGAGAGCATATTACTGGGCTTTTAGAGGGTGTTTTAGGAAGATGTGCTTAATTGTATATAATTTACTTAAGGTGGTCGGGTGGGTGTTAAAAAAAATATAGAGAGGTTTTGACTTCCTAAATATAGGGAGTCTAGTAGCAATCCCCAAAATAGAAAGGCATATTGCGAGTCTGTTAGAGGGTGTTTTAGGGAGGAGTGCTTGATTTATATATAATTTAGATTTGATTTTAGGGTATTTTTAGAAGACAATAGCTAGGCTCTTAGAGGGTGTTTCTGGAAAAAATGGTCGATTGTATATAATTTACTTAAGGTTGTCAGATGGGGGTTCAAAAAAAATATAGAGCATATTACGAAGCTCTTAGAGGGAGTTTTAGGGGGGAGTGCTCGATTGTATACAATTAACTTAAGGTTGTCTTGTGGGGGTTCAAAAAAAATATGGGGTGGTTTTGGCTCCCTAAATATAGGGTGTCTAGTTGCAATCCCAAAAATAGAGAGCATATTGTGAAGCTCTTAGAGTGTATTTTATGGAGGAGTGCTCGATTGTATATAATTTACTTAAGGTTATCGAGTTGGGGTTAAAAAAAATATGGATCAGTTTTGTCTCCCTAAATATAGGGAGTCTTGTAGCAATCCCAAAAATAGAGAGTATATTAGGAGGCTATTAAAGGGTGTTTTTGGGAGGAATGCTCGATTGTATATAATTTACTTAAGGCTGACGGGTGGGGGTTTAAAAAAAATATGGAGTGGTTTTGGCTCCCTAAATATAGGGAGTCTAGTAGCAATTTGAAAAGTAGAGGGCATATTGCGAGGCTCTTAGGGGGTGTTTTAGGGGGGCCTGCTTGATTGTATATAATTTACTTAAGGTTGCCGGGTGGGTGTTCAAAAAAAATATTGATCAGTTCATGCCACCTAAATATAGGGAATCTAGTAGCAATCGCAAAATTAGAAAGGCATATTGTGAGGCACTTAGAGGTTTTTTAGGGAGAAGTGCTTGATTTATATATAATTTACTTATGATTTTAGGGTATTTTTTGGAGGCAATGGTGAGACTCTAAGAAGGTGTTTTTCGAAAGAATACTCTATTAAATATAATTTACTTAAGGTTATCGGGTGGGGGTTCAAAAAAATATGGAGCAGTTTTAGGTGCTTAAATATAAGGAGTCTAGTAGCAATCCCAAAATTAGAGAGCATATTGCGAGGCTTATAGAGAGTTTTTTAAGGAGGAGTGCTCGATTGTATATAATTCACTTAAGGTTGTCGAGTGGGGTTTTAAAAAAAATATAGAGCGGTTTTGGATCCCTAAATATAGGAACTCTAGTAGTAATCCCAAAAATAGAGATCATATTACAGGCTATTAGAGGGTGTTTTTGGGAGGAATGCTTGATTGTATATAATTTACTTAAAGTTGTCGAGTGGGAGTTAAAAAAAAATTTTGGAGCTATTTTGGCTCCCTAAATATTGGGAGTCTAGTAGTAATCCTAAAAATAGCAATCCCAAAAATTAAGAGCATATTTGGAGGCTCTTAGTGGATATTTTTGGCAGGAGTATATAATTTACTTAAGGTTGTTGGGTGGGGTTTCAAAAAAAATATAGAGCGGTTGTGGATCCCTAAATATAGGAAGTATAGTAGCAATCCCAAAAATAGAGAGCATATTACGAGGCTATTGGAGGGTGTTTTTGGGAGGAATACTCGATTGTATATAATTTACTTAAGGTTATTGAGTGGGGGTTAAAAAAAAATTTGGGGCTATTTTGGCTCCCTAAATATAGGGAGTCTAGTAGCAATCCCAAAAATAGAGAGGTATATTACAAGGCTCTTATAGGGTGTTTTAGGGAGGAGTGCTTGTTTTATATATCATTTATTTATGATTTTAGGGTTTTTTTGGGAGGTAATGGCGTGGCTTTTAGAGGGTGTTTTTAGATGAAATGCTCAATATTATATAATATACTTAAGGTTATCGGGTGGGAGTTTAAAAAAGATATGGATTAGTTTTGGCTCCCTAAATATAGGGAGTCTAATGGCAATCCTAAAAATAGAGAGCATTTTGTCAGGCTCTTAGAGTGTGTTTTAGGAAAGGGTGCTCGATTGTATATAATTTAGTAATAATTATCGGGTGGGAACTTTGAAAAATTGGGAGCGATTTTGGTTCCCCAAATATAGGGAGTCTACTAGCAATCACAAAAATAAGGAGGCAATGGCGATATGCTTATAGGGTGTTTTTGGGAGGAATGCTCAATTGTATGTAATTTACTTAAGGTTGACGAGTCGTGATTTAAAAAAAATATGGAGCTGTTTTGGCTCCTTAAATATAGGGAGTCTAGTAACAATCCCAAAAATAGAAAGAATATTGCAAGGCTCTTAGAGGGTGTTTTAGGGAGGTGTGCTCGATTGTATATAATTTACTTAAGGTTGTCGGTTGGGAGTTTAAAAAAAATATAGAGCAGTTTTGGCTACCTAAATATAGGGAGTCTAGTAGTAATCCCAAAAATAGAAAGTCATATTGCGAGGCTTTTAGAAGGTGTTTTAGGGAGTAGTGTTTGATTTATATATAATTTATTTATAATTTTAGGGTATTTTTGGGAGGTAATGGCAAGGCTCGTAGAGGATGTTTTTGGAAGGAATGCTCAATTGTATATAATTTACTTAATGTTATCGTGTGGGTGTTTAGAAAAAATATGGAGTGGTTTTGGCTCCCTAAATATAGGGAATCTAGTAGCAATCCCAAAAATAGAGAGCATATTACGAGGCTCTTATAGGATGTTTTAGGGAAGTGTGCTCGATTATATATAATTCAATTAAGGTTCTCTGGTGGGGGTTCAAAAAAAATATAGAGCGGTTTTGGCTCTCTAAATATAGAGAGTCTAGTAGCAAACCCACAAATAGAGTGCATATTGCGTGGCTCTTAGAGGGTATTTTAGGGAGGAGTGCTCGATTATATATAATTACCTTAACATTGTCAGGTGGGGGTTTAAAATAAATATAGAGAAATTTTGGCTCCCTAAATATAGGGAGTCTAGTAGCAATCCCAAAAATAGAGAGCATATTACGAGGCTATTAGAGGGAGTTTTTGGGAGGAATGCACTGTTGTATATAATTTACTTAAACTTATGGGGTTGGGGTTCAAAAAAAATATGGAGTGGTTTTGGCTCCCTAGATATAACGAGTCTAGTAGCAATCCCAAAAATAGAGTGCATATTGCGAGGCTCTTAGAGAGTGTTTTAAGGAGTATTTGATTGTATATAATTTACTTAATATTATCGGGTGGGGATTTAAAAAAAATTTGGAGCTGTTTTGGCTCCATAAATATAGGGAGTCTAATAGCAATCTAAAAAATAGAGAAGCATGTTGCGAGACTCTTAGAGGGTGTTTTTGAGAGGAGTTCTTGGGAGGAAAGCTTGATTGCATATAATTTACTTAAGGTTGTCGGGTGGGGGTTCAAAAATAATATGGAGCGGTTTGGGCTCCCTTAATATAGGGAGTCTAGTAGCAATCCTAAAAATAGAGAGTACATTACGAGGCTCTTAGAGGGTGTTTTAGGAAAGAGTACTCTATTGTATATAATTCACTTAAGGTTGACGGGTGGGGGTTCAAAAAAATATGGGACAGTTTTAACTCCCTATATATAGGGAGTCTAGTAGCAATCCCAAAAATAGAGAGCTTATTGCAGGGCTTTTAGACGATATTTTAGGAAGAAATACTCAATTATATTTAATTTACTTAAGGTTGTTTGGTGGGGGTTTTAAAAAATATGAAGCGGTTTTGGGTCCCTAAATATAGGGAGTCTAGTAGCAATCCCAAAAAAGGTAGCATATTGTGAGGCTATTAGAGGGTGTTTTTGGGAGAAATGCTCGATTGTATATAATTTACTTAAGGTTGTCGGGTGGGGTTTCAAAACAAATATAGAGCGGTTTTGGCTCCTTAAATATAGCGAGTCTAGTTGCAATCCCAAAATTAGAGAGCATATTAGGCTCTTAGAGGGTGTTTTAGGGAGGTGTGCTCGATTATATATATTTTATTTAAAGTTGTCGGGTGGAAGTTAAGAAAAAATATGGTGCGATTTTGGCTCCCTAAATATAGGGAGTCTTGTAGCAATCCCTAAAATAGAGAGGGTATATTGCGAGGCTCATAGAGAGTATTTTAGGGACGAGTGCTTGATTTAAATATAATTAACTTTTGATTTTAGGGTGTTTTTGGGAGGCAATAGCGAGGCTTTTAGATGGTGTTTTTGAGAGGAATGCTCGATTGTGTAAAATTTACTTAAGGTTGTCGAGTGGGAGTTCAAACAAAAAATATGGAGCGGTTTTGGCTACCTAAATATAGGGAGTCTAGTAGTAATCCCGAAAAATAAAGAGCGTATTATGAGGCTCTTAGAGGGTGTTTAATTGTATATAATTTAATTCAGGCTGTTGAGTGCTGGTTCAAGAAAAATATTGAGCGATTTTGGCTCCTTAAATATAGGGAGTCTAGTAGCAATCCTAAAAATAGAGAGGCATTTTACGATGCTCTCAGAGGGTATTTGAGGGAGGAGTGCTTGATTTATATATAATTTTCTTTTGATTTTTGGGTATTTTGAGAAGGTAATTGTGAGGCTCTTAGAGGGGGTTTTTGGGAGGAATGCTAGATTGTATATAATTTACTTAAGGTTAACAGGTGGGGGTTCAAAAAAAATATGGAGCGGTTTTGGCTCCCTAAATATAGGGAGTCCAGTAGCAATCCCAAAAATAGAGAGCATATTACTAGGCTCTCAGAGGGTGTTTTAGGAAGGAGTGCTCAATTGTATAAAATTTACTTAAGGTGGTCAGATAGGCGCTCAAAAAAATATGGTGCGGTTTTGGCTCCCTAAATATAAGGAGTCTAGTAGCAATTCCAAAAATAGAAAGGCATATTGCAAGTCTTTTAGAGGGTGTTTTAGAGAGTAGTGCTTGATATATATATATATATATATATATATATATATATATATATATATATATATATATATATATATATATATATATATATATATATATATATATATATATATATATATATATATATATATATATATATATATATATATATATATATATATATAGGGGAGGGATACTCTCACTAATGGCCTCTTACTAATGGCCCTTACTAATGATCCGGGTCGTTGATCAAAATCGAGGGAGGGCTCTGATTTTTCCTCCCTCCCACACACACTCTCTCTCTCTCTCTCTCTCTCTCTCTCTCTCTCTCTCTTTCTCTCTCTCTCTCTCTCTCTCTCAAAACCCAACCGCTTCCCCCCGACCCAGCCCCTTCCCCCCGACCCCGATCCCGGCTCCGGCTCCGGCTCCGACAGCCTCATCCGGCGACACCGACCCCCCCGACCCCTGCTCCGGCACCGATCGCTCCGGCCCCGACCTTCCCCTTCGGGCTCCGGTCTGATCTTTCCCTTTCGGCTCCGGCCCCGACCCGATCGCACCAGACCTTTGCCCATGGGCTCTGGCCTTCCCTTCCGGTGACGATACCGGCAGCCCAGACCGGCACCGGTGCCGGAGGGGAAGGGCGGTCGGGGGCTACCGGGGGGTCGATCGGGGCTGCCGGTGTCGCCGGTCTGGGCTGCCGGTGTCGTCGCCGGAAGGAAAGGCCGGAGCCCGAGAAAGGGGTGGAAGGTCGGGGTTGGGAGGGGGTCGGGCTGCTGCACTATGAGAGAGAGAGAGAGAGAGAGAGAGAGAAAGAGAAAGAGGGGGGGGGAGATTTTAATCCGATCCATCCGAATAGAAACGGACGGCCTGGATCATTAGTAAGAGGCCATTAGTAAGAACCCATTATATATATATATATATATTAGTTTTGATTTTAGTGTGTTTTTGGGAGGCAAAAGCGAGGCACTTAGATGGTGTTTTGGGGAGGAATGGTCGATTATACATATTTTACTTAAGTTTGGTTGGTGGGGTTTAAAAACAAATATGGAGCAGTTTTGGATCCTTAAATATAGGGAGTCTAGTAGCAATCCCAAAAACAGAGAGTATATTGTGAGACTCTTAGATGGTGTTTTTGGAAGGAGTGCTCGATTGTATATAATTTACTTAAGGTTATCGTGTGGGGTCCAAAAAAATATGGGGTGGTTTTAGCTCCCTAAATATAGGGAGTCTAGTAGCAATCCCAAAAATACAGAGCATGTTGTGAGGCTCTTAGAGGGTATTTTAGAGAGGAGTGCTCGATTATATATAATTTACTTAACACTGTCGGGTGAGGGTTCTAAAAAAATATAAAGCAGTTTTGGCTCCCTAAATATAAGGAGTCTAGTAGCAATAACAAAAATAAAGAGCATATTGTGAGGGTATTAGAGGGTGTTTTTGTGAGGAATGCTCGATTGTATATAATTTACTTAAAGTTGACTGGTAGGGGTTCAAAAAAAATATAGAGCAGTTTTGGTTCCTTAAATATAGGGAGTCTTGTAGCAATCCTAAAAATAAAAAGTATATTGCGAGGCTCTTAGAGGGTGTTTTAGGGAGGACTGCTCGATTGTATATAATTTACTTAAGGTTGTTTGGTGGGCATTCAAAAAAAATATGGATCAGTTTTTGCTATTAGAGGGTGTTTTAAGGAGGAGTGCTTGATTTATATATAATTTACTTATGATTTTAAGGTGTTTTTAGGAGGCAATGGTGAGACACTTAGAGGGTATTTTTTTAAGAAATGCTTGATTATATATAATTTACTTAAGGTTGTCGGATAGGGGTTCAAAAAAAATATAGAACAATTTTAGTTCCCTAAATATAGGGAGTCTAGTAGCAATCCCAAAATTAGAGAGCATATTGCGAGACTCTTAGAGGGTGTTTTAGGGAGTACTTGATTGTATATAATTCACTTAATAGTGTTAGGTTGAGGTTCAAAAAAAATATGAAGCAATTTTGGCTCCCTAAATATGGTGAGTCTAGTAGTAATCCTAAAAATTGAGTGCATATTGCGAGGGTCTTCGAGGGTATTTTAGGGAGGAGTACTCGATTGTATATAATTAATTAAGGTTGTCGGGTGTGTTTTTGGGTGGAATTCTCGATTGTATGTAATTTGCTTAATATTGACAGGTCGGGTTTTAAAAAAATATAGAGCAGTTTTGGCTCCTTAAATTTAGGAAGGCTCGTAGCATTCCCAAAAATAGAGAGAATATTGTGAGGCTCTTAGTGAGTATTTTAGGGAGGAGTGCGCCATTATATATAATTTACTTAAGGTTGTTGTGTGGGAGTACAAAAAAAATATGGTGCGATTTTGGCTACCTAAATATAGGGAGTCTAGTAGCAATACCAAAATTAGAAAGACATATTACGAGACTCTTAGAGGGTATTTTAAGAAATAGTGCTTGATTTATATATAATTTATTTATGATTTTAATGTATTTTTTGTAGGCAATAGCGAGGCTTATAGAGGGTGTTTTTAGAAGGAATGCTCGATTGTATATAATTTACTTATGGTTATCGGGTGGGGGTTCAAAAAAAATATGAAGCGGTTTTGGCACCCTAAATATAGGAGTCTAGTAGCAATTCCAAAAATAAAGAGCATATTACGAGGCTCTTAGAGGGTGTTTTAGGGGAGAGTGCTCAATTATATATAATTTACTTAAGGTTATCGGGTTGGCGTTCAAAAAAAATATGCAGCGATTTTGGCTTCCTTAGTATAGGCCATAGGGAGTCTAGTAGTAATCCCAAAAATAGAAAGGCATATTGCGAGGCTCTTAGAGGGTGTTTTAGGGATGAGTGCTTGATTTATATTTAATTTATTTTTTATTTTAGGCTATTTTTGGAAGGCAATGGCGAAGCTCATAGAGGATATTTTTTGAAGGAATGCTCGATTGTGTATAATTTACTTAAGGTTGTCGGGTGGGGGTTCAAAATTAATATGGAGTCATTTTTGCTCCCTAAATATAGGGAGTCTAGTAGCAATCCCAAAAATAGAGAGCATATTGTGAGGCTCTTAGAGATTGTTATTGGGAGGAGTGCGTGATTATAAATAATTCACTTAAGGTTGTCAGGTGGGAGTTAAAAAAAATATGGAGCAGTTTTGGCTCCCTAAATATAGGGAGTTTAGTAGCAATCCCAACAATAGAGAGCATATTACGAGGCTATTAGATGGTATTTTTTTGAGGAATGCTCGATTTTATATAATTTACTTAAGGTTATCGGGTAGGGGTTTAAAAAAAATATAGAGTGATTTTGGCTCCCTAAATATAGAGAGTCAAGTAGCAATTCCAAAGATAGAGAGCATATTGTGAGGCTCTTAGAGGGTGTTTTAAGGAGTACTCGATTGTAGGTAATTTACTTAAGGTTATCGAATAGGGATTCAAAAAAAATATGGAGCGGTTTTGGCTCCCTAATTATAGGGAGTCTAATAGCAATCCCAAAAATAGAGAGAGAAGTTGCGAGGCTCTTAGAGGGTGTTTTAGGGAGGAATGCATAATTTATATATAATTTATATATGATTTTAGGGTGTTTTTGGGAGGCAATGGCGTGGCTCTTAGAGGGTATTTTTAGGAGAAATGCTCGATTATATATAATTTACATAAGGTTGTCGGGTAGGGGTTCATAAAAAATATAGAGCGATTTTGGATCCCTAAATATAGGGAGTCTAGTAGTAATCTCAAAAATAGAGAGCATATTGTGAGGCTCTTAGAGGGTGATTTAGGGAGGTGTGCTCGATTGTATATAATTCACTTAAGGTTATCTGGTAGGGATTCAAAAAAAATATGGGGCTATTTTGGCTCTCTAAATATATAAAGTCTAGTACCAATCCCAAAAATAGAGAGCATATTGCAAGGCTATTATATGGTATTTTTGAGAGGAATGCTTGATTGTATATAATTTACTTAAGGTTGTTAGGTAGGGGTTAAAAAAAAACATAGAGCCGTATTGGCTCCCTAAATTGAGGGAGTCTAGTAGCAATCCTAAATAAAGAGAGCATATTACGAGGCCCTTAAAGGGTGTTTTAAGGAGGAGTGCTCAATTAAACATAATTTACTAAAGGTTTTCGGGTGGGGTTTAAAAAAAAAAATAGAACAATTTTGATTCCCTAAATTTAGGGAGTCTAGTAGCAATCCCAAAAATATTGACGCTTGTTGTGAGACTCTTAGGGGGTGTTTTAGGGAGGAGTTCTTGATTTATATATAATTTAATTATGATTTAAGGGTATTTTTGGGAGGCAATAGCGAGGCTCTGATAAGGTGTTTCTGGGATGAATGCTCGATTACGTATAATTTACTTAAGGTTGTCAGGTGGGGGTTCAAATAAAATTTAGAGTAGTTTTCGCTACCTAAATATAGGGGGTCTAGTTGCAATCCCAAAAAATAGAGAGCGTATTACGTGGCTCTTGGAGGGTGTTTTTAGGAGTACTCAATTGTAAATAATTTAATTAAGGTTGTCGGGTGTGGGTTCAAAAAAAATATAGAACGGTTTTGGCTCCGTAAATATAGAGATTCTAGTAATATATTCTAAAAATAGAGAGGCATATTGTGAGACTCTTAAATAGTGTTTTAGGGAGGAGTGCTTTATTTATATATAATTTACTTATGATTTTAAGGAGGCAATGGCGAGACTCATAGAGGGTGTTTTTGGGTGGAATCCTAGATTGTATATAATTTACTTAAGGTTGACGGGTGGGGTTTGAAGAAAAATATGGAGCGGTTTTGACTCCCTAAATATAGGGAGTCTAGTAGCAATCCCAAAAATAGAGAGCATATTACCAGGCTTTTAGAGGGTGTTTTTGGAAGGAGTGCTCAATTGTATATAATTTACTTAAGGTGGTCGGGTGGGTATTCAAAAAAATATAAAGAGGTTTTGACTTCCTAAATATAGGGAGTCTAGTAGCAATCCTAAAAATAGAAAGGCATATTGTGAGTCTCTTAGAGGGTGTTTTAAGAAGGAGTGCTTGATTTTTATATAATTTAGTTTTGATTTTAGGATGTTTTTGGGAGGCAATGGCTAGGCTCTTAAAGTGTGTTTCTGGGAGGAATAGTCGATTGTATATATTACGAGGCTCTTAGAGGGTGTTTTAGGGAGGAGTGCTCGATTGTATATAATTTACTTATGGTTGTCTTGTAGGGGTTCAAAAAAAATATGGGTTGGTTTTGGCTCTCTAAATATAGGGAGTCTGGTAGCAATCCCAAAAATAGGGAGTATATTATGAGGCTCTTAGAGGGTGTTTTAGGGAGGAGTTCTCGATTGTATATAATTTACTTAAGGTTGTCAGGTTGGGGTTCAAGAAAAATAAGGAGAAGTTTTATCTCCCTAAATATAGGGAGTCTAGTAACAATCCCAAAAATAGATAGCATATTGCGAGACTATTAAAGGGTGTTTTTGGGAGTAATACTCGATTGTATATAATTTACTTAAGGTTGACGAGTGGGGGTTCAAAAAAAATATAAAGCGGTTTTGGCTGCTTAAATATAGGGAGTCTAGTAGCAATTTGAAAAATAGAAGGCATATTACGATGCTCTTTGAGGGTGTTTTAGGGAGGCCTGCTCGATTGTATATAATTTACTTAAGGTTATTAGGTGGGCATTCAAAAAAAATATCGATCGGTTTTGGCCACCTAAATATAGGGAGTCTAGTAGCAATAGTAAAAATAGAAAGGTATATTGCGAGGCTCTTAGACGGTGTTTTAGGGAGGAGTGTTTGATTTATATATAATTTACTTATGATTTTAGGTTGTTTTTTGGAGGCAATGGTGAGACTCTGAGAAGGTTTTTTTTGAAGAAATACTTGATTAAATATAATTTCTTTAAGGTTATCGGGTAGGGGTTCAAAAAAATATGGAGCAGTTTTGGCTTTCTAAATATAGGGAGTCTAGTAGCAATCCCAAAATTAGAGAGCATATTGTGAGGCTCTTAGAGGGTATTTTAGGGAAGAGTGCTTGATTGTATATAATTCACTTATGGGTGTCGGGTGGGGGTTCGAAAAAAATATTGAGTGGTTTTGGTTTCCTAAATATAGGGGGTCTAATAGCAATCCCAAAAATAAAGTGCATATTGCGAGGCTCTTAGAGGGTACATTAGGGAGTAGTACTTGATTGTATATAGATTACTTAAGGTTGTCAGGTGTTGTTTTAAAAAAAATATAGAGTGGTTTTGGATCCCTAAATATAGGGAGTCTAGTAGCAATCCCAAAAATAGAGAGCATATTATGAGGCTATTAAAGGGTTTTTTTAGGAGGAATGCTTGATTGTATATAATTTACTTAAGGTTATCGAGTAGGGGTTCAAAAAAAATATAGAGCTATTTTTGCTCCATATATTTAGGGAGTCTAGTAGCAATCCAATTAATAGAGAAGCATATTGCAAGGCTCTTAGAGGGTGTTTTAGGGAGGAGTGCTTGTTATATATATAATTTACTTATGATTTTAGGGTGTTTTTGGGAGGCAATAGCGTGACTTTTAGAGGTTTTAGGAGGAATGCTCCATTGTATATAATGTACTTAAAGTTATCGGGTGGGGGTTTTAAAAAGATATAGAGCAGTTTTGGCTCCCTAAATATAGGAAATCTAATAGCAATCCTAAAAATAAAAAGAATATTGTGAGGCTCCTAGAGTGTGTTTTAGAGAGGAGTGCTCGATTGTATATAATTTAGTTATGATTATCGGGTAGGAGCCTTGAGAAATTAGGAGCGATTTTGGCTCCCCAAATATAGGGAGTCTACTAGCAATCCTAAAAATAAGGAGGCAATGGAAAGGCTCTTATAGGGTGTTTTTAGGAAGAATACTCGATTGTATGTAATTTACTTAAGGTTGAAGGGTCGTAATTAATAAAAAATATAGAGCGATTTTGGCTCCTTAAATATCGGGAGTCTAGTAGCAATCCCAAAAATAAAGAGAATATTGCGAGGCTCTTAGAGGGTGTTTTAGGGAGGAGTGCTCGATTGTATATAATTTACTTAAGGTTGACGGTTGGGAGTTCAAAAAAAATATAGAGCGGTTTTGGCTACCTAAATATAGGGAGTCTAGTAGCAATCCCAAAAATATAAAGGCTTATTGCGAGGCTCTTAGAAGGTGTTTTAGGGAGTAGTGCTTGATTTATATATAATTTATTTATAATTTTAGGGTATTTTTGGGAGGTAATGGTGAGGCTCGTAGAGGGTATTTTTGCAAAGAATGCTTGATTGTATATAATTTACTTAAGGTTGTTGTGTAGGTGTTCAAAAAAAATATGGAGTGGTTTTGGCTCCCTAAATATAGGGAATTTAGTAGCAATCCCAAAAATAGAGAGCATATTGCGAGGCTGTTATAGGGTGTTTTAGGGAAGAGTGCTCGATTATATATATTTTAATTAAGGTTGTCTGGTGGGGGTTCAACAAAAAATATGGAGCAATTTTGGCTCCCTAAATATAGGGAGTCTAGTAGCAATCCCAAAAATAAAGAGCATATGATGAGGCTTTTAGAGGTTGTTTTTGGGAGAAATACTCTGTTGTATATAATTTAATTAAGGTTGTCGGGTGGGGGTTCAAAAAAAATATAGAGTTGTTTTGACTCCCTAGATATAACGAGTCTAGTAGTAATCCCAAAAATAGAGAGCATATTGCAAGGCTCTTAGAGGGTATTTTAAGGAGTGCTCGATTGTATATAATTTATTTAAGGTTGTTCATTGGGCGTTCAAAAAAAATATAGAGCAGTTTTGGCTCCATAAATATAGGGAGTCTAATAGCAATCCAAAAAATAGAGAGGCATATTGCGAGGCTCTTATATGGTGTTTTAGAGAGGAGTGCTTGATTTATATATAATTTATTATGATTTTAGGGTATTTTTAGGAGGCAATGGAGAGGCTTTTAGAGGGTATTTTTGGGAGAAAAGTTTGATTATATATTATTTACTTAAGGTTACCGAGTGGGGGTTCAAAAATAATATAGAGTGATTTTGGCTCCTAAAATATAGGGTGTCTATTAGAAATCCTAAAAATAAAGGGTATATTACCAGGCTCTTAGAGGGTATTTTAGGGAGAACTACTCGATTGTATATAATTTACTTAAGGTTATCGGGTGGGGGTTCAAAAAAAATATAGGGCAGTTTTGACTCCCTTCATATGGGGAGTCTAGTAGCAATCCCATAAATAGAGAGCATATTGCGGGGCTCTTAGGCAGTGTTTTATGGAGGAGTGCTCGATTGTATTTAATTTACTTAAGGTTGTTGGGTGGGGTTTGAAAAAAATAAGGAGCGGTTTTGGGTCCCTAAATATAGTGAGTCTAGTAGCAATCCCAAAAATAGGTAGCAAATTATGAGGCTATTAGAAGGTGTTTTTGGGAGGAATGCTCGATTGTATATAATTTACTTAAGGTTGTTAGGTGGGGGTTTAAAAAAAATATAGAGCGGTTTTGGCTCCCTAAATATAGGGAGTCTAGTAGTAATCCCAAAATTAGAGAGCAAATTTGGCACTTAAAGGGTGTTTTAGGGAGGTGTACTCAATTATATATATATTTTTTAAGGTTGTCCGGTGGAGGTTCAAAAAAAATATGAAGTGATTTTGGCTCCCTAAATATAGGGAGTCTTGTAGCAATCCCAAAAATAGATAAGCATATTGCAAGGCTTATAGAGGTTGTTTTAGGGCAAGTGCCTGATTTAAATATAAGTAACTTTTGATTTTTGGGTATTTCTGGGATGTAATTGCGAGGCTCTTAGAGGGTATTTTTGGGAGGAATGCTCGATTATGTATAATTTACTTAAGGTTGTCGGGTGGGGTTTCAAATAAAATATAGAGCGATTTTTGTACTCTAAATATATGGAGTCTAGTAGCAATCCCAAAAATTTAAAAGTATATTACGAGGCTCTTAGAGTGTGTTTTAGGGAGGAGTGCTCGATTGTATATAATTTACTTAAGTTTGTTGGGTGGGTATGTATAAAAAATATGGAGCGATTTTGGCTCCTTAAATATAGGGAGTCTAGTAACAATCTCAAAAATAGAGAGGTATATTGCAAGGACTTTAGAGGGTATTTTAGGGAGGAGTGCTTGATTTATATATAATTTAATTATGATTTTAGGGTGCTTTTAGGAGGCAATGGCGAGGCTCTTAGAGGATGTTTTTGGGAGGAATGCTCGATTATATATAGTTTACTAAAGATTGTCGGGTGGGGGTTCAAAAAAAATATAGTGCGATTTTAGATTCCTAAATTTAGGGAGTCTAGTAGCAATCACAAATACAGATTGCATGTTATGAGGCTCTTAGAAAGTGTTTTAGGAAGGAGTACTCGATTGTATATAATTTTATTATGATTATCGGGTGGGAGCCTTGAGAAATTAGGAGCGATTTTGGTTCCCCAAATATATAGAGTCTAGTAGTGATCCCAAAAATAAAGAGATAATAGTATTGCTCATATAAGGTGTTTTTGGGAGGAATGCTCGATTATATATAATTTACTTAAGGTTGACGATTGTGGGTTCAAAAAAAATATAGAGCGAATTTGGCTCCCTAAATATAAGGAGTCTAGTAGTAATCTAAAAAATAGAGAGCATATTGCGAGGCTCTTAGAGGGTGTTTTAGGTAGGAGTGCTCAATTGTATATAATTTACATAAGGTTCTCAGGTGGGCGTTTAAAAAAAATATAGAGTAGTTTTGGCTACCTAAATATAGGGAGTCTAGTAGCAATCCCAAAAATAAAAAGACATATTTCGAGGCTCTTAGAGGGTGTTTTTGGAAGGAGTTCTAGATTTATATATAATTTACTTATGATTTTAGTGTATTTTTGGGAGACAATGGTGAGGCCCTTAGATGGTCTTTTTGGGGGAATTACTCATTTGTATATAATTTATTTAAGGGTGTTGGGTGGGGGTTTAAAAAAATATGGAGCGGTTTTGACTTCATAATTATAGGGAGTCTAGTAGCAATCCCAAAAATAGAGAGCATATTGCGAGCCTATTAGAGGGTGTTGTAGGGAGGAGTACTTGATTGTATATAATTCTCTTAAGGTTATCCTGTGGGGGTTCAAAAAAAATATGGAGTGGTTTTGGCTCTCTAAATATAGGGAGTCTAGTAGCAATCCCAAAATAAAGTACATATTACGAGGATCTTAGAGGGTATTTTAGGGAGTATTACTCAATTATATATAATTTATATAAGTTTTTAGGGTGGGGGTTCAAAAAAAATATGGAGCGGTTTTGTCTCCCAAAATGTAGGGAGTCTAGTAGTAATCCTAAAAATAGAGAGCATATTGCGAGGCTATTAGATGGTGTTTTTGGGAGGAATACTCGATTGTATGTAATTTACTTATGGTTATCGGGTGTGGGTTCAAAAAAAAATATAGAGAAGTTTTGGCACCATAAATATAGGTAGTCTAGTAGCAATCCTAAAAATAGAGAGCAGTTTGCATGGTTCTTGGAGGGTGTTTTAGGGAGGAGTGCTCGATTGTATATATATAATTTGCTTCAGGTTGTCTGGTGGGGGTTCAAAAAAAATATGAAACGATTTTAGCTCCCTAAATATAAGAGTCTAGTAGGAAACACAAAAATAAGGAGGAATATTGCGAGTATCTTAGAGAGTGTTTTAGGGAGGAGTATTTGATTTATATATAATTTACTTAAGATTTTAGGGTATTTTTGGGAGGCAATAACGAGGCTCTTAGAGGGTCTTTTTGGGAGGAAATCTCGATTGTATATAATTTACTTAAGATTATTGGGTGGGGGTTAAAAAAAACAATGGAACGATTTTGGCTCCCGAAATATAGGAAGTCTAGTAGCAATCCCAAAAATAGAGAGCATATTGTGAGGCTCTTACAAGGTATTTTAGGGAGGAGTGCTCAATTGTATATAATTCACTTAAGGTTGTCTAGTGAGGGTTCAAAAAAAATATGGAGCATTTTGGGCTCCCTAAATATAGGGAGTCTAATAGCAAACCCAAAAATAGAGAGCATATTGTGAGGCTCTTAGAGGGTATTTTAGGGAGGAGTGCTCGATTATATATAATTTCTTTAAGGTTGTCGGGTGGGGGTTTAAAAAAAATATAAAGTAATTTTGGCTCCCTAAATATAGGGAGTCTAGTAGCAATTTCAAAAATAAAGGGTATATTACGAAGCTATTAGAGAGTGTTTTTAGAAGGAATGCTCAGTTGTATATAATTTACTTAAGGCTGTCGGGTGGGTGTTCATAAAAAATATAGAGTAGTTTTGTCTCCTTAGATATAACGGGCCTAGTAATAATCCCAAAAATAGAGAGCATATTGCGAGGCTCTTAGAGGGTGTTTTTAAGAGTGCTCGATTGTATATAATTTACTGAATATTATCGGGTGGGGGCTTAAAAAAAATCTGGAGTAGTTTTGGCTCCCTAAATATAGGGAGTCTAATAGCAATCCCAAAAATTCAGAGGCATATTTCGAGGCTCGTAGAGGGTGTTTTAGAGAGGAGTGCTTGATTTATATATAATTTACGTATGATTTTAGGGTATTTTTGAGAGGCAATGGAGAGGCTTTTAGAGGGTGTTTTTGGAAGGAAATCTCGAATATATATAATTTACTTAGGGTTATTGGGTGGAGGTTCAAAAATAATATGAAGTGGTTTTGGCTCCCTAAATATAGTGAATCTAGTAGCAATCCCAAAAATAAAAAGTATATTATGAGGCTCTTAGAGGGTCTTTTAGGGTGGAGTACTCGATTGTATGTAATTCACTTAAGGTTGTCGGGTGGGGGTTCAAAAAGAATATGGTGCAGTTTTGACTCCCTATATATAAAGAGTCTAGTAGCAATCCGAAAAATAGAGAGTATATTATGAGGCTCTTAAATGATGTTTTAGGGAGGAGTGCTCGATTATATATAATTTACTTAAGGTTGTCGGATGGGGGTTTAAAAAAATATAGAGCGCTTTTGGCTCCCTAAATATAGGGAGTCTAATAGCAATCCCAAAAATTAGTAGCATATTATGAAGTTATTAGAGGGTGTGTTTGGGAGAAATGCTCGATTATATATAATTTATTAAAGGTTGTCGGGTGGGGGTTCAAAAAAATATGGAGCTTTTTTAGCTCCCTAAATTTAGGGGGTCTAATAGCAATCTTAAAATTAGAGAGCATATTAGGCTCTTAGAGGGTGTTTTAGGGAGGTGTGCTCGATTGTATATATTTTATTTAAGGTTGTCGAGTGGAGGTTCAAAAACAATATGGAGTGATTTATGCTCCCTAAATATAGGGAGTCATATAGCAATCCCAAAAATAGAGAGGCATATTGCGAGGCTCTTAAAGGATGTTTTAGAGTGGAGTGCTTGATTTAAATATAATTAAATTTTAATTTTTGGGTATTTTTGGGAGGCAATTGAGAGGCTCTTAGAGGGTGTTTTTGGAAAGAATACTCGATTGTGTATAATTTACTTAAGGTTGTCGGGTGGGGGTTCAAATAAAATATGGAACGATTTTGGCACTCTAAATATAGGGAGTCTAGTAGCAATCCCAAAAAATAGAAAGCATATTGCGAGGCTCTTAGAGAGTGTTTTAGGGAGGAGTGCTTAAATGTATATAATTTACTTAAGGTTGTCGGGTGGGGGTGCAAAAAAAATACGGAGCAATTTTGGCGCTTTAAATATAAGGAATCTAGTAGCAAACCCAAAAATAGAGAGCATATTATTGGGCTCTTTGAGGTTATTTTAGGGAGGAGTGCTCGATTATATATAATTTCCTTAAGATTGTCAGGTAGGGGTTCAAAAAAAATATAAAGCAATTTTGGCTCCCTAAATATAGGGAGTTTAGTAGCAATCCCAAAAATAGAGAGCATATTATGAGGCTATTAGATAGTATTTTTAGGAGGAATGCTCAGTTGTATATAATTTTCTGAAGGTTGTCTGGTGGGGGTTTAAAAAAAAAATGGAGTGGTTTTGGCTCCCTATATATGACGAGCCGGGTAGCAATCCAAAAAATAGAGAGCATATTGCGAGGCTCTTAGAGAGTGTTTTAAAGAGTGCTCAATTGTATATAATTTACTTATTATTGTCGGGTTGGGATTCAAAAATAATATGGAGTAGTTTTGGCTCCCTAAATATAGAGAGTCTAATAGCAATCCCAAAAATACAGAGGCACGTTGCGAGGCTCTTAGAGGGTGTTTTAGAGAGGAGTGCTTAATTTATATATAATTTACATATGATTTTAGGGTATTTTTGGGAGGCAATGGAGAAGCTTTTGGTGGGTGTTTTTGGGAGAAAAGCTCGATTATATATAATTTACTTAAGGTTGTTGGGTGAGGGTTCAAAAAATAGAGAGTATATTGTGACGCTCTTAGAGGGTGTTTTAGAGAGGAGTACTCGATTGTATATAATTCACTTAAGGTTGTTGGGTGGGGGTTCAAAAAAAATATGGCGCAGTTTTGGCTCCCTACATATAGAGAGTCTAGTAGCAATCTCAAAAGTAGAGAGCATATTTTGAGGCTCTTAGATGGTGTTTTAGGAAGGAGTGCTCGATTGTATATAATTTACTTAAGGTTATTGGGTGGGGGTTTTAAAAAATATGGAGCAGTTTTAGATCCCTAAATATAGGGAGCCTAATTGCAATCCCAAAAATAGGTAGCATATTGTGAGGCTATTAGAGGGTGTATTTGGGAAGAATACTCGATTGTATATAATTTACTAAAGGTTGTCGAGTGAGGGTTCAAAAAAGATATGGAGCAGTTTTGGCTCCCTAATTATGGGGAGTCTGGTAGCAATACCAAAATTAGAGAGCCTATTAGGCTCTTAGAGGGTGTTTTAAGGAGGTATGCTCGATTATATAGATTTTATTTAAGGTTGTCGAGTGGAGGTTAAAAAAAAATATGAAGCGATTTTGGCTCCCTAAATATAGGGAGTCTTGTAGTAATCCAAAAAATAGAAAGGCATAATGCTAGGCTCTTAAAGGGTATTTTAGGGAGGAGTGCTTGATTTAAATATAATTATCTTTTGATTTTAGAGTATTTTTGGGAGGCAATGGCGATGCACTTAGAGGGTGTTTTTGGGAGCAATGCTCAATTGTATATAATTTACTTAAGGTTATCGGGTGGGGGTTCAAATAAAATATGGTACGATTTTGGCACTTTAAATATAGGGAGTCTAGTAGCAATCCTAAAAAATAGAAAGCATATTGCAAGACTCTTAGAGAGTGTTTTAGGGAGGAGTGCTCGATTGTATATAATTTACTTAAGATTGTCGGGTGGGGGTGCAAAAAAAATATGGAGCAATTTTTGCTCCTTAAATATAGGGAGACTAGTAGCAATCCCAAAAATAGAGAGGCATATTTCGAGGCTCTTAAATGGTATTTTTAGGAGGAGTGCTTGATTTATATAAAATTTACTTATGATTTTTGGGTGTTTTTGAGAGTTAATGGCGAGGCTCTTAGATGGTATTTTTTGGAAGAATGCTCGATTATATATAATTACTAAAGATTATCGGGTTGGAGTTCAAAAAAAATATAGTGCGATTTTGGCTCCCTAAATATAGGGAGTCTAGTAGCAATCCTAAAAATAGAAGACATATTACGAGGATCTTAGAAAGTATTATAGAGAGGAATTCTCGATTGTATATAATTTTGTCATGATTATCGGGTGGGAGCCTTGAGAAATTAGAAGCGATTTTAGCTCCCCAAATATTGGGAGTGTAGTAGTGATCCCAAAAATAAGGAGGTAATGGAGATGCTCATATATGGTATTTTTAGGAGGAATACTCGATTGTATATAATTTACTTTAGGTTGACGGTTGTGGGTTAAAAAAATATATGGAGTGGATTTGGCAATCTCAAAAATATAGAGCATATTGCGAGGCTTTTAGAGGGTGTTTTAGGGAGGTATGCTCGATTGTTTATAATTTACTTAAGGTTCTCAAGTGGGCATTCAAAAAAAATATTGAGCTATTTTGGCTACCTATATAAAGGGAGTCTAGTAGCAATTTCAAAAATAGAAAGGCATATTGCGAGGTTTTTAGAGGGTGCTTTAGGAAGGAGTGCTAGAGTTATATATAATTTACTTATGATTTTACGGTATTTTTGGGAGGCAATGGTGAGGCTCTTAGAGGGTGTTTTTGGGAGGAATGCTCGTTTGTATATAATTTACTTAAGGTTGACGGGTGGAGGTTCAAAAAAATTATAGAGTTTTTTTAGCTCCATAAATATGTGGAGTCTAGTAGCAATCCCAAAAATAGAGAGCATATTGTGAGCCTATTAGAGTGTGTTTTAGGGAGGAGTGCTCGATTGTATATAATTCACTTAAGGTTATCCTATGGGGTTCAAAAAAAAAATGGAGCGGTTTTGGCTCCCTAATTATAGGGAGTCTAGTAGCAATCCCAAAAATAGAGAGCATATTATGAGGCTCTTAGAGGGTATTTTAGGAAGGAGTGCTCGATTGTATATGATTTACTTAAGTTTTTCGGGTGGGGGTTCAAAAAAAATATGGAGCGATTTTGCCATCCTAAATATAGGGAATCTAGTAGCAATCCCAAAAATAGAGAGCATATTGCGAGGCTATTAAATGGTGTTTTTGGGAAGAATGCTCGATTGTATGAAATTTACATAAGGTTGTCGGGTGGGGGTTCAAAAAAAATATGGAGATGTTTTGGCTCCATAAATATTGGGAGTCTAGTAGCAATCGTAAAAATAGAGAGCATATTATAAGGTTATTAGAGGGTGTTTTAGGAAGGAGTGCTCGATTGTATATAATTTACTTCAAGTTGTTGGGTGGGGGTTTAAAAAAAATATGGAATGATTTTGGCTCCCTAAATATAGGGAGTCTAGTAGCAATCCCTAAAATAAAAAGGCATATTGCGAGGCTCTTAGATGGTCTTTTAGGGAGGAGTGCCTGATTTATATTTAATTTACTTATGATTTTAGGGTATTTTTGGAAGGCAATGGCAAGGCTCTAAGAGGGTATTTTTGGGAAGAAAGCTCGATTGTATTTAATTTACTTAAGGTTATTGGCTGGGGGTTCAAAAACAATATGGAGCAGTTTTGGCTCCGTAAATATAGGAAGTCTAGTAGCAATCCCAAAAATAAAGAGCATATTACGAGTCTCTTAGAGGGTGTTTTAGGGAGGAGTGCTTGATTGTATATATAATTCACTTAAGGTCATTGGGTAGGGGTTTAAAAAAAATATGGGGCAGTTTTGGCTCTATAAATATATGGAGTCTAGTAGCAATCCAAAAAATAGAGAGCATATTGCGAGGTTCTTAGTGGGTGTTTTAGGAAGGTGTGCTCAATTGTATATAATTTACCTAAGGATATCGGGTGGGGGTTCAAAAAAAATATAGATGGTTTTGGCTCCTTAAATATAGGGAGTCTAGTAGCAATCCCAAAAATAGAGAGCATATTAGGCTCTTAGAGGGTGTTTTAGGCAGAAGGGCTCGATTGTATATAATTTACTTGAGGTTGTCGGGTGGGGGTGCAAAAAAAATATGGAGCGGTTTTGGCTCCCTAAATATTGGGAGTCTAGTAGCAATTACAAAATAGATAGACATATTGTGAGGCTCTTAGAGGGTGTTTTAGGGAGGAGTGCTTGATTTATATATAATTTACTTACGATTTTAGGGTATTTTTGGGAGGCAATGGCGAGGGTCTTAGAGGGTGTTTTTGGGAGAAAAGCTTGGTTGTATATAATTTACTTAAGGTTATCGGGTGGGGGTTCAAACAAAATATAGATCAATTTTGACTCCCTAAATATAGGGAGTCTAGTAACAATCCCAAAAAATATAGAGCATATTGCGAGGCTCTTAGAGAGTGTTTTTGGGAGGAGTGCTCGATTGTATGTAATTTACTAAAGGTTGTCGGGTGGGGGTTCAAAAAACTATAAAGCGATTTTGGCTCCCTATATTGCGAGGCATTTAGAAAGTATTTTAGGGAGGAGTACTCTTGATTGTATATAATTTAGTTATAATTATTGGGTGGGAGCCTTAAGATATTAGGAGTGATTTTGGCTCCCCGAATATAGGGAATGTAGTAACTATCCCAAAAATAAGGAGGTAATGACCAAGCTCATTTAAGGTGTTTTTGGATGAAATACTCTATTGTATATAATTTACTTAACATTGACGGGCGGGGGTATAAAAAAAATATGGAGCATATTTCGAGGTGTTGGATTCTAATCCGGGTCAGAGACTCGCAGCGGAAGCGATTTGGCGGTCGAAAGACCGATCATGGTGCACGTTACACAATTTAAACTTTCATAGAAACTAATCTACATATGTATGCATGTGTATGCACGAGAATCGAAAACCCCTAACGGCAATCTAGCGTAATGATTAACTAGCATGCATGCAAATCATAATACTCGCTAGATCTACATGTTAGATTACACATACCTTTCGTACGGATCTTTTAACCGCGGAGAATTGTCTTCTTTGTCGATGGAGACGGAAGATCGTTCGCGAAGATGCCGACGGTACGAATGGAGATGTTGCCTTCTTGTTCACCCGATCTCACACGATGCACGGAACGTCGCTCTCGGATCTCTGAGTGCCTCCGAAGAACGACCCTTCTCCTTCTTCAGAACTCCACGCGAGGAAGACGAAGTAGCAAGCGGGAAACGGAGAGAGATTAGGGAGAGAACTAGAGAGATGAGAGAGAGGGGGGTTCGGTTTCTGTAGTACATGGGGCCGGCGCCCCATAGGTCTTTTATAGGGCCGGCCACCCCCCCTTGGATAAGGATCCAAGGGGATAATAACCCCCTCTCATTATCTCTCCATTATCTCCTTTTTATCTCTCCGCGTATTTATCCGTTTTCCCACTTTTTAGGGCTCGATCTTAACCGATTTATCGCCCCATCCCTATCCATATGGCCGGCCCTATAGATGAGGGATTCTTATCCCTACATCATAGGGCCGGCCCTAGTGAGGTGTCCCACCACTAGGGTCGGCTAACAGTGAGGTCCGACAGAGTGAGGTTTTTACCAAAACGCCCCGACGCCTCATTTTGACCATTTCTAGCGTGCGATACCTAGCGGCCATTACTTAAGTGATATCTACTAGTTACTTACTATTAACTGAGGCCACCAGAGGGTGCCTCTAGCAAAGTCAACTAGTCAACTCGCAACATACCCCGGTGCATCGCACCTATGTAGCGAAGTTCACTTATGGCTAGGGATCACTACATACGACTCTGTACTAGTCTCGGGCTCAACCCTTAGTACTCGTATATAGTTACGCATCTACCGTGCTCTAGTGCCAAGCACACACGGAGCGTATACTTCTTTCTTCCTCATGCTTATGGTGTTCCGAGGAGACGGTTCAAGAACCGTACATAATGTTGATAAGGTGGAACCATCAGGGACCGGGGTTCATGGCTTCCAACTCAAGCTCGATCGACACACTACCCGAGTGTACCATCGATCCTCTGAGCTCGAGTTAACCTGCGTAGCCACCCAGAGTGCGACGCAGGCTGCACTCCAATTCACCCAGACTTACTATGTTCTCCATCATACCCCTGCTCTCCACTTAGTTGTGGTAAACCCACTGTCCCTCCACTTGATGCCATGATTCACTTCGAGCGGTGAAGACTACCGTCAGACTCGAATGATCATATGACTTGGTTCCTTCCAGGTTGACCTATACATCGTACCTCTGATTACCCCGTCGAGTAACCGAACCCGGTCAACAGTCAAACTGATGACCACCAGGCCTGGGTTTGGTACAGTGTAAGTCACACCAAGGAAGGCACCTCCCATCAGGGGTGTGGATGGCCTGCAGGAGTGACATGCTAATGCAACGCCAGCCGGGTAACCCAGTATACCGTGGTTTTGGATCACTGCATATGGACCCTCACACATTGGTGCGCCAAAGCACCACGCAACTGGTTAGTCCATCAGTCATGGTTCCTCAGGGTTTAGGACCGTTTTACCCTAAGCAGAAACACGGCTTAGTGTACCAGTGTCTGCTCACTGATCTGTACACCGTATTAGTTCCGTTCAGCCACAGACACTGTGCCTGGTGATGACCATGGTGAAGACATCCCATAAACTGTCATCGCCAACAGCTTAACATGATGAGGCGACCAACCTGATCATAGCTGCGAACTTATTTAGGTTATATGGGACCAATCCACTCAGTCTTCAACTCAGTGGACTACCATATAACCATGGCTCTCTGTTCTCAAAAGAACACGTAACTATGTTACGCACCTATATGTATCTCATATAATAATAACTATCAATCTTTATTAGACCAAAACATAAAGTTTTACAAGCTTAGGACACATCAATCCTAACAATCTCCCACTTGGTCTAGCGAAGCAAAACGGTTTTGACTCCCATCGCATCCACATGTCGCTCGAATGCCTTGGTAGATATTGCCTTTGTGAAAGGATCAGCAACATTATCTGTAGATGCAATCTGTGTCACCGCTACTCGCCCTTGCTTTTGAAACTGCCGAATCAAGTGGAACTTGCGCTCGATGTGCTTCCCCTTTTGGTGATGTCTTGGCTCCTTAGCTTGTGCTACCGCCCCACTATTGTCGCAGTAAAGCACAATAGGTAACTGGGCCTCTGGTACGCATCCTAAATCCGTAAGGAATTTCTTGAGCCATACCGCCTCTTTGGCTGCCTCGCACGCTGCAACGTACTCAGCCTCTGTGGTAGAGTCTGCGATGCATTTCTGCTTCACACTCTGCCAATTAACCGCTGCTCCTCCTAACATAAACACAAAACCTGATGTCGATTTTCTAGATTCCAAATCTGACATAAAGTCAGAATCTGTGTATCCAATCGGCGTCAGTTCTTGTGTAGTGTAAACCAACTCATAGTCCCTTGTTCTATGAAGGTACTTGAGTATACACTTCACAGCTGTCCAGTGATCTGGACCCGGATTCGACTGAAACCGACCCATCATTCCTACTGCGAAATAGATATCAGGCCTTGTACAATGCATAGCATACATTAGACTACCTAATGCCGAAGCATAAGGTATCTTCTGCATTTCTGCTCTCTCCTCAGGTGTCTTAGGACATTGATCCTTAGACAGTTTTACGCCATGTCTAAATGGCACAAAACCCTTCTTGGAGTTTTGCATGTCAAATCTAGCCATAACCTTATCTATATACGCAGCCTGTGATAGCGAGAGAATCCTGTTCTGGCGATCACGTGTTACCTTGATCCCCAAAACATAACTCGCTTCACCTAGGTCTTTCATATCGAACTGTGTTGACAACCAGACCTTTACCGTTGACAATGTTCCTACATCATTTCCAATGAGCAGAATATCGTCTACGTAAAGTATCAAATATACTACTATGGTCTTATCAGTCCTCTTGTATACACATGGTTCATCCTCGTTTTGAGTAAATCCATACGACTGGATTGCCTGATCAAAATGGATGTTCCAACTTCTAGATGCTTGCTTTAGTCCATAAATGGACTTCTGCAACTTGCAAACTAGATGTTCCTGACCCTCTGACCCAAAGCCTGGTGGCTGAATCATATAAATGTCTTCTTCTAAATTTCCGTTAAGGAATGCTGTCTTGACATCCATTTGCCAGATCTCCCAGTTGTAATGGGCTGCAATGGATAGGAGGATCCGAATAGACTTTATCATAGCTACCGGCGAGAAGGTTTTGTCAAAGTCGATCCCTTCTCTCTGGGTGTAACCCTTGGTAACTAATCTAGCTTTATAAGTCTCTATTGTACCATCGGATCCTCTCTTCTTCTTATACACCCACTTACACCCAATAGGTTTAATATTGGATGATGGTGTAACAAGAGTCCAGACTGTGTTATAGGACATTGATTCAATTTCTGCCTCCATAGCCTTTTGCCAGTCAGAGCTGTCAGAAGCTCCCACTGCCTCATCGTAGCTCAATGGGTCATCCTCCTGACCCTCTGGATCAACCAATAAGGTTTCTCCATAGTATCTGTCAGGAGCTCTGATGTTTCTCCCACTGCGACGAGGTAGTGGTGGTGTTACATGATTAATAGGTTCTACAGTATCTAGTATATTATTGTCTGTAATGTCAGCTCCCACTATGCTTTTGGATGCGCTCTCTGATCTAGTACCCAGCAGCTCATCCAGAACTACCTTACTAGCAGGTTTGTGGTCCATAATATAATCATGTTCTAGGAAAATGGCATTCGTTGAAACGATTACCTTCTTTTCCTCAGGATCATAAAATAGTCCACCTTTAGTCTCTTTGGGATACCCTACAAACAGACATGCTTTGGACTTTGGCTCCATCTTTTCCCTCTTGTCTATCCGCACATGTGCAGGACATCCCCATATTCTGAAATGTTGTAGTGTTGGCTTTTGCCTTGACCACAGTTCTCTAGGGGTCTGAGGCACTGATTTAGATGGAACGTGATTCAGAACATATGCTGCTGTCTGAAGGGCATATCCCCAAAAGGTCATTGGTAAACAGGCATAACTCATCATGCTTCGAACCATGTCCAACAAGGTTCGATTCCTTCAGGAGTGATGACCACCAGGCCTGGGTTTGGTACAGTGTAAGTCACACCAAGGAACGTACCTCCCATCAGGGGTGTGGATGGCCTGCAGGAGTGACATGCTAATGGAACGCCAGCCGGGTAACCCAGTACACCGTGGTTTTGGATCACTGCATATGGACCCTCACACATTGGTGCGCCAAAGCACCACGCAACTGGTTAGTCCATCAGTCATGGTTCCTCAGGGTTTAGGACCGTTTTACCCTAAGCAGAAACACGGCTTAGTGTACCAGTGTCTGCTCACTGATCTGTACACCGTGTTAGTTCCGTTCAGCCACAGACACTGTGCCTGGTGATGACCATGGTGAAGACATCCCATGAACTGTCATCGCCAACAGCTTAACATGATGAGGCGACCAACCTGATCATAGCTGCGAACTTATTTAGGTTATATGGGACCAATCCACTCAGTCTTCAACTCAGTGGACTACCATATAACCATGGCTCTCTGTTCTCAAAAGAACACGTAACTATGTTACGCACCTATATGTATCTCATATAATAATAACTATCAATCTTTATTAGACCAAAACATAAAGTTTTACAAGCTTAGGACACATCAATCCTAACACGAGGCTCATAGAACGTGTTTTAGGGAGGAGTGCTCGATTGTATATAATTTACTTAAGTTTAATGGGTGGGTGTTCAAAACAAATATGGGGCGGTTTTGGCTACCTAAATATAGGGAGTCTAGTAGCAATCCCAGAAATAGAAAAACATATTATGAGGCTCTTAGAGGGTAATTTAGGAAGGAGTGCTTGATTTATATATAATTTGCTTATGATTTTAGGATGTTTTTGGGAGGCAATGACGAGGTTCTTTGAGGGTATTTTTAGGAGAATTGCTCGATTTTAAATAATTTACTTAAGGTTATTGGGTGGGGGTTTAGAAAAAATATGGAACGATTTTGGCCTTCTAAATATAAGGAGTTTAGTAGCAATCCCAAAAATAGAGAGCATATTGCGAGGCTCTTAGAGGGTATTTTAGGAGGAGTGCTTTATTGTATATAATTCACTTAAAGTTGTCAGGTGGGGGTTTAAGAAAAATATAGAGCAGTTTTAGCTCCCTAAATATAGGGAGTCTAGTAGCAATCCCAAAAATAGGAAGCATATTGCGAGGCTCTAATTAGAGGGTATTTAAAGGGGAGTGCTCGATTGTATATAATTTACTTAAGGTTGTATGGTGGGGGTTCAAAAAAAATATGAAGCGGTTTTGCGTCCCTATATATAGGGAGTCTAGTAGCAATCAAAAAAATATAAGCATATTACGAGGCTATTAGATAGTGTTTTTAGGAGGAATGCTCAATTTTATATAATTTATATAAGGTTGTCGAGTGGGGGTTCTAAAATAATATGGAGTGGTTATGGCTCCCTAAATTTAGGTGACTAGTAGCAATCACAAAAATAGAGAGCATATTATTAAGCTCTTAGTGGGTATTTTAGGGAGGAGTGCTCGATTGTATATAATTTACCTAAAGTTGTCGGGGGGGGGGGGGTTAAAAAAAAATATAGAGCGATTTTGGCTTCCTGAATATATGGAATCTAGTAGAAATCCCAGAAATAAAGAGGCATATTGCGAGGCTCTTAGAGGGTGTTTTAGTGACGAGTGCTTGATTTATATATAATTTACTTATAATTTTAGGGTGTTTTTAGGAAGCAATGGTGAGGCTCTTAGAGGGTATTTTTCGGAGGAATGCTAGATTATGTATAATTTACTTAAGGTTGTCAGGTGGGGGTTCAAACAACATATAGAGCGGTTTTGGCTCCCTGAATATAGGGAGGTTAGTAGCAATTGTAAAAAATAAAGAGCATATTGTGAGACTCTCAGAGGGTGTTTTAGGGAGGAGTGCTCAATCGTATATAATTTACTTAAGGTTATCGGGTGGGGGTTCAAACAACATATAGTGCTGTTTTGGCTCCCTGAATATAGGGAGTCTAGCAGAAATTCTAAAAAATAGAGAGCATATTATGAGGCTCTCAGAGAGTGTTTTAGGGAGGAGTGCTCAGTCGTATATAATTTACTTAAGGTTATCGGGTGGGGGTTCAAAAAAAATATAGAGCGGTTTTGGCTCCCTATGATTTTTGGGTGTTTTGGGAGGCAATGGTGAGTCACTTAAAGGGTGTTTTTGGGAGGAATGCTTGATTGTATATAATTTAATTAACATTAACGGGTGGGGGTTCAAAAAAAATGGAGCGGTTTTGGCTCTATAAATATAGGGAGCTAGTAGCAATTCTAAAAATTGAAAGCATATTACCAGGCTCCTTGGGGTGATTTATAAAGGAGTGCCCGGTTGTATATAATTTATTTATAATATTAGAGTATTTTTGGGAGGTAATGGCGAGACACATAGGGAGTGTTTTTGGGAGGAGTGCTCGATTGTATATAAATTACTTAAGGTTATAGGGTAGGGGTTCAAAAAAAAAAAGAGCGATTTTGGCTTCCTAAATATAGAGAGTCTAGTAGTAATCCCAAAAATATAGAGCATATTGTGAGTCTCTTAGAGGGTGTTTTAGGGAGAAGTGCTCGATTGTATATAATTCACTTTAGTTTGTCGGGTGAGGGTTCAAAAATAATATAGGGCGGTTTTGGCTCCCTAAATATAGAAATTCTAGTAGCAATCCCAAAAATAGAGAGCATATTGTGAGGTTCTTAGAGGGTGTTTTACGGAGGAGTGCTCTATTGTTTATAATTTACTTAAGGTTATCAGGTGGGGGTTCAAAAAAAATATGGAGCGGTTTTGGATCTCTAAATATAGGAGTCTAGTAGCAATCCCAAAAATAGAGAGTATATTACTAGGCTATTAGATGTTGTTTTTAGGTTAAATGCTCAATTGTATATAATTTACTTAAGGTTGTCGGGTGGGGGTTCAAAAAAAATATGTAGCGGTTTTGGCTTCCTAAATATAGGGAGTCAAGTAGCAATCCCAAAAATAGAGAGCATATTAGGCTCTTAGAGGTTGTTTTAGGGAGGAGTGCTCGATTATATATAATTTACTTCAGGTTGTTGGGTGGGAGTTTAAAAAAAATATAGAGCGGTTTTGGCTTCCTAAATATAAGGAGTCTTGTAGCAATCCCAAAAATAAAGGCATATTACGAGGTTCTTAGAGGGTGTTTTAGGGACGAGTGCTTGATTTATATATAATTTACTTATGATTTTTGGGTATTTTTAGGAGACAATGGTGAGGCTCTTAGGTGGTATTTTTAGGAGAAATGCTCGATTGTGTATTATTTACTTAAGGTTGTTGAGTGGGGGTTCAAACAAAATCTGGAACAGTTTTGGCTCCCTAAATATAGGGAGTCTAGTAGCAATCCCAAAAATTATAGAGCATATTGCGAGGCTCTTAGAGAGTTTTTTAGAAAGGAGTGCTCGATTGTATATAATTTACTTAAAGTTATCAGGTGGGGGTTCAAAAAAAATATGGAGCAGTTTTGGCTCCTTAAATATTGGTAGTCTAGTAGCAATCCCAAAAATAGAGAGGCATATTGTAAGGCTTTTAGAGGGTAATTTCGGGAGGAGTGCCTGATTTGTATATAATTTACTTATGATTTTAGGGTGTTTTTGGGTGGCAATGGTGAGGCTCTTAGAGTGTGTTTTTGGGAGGAATACTCGATTATATATTATTTACGAAAGATTATCAGGTGGGGGTTTTAAAAAAATAAAGAGCTATTTTGGCTCTCTATATATAGGGAGTCTAGTAGTAATCCCAAAAATAGAGAGCACATTACGAGGCTCTTAGAAAGTATTTTAGGGAGGAGTGCTCGATTGTATATAATTTAGCTATGATTATCGGGTGGGAGCCTTGAGAAATTGGGAGTGATTTTGGCTCCCCAAATATAGGGAATCTAGTAGCGATCCCAAAAATAAGGTGGCAATGGCGAGGCTCATATAAGGTATTTTTAGGAGAAATGATCGATTGTATATAATTTACTTAAGGTTGACGGGTGAGGGTTCAAAAAAAATATGGAGCGATTTTTGCACCCTAAATATTGGAAGTCTAGTAGCAACACCAAAAATAGAAAGAATGTTGCAAGCCTCTTAGAGGCTGTTTTAGCCAGGAGTGCCTGATTTTATATAATTTACTTAAGGTTGTCGGGTCAGCGTTCAAAAACATTTATGGAGTGGTTTTGGCTACCTAAATATAGGGAGTCTAGTAGCAATCCCAAAAATAGAAAGGCATATTGCAAGACTCTTAGAGGGTATTTTAGGGAGGAGTGCTTGATTTATATATAATTTAATTTTGATTTTAGGGTATTTTTGGGAGGCAATGGTGAGGCTCTTAGAGGGTGTTTTTAGGAGGAATGCTTGATTGTATATAATTTACTTAATATTGTCGGGTGGGGGTTCAAAAAAAAAATATAGTAGTTTTGTTTCCATAAATATAGGGAGTCTAGTAGCAATCCCAAAAATAGAGAGCATATTGCGAGGCTCTTAGAGGGTGATTTAGGGAGGAGTGTTCGATTGTATATAATTCACTTAAGGTTGTCCGGTGGGGGTACAAAAAAAATATTGAGCGATCTTGGCTCCCTAAATATAAGTAGTCTAGTCACAATGCCAAAAATAGAGAGCATATTACAAGGCTCTTAGAGGGTATTTTAGGGAGGAGTACTCGATTGTATATAATTTATTTAAGGTTGTTGAGTGGGGGTTCAAAAAAAAAATGGAGCGCCTCTCTAAATATAGGGTGTCTAGTAGCACTCCCAAAAATAGAAAGCATATTGCGAGGTTATTAGATGGTGTTTTTGAGAGGAATACTCGATTTTATATAATTTACTTTTGGTTGTTGTGTGGGGGTTCTAAAAAAATATGGAGCGATTTTGACTCCCTAAATAAAGGGAATCTAGAAGCAATCCCAAAAATAGATATTATATTGCGAGGCTCTTAGAGGGTGTTTTAGGGAGGAGTACTCGATTATATATATTTTATTTAAGGTTATCGGGTGGGGATTCAAAAAATATATGGAGTGATTTTGGCTCCCTAAATATAGGGAGTCTAGTAGCAGTCCCAAAAATAGGGAGGCATATTGCGAGGCTCTTAAAGAGTGTTTTAGGGAGGTGTGCTTGATTTATATATAATTTACTTATGATTTTAGGGTGTTATTGGGAGGCAATCGTGAGGCTCTTAGAGGGTGTTTTTGAAAGGAATGCTCAATTATGTATAATTTACTTAAGATTGTCGGGTGGGGGTTCAAAAAAAATATAGATCGGTTTTGGCTCCCTAAATATAAGGATTATAGTAGCAATTTCAAAAATAGAGAGCATATTAGGCTATTTGAGGGTGTTTTAGGGAGGAGTGCTTGATTTATATATAATTTACTTATGATTTTAGTGTTTTTTTGGAAGGCAATGGCGAGGCTCTTAGAGCATCTCCAACGGGCTCCGAGTGGAGCTCTGTTGGGCGACGTGGCACGCGAAACGGATGTCGCCGCTCCAATAGGCTCTGATCGGAGCTCTGAGGTCCGACGTGGCATGCCGCCTAGGCCACGTACGGGCCGGACCTTCGAAGCCCTCCACATACAACAGAGCCCCTTTGGAGCCTCCGAACGAAAAAAAAATTATATAATTTTTTAAAAACCCCCCCAGATCTTTAATAAATTATTATATATATATATATATATATATATATATATATATATATATATATATATATATATATATATATATATATATATATATATATATATATATATATATATATATATATATATATATATATATATATATATATATATATATATATATATATATATATATATATATATATATATATATCAAAGCATCTGCTTTTCAATGGCTACTTTTTATCCATTTGAGGGGCAACAGCTATGGGGCAACGGCTATATTTTGGACCGTTGCCCCCAATTTGGATGTTTGTGATTGTTTTAAAATAAAATAGAATAGGTTAAAAAATTCTAAAAATTATAATTTTTTTTTAAAAATCTATAAATACCCCCTTCTACCCATCATTCTTCATCCTTCCCCCATTCTTCATTCTCCCACCCAATTTCAAAATAAATTATAACTTCTTCCACCCATCTACTAGTATATGGATCCGTATCAAAACTTTTCTTACTCTCAATTCCTCACCGGTGATGAATCGGCCTTCAACACATACATGAGTAGCGATCGAGTCGATGGGAACCCGATGTTCTTAATTCCAGAGAAGAAGCCAACGACGCAAGGAGAGGTATCGTCTGAATAAGCTGTCATGATATCTATATGCACATTCGGCTGCCAAAAATGTACCGGTCCTCTTACTATCGCAAATCGGGCTTACAACACTCCAAAAGCTCACTCGACATCCTTCCTTGCCCTCTCTTGCTGTTGAGCAAAATACTTATTCTTGTTTCCTCAAGGTGCTAGGATGGTCTTCACTAATATTGACCATGAGGGGTAAATTCCATCAACGAGATAGTATCCCATATTATAGTCATGACCGTTGATTATAAAATTATATAGGGTAGCTCTTCCCTCTGCAAGTTGCTTGAAGACTGGTGAACGATCGAGGACGTTGATATCATTGTGCGACCCTGGTAGCCCAAAGAAGTACCAGATCTATAGATCTTTGCTATCTATAGCCTTTAAAATAATTATTGGCTTATAAATATGGCTAGTGTATATACCTTGCCAAGCTGTTGGGCAGTTCTTCCACTTCTAGTGCATACAATCAATGCTTCCGAGCATGCCTGGAAACCCTCGTTGTTTACCTTTTGCGAGGAGTTCGTGCAACATCTTTGTTATTGGGTGAACGAAGATACTCCTCCCCAAAGACGTTGATGACCGCTCAAACAAACCTCTGTAAGCTCTCGATCGAAGTACTTTCTCCGATCCGAATGTAGTCATCCATGGAATTGGCGAATGCTCTATACACGAGCATCCACATAGCGGTGGTAATCTTTTAAAGACTGGATAGTCCTAATTTTCTAGCATTATCCCTCTTTTGGATAAAGTAGTTGTTATGGTCTATGATTGAGTCGTGGATCCGCAGGAAGAGAGGACGACTCATTTTGAATCTCCGTCGGAACTGGTAGGAAAGGTCAGTTGACTGATTGACGAAGTAATACTGGAATAGCCGATTATAGCCTTCCAGTCTACTACGATCAAGCACGACGTGGCCTGGTATAGGCCGCATCTTCTACGTCAGCGTAAACTTTCAGCTTGCTACTTTTTCTCGCACGTGGTGGTTTTTAAAAGAAATAACATTCTACGGGTGGAGCTATCATTGCTGCTGCTCGATGTGTTATCGGTAGGGCTCAAACTGGATATGGTGTTTGGAGAGTGGATGGTTTGGACAAAGTTTGAATTTGTAATGGTGTGATAAGAGAAGCCTCATCTTTATATAGAAAAAAATTCCAACGGATATATATCTATACGTTGATGGTGGTAATGCGTGCCACCTCGCATGTCATGCCCAATGGATAAAAATCTATTAGTTTGGCTCTTGAAATGTGAGCCACCTATTATATCATGCCCAACAGATAGAAATTTATAAGTTTATCTCTTGAAATGCATGTCATCTCATAGATCGTGTCCAATAGATAGAAATCTATCTGTTTGGCTTTTGGAATGTGTGTCGATTCGTAGATAATGCCCAACAGATAGAAATGAATTGTTTATAGAGGATATGTGAGCCGCGTCGCAGATCATACCCAACAAAAATAAATATAACCGTTAAAAGTATTATATATTTTTTAATAAGTTATTCATAATTTTTTTTATAATTTTATATATTTTCTTAATATTTAAATTGATCGTGGAAAGAAAATCAAGGTGGGTGGGGTTTGGAGTAAATTTGGAGAGTTTGGATAACTTGGAAATAGATAGGGTGTTTGGTGCAAAATGGCTCGGATATCCGGTTCGGAGGTCGTTGGAGCTGAACCTCTCAACTAGGAGGTTTTCGATGAGGTGGCTGCAAAAACTGGACCCTACTTGCTTCGGAGGTACTCCTAGTTCGGAGCCCGTTGGAGATACTCTTAGAGGGTGTTTTTGGGAGGAATGCTCGATTGTGTATAATTTACTTAAGGTTATCGGGTGGGGATTCAAACAAAATATAGAGCCGTGTTGGCTCCCTAAATATAGCGAGTCTAGTAGCAATCCCAAAAAATAGAGAGCATATTGTGAGGCTCCTAGAGGGTGTTTTAGGGAGGAGAGATCAATTATATATAATTTACTTAAGGTTGTCGGGTGGGGGTTCAAAAAAAATATGGAGCAATTTTGGCTCCTTAAATATAGGGAGTCTAATAGCAATCCAAAAAATAGAGAGGCACATTGTGAGGCTCTTAGAGGGTATTTTTAGGGGGAGTGCTTGATTTATATATAATTTACTTGTGATTTTTGGGTGTTTTTGGGAGGCAATGACGAGGCTTTTAGAGGGTGTTTTTAGGAGGAATGCTCGATTGTATATAATTATCTTAAGGTTGATGGGTGGGGGTTCAAAAAATATATGGAGCGATTTTGGGTCCCTAAATATAGGGAGTCCTCTAGCAATTCCAAAAATAGAGAGCATATTACCAGGCTCTTAGAGGATATTTTAGGAAGAAGTACTCGATTCTATATAATTTACTTAAGGTTGTCGGGAGAGTATTCAAGAAAAATATGAAGTAGTTTTGGCTCCCTAAATATAGGGAGTCTAGTAGCAATCCCAAAAGTAGAAAGGCATATTGCGAGTCACTTAGAGGGTGTTTTAGGGAGGAGCGCTTGATTTATATATAATTTACTGATGACTTTAGGGAATTTTTGGGAGGCAATGGCGAGGCTCTTAGAGGATATTTTTGGCAGGATTACTCTATTATATAAAATTCACTTAAGGTTGTCGGGTATGGGTTTTAAAAAAATATGGAGTCGTTTTGGCTCCCTAAATATAGGGAGTCTAGTAGCAATCCCAAAAATAGAGAGCATATTGCGAGTCTCTTAAAGAGTGTTTTAGGGAGGATTACTCGATTGTATATAATTCGCTTAAGGTTGTTAGGTGGGGGTTCAAAAAAAATATGGAGAAGTTTTGGCTCTCTAAATATAGGGAGTCTAATAGCAATCCCAAAAATACAGAGCATATTGCGAGGCTCTTAGAGGGTATTTTAGAGAAATGTGCTTGATTGTATATAATTTACTTAAGGTTATCGGGTTGGGTTCAAAAAAAATAATGAGCGGATTTGGCTCCCTAAATATAGTGAGTCTAGTAGCAATCCCAAAAATAGAGAGCATATTGCGAGGCTATTAGAGGGTATTTTTAGGAGGAATGCTCGATTGTATATAGTTTATATAAGTTTGTCGGATGGGGGTTCAAAAAATATATGAAGCAATTTTGGCTCCCTAAGTATAGGGAGTCTAGTAGTAATCCAAAAAATAGAGAGCATATTAGGCTCTTAGAAGGTGTTTTAGGGAGGAGTGCTCGATTGTATATAATTTACTTAGGGTTGTTGGGTGGGGGTTCAAAAAAAAATTTTGCGCAATTTTGGCTCCCTAAATATAGGGAGTCTAGTAGCAATCCCAAAAATAGAGAGGCATATTGCGAGGTTCTAAAAGGGTATTTTAGGGAGGATTGCTTGATTTATATATAATTTACTTATGATTTTAGGGTGTTTTTGGGAGGCAATGGTGAGGCTCTTAGAGGGTATTTTTGTGAGGAATGCTCGACTATGTGTAATTTTGTTAAGGTTGTTGGGTGGGGTTCAAACAAAATATGGAGCGGTTTTGGCTCCCTAAATATTGGGAGTCTACCAGCAATCGCAAAAAATAGAGAGCATATTGCGAGGCTCTTAGAGGGTTTTTTAGGGATGAGTGCTCAATAGCATACAATTTACTTTAGGTTATTAGGTGGGGGTTCAAAAAAAATATAGAGCGATTTTGGCTCCCTAAATATAGGGGTCTAGTAGCAATCCCTAAAATAGAGAGCATATTGCGAGGCTATTAGAGGGTGTTTTTGGGAGGAATGCTCGATTGTATATAATTTACTTAAGGTTGTTGGGTGAGGGTTCAAACAAAATATGGATCAGTTTTAGCTCCCTAAATATAGGTAGTCTAGTAGCAATTCAAAAAATAGAGAGCATATTAGGCTCTAAGAGGGTATTTTAGGGAATAGTGCTCGATTATATATAATTTACTTAAGGTTGTCCGGTGGGGCTTCAAAAAAAATATGGAGCAGTTTGAGTTCCCTAAATATAGGGAGTACAGTAGTAATCCCAAAAATAGTGAGTCATATTATGAGACTTTTAGAGGGTATTTTAGGGGGGAGTGCTTGACTTATATATAATTCACTTATGATTTTAGGTTGTTTTTGGGAGGCAATGGCGAGGCTCTTAGAGGGTGTTTTTTGGATGAATGATCAATTGTGTATAATTTACTTAAGGTTGTTGGGTGGGGGTTAAAAAAAAATATGGAGCTATTTTGGCTCCCTAAATATAGGGAGTCATCTTAAATATAGGGAGTCTAGTGGTAATCCCAAAAAATAGAGAGCATATTGTGAAGCTCTTAGAGAATGTTTTAGGGAGGAGAGCTCGGTTGTATATAATTTACTTAAGGTTGTCGAGTGGGGTTTCAAAAAAAATATGGAACGGTTTTGGCTCCTTAAATATAGGGAGTCTAGTAGCAAATTCAAAAATAGAGAGGCATAATGCGAGGCTATTAGAGTGTATTTTAGTAAGGAGTGCTTGATTTATATATATTTACTTAAGATTCTAGGGTGTTTTTGAGAGGCAATGGTGAGTTCTTAGAGGGTATTTTTGGAAGGAATGCTTTATTATATATAATTTACTAAAGGTTGTCAGGTGGGGGTTCAAAAAAAATATAGAGTGATTTTGGCTCCCTAAATATAGGGAGTCTAGTAGCAATCCTAAAAGTAGACGGCATATTGCGAGGCCATTAGAGGTTGTTTTTAGGAGGAATGCTCGATAGTATATAACTTACTTAATGTTTTCAAGTGGCGGTTCAAAAAAAATATGGCGCAGTTTTGGCTCCATAAATATAGGGAGTCTAGTAGTAATCCTAAAAATAGAGAGCATATTACGCTCTTAGAGGGTGTTTTAGGGAGGAGTGCTCGATTGTTTATAATTTACTTAAGGTTATCGGGTGGGGGTTCAAAAAAAATATGGAGCAATTTTGGCTCCCTAAATATTGGGAGTCTAGTAGCAATCCCAAGAATAGAGAGGCATGTTGCGAGGCTCTTAGAGGGTGTTTTAGGGGGGAGTGCTTGATTTATATATAATTTACTTATGATTTTAGGGTATTTTTGGGAGGTAATATTGAGGCTCTTAGAGGGTGTTTTTAGAAAGAATACTCGATTGTATTTAATTTACTTATGGTTGTTGGGTGGGGTTTCAAAAAAAATATGGAGCGGTTTTGGCTTCCTAAATTAAGGAAGTCTAGTAGCAATCCCAAAAAATAGAGAGCATAGTGCGAGGCTCTTAGAGGGTGTTTTAGGGAGAAGTGCTCAATCATATATAATTTACTTAAGGTTATCGAGTGGGGGTACAAAAAAATTATGAAGCGGTTTTCGCTCCTTAAATATAGGGAGTCTAGTAGCAATCCTAAAAATAGAGTGGTTTTCGCTCCTTAGGGGTTTACTTATGATTTTTGGGTGTTTTTGTGGGGCAGTAGCGAGGCTTTTAGAGTGTGTTTATGGGAGAAATGCTTGATTTTATATTATTTTCTTAAGGTTAACGGGTGGGGGTTCAAAAAAAATATGGAACAGTTTTGGATCCCTAAATATAGGGAGTCTAGTGGCAATCCTAAAAATATAGAGCATATTACCAGGCTCTTAGATGGTGTTATAGGAAGGAGTGCTTGATTGTATATAATTTACTTAAGGTTGTCGGGTGGTTGTTAAAAAAAAATATGGAGCGATTTTGGCTCCCTAAATATAGTGAGTCTAGTAGCAATCCCAAAAATAGAAAGGCATATTGCGAGTCTCTTAGAGGATGTTTTAGCGAGGAGTGTTTGATTTATATATAATTTATTGATGACATTAGGGTGTTTTTGGGAGACAATGACGTGGCTCTTAGAGGGTACTTTTGGAAGGAATGCTCGATTGTATATAAGTCACTTAAGGTTGTCGGGTGGGGGTTTAAAAGAAATATGGGGCAGTTTTGGCTCCCTTAATATAGGGTGTCTAGTAGCAATCCCAAAAATAGAGAGCATTTTACGAGGCATTTAGAGGGTGTTTTAGGAAGGAGTCATCGATTGTATATGATTTATTTAAGGTTGTCGAGTAGGTGTTCAAAAACAATATGGATCGGTTTTGGCTCCCTGAATATAGGGAGTCTAGTAGCAATCCGAAAAATAGAGATCATATTGTGAAGCTATTAAGGGTGTTTTTAGAAAGAATGCTCGATTGTATATAATTTACATAAGGTTGTTAAGTGGGGGTTAAAAAAAATATGGAGTGGTTTTAGCTCCCTAAATATAGGGAGTCTAGTAGCAATCCCAAAAATAGAGAGCATATTAGGCTCTTAGAGGGTATTTAAGGGAGGAGTGCTCGATTGTATATAATTTACTTAAGGTTGTCGGGTGGGGGTTCAAAACAAATATGGTGCAATTTTGGATCCCTAAATATAGGTTGTCTAGAAGTAATCCAAAAAATAGAGAGGCATGTTGCGAGGTTCTTAGAGGGTGTTTTAGGGAGGAATCCTTGATTTATATGTAATTTACTTATGATTTTAGTATATTTTTGGGAGGCAATGGCGAGGCTCTTAGAGGGTATTTTTAGAAAGAATGCTCGATTTTGTATAATTTAGTTAAGATTATCGGTTGGGGGTTCAAACAAAATATGGAGTTATTTTGGCTCCTTAAATATAGGGGGTCTAGTAGCAATCCCAAAAAATAGAGTGCAAATTGCGACACTCTTAGAGGGTGTTTTAGGGAGGAGTACTCGATAGCATATAATTTACTTAAGATTGTTTGGTGGAGGTTGAAAAAAAATATAGAGCGGTTTTCGCTCCCTAAATATAGGGAGTCTTGTACCAATCCCAAAAATAGAGAGCATGTTATGAGGCTATTAGAGGGTGTTTTTGGGAGGAATGCTTGATTGTATATAATTTACTTAAGGTTGTTGGGTGGGGTTTCAAAAAAAATATGAAGCTATTTTGGCTTCGTAAATATAGGGAGTCTAGTAGCAATTCAAAAAATAGAGAGCATATTAGGCTCTTAGATGGTGTTTTAGGGAGAAGTATTCGATTGTATATAATTTACTTAAGGTTGCCGGGTAGGGCTTAAAAAAAAGTATGGAGCGGTTTTGGCTCCCTAAATATAAGGAGTCTAGTTGTAATCCCAAAAATAGTGAGGCGTATTTCGAGGCTCTTAGAGGGTGTTTTAGGGGGGAGTGATTGATTTATATATAATTTACTTATGATTTTTTGGGTGTTTTTGGGAGGCAAAGGCTAGGCTCTTAGAGGGTGTTTTTGGGAGGAATACTCGATTGTGTATAATTTGCTTAAGGTTGTCGGGTGGGGTTTCAAACAAAATATGGAGCTATTTTGGCTCCCAAAATATAGGGAGTCTCCATAAATATCGGGAGTCTAGTAGCAATCCGAAAGACGAGGCTCTTAGAGGGTATTTTTAGGAGGAATACTCGATTGTGTATAATTTAGTTAAGGTTATCGGGTGGGGGTTCAAACAAAATATGGAGTTATTTTGGCACTTTAAATATAGGGAGTCTAGTAGCAATCCCAAAAAATAGAGAGTATATTGCGACGCTCTTAGAGCGTATTTTAGGGAGGAGTGCTCGATAGCATATAATTTACTTAAGATTATTGGGTGGGGGTTCAAAAAATATATGGAGCTGTTTTGGCTCTATAAATATAGGGATTCTAGGAGTAATCCTAAAAATAGAGAGCATATTATGAGGCTCTTAGAGGGTATTTTATGGAGGAGTGCTCGATTGTATATAATTTACTTAAGGTTGTCGGGTGGGGGTTCAAAAAAATTATGGAGCGGTTTTGGCTCCTTAAATATAGGGAGTCTAGTAGCAATCCCAATAATAGAGAGCATATTGCGAGGCTATTAGAGGGTGTTTTTGAGAGGAATGCTCGATTGTATATAATTTACTTAAGGTTGTTGGGTGGGGGTTCAAAAAAAATATAGATCGGTTTTGGCTTCCTAAATATAGGAAGTCTAGTAGCAATCCTAAAAATAGAGAGCATATTGCGAGGCTATTAGAGGGTATTTTTTAGAGGAAAGCTCAATTGTTTGTAATTTACTTAAGGTTTTTGGGTGCGGGTTCAAAAAAAAAATGGAGCGATTTTGGCTCCTTAAATATAAGGAGTCTAGTAGCAAGCCCAAAAATAGAAAGCATATTAGGCTCTTCGAGGGTGTTTTAGGAAGGAGTGCTCGATTGTTTATAATTTACTTAAGATTATTGGGTACGGGTTCAAAAAAAATATGGATCGATTTTGGCTTCATAAATATAGGGAGTCTAGTAGCAATCCCAAAAATAGAGAGACATTTTGCGAGGCTCTTAGTTGGTATTTTTTGATGGCAATAACGATTTTCTTAAAGGGTATTTTTGGGAGAAATACTCAATTGTGTATAATTTATGTAAGGATATCGGGTGGGGTTTTAAACAAAATATGGAGCGATTTTGGCTCCCTAAATATAGGGACTCTAGTAGCTATCCCAAAAAATAGAGAGCATATTGTGAGGCTCTTAGAGGGTGTTTTAGGAAGGAGTGCTCAATCATATATAATTTATTTAAGGTTGTCGGGTGAGGGTTCAAAAAAAATATGGAGTGGTTTTGGCTCCTTAAATATAGGTAGTTTAGTAGCAATCCTAAAAATAGAGAGGTATATTACGAGGCTCTTAATGGTATTTAAGGGAGGAGTGCTAGATTTATATATAATTTACTTATGATTTTTTGGTGTTTCTAGGAGACAATGGCGAGGCTTTTAGAGGGTGTTTTTTGAAGGAATGCTAGATTGTATATAATTTTCTTATGGTTGATGGGTGGGGATTCAAAAAAAATATGGAGCAGTTTTCACTCCATAAATATAGGAAATCTAGTAGTAATCCCAAAATTAGAAAGCATATTACCAGGCTCTTTGAGGTATTTTAGGAAGGAGTGCTCGATTGTATATAATTTACTAAAGGTTATCGGGTGGGTGTTCAAAAAAAATATGGAGCAGTTTTGGCTCCATAAATATAGGTAGTCTAGTAGCAATCCCAAAAATACAAAGGCATATTACGAGTCTCTTAGAGGGTGTCTTAGGGAGGAGTGTTTGATTTATATATAATTTACTGATTACTTTAGGGTGTTTTTGGGAGGCAATGGCGAGGCTCTTAGAGGGTATTTTTGAGAGGAATGCTCAGTTGTATATAATTCACTTAAGGTTGTTGGGTGTGGGTTCAAAAAAAATATGGACCGATTTTGGCTCCCTAAATATAGGGAGTCTAGTAGTTATCCCAAAAATAAAGGGCATATTGTGAGTCACTTCGAAAGTGTTTTAGGAAGGAGTGCTCGATTGTATATAATTCACTTATGGTTATCGGGTGGGGCTTTAAAAAAAATATGGGTCGGTTTTGGCTCTCTAAATATAGGGAGTCTAGTAGTAATCCCAAAAATAGAAAGCCTATTACGAGGCTCTTAGAGGGTGTTTTAGGAAGAGTGCTTGATTGAATATAATTTACTTAAGGTTGTCGGGTGGGGGTTCAAAAAAAATATGGAGCGGTTTTGGCTTCCTGAATATAGGGAGTATAGTGGCAATCCCAAAAATGGAGAGCATAATGCGAGGCTATTAGAGGATGTTTTTAGGAGGAATGCTCGATTGTAAATAATTTATATAAGGTTGTCGGGTGGAGGTTCAAAAAAAATACAGTGGTTTTGGCTCCCTAAATATAGGGAGTCTAGTAGCAATCCCAAAAATAGAGAGCATATTAGGCTCTTAGAGGGGATTTTATGGAGGAGTTCTCTATTAAAAATAATTTACTTAAAGTTTTCGGGTGGGGGTTCAAAAAAAATATGGTATAATTTTGGCACCCTAAATATAGGGAGTCTAGTAGTAATTCAAAAAATAGAGAGGCATGTTGCGAGGCTCTTAGAGGGTGTTTTAGGAAGGAGTGTTTGATTTATAAATAATTTACTTATGATTTTAGGGTGTTTTTGGATGGCGATCGTGAGGCTCTTAGAGGGTGTTTATGGAGGAATGCTCGATTATGTATAATTTAGTTAAGTTTATCGGGTGGGGGTTAAAAACAAATGTGGAACAGTTTTGGCTCTCTAAATATAGGGCGTCTAGTAGCAATCCCAAAAAATAGAGAGCATATTATGAGGCTCTTCAAGGGTGTTTTAAGGAGTGCTCGATAGCATATAATTTACTTAAGGTTGTCAGGTTGTATTTTAAAAATAATATGGAGTGGTTTTGAGTCCTTAAATATAGGGAGTCTAGTAGCAATCCCAAAAATAAAGAGCATATTGCGAGGCTAATAGAGGGTGTTTTTTGGAGAAATGCTCGATTGTATATAATTTACTTAAGGTTGTTGGGTGGGGGTTCAAAAAGGAGTGGTTTTGGCTCCCTAAATATAGGGAGTATAATAGCAATTCCAAAAATAGAGAGCATATTAGGCTTTTAGAGGGTGTTTTAGGGAGGAGTGCTCGATTGTATTCTAATTTACTTAAGGTTGTTGAGTGGGGCTTCAAAAAAAAAAGGAGCAATTTTGGCTCCCTAAATATAGGGATTCTAGTAGTAATCCCAAAAATATTGAGGCATATTGCGAGGATCTTAGAGAGTGTTTTAGGAAGGGAGTGCTTGATTTATATATAATTTACTTATGATTTTTGGGTATTTTTGTGAGACAATGGTGAAGCTCGAGGGTGTTTTATGGATGAATGCTCGATTGTGTATAATTTACTTAAGGTTGTCGGGTGGGGATTCAAACAAAATATAGAGCTGCTTTGGCTCCCTAAATATAAGGAGTCTAGTAGCAATCCCAAAAAATAGAGAGCATATTGTGAGGCTCTTAGAGTGTGTTTTAGAGAGGAGTGCTCGATTGTATATAATTTACTTAAGGCTGTCGGGTTGGGGTTAAAAAAAAAATAGAGGGGTTTTCACTCCTTAAATATAGGGATAAAAGTAGCAATCCCAAAAATAGGGAGGCAAAGTGCAAGGTTCTTAGAGGGTATTTTAAGGAGGAGTGCTTGATTTATATATAATTTACTTAAGATTTTAGGGTGTTTTTGGGAGGCAATAACGAGACTCTTAGAGGGTGTTTTTGGGAGGAATGCTGAATTATATATAATTTACTAAAGGTTATCATGTGGGGGTTCAAAACAAATATAGAGTGGTTTTGGCTCCCTAGATATAGGAAGTCTAGTAGCAATCCTAAAAATAGAAGGCATATTGCGAGGCTCTTAGAAAGTTTTTAGGAGAGAGTGTTCGATTGTATATAATTTAGTTATGATTATTGGCTAGGAGCCTTGAGAAATTAGGAGCGATTTTTGCTCCCCAAATATAGGGAGTCTAGTAGCAATCCCAAAAATAAGGAGGCAATGGCGAGGCTCATATAAGGTGTTTTTGGGAGGAATACTCGATTTTATATAATTTACTTAAGGTTGATGGGTGGGGGTTCAAAAAAAATATGGAGCAGTTTTTGCTCCCTAAATATGGGGAGTCTAGTAGAAATCCAAAAAATATAGAGCATATTGCGAAGCTCTTAGAGGGTTCTTTAGGGAGGAGTGCTCAATTGTATATAATTTGCTTAAGGTTGTCGGGTTGGCGTTCAAAAAAAATATCGAGCAGTTTTGGTTACCTAAGTATAGGGAGTCTAATAGCAATCCCGAAAATAGAAAGGCATACTATGACGCTCTTAGTGAGTGTTTTAGGAAGGTGTGCTTGATTTATATATAATTGACTTATGATTTTAGGGTGTTCTTAGGAGGCAATGGCAAGGCTGTTAGATGGTGTTTTTGCGAGGAATGCTCGATTGTTTATAATTTACTAAAGGTTGTCAGGAGGGGGTCCAAAAAATATATTGAGTGATTTTGGCTCCATAAATATAGAGAATCTAATAGCAATCCCAGAAATAAAGGGCATATTGCGAGGCTCTTAGAGGGTATTTTTGGGAGGAGTGCTTAATTGTATATAATTTACTTTGGTTATTGGGTGGGGGTTCAAAAAAAATATGGATTGGTTTTGCCTCCCTAAATATAGGGAGTCTAGTAGCAATCCCAAAAATAGAGAGCATATTGCGAGGCTATTAGATGGTGTTTTTGGGAGGATTGCTTGATTATAGATAATTTACTTAAGGTTGTTGGGTGGGGATTCAAAAAAAATATGGAGCAGTTTTGGCTCCCTAAATATAGGGAGTCTACTAGCAATCCTAAAAATAGAGAGGCATATTGCGAGGCTCTTATAGGGTGTTTTAGGGAGGAGTACTTTATTTATATATAATTTTCTTAAAATTTTTGGGTGTTTTTGAGAGGCAATGACGAGGCTTTTAGAAGGTGTTTTTGGGAGGAATGCTCGATTGTATATAATTTACTTAAGGTTGAAAGGTAGGGGTAAAAAAAAAATAGAGTAGTTTTGGTTCCCTAAATATAGGGAGTCTAGTAGCTATCCCAAAAATAAAGAGCATATTTTGAGGCTTTTAGATGGTGTTTTAGGGAGAAGTGCTCTATTGTATATAATTTACTCAAGGTTATCGGGTAGGTATTCAAAAAAATATGGAACTATTTTGGCTACCGAAATATAGGGAGTCTAGTTGCAATCCAAAAAATAGAAAGGCATATTGCGAGGCTCTTATAGGGTATTTCAGGAAGGAGTGCTTGATTTATATATAATTTACTTATGATTTTAGGATATTTTTGGGAGGCAATAGCGATGCTTTTAGAGGGTGTTTTTGGAATAATTGTTTGATTGTATATAATTTACTTAAGGTTATCAAGTGGGGGTTCAAAAAAAATATGGAGCGGTTTTAGCTCACTAAATATACGGAGTCTAGTAGAAAACCCAAAAATAGAGAACATATTACTAGGCACTTAGAGGTTGTTTTAGAAAGGTATACTCTATTGTATATAATTTACTTAAGGTTGTCGGGTAGGCGTTCAAAAAAAATATGGATCGATTTTGGCTCCCTAAATATAGGGAGTCTAGTAGCAATCCTAAAAATATAAAGGCATATTACGAGTCTCTTAGAGGGTGTTTTAAGGAGGAGTGCTTGATTTATATATAATTTATTTTTTATTTTAGTATGTTTTTGGGAGGCAATGGCGAGGCTCTTCGAGGGTGTTTTTCGGAGAAAAACTCGATTGTATATAATTTACTTATGGTTGTCGGGTAGGGGTTAAAAAAACATATAGAGCAGTTTTGGCTCCCTAAATATAGAAAGTCTAGTAGCAATCCCAAAAATAGAGTGCATATTTCGAGTCTCATAGAGGGTGTTTTAGGGAGGAGTACTCAATTGTATATAATTCACTTAAGGTTATCGGGTGGGTGTTAAAAAAAATATGAGGCTATTTTGACCCCCTAAATATATAGAGTCTAGTATCAATCCCAAAAATAGAACGTATATTACGAGGCTCTTAGAGGGTGATTTAGGGAGAAGTGATCGATTTTATATAATTTACTTAAGGTTGTCGGGTGGTGATTCAAAAAAAATATGGAGCGGTTTTGGCTCCCTGAATAAAAGGAGTCTAGTAGCAATACCAAAAATAGAGAGTATATTGTGAGGCTATTAGAGGGTGTTTTTAAAATGAATGCTCGATTGTATATAATTTACTTAAGGTTGTCGGGTGGGGGTTCAAAAAATATATGGAGCAGTTTTGGCTCCCTAACTATATGGAGTCTAGTAGCACTCCCAAAAATAGATACCATATTAGGCTCTCAAAGGGTGTTTTAGGGAGAAGTGCTCGATTGTATATAATTAACTTAAGGTTGTCGGGTGGGGGTTAAAAAAAAATATGGAGCAGTTTTGGCTCCCTAAATATTGGGAGTATAGTTGCAATCCCAAAAATAGAGAGGCATATTGTGAGGCTCTTAAGAGTGTTTTAGGGAGGAGTGCTTGATTTATATATAATTTACTTATGATTTTTGGGTATTTTTGGGAGGCAATGGCGAGGCGATTAGAGGGTGTTTTTGGGAGGAATGCTCGATTATGTATAATTTACTTAAGGATCTCGGGTGGGGGTTCAAATAAAATATAGAGCAGTTTTGGCTCCTTAAATATAGGGAGTCTAGTTGCGACCCCAAAAAATAGAGAGCATATTACGAGGGTCTTAGAGAGTGTTTTAGGGAGGAGTACTCGATTGTATATAATTTCCATAAGGTTGTTGGGTTGGAGTTCAAAAAAAATATGGAGCAGTTTTGGAGCTATAAATATAGGGAGTCTAGTATCAATCCCAATAATAGAGAGCATATTGCTAGGCTCTTAGAGGGTATTTTAGGGAAGAGTGCTCGATTGTACATAATTCTCTAAAGGTTATCCTGTGGTGATTCAAAAAAAATATAGAGCGGCTTTGGCTCCCTAAATATAACAAGTCTAGTAGCAATCCTAAAAAAATACAAAGCATATTACGAGACTTTAAGACGGTATTTTAGGGAGGAGTGCTTTATTTATATATAATTTACTTATGATTTTAGGGTGGTTTTAGGAGGTAATGGTGAGGCTCTTAGAGGGTGTTTTTGGGAGGTCTGCTCAATTATATATAATTTACTAAAGATATTAGGGTGGGGGTTAAAAAAAAATATAGTACAGTTTTGGCTCCATAAATATTGGGAGTTTAGTAGCAATCCTAAAAATAGAGAGCATATTGCAAGGCTCTTAGAAAGTATTTTAGGATGGAGTGCTCGATTGTATATAATTTAGTTATGATTATCTGGTGGGAGCCTTAAGAAATTAGGAGCATTTTTGGCTCCCTAAATATAGGGAGTCTAGTAGCGATCCTAAAAAAAAGAAGGCAATGGCGAGCCTCAAATAAGGTATTTTTGGGAAGAATTCTCGATTGTATATAATTTACTTAAGGTTGATGGGTTGGGGTTCAAAAAAAATATAGAATGATTTTTGCTCCCTAAATATAGGGAGTCTAGTAGCAATGCCAAAAATAAAAAGCATATTGCGAGGCTTCTTAGAGGGTGTTTTTACGAGGAGTGCGCGATTGTATATAATTTATTTAAGGTTGTCTGGTAGGTGTTCAAAAAAAATATAGAGCAGTTTTGGCTACCTAAATATAGGGAGTCTAGTAGCAATCGCAAAAATAGAAAGGCATTTTGCGAGGCTCTTAGAGGGTGTTTTAGGGAGGAGTGCTTGATTTATATATAATTTACTTATAATTTTAGGGTATTTTTGGGAGGTAATAGCGAGGCTCTTAGAAGGAGTTTTTGGGAGAATTACTCGATTGTATATAATTTACTTAAGATTATCGAGTCAGGGTTCAAAAAAAATATAGAGCGGTTTTTGCTCCATAAATATAGTAAGTCTACTAGCTATCCCAAAAATAGAGAGCATATTGCGAGGCACTTAAAGGGTGTTTTAGGGTGGAGTGCTGGATTGTATATAATTCACTTAAGGTTATCTGGTTGGGGTTCAAAAAATAATAGAGCAGGTTTGGCTCCCTAAATAAAGAGAGTCTAGTAGCAATCCCAAAAATAGAGAGCATATTATGAGGCTCTTAGAGGGTATTTAAGGAAGGAGTGCTCGATTGTATATTATTTACTTAAGGTTATCGGGTGGGGGTTCAAAAAAAAAAATGGAGTGGTTTTGCCTCCCAAAATATAGAAAATCTTGTAGAATCCCAAAAATAGGGAGCATATTGTGAGACTATTAGATGGTGTTTTTTGGGTGAAATGCTCAATTTTATATAATTTACTTAAGGTTATCGAGTAGGGGTTCAAAAAAAAGATGGAGCTATTTTGGCTCCCTAAATATAGGGAGTCTAGTAGCAATCCCAACAATAGAAAGCATATTATGAGGCTCTTAGAGGGTGTTTTGGAGAGGAGTACTGAATTATATATAATTTACTTAAGGTTTTCGACTACGGGATCAAAAAGAATATCTAGCGATTTTTGCTTCCTAAATCGAGGGAGTCTAGTAGCAATCCCAAAAATAGAGGAGCATGTTACGAGGCTTTTAGAGGGTATTTTAGGGAGGAGTGCTTAATTTTGGGAGGCAATGATGAGGCCCTCAGAGGGTATTTTTGGGATGAATGCTCGATTGTGTATAATTTACTTAAAGTTGTAAAGTGGGGATTCAAAGAAAATATGGAGTAGTTTTGGCTCTTTAAATATAGGGAGTCTAGTAGCAATCCCAAAAAATAGAAAGCATATTTTGAGGATCTTAGATGGTGTTTTAGGGAGGAGTACTCAAAAATGTATAATTTACTTAAGGTTATCAGGTGGGGGTTCAAAAAAAATATGGTGCAGTTTTGGCTTCTTAATTATAGGGAGTCTAGTAACAATCCTAAAAATAGAGCGGCATATTGCGAGGCTCTTAAAGCGTATTTAAGAGTGGAGTGTTTGATTTATATATAATTTACTTATTATTTTTGGGTATTTTTGGGAGGCAATGGCGAGGCTCTTAGAGGGTGTTTTTGGAAGGAATGCCTGATTGTATATAATTTACTTAAGGTTGATTAGTGGGGGTTCAAAAAAAATATGGAGTAGTTTTGGCTTCCTAAATATAGGGATTCTAGTAGCAATCCCAAAAATAGAGAGCATATTACCAGGCTCTTAGAGGGTCTTTTAGGAAGGAGTACTCAATTATAAATAATTTACTTACGGTTGTCGAGTGGGCATTCAAAAAAACTATGGAGTGGTTTTGGCTCCCTAAATATAGGTAGTCTAGAAGCAATCCCAAAAATAGAAAGACATATTGCGAGTTTCTTAGAGGGTGTCTTAAGGAGGAGTGCTTGATTTATATATAATTTTCTTATGATTTTATGGTGTTTTTATAAGGCAATGGCGAGGCTCTTAGAGGGTGTTTCTGGGAGTAATGCTCGATTGTATATAATTTACTTAAGATTATCGGGTGTGGGTTCAAAATAAATACGAAGCAGTTTTGGCTCCCTAAATATAGGGAGTCTAGTAGCAATCCCAAAAATAGAGAGCATATTGCGAGTCTTTTAGAGGGTGTTTAAAGGAGGGGTGATCGATTGTATATAATTCACTTAAGGTTGTCGGGTGGGGGTTCAAAAAAAAGATGGGGTGGTTTTGGCTCCCTTAGTATAGGGAGTCTAGTAGCAATCACAAAAATAGATAGCATATTGTGATACTTTTAGAGGGTGTTTTAAAGTAGAGTGCTCGATTGTATATAATTTACTTAAGGTTGTCAAGTGGGCATTAAAAAAAAAAATAGAGCGGTTTTGGCAACCGAAATATAGAAAGTCTAGTTACAATCCTAAAAATAGAAAGGCATTTTACGAGGCTCTTATAGTGTATTTTAGGGAGGAGTGCATCATTTATATATAATTTACTTATGATTTAAGGATATTTTTAGGAGGCAATGGTGAGGATCTTAGAGGGTGTTTTTGGGATAAATACTCGATTGTATATAATTTAATTAAGGTTGTAGGGTGGGGATAGAAAAATATAGAGCGGTTTTGGCTCCCTAAGTATAGGAAATCTAGTAGCAATCCCAAAAATAAAGAGCATATTACCAGGCTCTTAGAGGGTGTTTTAGGAAGGAGTGCTCGATTGTATATAATTTACTTAAGGTTGTCGGGTGGGCCTTCAAAAAAAATACGGAGCTATTTTGGCTTCCTAAATTTAGGAAGTCTAGTAGCAATCATTCAAGTAGAAAGGCATATTAAGAGTCTTTTAGAGGGTGTTTTTGAGAGGAGTACTTGGTTTATATATAATTTACTTATTATTTTTGGGTGTTTTTATGAGGCAATGGCGAGGCTCTTAGATGATGTTTTTGGGATAAATGCTCGACTGTATATAATTTACTTAAGATTGTCGGGTGGGGGTTCAAAAAAAATATGGAGCAATTTTGGCTCCCTAAATATAGGGAGTCTAGTAGCAATCCCAAATATAGAGAGCATATTGTGAGTCTTTTAGAGGGTGTTTTAGGGAGGAGTGCACCATTGTATATAATTCACTTAAGGTTATCGGGTGGGGGTTCAAAAAAAATATGGGGTGGTTTTGGCTCCCTAAATATAAGGATTCTAGTAGCAATCCCAAAAATAGAGAGCTCTTAATATATATAATTTACTTATGATTTTAGTGTGTTTTTGGATGGCAATGGCAAGGCTCTTAGAGGGTGTTTTTGGGACGAATGCTCGATTTTATATAATTTACTTAAGGTTGTTGGGGGTGGGTTCAAAAAAAATATGGAGCGTTTTTGGCTCCCTAAATATAGGGAGTCTAGTAGTAATCCAAAAAATAAAGAGCATATTGCGATTCTCTTAGAAGGTGTTTTAAGGAGGAGTGCTTGATTGTATATAATTCACTTAAGGTTGTCGGTTGAGGGTTCAAAAAAAATATAAGGTGGTTTTGGCTCGCTTAATATAGGGAGTATAGTAGCAATCACAAAAATAGAGAGCATATTACGAGACTTTTAGAGGGTGTTTTAGATAGGAATTCTCGATTGTATATAATTTACTTAAGGTTATCGTGTGGGCATTTAAAAAAAATATAGAGCTGTTTTGGCTACCTAAATATAGGGAGTCTAGTTGTAATCCCAAAAATAGAAAGGCATATTGCGAGGCTCTTATAGGGTATTTTAGGGAGGAGTGTGTGATTTATTTATAATTTACTTATTATTTTAGGATATTTTTAAAAGGCAATGGTAAGGCTCTTAGAGGGGGTTTTTTGGGATAAATGCTCGATTGTTCATAATTTACTTAAGGTTATCGGGTGGGGATTAAAAAAAATATAGAGCAGTTTTGGCTCCCTAAATATAGGGAGTCTAGTAGCAATCCAAAAAATATAGAGCATATTACCAGGCTCTTAGAGGGTATTTTAGGAATGAGTGCTCGATTGTATATAATTTACTTAATGTTGTTAGGTGGGCGTTCAAAAAAAATATGGATTAATTTTGGCTCTCTAAATATCGAGACTCAAGTAGCAATCCCAAAAATAGAAAGTCATAATGCTAGTCTCTTACAGAGTGTTTTAGGGAGGGGTGCTTGATTTATATATAATTTACTTATGACTTTAAGTTATTTTTAGGAGGCAATGGGGAGGCTCTTAGAGAGTGATTTTGGGAGGAATGCTCGATTGTATATAATTTACTTAAGGTTGTCGTGTAGGGGTTCAAAAAAAATATAGAGCAGTTTTGGCTCCCTAAATATAGGGAGTCCAATAGCAATACCAAAAATAGAGAGCATATTGTGAGTCTTTTAGAGGCTGTTTTAGGGAGGAGTCCTTTATTGTATATAATTGACTTAAGTTTGTCGGGTGGGGATTCAAAAAAAATCTGGGACGGTTTTGGTTCCCTAAATATCGAAAGTATAGTTGCAATCCCAAAAATAGAGAGTATATTGCGAGCCTCTAAGAGGGTGTTTTAGGGAGGAGTGCTAGATAGTATATAATTTAACTAAGGTTTTTGTGTGGGGGTTCAAAAAAAATATAGAGCTATTTTGGCACCCAAAATATAGGGAGTCTAGTAGCAACCCCAAAAATAGAGAGCATATTATGAGGCTATTCGAGGGTGTTTTAAGGAGGAATGCTCGATTGTATATAATTTACTTAAGGTTATTGGGTGGTGGTTAAAAAAATATATGGAGAGGTTTTAGCTCCCTAAATATAGAGAGTCTAGTAGCAATCCCAAAAATAGAGTGCATATTATTAGGCTTTAAGAGGGTATTTTAGGAAGGATTGCTCGATTGTATATAATTTACTTATGTGTTTCGGGTGGGTGTTCAAAAAAAATATAGAACCATTTTGGCTCCCTAAATATAGAGAGTCTAGTTATAATCCCAAAAATAAAAAGGCATATTGCGAGTCTCTTTGAGGTTGTTTTCAGGAGAAGTTCTTTATTTATATAATTTATTTATGATTTTAGGGTGTTTTTGGGAGGCAATGGCAAGGCTCTTAGATGATATTTTTGGAAGGAATGCTCGATTGTATATAATTTACTTAATGTTGTCAGGGGTGGGTTCAAAAAAATTATGGAGTAGTTTTGGCTCCCTAAATATAGGGCGTCTAGTAGCAATCCTAAAAATAGAGAGTATACTGCTAGTCTCTTAGAGGGTATTTTAAGGAGGAGTGCTCGATTGTATATAATACACTTAAGGTTATTGGATGGGGGTTCAAAAAAAATATGGGGCGATTTTGGCTCCCTCAGTATAGGGAGTCTAGTAGCAATCACAAAAATAGAGAGCATATTGCAAGACTTTTAGAGGGTGTTTTAGGGAGGAGTGCTCGATTGTATATAATTTACTTAAGGTTGTCGGGTGGGCTTTCAAAAAAAATATGGAGCAGATTTGGCTACCTAAATATAGGGAGTCTAGGTGAAATCCTAAAAATAGAAAGGCATATTGCGAGGCTCTTATTGGGTATTTTAGGTAGGTGTGCATGATTTATATATAATTTACTTCTAGGAGGCAATAGTGAGACTCTTAGAGGGTGTTTTTGGGATGAATGTTCGATTATACATAATTTACTTAAGGTTGTCGGGTAGGGGTTTAAAAATAATATGGAGCAATTTTGGCTCCCAAAATATAGTGAGTCTAGTAGCAATCCCAAAAGTAGAGATCATAATACCAGGCTCTTAAATGGTGTTTTAGGAAGGAGTACTCGATTATATATAATTTACTTAAGGTTGTTGGGTGGAGATTCAAAAAAAATATGGGGCAGTTTTGACTACCTTAATATAGGGAGTCTAGTAGCAATGCTAGAAATTGAGAGCATATTGCGAGCCTCTTAGAGGGTATTTTAAGGAGGAGTGCTCGATTGTATATAATTCACTTAAGGATATCGGGTGGGGGTTCAAAAAAATATTGGGCGATTTTGGCATCCTTAATATCGGGAGTCTAGTAGCAATCAAAAAATAGAGAGCATGTTCCGAGACTTTTAAAGGGTGTTTTAGAGAGGAGTGCTCGATTGTATATAATTTACTTAAGGTTATCGTGTGGGCATTTAAAAAAAATATAGAGCAGTTTTGGCTACCTAAATATACGGAGTCTAGTTGTAATCCCAAAAATAGAAATGCATATTGCGAGACTTTTATAGGGTATTTTAGGGAGAAGTGCGTGATTTATATATAATTTACTTATGATTTTAGGATATTTTTAGGAGGCAATGTTGAGTCTCTTAAAGGGTGTTTTTTGGATGAATGCACGATTATACATAATTTACTTAAGGTTGTCAGGTGGGGGTTAAAAAAAATATGGAGCGGTTTTGGCTCCTTAAATATAGGGAGTCTAGTAGCAATCCCAAAAATAGAAAGGCATAATGCGAGTCTCCTAGAGTGTGTTTTAGGGAGGAGTGCTTGATTTATATATAATTTAATTATGATTTTAGGGTGTTTTTAGGACGCAATGGGGAGGCTTTTAGAGTGTGTTTTTAGGAGGATTGCTTGATTGTATATAATTTACTTAAGGTTGGCAGGTGGTGGTTTAAAAAAAATATGGAGTGGTTTTGGTTCCCTAAATATAGGGAGTCTAGTAGCAATCCCAAAAATAGAGAGCAAATTATGAGTCTTTTAGAGGGTGTCTTAGGGAGGAGTGCTCGATTGTATATAATTCACTTAAGGTTGTCTGGTGGGGGTTCAAAAAAAATATGGGATAATTTTGGCTTCCTAAATATAGGGAATCTAGTAGCATTCCCACAAATAGATAGCATATTGCGAGGCTCTTAGAGGGTGTTTTAGGGAGGAGTGCTTGATTGTATATAATTTAACTAAGGTTGTCGGGTGGGGGTTCAAAAAAAATATAGAACAATATTAGCTCCCTAAATATAGGGAGTCTAGTAGCAATCCCAAAAATAGAGAGCATATTGCTAGGATATTAGAGGGTATTTTTAGGAGAAATACTCGATTATATATAATTTACTTAAGATTTTCGGGTAGGGATTCAAAAACAATATGGAGCGGTTTTGGCTTCCTAACTATAGGGAGTCTAGTAGCAATCCCAAAAATAGAAAGGCATAATGCGAGTCTTCTAGAGGGTGTTTTAGGGAGGAGTGCTTGATTTATATATAATTTACTTATGATTTTAGGGTATTTTTAGGAGGCAATGGGGAGCTTTTTAGAGTGTGTTTTGGGAGGAATACTTGATTGTATATAATTTACTTAAGGTTGGCTGGTGGGGGTTCAAAAAAAATATGGAGCGGTTTTGGCTCCCTAAATATAGGGAGTCTAGTAGCAATCCCAAAAATAGAGAGCAAATTGTGAGTCTTTTAGAGGGTGTTTTAGGAAGGAGTGCTCGATTGTATATAATTCAGTTAAGGTTGTCAGGTGGGGGTTCAAATACAATATGGGGCAGTTTTGGCTCCCTAAATATAGGCGAATCTAGTAGCATTCCCACAAATAGAGAGCATATTGTGAGGCTCTTAGAGGGTGTTTTAGGGAGGAGTGCTTCATTGTATATAATTTAACTAAGGTTGTCGGGTGGGGGTTCAAAAAAAATATAGAACAATATTAGCTCCCAAAATATAGGAAGTCTAGTAGCAATCCCAAAAATAGAGAGCATATTGCTTGGCTATTAGAGGGTATTTTTAGGATAAATACTCGATTATATATAATTTACTTAAGGTTGCCAGGTGGGCATTGAAAAAAAATATGGAACGATTTTGGCTCCCTAAATATAGGGAGTCTAGTTGCAATTCCAAAAATAGAAAGGCATATTGTGAGTTTCTTAGACGGTGTTTTAGGGAGGAGTGCTTGATTTATATATAACTTATTTATGATTTTAGGGTGTTTTTTGGAGGCATTAATACGGCTCTTAGAGAGTATTTTTGGGAGGAATGCTCGATTATATGTAATTTACTTAAGGTTGTTGGGTGTGGGTTTAAAAAAAATATGGAGCAGTTTTGGCTCCCTAAATATAGGGAGTCTTGTAGTAATCCCAAAAATAGAGAGCATATTGTGAGTCTCTTAGAGGGTATTTTAAGGAGGAGTGCTCGATTATATATAATTCACTAAAGTTTATTGGGTGGGGGTTCAAAAAAAATATGGGATGATTTTGGCTTTCTTAATATTTGGAGTCTAGTAGCAATCATAAAAATAGAGAGCATATTGCGAGACTTTTAGAGGGTATTTTAGGAAGGAGTGCTCGATTGTATATAATTTACTCAAGGTTGTCGGGTGGGCATTCAAAAAAAATATGGAGCGGATTTGGCTACCATAATATTGTGAGTCTAGTTGCAATCCAAAAAATAAAAAGGCATATTACGAGGTTCTTTTAGGGTATTTTAGGGAGGAGTACGTAATTTATATATAATTTACTTTTAGGAGGCAATAATAAGGCTCTTAGAGAGTGTTTTTCAGATGAATGTTCGATTATACATAATTTACATAAGGTTATCGGGTGGGGGTTCAAAAAAATATGGAGTGGTTTTGGCTCCTTAAATATAGGGAGTCTAATAGCAATCCCAAAAATAGAGAGCTTATTACATGGCTCTTAGAGGGTGTTTTAGGAAGGAATGCTCGATTGTATATAATTTACTTATAGTTGTTGGGTGGGCATTCAAAAAAAAAATAGAGTGGTTTTAGAGGGTGTTTTAGGGAGGAGTGCTTGATTTATATATAATTTACTTATGATTTTAGGGTTTTTCTAGGAGGCATTGGAGAGGCTCTTAAAGGGTGTTTTTGGGGAAAATGCTCGATTGTATATAATTTACTTAAGGTTGTCAAGTAGGGCTTCAAAAAAATATGGAGCGATTTTGGCTTCATTAATATAGGGAGTCTAGTAGCAATCCCAAAAATAGAGAGCATATTGCGAATGTTTTAGAGGGTATTTTAAGGAAGAGTACTCGATTATATATAATTCATTTAAGGTTGTAGGGTGGGGGTTGAAATAAAATATGGGGTGGTTTTGGCTCCCTAAATATAAGTAGTCTAGTAGCAATCACAAAAAGAGAGAGCATATTCTGATGCTTTTAGAGGGTGTTTTAGGGATTAGTGCTCGATTGTATATAATTTACCTAAAGTTGTCGAGTGGGGGTTTAAAAAAAATATAGAGCGATTTTGGCTCCCTAAATATAGGGAGTCTAGTAGCAATCCCAAAAATAGGGAGCATATTGCGAGGCTATTAGAGGGTATTTGTAGGAGGAATACTTGATTGTATATAATTTACTTAAGGTTGTCGGGTGGGGGTTCAAAAAAATATAGAGCGATTTTGGCCTTCTAAATATAGGGAGTCTAGTAGTAATCTCAAAAATAGACAGCATATTATCAGGCTCTTAGAAGGTGTTTTAGGAAGGAGTGCTCGATTATATATAATTTACTTAAGGTTGTCGGGTGGGCATTTAAAAAAAATATGGAGCGGTTTTGGCTCCCTAAATATGGGGAGTCTAGTAGCAATCCCAAAAATAAAATGGCATATTTTGAGTCTCTTAGAGGGTATTTTAGGGAGGAGTGCTTAATTTATATATAATTTACTTATGATTTTAGGGTGTTTTTCGGAGGCAATGGTGAGGCTCTGAGAGGATGTTTTTGGGAGCAATGCTCGATTGTATATAATTTACTTAAGGTTGTCGGGTGTGGGTTCAAAAAAAATATGGAGCGATTTTGGCTTCCGAAATATAAGGTGTCTAGTAGCAATCCCAAAAATAGAAAGCATATTGCGAGTCTCTTAGAGGGTATTTTAAGGAGGAGTGCTCGATTGTGTATAATTCATTTAATGTTGTCGGGTGGTGGTTCAAAAAAAATATGGGGTAGTTTTGTCACCCTTAATAAGGGGAGTCTAGTAGCAAATCACAAAAATAGAGAGCATATTGTGAGACTTTTAGAGGATGTTTTAGGGAGGATGCTCGATTGTATATAATTTACTTAAGGTTGTCGGGTGGGTATTTAAAAAAAATATGGAGCAGTTTTGGCTTCCTAAATATAGGAAGTCTAGTAGCAATCCCAAAAATAGAAAGGTATATTTCGAGTCTCTTAGAGGGTGTTTTAGGGAGGAGTGCTTGATTTATATATAATTTACTTATGATTTTAGGGTGTTTTTAGGAGGCAATGGCGAGGCTTTTTGATGGTGTTTTTGGGAGGAATGCTCGATTGTATATAATTTACTTAAGGTTGTCAGATAGGGGTTCAAAAAAAATATGGAGCGATTTTGCCTCCCTAAATATAGGGAGTCTAGTAGTAATCCCAAAAATAGAGTGCATATTGCAAGTCTTTTATAGGGTATTTTATAGAGGAGTGCTCGGTTGTCTATAATTAACACAAGGTTGTAGGGGGGGGTTCAAAAAAAATATGGGGCAATTTTGGCTTCCGAACTATAGGAAGTATCATAGCAATCCCAAAAATAGATAGCATATTGTGAATCTCTTAGAGGGTATTTTAGGGAGGAGTGCTCGATTGTATATAATTTACCTAAGGTTGTTGGGTCGGGGTTTAAAAAAAATATGGAGTGCTTTTGGATCCCTAAATATAGGGAGTTAGTATCAATCCCAAAAATAGAGAGCATATTGCGAGGATATTAGAGGGTGTTTTTAGGAGGAATGCTCGATTGTATATAATTTACTTAAGGTTGTCGGGTGGGGGTTAAAAAAAAATATAGAGCGGTTTTGGTTCCCTAAATATAGGGAGTCTAGTAGTAATCCCAAAAATAGAGAGCATATTGCGAGGCTATTAGAGTGTGTTTTCAGGATGGATGCTCGATTCTATATAATTTACTTAAGCATCTCGGGTAGGTGTTCAAAAAAAATATGGATTGGTTTTGGCTTCCTATATATAAGGAGTCTTATAGTAATTCTAAAAAAAAAAAGCATATTAGGCTCTTAGAGCGTGTTTTTGGGAGGAGTGCTCGATTGTATATAATTTACTTAAGGTTATCGGGTGGGGGTTCAAAAACAATATAGAGCGGTTTTGGCTCCTTCAATATAAAGAGTCTAGTATTAATCTCAAAAATCGAGAGGCATATTATGAGGCTCTTATAGGTTGTTTTAGGGAGGAGTGCTTGATTTATATATAATTTACTTATGATTTTAGGGTGTTTTTAGGTGGCAATGGCGATGATCCTAGCGGGTGTTTTTAGGAGGAATGCTTGATTATGTATAATTTACTTATGGTTGTCGAGTGGGGGTTCAAACAAAATATGGAGCGATTTTGGCTCCCTAAATATATGGAGTCTAGTAGTAATCCTAAAAAATAGAGAGCATATTACGAGGCTCTTACAGAGTGTTTTAGGGAGGAGTGCTCAATTGTATATAACTAACTTAAGGTTATCGGGTGGGGTTTCAAAATAAATATGGAGCGGTTTTGCCTCCTTAAATATAGGGAGTCTAGTAGCAATCCCAAAAATAGAGAGACATATTACGAGGCTCTTAGAGGGTATTTTAGAGAGGAGTGCAGGATTTATATATAATTTACTTATGATTTTAGAGTTTTTTTAGGAGACAATGGCGAGGCTCTTAGAGGGTGTTTTTGGGAGGAATGCTCGGTTATATATAATTAACTAAAGGTTATCAGGTAGGGGTTCAAAAAAAAATATAGAGTGGTTTTGGATCCCTAAATATAGGAAGCCTAGTGGTAATGCCAAAAATAGAGAGCATATTATGAGGCTCTTAGAAAGTATATTAAGGAGAAGTGCTTGATATTATATAATTTTGTTATGATTATCGGGTAGGAGCCTTGTGAAATTGGGAGCGATTTTGGCTCCACAAATATAGGGGCCTAGTAGCAATCTCAAAAATAAGGAGGAAATGGCGATGCTCATATAAAGAGTTTTTGTGGAATGCTCGATTATATATAATTTACTTAAGGTTGACGAGTGGGGGTTCAAAAAAAATATGGAGCAATTTTGACTTCCTAAATATATGGAGTCTAGTAGCAATCCCAGAAAAAGAAAGGTATATTGTGAGGTTCTTAGAGGATATTTTAGGTTGAAGTGCTTAATTTATATATAATTTACTTATGGTTTTAAGGTATTTGTGGGAGGCAATAGTGAGGCTCTTAGAGGGTGTTTTTAGGAGGAATGCTCGATTGTATATGATTTACTTAAGGTTGTCGGGTTGGGGTTAAAAAAAATATAGAACGGTTTTGGCTCCATAAATATAGGGAGTCTTGTAGCAATCCCAAAAATAGAGAGCATATAACGAGGCTCTTAGGTGGTGTTTTAGGGAGAAGTGCTTGATTTTATATAATTCACTTAAGGTTGGCCGGTGGGGGTTCAAAAAAAATATGGAGTGGTTTTAGCTCCCTAAATATTGGGAGTCTAGTAGCAATCCCAAAAATATGAAGTATATTATGAAGTTATTAGATGATGTTTTTAAGAGGAATGCTCGATTGTATATAATTTACTTAAGGTTTTCGAGTGGGGGTTCAAAAAAAATATAGAGCGATTTTGGCTTCCTAAATATAGGAAGTCTAGTAGCAATCCCAAAATTAGAGAGCATATTGTGAGGCTCTTAGAGGGTGTTTTATGGAGGAGTGCTCGATTGTATATAATTTACTTATGGTTGTCGGGTGGGTGTTTAAAAAAAATATAAGGCAATTTTGTCTCCCTAAATATAGGGAGTTTAGTAGCAATCCCTAAAATAGAGAGACATATTGCGAGGCTCTTAGAGGGTGTTTTAGGAAGGAGTGCTTGATTTATATATAATTTAGTTATGATTTTAGGGTGTTTTTGGAAGGCAATGGCGAGGCCCTTAGAGGGTGTTTTTGGGAGGAATGCTTGAATATATATAATTTAATAAAGGTTGTCCGGTGGGGGTTTAAAATAAATATAGAGTGGTTTTGGCTCCAAAATTATAGGGAAAATAATGGCAATCCTAAAAATAGGGAGCATATTGTGAGGCTTTTAGAAAGTATTTTAGGGAGGAGTGCTCGATTATATATAATTTTGTTATGATTATTGTGTGCGAGTCTTGTGAAATTGGGAGCGATTTTGGCTCCCCAAATATAGGGAGGCTATTAGCAATCCCAAAAATAAGAAGGCAATGACGAGACTCATATAAGGTATTTTTGGGAGGAATACTCGATTGTATATAATTTAATTAAAGTTAACGGGTGGGGGTATAAAAAAAATATGGAGCAGTTTTAGCTCCCTAAATATATATAGTCTAGTAGCAATCCCAATAATAGATAGTATATTGTGAAACTCTTAGAGGGTGTTTTAGGGAGAAGTGCTCGATTGTATATAATTTACTTAAGGCTGTCGGGTGGGCGTTTAAAAAAAATATGGACGGTTTTGGCTATCTAAATATATAAAGTCTAGTAGCAATCCCAAAAATAGAAAGGCATATTGCAAGACTCTTAGAGGGTGTTTTAGAGAGAATTGCTTGATTTATATATATTTTACTTATAAATTTAGGGTATTTTTTGGAGGCAATGGTGAGGCACGTAGAGGGTATTTTTAGGAGGAATGCTCGATTATATATAATTTACCTAAAGTTGTCGTGTGGGGGTTCAAAAAAAATATAGAGCGGTTTTGGCTCCATAAATATAGGGAGACTTTTAGCGATCGCAAAAATAAAAAGCATATTGCAAGGTTCTTAGAGGGTGTTTTAGGGAGGAGTGCTCGGTTGTATATAATTCACTTAAGGTTGGCCGATGGGGGTTCAAAAAAAATATAGAGCAGTTTTGGCTCCCTAAATATAAGGAAACTAGCAGTAATCCCAAAAATAGAGAGCATACTGCTAGGCTCTTAGAGGGTATTTTAGGAAAGAGTGCTCGATTATATTTAATTTACTTAAGGTTGTCAGGTGGGGATTCAAAAAAATATGGATCGATTTTTCCTTCCTAAATATCAGAAATCTAGTAAAAATACCAAAAATAGGGAGCATATTATGAGGCTATTAGATGATGTTTTTAGAAGGAATGCTTAATTGTATATAATTTACTTAAGGTTGTCGGGTGGGGGTTCAAAAAAAATATGGAGCGATTTTTAATCCCTAAATATAGGGAGTCTAGTAGCATTCCCAAAAATAAAGAGCATATTATGAGACTTTTAGAGGGTATTTTAGGGAGGAGTGCTCGATTGCATATAATTTATTTATGGTTGTCGGGTGGGGGTTCAAAAAAAATATAGAGTAATTTTGTCTCCCTAAATATAGGGAGTCTAGTAGGAATACCAAAAATAGAGAGATATGTTGCGAGGCTCTTAGAGTGTGTTTTAGGGAGGAGTGCATGATTTATATATAATTTTCTTATGATTTTTAGGTATTTTTGGGAGGCAATGGTGAGGCTCTTAGAGGTTGTTTTTGGGTGGAATATTCGATTACGTATAATTTACTTAAGGTTGTCAAGTGGGGGTTCAAACGAAATATAGAGCAGTTTTGGTTTCCATAAATATAGGGAGCCTAGTAGCAATCCCAAAAAATAGATAGCATATTACGAGACTCTTAGAGGGTGTTTTAGGGAGGAGTGCTCAATTGTATATAACTTACTTAACGATGTCGGGTGGGGGTTCAAAAAAAATAAGGAGCAGTTTTGGCTCCTTTAATATAGGGAGTCTAGTAGCAATCCTAAAAATAGAGAGGCATATTACGAGGCTCTTATAGGGTGTTATACAAAGGGGTGCTAGATTTATATATAATTTACTTATGAGTTTTGGGTGTTTTTGGGTGGCAATGGCAAGGCTCTTAGAGGGTGTTTTTGGAAGGAATACTCGATTGTATATAATTTACGTAAGGTTGACGGGTAGGTGTTCAAAAAAAATATAGAGTGGTTTTGGCTCCCTAAATATAGGGAGTCTAGTATCAATTCCAAAAATAGAGAGCATAATGTGAGACTTTTAGAGGGTACTTTAGGGAGGAGTACTCGATTGTATATAATTTATTTAAGGTTGTCGGGTGGGTATTCAAATAGAATATGGAGTGGTTTTGGCAATTTAAATATAGGGAGTCTAGTTACAATCCCAAAAATAGAAAGACATATTGTGAGGCTTTTATAGGGTGTTTTAGGGAGGAGTGCATGATTTATATATAATTTACTTATGATTTAAGGATGATTTTAGAAGGCAATGGCAAGGCTCTCAGAGGGTGTTTTTGGGATGAATACTCGATTGTATATAATTTACTTAAGGTTGTCGGGTAGGGATTCAAAAAAATATGGAGCTGTTTTGGCTCTATAAATATAGGGAGTCTAGTAACAATCCTAAAAATAGAGAGCATATTACCAGGTTTTTCGAGTGTATTTTAGGAAAAAGTACTTAATTATATATAATTTACTTAAGGTTGTTGGGTGTGCGTTAAAAAAAAATTTAGAGCGGTTTTTGTTCCCTAAATATAGGGAGTCTAGTAGCAATCCCAAAAATAAAAAAGCATATTGCGAGTCTCTTAGAGGGTGTTTTAGGGAGGAGTGCTAGATTTATATATAATTTACTTATGATTTTAGGGTATTTATCGGAGGAAATAGCGAGGCTCTTAGAGGGTATTTTTGGGAGGAATGCTCGATTGTATATAGTTTACTTAAGGTTGTTGGGTAGGGATTCAAAAAAAATATAAAGCGGTTTTGGCTCCCTAAATATAGAGAGTCTAGTAACAATCCCAAAAATAGAGAGCATATTGTGAGTCTCTTATATGGTGTTTTAGGAAGGAGTACTCAGTTGTATATAATTCACTTAAGGTTGTCGTGTGGGGGTACAAAAAAATTATATGGCGGTTTTGGCTTCCTAAATATAGGGAGTCTAGTAGCAATCCCAAAAAAATAGAGAGTATATTTCAAGGCTCTTAAAGGGTGTTTTAGCAAGGAGTGCTCGATTGTATATAATTTACTTAAGGTTGTCGAGTTGGGGTTCAAAAAAAATATGGAGTGGTTTGGGATCCCTAAATATAGGGATTCTGGTAGTAATCCCCAAAATAGAGAGCATATTGCGAAGCTATTAAAGTGTAATTTTAGGAGGAATGCTTGATTGTATATAATTTACTTAAGGTTGTTGGGTCCGATTAAAAATAATATAGAGCGGTTTTGGCTCCCTAAATATAGGGAGTCTAGTAGAAATCCCAAAAATAGAGAGCATATTAGTCACATAGAGGGTATTTTAGGGAGGAGTGCTCGATTGTATATAATTTACTTAAGGTTATTGGGTGGGGGTTTAAAAAAACTATAGTGCGGTTTTGGATCCCTAAATATAAGGAGTTTGGTAGCAATCCCAAAAATAGAGAGGCATTTTATGAGGCTCTTAAATGGTGTTTTAGGGAGGAGTACTTGATTTATATATAATTTGCTTATGATTTTACTATATTTATGGGTGGCAATGGCGATGCTCTTAGAGGGTGTTTTTGGGAGGAATGCTCGATTGTGTATAATTTACTTAAAGTTGTTGGGTGTGGGTTCAAACAAAATATGGTATGGTTTTAGTTCCCTAAATATAGGGAGTCTAGTAGCAATCCCAAGAAAGATAGTCGGGTAGGGGTTCAAAAAAAATATGGAGCAATTTTGGCTCCTTCAATATAGAGAGTCTAGTAGCAATCCAAAAAATAGAGAAACATATTGCGAGGCATTTAAAGGGTATTTTAGGAAGGTGTGCTTGATTTAAATATAATTTACTTATGATTTCAGAGTGTTTTTAGGAGGCAATGACGAGGCTCTTAAAGGGTGTTTTTAGGAGGAATACTCGATTATATATAATTTACTAATGGTTGTCGGGTGGGGGTTCAAAAAAAATATAGTGCAATTTTGGCTCCCTAAGTATAGGGAGTCTAGTAGCATTCCTAAAAATAGATAGCACATTACAAGGTTCTTAGAAAGTGTTTTAGGGAAAAGTGCTCGATTGTATATAATTTAGTTATGATTACAGGGTGGGAGCCTTGAGAAATTTGGAGCTATTTTTGCTTTATTAATATAGGGAGTCTAGTAGCGATCCCAAAAATAAAAAGTGTTTTTAGGAGGAATGCTCAATTTTATATAATTTACTTAAGTTTGACGGGTGGGGGTTCAAAAAAAATATAGAGCGGTTTTAGTTCCCTAAATATAGGAAGTCCAGTAGCAATCCCAAAAATAGAAAGCATAGTGCAAGACTCTAAGAGGGTGTTTTAGGAAGGAGTGCTCGATTGTATATAATTTATTTAAGGTTGTCGGGTAGGCATTCAAAAAAAATATGGAGCGGTTTCGGCTGCCTAAATATAGGAAGTCTAGTAGCAATCCCAAAAATAGAAACGCATATTGTGAGTCTCTTAGAGGGTGTTTTAGGGAAGAGTGCTTGATTTATAAATAATTTATTTATAATTTTAGGATATTTATGGGATGCCATGGCGAGACTTTTAGAGGGTATTTTTGAAAGGAATGCTTGATTGTATATAATTTAATTAAGGTAGTCAGGTGTGGGTTCAAAAAAAATATGGAATGATTTTGGCTCTGTAAATATAGGGAGTTTAGTAGCAATCCCAAAAATAGAGAGCATATTACGAGGCTCTTAGAGGGTATTTTAGAGAGGAGTGCTCGATTATATATAATTCACTTAAGGTTGTTCGGTGGGGGTTCAAAAAAAATATGGAACTGTTTTAGCATTTTAAATATAGGGTATCTAGTATCAATCCCAAAAATAGAGAGCATATTGCGAGGCTATTAGAGGGTATTTTAGGGAAGAGTACTTGATTGTATATAATTTACTTAAGATTGTCGGGTGGAGGTTCAAAACAAACATGGAGCAGTTTTGCCTCCCTAAATAATGGTAGTCTAGTAGCAATCTCCAAAATAAAGAGCATATTACGAGACTATTAGATTTTGCTTTTGAGAGGAATGCTCGATTGTATATAATTTACTTATGGTAGTCGGGTGGGGGTTCAAAACAATTATGGAGTGGTTTTGGCTCCCTTAAATATAATGAGTCTAGTAGCAGTCCAAAAAATAGAAAGCATATTACGAGGCTCTTAGAGGATATTTTAGGAAGGAGTTCTCGATTGTATATAATTTACTTATGGTTATCAGGTGGGGCTTCAAAAAAAATATGGAGCGATTTTGGCTTCCTAAATATTAGAAGTCTAGTAGCAATCCCAAAAATAGAGAGGCATGTTGCGAGGCTCTTACAGGGTGTTTTAGGGAGGAGTGCTTGATTTATATATAATTACTTATGATTTTAGGCTGTTTTTAGGTGGCAATAGCGAGGTTCTGAGTGGGTATTTTTTGGGGGAATTCTCGATTGTGTATAATTTACATAAAGTTATCTAGTGGGGGTTCAAACAAAATATGGAACAGCTTTGGCTCCCTAAATATAGGGAGTCTAGTAGCAATCCCAAAAAAAGAGAGTATATTTCAAGGGTCTTAGAGGGTGTTTTGGGGAGGGGTGCTCAATTATGTATAATTTACTTAAGGTTGTCGGATGGGGGTTCGAAAAAAATACGGAGTGGTTTTGACTCTTTAAATATAGGGAGTCTGGTAGAAATCCTAAAAATAGAGAGGCATATTGTGAGGCTCTTATAGGGTATTTTAAGAAGGCATGCTTTATTAATATATAATTTACTTATGATTTTTGGTATTTTTGGGAGGCAATCCCAAAAATAGAGAGCATAATGCAAGGCTTTTAGATGGTATTTTAGGGAGAAGTGCTCGATTGTATATAATTTACTTAAGGTTGTCGAGTGGGCATTCAAAAAAAATATGGAGCGGGTTTGGCTACCTAAATATAGGAAGTCTAGTTACAATCCTAAAAATAGAAAGGCATAATACGAGGCTCTTATAGGGTGTTTTAGGGAGGAGTGCTTGATTTATATATAATTTACTTATGATTTTATGGTGTTTTTGGGAAGCAATGACAAGGCTTTTAGAGGGTGTTTTTGGGAGGAATGATCGATTGTAAAGAATTTACTTAAGGTTATCAGGTGGGGTTTTAAAAAAATATGGAGCTGTTTTGGTACCCTAAATATAGGGAGTTTAGTAGCAATCCCAACAATAGAGAGCATATTATGAGGCCATTAGAGGGTCTTTTTTGGGATAAATACTCGATTATATATAATTTACTTAAGGTTGTCGGGTGGGGGTTCAAAAAATATATTGAGGGGTTTTGACTCCCTAAATATAGAAAGTCTAGTAGAAATCCCAAAAATAGAGAGGCATATTACGAGGTTCTTTGAGGGTATTTTAGGGAGGAGTGCTTGATTTATATATAATTTACTTATTATTTTAGGATATTTTTAGGAGGCAATGGTAATTTAAGAGGGAATTTTGGGAGGAATGCTTGATTGTATATAATTTACTTAAGGTTGTCGGGTAGGGGTTCAGAAAAAATATGGAACAATTTTGGCTCTCTAAATATAGGAAGTCTAGTAGCAATCCTAAAAATAGAGAGAATATTATGAGGTTCTTAGAGGGTATTTTAGGAAGGAGTGCTCGATTGGATATAATTTAGTTATAATTATCAGGGTGGGAGCCCTGAGAAATTGGGAGCGATTTTGGCTTCCCAAATATAGGGAGTCTAGTAGTGATCCCAAAAATAAGGACGCAATGGTGTGGATCTTATAGGGTATTTTTGGGAGAAATACTCGATTGTATACAATTTACTTAAGGTTGACGGGTAGGCATTTATAAAAAATATAAAGCGATTTTGGCTCCCTAAATATAGGGAGTATAGTAGCAATCCCAAAAATAGAGAGTATATTGCGAGGCTCTTAGAGGGTGTTTTAGGGATGAGTGCTCGATTGTATATAATTTACTGAAGGTTGTCAGGTGGGCATTTAAAAAAAATATTGAACGGTTTTGGTTCACTAAATATAGGGAGTGTAGTAGCAATCCAAAAAATTAAGAGGCATATTGTAAGGCTTTTAGAGGATGTTTTTGGGAGGAATGGTCGATTATATATAATTTACTTAAGGTTGTCCGGTGGGGGTTCAAAAATAATATGGAGCTGTTTTGGCTCCCTAAATATATGGAGTTTAGTAGGAATCCAAAAAATAGAGAGCATATTACGAGGCTCTTAGAGGGTGTTTTAGGGAGGAGTGCTCGATTGTATATTATTCAATTAAGGTTGTCAAGTAGGGGTTAAAAAAAATATGGAGCAATTTGGCTCTCTTAATATAGGGAGTCTACTAGCAATCCCAAAAATAGAGGGCATATTACAAAGCTCTTAGAGGGAATTTTAGGAATGAGTGCTCGATTGTAAATAATTTACTTAAAAATATCGGGTGGGGGTTCAAAAAAAATATTGAGCGGTTTTGGCTTTGTAAATATAGGGAGTCTAGTAGCAATCCTAAAATTAGAGAGGCATATTACATGGCTCTTAGAGGATGTTTTAGGGAGGAGTGCTTGATTTATATATAATTTATTTGTGATTTTAGGATATTTTTTGGAGTCAATGGTGAGGCTTTTAGAGGGTTTTTTGGCCAGGAATGCTCGATTGTATATAATTTACTTAAGGTTATCGGATGAGGGTTAAAAAAAATATATGAAGCAATTTTGTCACCCTAAGTATAAGGAGTCTAGTAGCAATCACAAAAATAGAGAGCATATTGCGAGGCTCTTAAAGTATGTTTTAGGAAGGAGTGCTTGTTTATATATAATTTAGTTATGATTATTGGGTGGGAGCCTTGAGAAATTTGGAGCGATTTTGGCACCCCAAATATAGGGAGTCTAGTAGCGATCCTAAAAATAAAAAGACAATGACGAGGCTCTTAGAGGGTGGTTTTAAAAGGATTGCTCGATTGTATATAATTTACTTATGGTTAACGGGTGTATATTCAAAAAGAGAGAATATTGCAAGGCTCTAAGAGGGTATTTTAGGGAGGAATGCTTAATTATATATAATTCACTTAAAGTTGTCGAGTAAGGGTTCAAAAAAAATATGAAGCGGTTTTGGCTCCTTAAATATAGGTAGTCTAGTAGCAATCCCAAAAATACATAGCATATTGTGAGGATCTTAGAGGGTATTTTAAGATGGAGTGCTTGATTGTATATAATTTACTAAAAGTTATTGGGTGGGCGTTCAAAAAAAATATGGAACAGATTTAGCTCCCTAAATATAGGGAGTCCAGTAGCAATCCCCAAAAATATCGAGCATATTACGAGGTTATTAGAGGGTGTTTTTGGGCAGAATTCTCAATTATATAAAATTTTCTTAAGGTTATCGGTGGCAGTTCAAAAAAAATATAGAGTGGTTTTGGCTCCCTAAATATAGAGAGTCTAGTAGCAATCCTAGAAATAAAGAGCATATTATGATGCTCTGACAGGGTGTTATAGGGAGGAGTGCTCGATTGTATATAATTTATTTAAGATTGTAAGGTGGGCGTTCAAAAAAAATATGGAGAAGCTTTGGATACCTGAATATAGGGAGTCTAGTAGCAATCCCAAAAATTATAAGGCTTATGGCGAGGCTCTTAGAGGTGTTTTATGGAGAAGTACTTGATTTATATGTAATTTATTTATGATTTTATGGTGTTTTTGGGAGGCAATTACGAGGCTCTCAGAGGGTGTTTTTGGGAGGAATGCTCAATTGTATATAATTTACTTAGGGTTAATGGGTGGGGGTTCAAAAAAAATATTGAATAGTTTTGGCTCTATAAATATAAGGAGTCTAGTAGCAATCCAAAAAATAGAGAGCATATTACGAGGATCTTAGAGGGTGTTTTAGGGAGGAGTGCTCGATTGTATATAATTAACTTAAGGTTGTCTGGTGGGGGTTCAAATAAAATATAGTGCGGTTTTGGCTCCCTAAATATAGGGAGTCTAGTAGCAATCCCAAAAATAGAGAGAATATTACGAGGCTCTTAAAGGGTATTTTAGGCAGAAGTGCTTGTTTATATATAATTTACTTAAGGTTTTTGGGTGGGGGTTCAAAAAAAATATGGAGTGGTTTTGCCTACCTAAATATAGGGAGTCTAGTAGCAATCCCAAAAATAGAGAGCATATTTCGAAGCTCTTAGAAAGTCTTTTAGGGAGGAGTGCTCAATTGTATATAATTTAGTTATGATTATCGGGTGGAAGCCTTGGGAAATTAGGAACGATTTTGGCTTCCCAAATATAGAGAGTCTAGTAGTGATCCCAAAAATAAGTAGGCAATGACGAGGCTCATATAAGCTGTTCTTGCGATAAATGCTCGATTGTATATAATTTACTTAATGTTGACGGATGGGGGTTCAAAAAAAATATCGACGGGTTTTGTCTTCCTCAATATAGGGAGTCTAGTAGCAATGCCAAAAATAGAGAGCATATTATAAGTCTCTTAGAGGGTGTTTTAGAAAGGAGTGCTCGATTGTATATAATTTACTTATAGTTATCGGGTAGGGGTTCAAAAATAATATGGAGCAATTTTGGCTTCCTAAATATAGAGAGTATAGTAGCAATCCCAAAAATAGAGAGGCTTGTTATGAGGCTCTTAAGGGGTATTTTAGGGAGGAGTGCTTTTTTTATATATTATTTACTTATGATTTTACAATATTTTTGGGAGGCAATGGTGAGGCTATTAGAGGGTGTTTTTGGGAGAAATGCTCGATTATATATAATTTACTTAAGGTTGTAGGGTGGGACTTCAAACAAAATATGGAGCAGTTTTGGCTCCTTAAATATAGGGAGTCTAGTTGCAATCCAAAAAAATAGAGTGCATATTGCGAGGCTTTTAGAAGGTGTTTTAAGGAAGAGTGCTCAATTGTATATAATTTACTTAAGGTTGTTGAGTAGGGGTTCAAAAAAAATATAGAGCAGTTTTGGCTCTTTAAATATAATGAGTCTAGTAGCAATCCTAAAAATAGAGAGACATATTTCGAGGCTCTTATAGGGAGTTTTAGAGAGAAGTTCTTGAATTATTTATAATTTATTTTTAATTTTTGGGTTTTTTTAGGAGGCAATGGCAAGGTTCTTAGAGGGTGTTTCTACGAGGAATTCTCGATTGTATATAATTTACTTAAAGTTGACGGGTGCGGGTTCAAAAAAAATATGAAGTGGTTTTGGCTCCCTAAATATAGGGAGTCTAGTAGCAATCCCAAAAATAGAGAACATATTACCAGGCTCTTAGAGGGTGTTTTAGAAAGGAGTGCTAGATTGTATATAATTTACTTAAGGTTGTCGGGTGGGTGTTCAAAAAAAATTTGGAGCAGTTTTAGCTCCCTAAATATAGGGAGTCTAGTAGCAATCCCAAAAATAGAAATGCATATTGCAAGTTTCTTAGAGGGTGTTTTAGGGAGGAGTGCTTGATTTATATATAATTTTCTTATGATTTTAAGGTATTTTTGGGAGGCAATGGCGATGCTCTTTGAGGGTGTTTTTGGAAGGAATGCTCGATTGTATATAATTTACATAAGGTTATCGGGTGGAGGTTCAAAAAAAAATGTAGAGTGATTTTGGCTCCCTAAATATAGGGAGTCTAGTAGGAATCCTAAAAAGAGAGAGCATATTGTGAGTCTCTTAGAGGGTGTTTTAGGGAGGAGTGCTCGATTGTATATAATTCACTTAAGGTTGTCAGGTGGGGGTTCAAAAAAAAGATGTGGCGGTTTTGGCTCCCTAAATATAGGGAGTCTAGTAGCAATCGCAAAAATAAAGAGCATATTGTAAGGCTCTTAGAGGGTATTTTATGGAAGAGTGCTCGATTGTATATAATTTACATAAGGTTGTTGGGTGGGGGTTCAAAAAAAATATGGAGCGGGTTTGGCTCTCTAAATATATAGAGTCTAGTAGCAATCCCAAAAATAGAGAGCATATTGTAAGGCTATTAGAGGGTATTTTTAAATGGAATGCTTGATTGTATATAATTTACTTAAGTTTGTTGGGTGGGGGTTCAAAAAAAATATGGAGCGGTTTTGGCTCCCAAAATATAATGAGTCTAGTAGGAATCCTAAAAATAGAGAACATATTAAGATTTTAGTGGGTGTTTTAGAGAAGACTGCTTGATTATATATAATTTTCTTAAGGTTGTCAAGTAGGGGTTAAAAAAAAATATAGAGTGGTTTTGGCTCCCTAACTATTGGGAGTCTAGAAGAAATCCCAAAAATAGAGAGGCATATTGCGAGGCTCTTAAAAGGTGTTTTAGGGTGAAGTGCTTGATTTATATATTATTTACTTATGATTTTAGGGTATTTTTGGGAGGTTATGGCGAGGCTCTTAGTGGGTGTTTTTGGAAAGAATACTCGATTGTGTATAATTTACTTAAGGTTGTCGGGTGGGGGTTGAAACAAAATAAGGAGCGGTTTTGGCTCCCTAAATATAGGGAGACTAGTATCAATCCCAAAAAAATAGAGAGCATATTACGAGACTCTTAGGGAGTGTTTTAGAAAGAAGTGCTCGACTGTATATAATTTATTTAAGGTTGTCGGAAGCTGTTCAAAAAAAATATGGAGCAATTTTTACTCCTTAACTATAGGGAGTCTAGTAGCAATCCTAAAAATAAAGAGGCATATTGTGAGGCTCTTAGATGGTATTTTAGAGAGGAGTGCTTGATTTATATATAATTTACTTATAATTTTATGGTGTTTTTAAGAGGCAATGTCAAAGCTTTTAGAGGGTGTTTTTCGGAGGAATGCTCAATTATATATAATTAAGTAACGGTTATCGGGTGGGGGTTCAAAAGAAATATAGAGCTATTTTGGCTCCGTAGATATAGGGAGTCTAGTTGCAATCCCAAAAATAGAGTGCATATTGTGAGGCTCTTAGAAAGTATTTTACGAAAGAGTGCTCGATTGTATATAATTTAGTTATGATTATCATGTGGGAGCCTTGAGAAATTGGGAGCGATTTTTGCTTTCCAAATATAGAGAGTCTAGTAGAGATCCTAAAAATAAGAAGGCAATGGCGAGGCCCATATAAGGTGTTTTTGGGAGGAATGCTCGATTGTATATAATTTAGTTAAGGTTAACGGGTGGGGGTTGAAAAAAAATATGAACCAGTTTTGGCTCCCTAAATATAGGGAATCTAGTAGCAATCCTAAAAATAGAGAGCATATTGCGAGGCTCTTAGAGGGTGTTTTAGGGAGGAGTGCTCGATTGTATATATTTCATTTAAGGTTTTCCGGTAGGTGTTAAAAAAAATATGGAGCGGTTTTGGCTCCCTAAATATAAGGAGTCTAGTAGCAATCCCAAAAATATAGAGTATATTGCAAGGCTCTTAGAAGGTATTTTAGGGAGGAGTGCTCGATTATTTATAATTTACTTAAGGTTATCGAGTGGGGGTTAAAAAAAATATATAGTGGTTTTTCTTCCCTAAATGTAGGGTGTCTAGTAGTAATCACAAAAACAGAGAGCATATTGCGAGGCTATTAGAGGATGTTTTAGAAAGGAGTGCTCGATTATATACAATTTACTTATGATTGTCGGGTGGGGGTTCAAAAACTTTATAGGGCGATTTTGGCTCCGTAAATATATGAAGTTTAGTAGCAATCCCAAAAATAGAGAGGCATGTCACAAGGTTCTTAGAGGATGTTATAGGGAGGAGTGCTTGATTTATATATAATTTACAGATGATTTTAGGGTGTTTTTGGGAGGCAATGGCGAGGCTCTTAGAGGATGTTTTTAAGAGGAATGCTCGATTTTGTATGATTTACTTAAGGTTGACGGGGGGGGGGGGGGGGGGGGTTCAAAAAAAATAATGAGTAGTTTTGGCTCCCTAAATATAGGGAGTCTAGTAGTAATCCCAAAAAAATAAGAGCATATTGCGAGGCTCTTAGAGGGTCTTTTAGAGAGGAGTGGTCAATTATATATAATTTACTTAAGGTTATCGGTTGGGGCTTAAAAAAAATATGGAGCGGTTTTGACTCTTTAAATATAGGGAGTCTAGTAGTAATCCTAAAAATAGAGAGTCATATTGCAAGACTCTTATAGGGTGTTTTAGGGAGGAGTGCTTTATTTATATATAATTTACTTATGATTTTTGGGTGTTTTTGGGAGGCAATGGTGAGGCTATTAGAGGGTGTTTTCGGGAGGAATGCTTGATTGTATATAATTTACTTAAGGTTGATGGTGGGGGTTCAAAAAAAATATAGAGCTATTTTGGCTCCCTAAGTATAGGGTGTTTAGTAGCAATCCCAAAAATAGAGACTATATTGCGAGGCTTTTAGAGGGTGTTTTAGGGAGGAGTACTCGACTGTATATAATTTATTTAAGATTGTCGGTTGGGCATTCAAAAAAATTATAGAGTGGTTTTAGCTACATAAATATAAGGTGCCGAGTTACAATCCCAAAAATATAAAGGCATACTGCATGGCTCATATAGGGTGTTTTAGGGATGAGTGCTTAATTTATATATAATTTACTTAAGATTTTAGGATGTTTTTGGGAAGCAATGGCAAGGCCCTTAGAAGGTATTTTTGGGATGAGTGCTCAAAAAAAATATAGAGAGGTTTTGGCTACCTAAATATAGGGAGTCTAGTAGCAATCTCAAAATTAGAGAGCATATTGCGAGGTTCTTAGAGAGTATTTTAGGGAGGAGTACTCGATTATATATAATTCAATTAAGATTATCGAGTGAGGGATCAAAAATAATATGGACTAGTTTTGGGTCCCTAAATATAGAGAGTCTAGTAGCGATTCCAAAAATAGTGAGCATATTGCGAGGCTCTTAGATGGTATTTTAGGAAAGAGTGCTCAATTGTATATAATTTACTAAAGATTATCGGGTGGGGGTTTAAAAAAAAGGGTTATTTTGACTTTGCCCCCTAAATTTTGCCTTAAATTATACTTTACCTCTATATTTTCATTAATTAAACTTTACCCCCCAAAACTAATTATTCCGTCAGCTCATCATCTAAGAGAAAGGGTGAGCTGATGGAAAAGAAATAAAGTTTTATCGGATGAGGTGACGAAACAGTTAGTTTTGGGGGGTAAAGTCTAATTAATGAAAATATAGGGGGTAAAGTCTAATTTTAGGCAAAAATTATGGGGCAAAGTCAAAATAACCCTAAAAAAAATAAGGAGTGGTTTTGGCTCCATAAATATAGGGAGTCTAGTAGCAATCCCAGAAATAGAGAGCATATTGTGAGGCTATTAGAGGGTATTTTTGGGAGGAATGCTCGATTGAATATAATTTAGTTAAGGTTGTCGGATAAGGGTTTAAAAAAAATATTAAGCAGTTTTGACTCCCTAAATATAGAGAGTCAAGTAGCAATCCCAAAAATAGAGAGGACTATTGCGAGGCACTTAGAGGGTATTTTAGGGAGGAGTGCTTGATTTATATATAATTTATTTACGATTTTATAGTGTTTTTGGGAGGCAATGGCGAGGCTTTTAGAGGGTGTTTTTGGGAGGAATGCTCGATTGTATATAATTTACTTAAGGTTGTCAAGTGGGGGTTCAAAAAAAATATGGAACGGTTTTGGCACCATAAATATAATGAGTCTAGTAGCAATCCCAAAAACAGAAAGCATATTGCGTGGCTCTTAGAAGGTTTTTTAGAGAGGAATGCTTGATTGTATATAATTTACTAACAGTTGTCGGGTGGGCATTCAAAAAAAATATAGAGCGATTTTGGTTCCCTAAATATAGGGAGTCTGATAGCAATCCAAAAAATAGAGATGCATATTGCGAGGGTCTTAGAGGGTATTTTTAGGAGGAATGCTCGATTATATATAATTTACTAAAGGTTGTCGAGTGGGGGTTCAAAAACAATTATGGAGCGATTTTGGCTCCCTAAATATAGGGAGTCTAGTAGTAATCAAAAAAATAAAGAGCATATTATGAGGCTATTAGAGGGTGTTTTTGGAAGGAATGCTCGACTGTATATAATTTACTTAAGGTTATCGGGTGGGGGTTCAAAAAAACTATAGAGCAGTTTTGGCTCTCTAAATATATGGAGTCTAATAGTAATCTCTAAAATATATAGCATATTGTCAGGCTCTTAGAGGGTGTTTTAGGGAAGAGTGCTAAATTATATATAATTTACTTAAGGTTATTAGGTAGGGGTTCAAAAAAAATATTGAGCGGTCTTGGCTTCCTAAATATAGGGAGTCTAGTAGCAATCCCAAAAATCGAGAGGCATGTTGTGAGGCTCTTAGAGGGAATTTTTGGGAGGAGTGCTAGATTTATATATAATTTAATTATGATTTTAGAGTGTTTTTTGGAGGCAATGGTGAGGCTCTTTGATGGTGGTTTTAGGAGGAATGCTCGATTGAGTGTAATTTACTTAAGGTTGTCGGGTGGGGGTTAAAAAAAAATATGGAGCAGTTTTAGCTCCCTAAATATAGGAAGTCTAGTAGCAATACCAAAAATAAGAGAGCATATTGGAAGGCTCTCTGATGGTGTTTTAGGAAGGAATGCTCGATTGTATATAATTTACTTAAGGTTATCGGGTGGGGGTTCAAAAAAAATATAAAGCAATTTTTGCTCCCTAAGTATAGGGAGTCTAATAACGATCCCAAAAATAAGGTGGCAATGGCGAGGCTTATATAGGGTTGTTTTGGGATGAATCCTCGATTGTATATAATTTACTTAAGCTTAAAGGGTGTGGGTTCAAAAAAAATATAGAGCGGTTTTGGCTCCCTAAATATAGGGAGTCTTGTAGCAATCCCAAAAATAGAGAGCATATTTTGTGTCTCTTAGAGGGTATTTTATAGGGGACTACTCGATTTTATGTAATTTATTTTAGGGAGGAGTGCTTGCTTTATATATAATTTATTTATGATTTTAAGGTATTTTTAGAAGACAATAGTGAGGCACTTAGAGGGTGTTTTTTGGAGGAATGTTTGATTATATATAATTTACTTAAGGTTGTCGGGTAGGGATTCAAAACAATATATAGCGGTTTTGGTTCCCTAAATATAGAGAGTCTAGTAGCAATCCCAAAAATAGAGAGTATATTACGAGGCTCTTAGAGGGTGTTTTAGGGAGGAGTGCTCGATTGTATATAATTCATTTAATGTTGTCGGGTAGGGGTTCAAAAAAAATATGGAACGATTTTGGCTCCCTAAATATTGAGAGTCTAGTAGCAATCCCAAAAATAGAGAGCATATTGCGAGGCTCTTAGAGGGTATTTTAGGAAAGAGTACTTGATTGTATATAATTTACTTAAGGTTGTCAGGTGTGGGTTCAAAAAGATTAAGGAGCTGTTTTGGATCGCTAAATATAAGCAGTCTAGTAGCAATCCCAAAAATAGAGGGCATATTACGAGGCTATTAGAGGGTATTTTTGGGAGGAATGCTCGATGGTATATAATTTACTTTCGGTTATTGGGTGGGGGTTTAAAAAAAATATGGAGCGGTTTTGGCTGCCTAAATATTAGGAGTCTAGTAGTAATCCAAAAATATAGAGGCATATTGCCAGGCACTTAGAGGGTGTTTTATGGAGAAGTGCTTGATTTAGAAGCTATTTTTAGGAGGAATGCTCGATTGTATATAATTTACTTAAGGTTATTGGGTTGGGGTTAAAAAAAATATGGAGCAGTTTTGTCTCCCTAAATATAAGGAGTCTAGTAGCAATCCCAAAAAAAGAGAGCATATTGCGAGGCTCTTAAAGTATATTGTAGGGAGGGGTGCTCGATTGTATATAATTTAATTATGATTATCGGGTGGGAGCGTTGAGAAACTAGGCGTAATTTTGGCTTCCTAAATATAGGGAGTCTAGTAGCGATCCCAAAAATAATTACGCAATAGCGAGGTTCTTATAGGGTATTTTTAGGAGAAATGCTCGACTGTATGTAATTTACTTAAGGTTAACGGGTGGGGGTTCAAAAAGAATATGGAGCGGTTTTGGCTCCTTAAATATAGGGAGTCTAATTGCAATCCCAAAAATAGAGAGAATATTACGAGGCTCTTAGAGGGTGTTTTAGAGAGGAGTGCTTGATTGTATATAATTTACTTAAGGTTGTTGGGTGGGCGTTCAAAAAAAATATGGAGCGATTTTGGCTACCTAAATATAGGGAGTCTAGTAGTAATCCCAAAACTAGAAAGGCATTTTGTGAGGCTCTTAGAGGGCATTTAAGAGAGGAGTACTTGATTTGTATATAATTTATTTATAATTTTAGGGTTTTTTTGGTAGGCAATAGTGAGGCTCTTAGAGGGTGTTTTTGGGAGGAATGCTTGATTGTATATAATTTACTTAAGGTAATTGGGTGGGGGTTCAAAAAAAATATAGAGTAGTTTTGGCTCCCTAAATATAGGGAGTCTAGTACCAATTCCAAAAATAGAGAGCATATTGCGAGGCTCTTAGAGGGTATCTTAGGAAGGAGTGCTCGATTGTATATAATTCACTTAAGGTTGTCGGGTGGGGGTTCAAAAAAAATATAGAGCTGTTTTGACTCCCTAAATATAGGGAGTCTAGTAGCAATCCCAAAAATAGAGAGCATATTATCAGACTCTAAGAGGGTATTTAAGGGAGGAGTGATTGATTGTATATAATTTACTTAAGGTTGTTGGGTAAAGGTTCAAAAAAAATATGTAGCGGTTTTGGCTTCCTAAATATACGGAGTCTAGTAGCAATCCCAAAAATAGAGAGCATATTATGAGGCTATTAGAGAGTGTTTTTGGGAGGAATACTCGATTGTATATAATTTACTTCAGGTTGTCGGGTGGGGGTTTAAAAAAAATATAGAGTGGTTTTGGCTCCCTTAATATAAAGAGTTTAGTAGCAATCCCACAAATAGAGAACATATTTCAAGGCTCTTAGAGGGTATTTTAGGGAGTGCTCCATTTTATATTAATTTACTTAAGGTTGTTGGATAGGGATTCAAAAAAAATATGGAAAGGTTTGGCCCTAAATATTGGGAGTCGAGTAACAATCCCAAAAATAGAAAAGCATGTTGCAAGGCCCTTAGATCGTGTTTTAGGGAGAAGTGCTTGATTTATATATAATTTACTTATGATTTTAGGGTATTTTTCAGAGGCAAAGGCGATTTTCTTAGACGGTGTTTTTGGGAGTAATGCTCGATTGTGTATAATTTACTTAAGGTTGTCAGGTGGGGGTAAATACAAAATATGGAGCAGATTTGGCACCCTAAATATAAAGAGCCTGGTAGCAATCCTAAAAAATTGAGAGCATATTGTGAGGCTCTTAAAGGGTGTCTTATGGAGGAGTACTCGATTGTATATAATTTACTTAAGGTTGTCGGGTGGGGGTTCAAAAAAAATATGGAGCAATTTGGGCTCCTTATATATAGGTAGTCTAGTAGCAATCCCAAAAATAAAGAGACATATTGCTAGGCTCTTAGAGAATGTTTTAGGGAGGAGTACTTGATTAATATATATTTTACCTATGGTTTTTGTGTGTTTTTAGGAGGCAATGACAAGGCTCTTAGAGAGTATTTTTAGGAAGAATGCTCAATTATATATAATTTATTTAAGGTTGATGGGTGGGGGTTCAAAAAAAATATAGAGTGGTTTTGGTTCGCTAAATATAAGGAGACTAGTAGCAATCCCAAAAATAGAGAGTATATTGTGAGGCTCTTTGAAAGTGTTTTAGGGAGTAGATCTCGATTGTATATAATTTAGTTATGATTATCGGGTGGGAGCCTTGAGAAATTAGGAACGATTTTGGCTCCCCAAATATAGGGAGTCTAGTCGCGATCCCAAAAATTAGTAAGCAATGGCCAAGCTCATATAGGCTATTTTTGGGATAAATGCACGATTATATATAATTTACTTAAGGTTGAAGGGTGGGGGTTCAGAAAAAATATGGATGGGTTTTGGCTCCCTCAATATAGGGAGTCTAGTAGCAATCCCAAAAATAGAGAGCATATTACGAGGCACTTAGAGTGTGTTTTAAGAAGGACTGCTCGATTGTATATAATTTACTTAAGGTTGTCGGGTGGGCGTTCAAAAAAATATGGAGCGGTTTTGGCTACCTAAATATTGGGAGTCTAGTAGCAATCCCAAAAATAGAAAGGGATATTGCGAGGTTCTTAGAGGGTATTTTAGGGAGGAGTGCTTGATTTATATATAATTTACTTGTGATTTTAGGGTATTTTTGGGAGGCAATGTTGAGGCTCTTAGTGGGTATTTTTTGGAGGATTGCTCGATTGGATAAAATTTACTTAAGGTTGTCCGGTGGGGGTTCTAAAAAAATATGAAGTATTTTTGGCTCTATAAATAAAGGGAGTCTAGTTGCAATCCTTAAAATAGAGAGCATATTGCGAGGCTCTTAGAGGGTGTTTTTGGGAGGAGTGCTCGATTGTATATAATTCACTTAAGGTTGTCTGGTGGGGGTTCAAAAATAATATGGAGCGGTTTTGGCTCCCTAAATATAGGGAGTCTAGTAGCAATCCCAAAAATAGAGAGCATATTAGGTGTCTCTTAGAGGGTATTTTAGGGAGGAGTGCACGATTGTACATAATTTACTTATGGTTGTAGAGTCAGAGTTCAAAAAAAATATAGAGTTATTTTACCTCCCTAAATATATGGAGTCTAGTAGCAATCCCAAAAATAGAGAGCATATTGCAAGGCTATTAGATGGTGTTTTTGGGAGGAATGCTTGATTGTATATAATTCACTTAAGGTTTTTGGGTGGGACCGTGGGGGTTTAAAAAAATATGGAGCGGTTTTGGCTCCCTAAATATAGGTAGTCTAGTAGCAATCCTAAAAATAGAGAGTATATAGCGAGGTTCTTTGAGGAATTTATAGGGAGGAGTGCTCGATTGCATATAATTTACTTATGGTTGTCGGGTGGGGGTTCAAAACAAATATGGAGCGATTTTGGCTCCCTAAATATAGGGAGTCTAGTAGCAATCCCAAAAATAGAGTGGCATATTATGTGGCTCTTAGAGGATGTTTTAGGGAGGAGTGTTCAATTTATATATAATTTACTTATGATTTTATGGTGTTTTTGAAAGGCAAACTTAGAGGGTGTTTTTGGAAGAATGCTTGATTGTTTATAATTTACTTAAAGTTGTCGGGTAGGGGTTCAAACAAAATATAGAGTGATTTTAGATCCCTAAATATATGGATTTTAATAGAAAAACTATAAAATAAAGAGCATATTGCGAGATTCTTAGAGGGTGTTTTAGAGAGGAGAACTCGATTGTATATAATTTTTATAAGGTTATCGGGTGGGCGTTCAAAAAAAATATAGAATGGTTTTGGCTCCTTAAAGAAAGGGAGTCTAGTAGCTATCCTAAAAATAGAAAGACATATTGCTAGTATCTTAGTGGGTGTTTTAGGAAGGAGTTCTTGATTTATATATAATTTATTTATGAATTTTTGGGTATTTTTAGGAGGCAATAGAGAGGCACTTAGAGGGTGTTTTTAGGAGGAATGCTTGATTGTACATACTTTGCTTAAGGTTGACGGGTGGGGGTTCAAAAAAAACATAGAGCGGTTTTGGCTTCCTAAATATAAGGAGTCTAGTAGCAATCCCAAAAATAGAAAGCATATTGCAAGACTCATTGAGGGTGTTTTAGGGAGGAGTGCTCGATTATATATAATTTACTTAAGATTATCGGGTGGGCATTCAAAAAAAATATGGAGCGATTTTGGCTACCTGAATATAGGGAGTCTAGTAGCAATCCAAATAATAGAAAGACATATTGCAAGGCTCTTATAGGGTGTTTTAAGAAGGAGTGCTTGATTTATATATAATTTACTTATGATTTTATGCTGTTTTTGGGAGGCAATGGCGAGGCTTTTAGAGGGTGTTTTTGGGATGAATGCTCGATTTTATATAATTTTCTTAAGGTTGTCACGTGGGGGTTTAAAAAAAAATATAGAGCAGTTTTGGCTCACTAAATATAGGTAGTCTAGTAGTAATCCCAAAAATATAGAGCATATTGTGAAACTCTTAGATGGAATTTTAGGGAGGAGTGATCGATTGTAAATAATTTACTTATGGTTGTCGAGTAGGGGTTCAAAAAAAATATGGAGCTGTTTTGGCGTTTTAAACATAGAGAGTATATTAGCAATCCCAAAAATAGAAAGGCATATTACGTGGCTCTTAAAGGGTGTTTTAGGGAGGAGTGCTTTATTTATATATAATTTACTTATGATTTTAGGTTAATTTTTGGAGGTAATGGCGAGGCTCTTAGAGTGTATTATTGGGAGAATATTATATTATATAAAATTTACTTAAGGTTGACGGGTGGAGTTAAAAAAAAATTTAGAGCGGTTTTGGCTCCCTAAATCTATGAAGTTTAGTAGCAATCCCAAAATTCAAGAGCATATTATTAGGTTATTAGAGGTTGTTTTTAGGTAGAATGCTTTATTGTATATAATTTACTTAAGGTTGTCGAGTGGGGGTTCAAAAAAATTATGGAGTGGTTTTGGCTCCCTAAATATAGGGAGTCTAGTAGCAATCCCAAAAATAGAGAGCATATTGCGAGGCTCTTAGAGGGTGTTTTAAGGAGTGCTCGATTGTATATAATTTACTTAAGGTTTTCAGGTGGGCGTTCAAAAAAAATATAAAGCAGTTTTGGCTCCATAAATATAGGGAGTCTAGTAGCAATCCAGAAAATAGAGAGGCATATTGCAAGGCTATTAGAGGGTGTTTTAGGGAGGATTTCTTGATTCTATATAATTTATTTAAGGTTGTTGGGTAGGGTTTCAAAAAAATATTAAGCGGTTTTGACTTCTTAAATATAGGGAGTCTTGTAGCAATCCCAAAAATAGAGAGGCATAATGCAAGGCTCTTAGAGGGTATTTTAGGGAGGAGTGCTTTATTTATATATAATTTAGTTATGATTTTAGAGTATGTTTGGGAGGCAATGGTGAGGCTCTTAGATGGTGTTTTTTTGAAGGAATGCTCAATTGTATAAGGAGTCTAGTAGCAATCCCTAAAAAATATGGAGTGGTTTTGGCTCCCGAAATATAGGGTGTTTTTGGAAGGAATGCTTGATTGTATATAATTAACTTAAGGTTGTTAGATGGGGGTTTAAAAAAAAAATGGAGCGGCTTTGGATCCCAAAATATATGGAGTCTAGTAGCAATCCCAAGAAATAGAGAAAATATAGTGAGGCTCTTAGAGGATGTTTTATGGAGAAGTGCTCTATTGTATATAATTTACTTAAGGTTATCGGGTGGGGGTTCAAAAAAAATATAGTGGGGTATTGGCTCCCTAAATATAGGGATTTTTGTAGCAATCCTAAAAATAGAAAGCATAATATGAGGCTCTTATAGGGAATTTTAGGTAGGAGTGCTCAATTGTATATAATTTACTTAAGGTTATCGGGTGGGGGTTCAAAATAAATATGGAGCGGTTTTGGCTCCCTAAATATAGGGATCCAGTATTAATCCCAAAAATAGAGAGCATATTATGAGTCTATTAGAGGGTGGTTTTGGGAGGATTGCTCAATTGTATATAATTTACTTAAGGTTGTCGGGTGGGGGTTCAAAAAAAATATGGAGTGGTTTTGGCCCTCTAAATATAGGGAGTCTAGTAGCAATCCCAAAAATAGAGAGTCATATTACTAGGCTATTAGAGGGTGTTTTAGGAAGAAGTGATTGATTTATATATAATTTATTTATAATTTTAGGATGTTTTTTAGAGGAAATACCAAGGCTTTTAGAGGGAGTTTTTGGGAGAAATACTCGATTATGTATAATTTGCTTAAGGTTGTCGGGTGGGGATTCAAACAAAATATGGAGCAGTTTTATCTCCGTAAATATAGGGAGTCTAGTAGCAATCCCAAAAAAAAGAGGGCATATTGCGAGGCTCTTAAAGGGTATTAAGGAGGAGTGCTCGATTGTATATAATTTACTTAAGGTTATCTGGTGGTAGTTCAAAAAAAATATAGAGTGATTTTGGATCCCTAAATATAGGGAATCTAGTAGTAATCCCAAAATAGAGATCATATTGTGAGGCTATTAGTGGGTGTTTTTGGGAAAAATGCTTGATTATATATAATTTACTTAAGATTGTCAGGTAGGGGTTCAAAAAAAATATGGAGCGATTTTGACTCCCTAAATATAGGGAGTCTAGTAGGAATCCCAAAAATAGAGAGGCATATTGCGACGCTCTTAGTGGGTGTTTTAGGGAGGAGTGTTTGATTTATTTATAATTTACATATGATTTTAGGATGTTTTTGGGAGGCAATGGCGAGGCTTTTAGAGTGTGTTTTTTTGAGGAATACTCGATTGTATATAATTTACTTATGGTTATAAGGTGTGGGTTCAAGAAAAATATGGAGTGATTTTGGCTCCCTAAATATAGAGAGTCTAGTAGCAATCCCAAAAATAGAGGGCATATTGCGAGGCTCTTATAGTGTGTTTTAGGGAGGAGTGCTCGATTGTATATAATTTAGTTATAATTATAGGGGTAAGAGCCTTGAGAAATTAAGAGCGATTTTTGCTCCCAAGATATAGGGAGTCTAGTAGCGATCCCAAAAAAAGGCGGCAATGACGAGGCTCTGGTAGAGTATTTTTGGGAGGAATGCTCGATTGTATGTAATTTACTTAAGGTTGACGAGTGGGGGTTAAAAAAAATATGGAGCGATTTTGGCTCCTTAAATATAGGGAGTCTAATAGCAATCCCAAAAATAGAAAGAATATTGCAAGGCTTTTAAAGGGTGTTTTAGGGAGGAGTACTGGATTGTATATAATTTACTTAAGGTTGTCGGGTGGGTGTTCAAAAAATATATGGAGCGGTTTTGGCTTCCTAAATGTAGGGAGTCTAGTAGCAATCCTAAAAATAGAGGGCATATTGCGAGGCTCATAGAGGGTGTTTTAGGGAGGAGTGCTCGATTGTATATAATTCACTTAAGGTTGTCGGGTGGGGGTTCAAAAAAAATATGGAGCAATTTTGGCTCTATTAATATAGGGAGTCTAGTAGCAATCCCAAAAATAGAGAGGCTATTGCGAGGCTATTACAGGGTGTTTTAGGGAGGAGTGCTTGATTTATATATAATTTACTTATAATTTTAGGGGATTTTTGGGAGGCAATGGTGAGGCTCTTAGAGGGTGTTTTTAGGAGGAATGCTTGATTTTTATATAATTTATTTATAATTTTAAGGTATTTTTAGGAGGCAATGGCGAGGCTCGCAGATGGTGTTTTTTGGAGGAATGCTCGATTGTATATAATTTACTTTTGGTTGTCGGGTAGGGGTTCAAAAAAAATATTGAGCGGTTTTGGCTCACTAAATCTAGGAAGTATAGTAGCAATCCTAAAAATAAAGAGCATATTGCGAGGCTCATAGAGGGTGTTTTAAGGAGGAGTGCTCGATTGTATATAATTCACTTAAGGTTGTCGGGTGGGGGTTCAAAACAAATATGGGGCAATTTTGGCTCTATAAATATAGGAAGTCTAGTAGCAATCCCAAAAATAGAGAGGCATATTACGAGGCTATTACTGGGTGTTTTAGGGAGGAGTGCTTGATTTATATATAATTTACTTATAATTTTAGGGGATTTTTGGGAGGCAATGGTGAGGCTCTTAGAGGTGTTTTTGGGAGGATTACTTGATTGTGTATAATTTATTTAAGGTTATTGTGTAGGGGTTCAAACAAAATATGGAGCGGTTTTGGCTCCTTAAATATAGGGAGTCTAGTACCAATCCCAAAAAATTGAGAGCAGATTGTGAGGTTCTTAGAGGGTGTTTTAGGAACGAGTGCTCGATTATAAATAATTTACTTAAGGTTGACGGATGGGAGTTCAAAAAAAATATGAAGCAGTTTTGGCTCCTTAAATATAAGGTGTCTAATAGCAATCCCAAAAATAGAGAGGCATATTGTGAGGCTCTTAGAGGGAGTTTTATGGAGAAGTGCTTGATTTATATATAATTTACTTATGATTTTAGAGTATTTTTGGGAAATAATGGCGAGGCTCTTTGAGGGTATGTTTAGGAAGATTGCTCGATTATGTATAATTTACTTAAGGTTGTCGAGTGGGGGTTGAAAAAAAATATAGAGATGTTTTGGTTCCCTAAATGTAGGGAGTCTAGTAGCAATGCCAAAAGTAGAGAGCATATTGTGAGGCTCTTACAATGTGTTTTAGGGAGGAGTGCTCGATTGTATGTAATTTAGTTATGATTATCGGGTAGGAGCCTTGAGAAATTGGGAGCGGATTGGCTCACTAAATATAGGGAGTCTAGTAGTGATCCCAAAAATAAGGAGGCAATGGCGAGGCTCATATAGATTATTTTTGGTATAAATGCTCGATTGTATATAATTTACTTAAGGTTAATTGGTGGGGATTCAAAAATAATATGGAGTAGTTTTGGCTTCCTAAATATACATAGTCTTGTAGCAATCCCAAAAATAGAGAACATATTGCAAAGCGCTTAGAGGGTGTTTTAGGGAGGAGTGCTTGATTGTATATAATTTACTTAAGGTTATCGGGTGGGTGTTAAAAAAAAAATAAAGAGGTTTTGGTTAGCTAAATATAGGGAGTCTAGTAGCATTGCCAAAAATAGAAAGGCATATTGCGAGGCTCTTAGAGGGTGTTTTTGGGAGGAGTGCTTGATTTATATATAATTTACATGTACTTTTAGGTTGTTTTTGGGAGGCAATGGTGAGGTTCTTAGAGGATGTTTTTGGGAGGAATGCTTGATTACATATAATTTACTTAAGGTTATTGGGTGGGGGTTCAAAAAAAATATAGAGCGGTTTTGGATCTATAAATATAGGGAGTCTAGTAGTAATCCTAAAAATAGAGAGCATATTGCGAGGCTCTTAGAAGTTGTTTTAAGGAGGTGTGCTCTATTGTTTATAATTCACTTAAGGTTGTCCGGTAGGGGTTCAAAAAAAATATGGAGTAGTTTTTGCTCCATAAATAATGGGTGTTTAATAGCAATCCCAAAAATAAAGAGCATATTGTGAGGCTCTTAGAGGGTATTTTAGGAAGGAGTGCTCAATTGTATATAAATTACTTTAGGTTGTCGGGTGGGGGTTCAAAAAAAATATGGAGCGATTTTGCATCCCTAAATATTGGGAGTCAAGTAGCAACCCCAGGAATATAGGGCATATTGCGAGGCTATTAGATGGTGTTTTTGGGAGGAATGATCGATTGTATATAATTTACTTAAGGTTATCAGATGGGGGTTCAAAAAAAATATGGAGCAATTTTGGCTCCCTAAATATTGGGAGTCTAGAAGCAATCCTAAAAATAGAGAGCATATTGTGAGGCTCTTAGAGGGTGTTTTAGGGACGAGTACTCGATTGTATATAATTTACTTCAGGTTGTTGGGTGGGGTTTTAAAAAAAATATGGAGCAATTTTGGTTCCCTAAATATAGGGAGTCTAGTAGCAATCCAAAATATAGAGAGGTATGTTGCGAGGCACTTAGAAGGTGTTTTAGGGAGGAGTGCTTGATTTATATATATAATTTAATTATTATTTTAAGGTGTTTTTGGGAGGCAATGGTGAGGCTCATAAAGGCTGTTTTTGGGAGGAAAGCTACATTGTAAATAATTTACTTAAGGTTGTCGTGTGGGGATTCAAATAAAATATAAAGTGGTTTTGCTCTCTAAAGATAGGGAGTCTAGTAGCAATCCTAAAAAATAGAAAGCATATTATGAGGATCTTAGAGGGTATTTTAGGGAGGAGTACTCGATTGTATATAATTTACTTTAGGTTATCTGGTAGGGGTTGAAAAAAATATAGAGCGGTTTTGGCCCCTTAAATTTAGGGGGTATAGTAGCAATCCTAAAAATAGAGAGGCATATTGTGAGGCACTTAGAGGGTGCTTTAGGGAGGAGTGCTTCATTTATATATAATTTACTTATGATTTTTGGCTGCTTTTGGGAGGCAATGGTGAGGCTTTTAGAGGGTGGGGGTTCAAAAAAAATATGTAACGGTTTTGGCTTCCTAAATATAGGGAGTCTAGTAGCATCCCAAATATAGAGAGCATATTGCGAGGCTCTTAAAGGGTGCTTTAGGGAGGAGTGGTCGATTATATATAATATACTTTTGATTATCGGGTGGGAGCCTTGAGAAATTGGGAGCGATTTTGGCTTCCCAATACCGGGAGTTTAGTAGCAATCCCAAAAATAAGGAGGCAAAGGCAAGGCTCTAATAAGGTATATCTGGGAGAAATGCTCGATTGTATATAATTTACTTAAGGTTGACGGGTGAGGGTTTAAAAAAATATGAAGTAGTTTTGGCTCCCTAAATATAGGGAGTCTAGTAGCAATCCCGAAAATAGAGAGCATATTGGGAGGCTCTTAGAGGGTGTTTTATGGAGGAGTACTCAATTATATATAATTTACTTAATATTATGGGTGGGCATTCAAAAAAAATATGGAGCGATTTTGGTTTTCTAAATATAGGGAGTCTAGTAGCAATCCCAAAAATAGAGAGACATCTTGCGAGGCTCTTAGAGGGTGTTTTTGGGAGGAATGCTCAATTATATATAATTTACTTAAGGTTATCGGGTGGGGGTTCAAAAAAAAAGTAGAGTAATTTTGGCTCCCTAAATATAGGGAGTCTAGTAGCAATCCCAAAAATAGAAAGCATATTGTGAGGCTATTAAAGGGCATTTTTGCGAGAAATGCTCGATTGTATATAATTTATTTAAGGTTGTCGGGTAGGGGTTCAATAAAAATTTGGAGAGGTTTTGCGTTGGCACTCTTGATATAGGGAGTCTAGTTACAATCCACAAAATAGAGATCATATTGCGAGTATCTTTGCGGATGTTTTAATGAGGAGTGCTTGATTGTATATAATTTATTTCAGGTTGTCGGGTGGGGGTTAAAAAAATATATTGAGTAGTTTTGGCTCCCTAAATATAGGGAGTCTAGTAGTAATCCCAAAAATAGAGGGGTATGTTGTGAGGCTCTTAAAGGGTGTTTTAGTGAGGAGTGCTTGATTTATATATAATTTACTTGTGATTTTAGTGTGTTTTTGGGAGACAATAGCGAGACTCTTAGAGGGTGTTTTTGGAAGGAATGATCAATTATGTATAATTTACTTAAGGTTATCGGGTGGGGGTTCAAAAAAAATATAGAGCGATTTTGGCTCCCTAAATAAAGAGAGTCTAGTAGCAATCTCAAAAAATAAAAAGCATATTACGAGGCTCCTAGAGGGTGTTTTAAGGAGGAGTGTTCAATTGTATATAATTTACTTAAAGTTATCGGGGGTGGTTCAAAAAAATTATGGAGCTGTTTTGGCTCTTTAAATATAGGGAGTCTAGTAGCAATCCCAAAAATAGAGAGGCATATTGCGAGGCTCTTAGAGGGAATTTTAGGGAGGAGTGATTTATTTATAAATAATTTACTTATGATTTTAGGGTATTTATGGGAGGCAATAGTGAGGCTCCTAGAGGGTGTTTTTAGCAATAGGAAGTCTAGCCACAATCCTAAAAATAGAGAGCATATTGCGAGGCTCTTAGAGGTAGTTTTAGGGAGAACTGCTCGATTTTATATGATTTACTTCAGGTTGCCGGGTAGTCGTTAAAAACAAATATGGATCGGTTTTCGCTACCCAAATATTTGGAGTCTAGTAGCAATCCCAAAAATAAAAAAGCATGTTGCGAAGCTCTTAGCGGGTATTTTAGGAAGGAGTGCTTTATTTATATATAATTTACTTATGATTTTAGGGTATTTTAGAAAGGAAATGGTGAAGCCCTTAGAGGGTATTTTTGGGAGGAATACTCGATTATATCTAATTTACTTAAGGTTATAGAATGGGGGTTCAAAAAAAATATGGGGTGGTTTTGGCTCCCTAAATATAGGGAGTCTAGTAGTAATCCTAAAAATATAGAGCATATTGCGAGGCTCTCAGAGGGTGTTTTAGGGAGAAGTACTCGATTATATATAATTCACTTAAAGTTGTCGGGTGGGGGTTCAAAAAAAATATAGAGCTGTTTTGCCTCCCTAAATATATAGAGTCTAGTAGCAATCCCAAAAATAGACAGCATATTATGAGGCTCTTATATGGTATTTTAGGAAGTAGTGCTTGATTATATATAATTTACTTAAGATTGTCGGGTGGGGGTTCAAAAATAATATAGAGCTATTTTGGATCCCAAAATATAAGGAGTCTAGTAGCAATCCTAAAAATATAAAATATATTGTGTGGCTTTTATAGGGTGTTTTTTGGAGGAATGCTCGATTGTATATAATTTACTTAAGGTTGTCGGGTAGGGGTTCAAAAACATTATGGAGAAGTTTTGGCTCCCAAAATATAGGGAGTCTAGTAGCAATCACAAAAATGGAGAGGCATATTGCGAGGCTCTTAGATGATGTTTTAGGGAGGAGTACTTGATTTATATATAATTTACTTATGATTTTAGGGTATTTTTGAGAGGCAATGGTGAGGCTTTTAGAGGGTGTTTTTGGGAGGAATGCTCGATTGTATATAATTTACTTAAAGTTATCGGGTGGGGGTTCAAAAAACATATAGAGCAGTTTTGGCTCCCTAAACATATGGAGTCTAGTAGCAAACCCAAAAATAGAGAGTATATTACGAGGCTCTTAGAGTATGTTTTAAAGAGGAGTGCTCGATTGTATATAATTAATCGGGTGGGAGCTTTGAGAAATTTGGAGTTATTTTGGCTCCCTAAATGTAGAAAGTCTAGTAGCGATCACAAAATTTATGGAGGCAATGGCAAGGATCTTATTGGGTGTTTTTTTGGAGGAATATACGTTTGTATGTAATTTACTTAAAGTTGACAGGTGGGGGTTCAAAAAAATTATAGAGCGATTTTGGCTCTTAAATATAGGAAGTCTAGTAGCAATCCCAAAAATTGAGAGAATATTGCGAGGCTCTTAGAGGGTGTTTTAGGGAGGAGTACTCGATTGTATATAATTTACTTAAGGTGGTCGAGTGGCCGTTCAAAAAAAATATGAAGCAATTTTGGCTACCTAAATATAGGGAGTCTAGTATCAATCCCAAAAATATAAAAGCATACTGCGAGGCTCTTAGAGGATATTTTTGGTAGGTGTGCTTTATTTATATATAATTTATTTATGATTTTAAGGTGTTTTCGGGAGGCAATGGCGAGGCTCTTAGAGGTTATTTTTGGGAGGAAAACTCGATTATATATAATTTACTTAAGGTTGTCTAGTGGGGGTTCAAAAATAATATGGAGCAATTTTGGCTCCCTAAATATAAGGAGTCTAGTAGCAATCCCAAAAATAGAGAGCATATTGTGAGACTCTTAGAGGATATTTTAGGGAGGAGAGCTCGATTGTATATAATTCACTTAAGGGTGTCAGGTGGGGGTTCAAAAAAAATTTGGAGCGGTTTGGGCTTCCTAAATATAGGGAGTCAAATAGCAATCCCAAAAATAGAGTGCATATTATGAGGTTCTTAGTGGGTATTTTTGGGAAGTGTGCTCGATTGTATATAATTTACTTAAGGTTGTCGGGTAGGGGTTCAAAGAAAATTTAGAGTAGTTTTGGCTTCCTAAATTTAAGGAGTCTAGTAGATATCCCAAAAATAGAGAGCATATTACGATGCTCTTAGAGGGTGTTTTAGAGAGTAGTGCTTGATTTATATATAATTTACTTATGATTTTAGGGTATTTTTGGTAGAGAATGGTGAGGCTCTTTGTGGGTATTTTTGGAAGAAATACTCGATTGTGTATAATTTATTTAAGGTTATCGGGTGGGGGTTCAAATAAAATATGGAACGATTTTGGCTCCTTAAATATAGGGAGTCTAGTAGCAATCCCAAAAAATAGAAAGCATATTGGGAGGCTCTTAGAGGGTGTTTTAGGAAGGAGTGCTTGATTTATATATAATTTACTTATTATTTTATGGCATTTTTGGGAGGCAATGGTGAGGCTCTTAGAGGGTATTTTTTGGAGGAATGCTCGATTGTATATAATTTCTTAAGGTTGTCGGGTGGGGGTTCAAAAAAAATATGGAGCAGTTTTGGCTCCCTTAATATAGGGAGTCTAGTAGTAATCACAAAAATAGTGAGCACATTGCGAGGTCTTAGAGGGTATTTTAGGGAGGAGTGCTCAAATGTATATAATTGACTTAAGGTTGTCAGCTGGGGGTTCAAAAAAGATATGAAGCGATTTTGGCTCCCTAAATATAAGGAGTCTAGTAGCAATCCCAAAAATAGCGAGGCATATTGCGAGGCTCTTTGAGGGTGTTTTAGGGAGGAGTACTTGATTTATATATAATTACTTAAGATTTTAGGGTGATTTTGGGAGGTAATGGCGAGTATCTTAGAGGGTGCTTTTGGGAGAAATGCTCGATTGTATATAATTTACATAAGGTTGTCGTGTGGGGGTTTTAAAAAAATATGGAGCACTTTTGGGTCCCTAAATATAGGGAGTCTAGTAGCAATCCCAAAAATAAAGAGCATATTGCGAGGTTGTTAGACTGTGTTTTAGGGAGGAGTGCTCGATTGTATGTAATTTACATAAGGGTGTCGGGAGGGGGTTAAAAAAAAATATGGATCGGTTTTGGCTCCCTAAATATAAATAGTCTTGTAGCAATCCCAAAAATAGAGAGGTATATTGCGAGGCTCTTAGAGGGTATTTTAGGGAGGTGTGCTTGATTTATATATAATTTACTTATGATTTTAGGCTGTTTTTGGGAGACAATGGTGAGGCACCTCGATGGTGTATTTGGGAGGAATGCTCTATTGTATATATTTTACTTAAGTTTGTCGGGTGGGGGTTCAAAAAAAATATGGAGCGGTTTTGGCTCCCTAAATATAGGGATTCTAGTAGCAATCCCAAAAATAAAGAGCATATTGAGAGGCTCTTAGAGGGTGTTTTAGGGAGAAGTGCTCGATTGTATATAATTTACTTAAGGTTGTCGGGTGGGGGTTCAAAACAAATATAGAATGGTTTTGGTTCCCTAAATATAGGGAGTCTAGTAGCAATCCCAAAAATAGAAAGGCATATTACGAGGATTTTTTAGGGTGTTTTAGGGAGTACTTGATATATATATAATTTACTTATGATTTTAGGGTATTTTTAGGAGGCAATGGCGAGGCTCTTAGAGAGTGTTTTTAGGATGAATTCTCGATTGTATATAATTTACTTAAAGCTATTGGGTGAGGGTTCAAGAAAAATATGGAAGTGGTTTTAAGGAATTATTTTGGCTCCCCAAATATAGGTAAGCACTTAGTAAAGATCTTGATGGGTGTTTTTGGGATGAGTGCATATTTTCTAAATTGATTACTTGTACTTATCGGGTGGGGGTCTTGAGAAATTAGGAAGGCATTTTTGCTCCCTAAATATGAGGAGTTTGGTAGAAATCCTAAAATATGGAGGTATATGATAAGGCTTTTGAAGGGTGTTTAGGAGAGGAGTACTCGATTTATATATAATTTATTTTATGTTGTCAGGTTGGGGTCTTAAGAATATATAGAACGATTTTGGTTCCCCAATTATAGAAAGTCTGGTAGAGATCTTAAAACTAGGAAAGCCCATTGTATTTCCCTTGGAGGATGTTTTGGGAGAATATTTGATTTGTATATAATTTACTTATGATTAACGGGTAGGGATCCTAAGAAAATAGTGAACCATTATGATGCTCCAAATATAGGGAGTCTGATAACTATCCTAAAAATATGGAGGTACATTACAAGACTCTTGGAGGGTGTTTCGGGGATGACTGCTCGATTTGTAAATTATTTTACTTACAATTGTTGGGTGAGGGTCCTGAAGTAATAGACATCGATTTTGGCTACCCAAATATAAGGAGTCTGGTAATATTCCTAAAAGTATGGAGACACATGGTGGGGATCTTGAAGGTTATTTTGGGAAGGAGACTCCAAATATAAGGAGTCTGGTAGCGATATTAAAATAGGTTGGTACATATCGAGCCTCTTAGTAGGGTATTTTAAAAAGGACTGGAGGGTGTTTTATAGAGGACTACTCTATTGTATATAATTTACCTAAGGTTGTTGGGTGGGCGTTTAAAAAAAAATGTGGATCGGTTTTGGCTACTTAAATATATGGAGTCTAGTAGTAATCCCAAAAATAGTAAGGCATATTACGAGGCTCTTAGAGGGTGTTTTAGAGAGGAGTGCTAGCTTTATATAAAATTTATTTATGATTTTAAGATATTTTTAGGAGGTAATGGCGAGGCACATAGAGGGTGTTTCTGGGAAAAATGCTTGATTATATATAATTTACTTAAGGTTGTCAGGTGGGGGTTCAAAAAAAATATGTAGTGGTTTTGGTTCCCTATATATAGGAAGTCTAGTAGCAATCCCAAAAATAGAGAGCATATTACGAGGCTCTTAGAGGCTATTTTAGGAAGGAGTGCTCGGTTGTATATAATTCATTTAAAGTTGTTGGGTGGGGGCTTAAAAAAAAATGGAACGGTTTTTGTAACATCCACCCCAAACACACAAGATTTTGTCCGTTTTGCCCATGCCCGCACGAGAACTTCCCAGGGGGAGGTCACCCATCCTAGTACTACTCTTGCCCGAGCACGCTTAACTACGGAGTTCTTACGAATTCCGTAGCGGCGCACGGTTTTAAAATGCGTCTTCTATGTTTGGGAGGGGCAATTATATAAGTAGCTCAGGATCTCCTTCTCTCCAGGTGATGTGGGGCTAACTCATGGCCTTATACCCATAGCGAGGAGAACCGGCTCTGATACTATTTTTTAACATTCACCCCAAACACACAAGATTTTGTCTGCTTTGCCCGTGCCTGCACAAGAACTTTCCAGGGAGGTCACCCATCCTGGTACTACTCTCGCCCGAGCACGCTTAACTATGGAGTTCTTACGAATTCCGTAGCGGCACACGGTTTTAAAACGCATCTTCTATATTTGAGAGGGAAAATTATATAAGTAGCTCAGGATCTCCTTCTCTCCAGGCGATGTGGGGCTAACTCATGGCCTTGTACATATCACCTCACCTCACCTCACCTTACCTCATCCATCTTGGCATTCCCGCCTCAGGAGTCTTGGCTCTTGGCTATTGGCCTATTGGATCTTGGTCGTTACTGTTTTGGTTCCCTAAATATTGCGAGGCTCTTAGAGGGTATTTTAGGAAGGAGTACTCGATTGTATATAATTTACTTAAGGTTATCGGGTGCGGGTTCAAAAAGAATATGGAGCGGTTTTGGATCGCTAAATATAGGTAGTCTAGTAGCAATCCCAAAAATAGAGGGCATATTATGAGGCTTTTAGAGGGTGTTTTGGGGAGGAATACTTGATTATATATAATTTACTTTCGATTGTCGGGTGGGGTTCAAAAAAAATATGAAACGATTTTAGCTCCCTAAATATTGGGAGTCTAGTAGTAATCCTAAGAATATAAAGGCATATTGTGAGGCTCTCAGAGGGTGTTATATGGAGGAGTGCTAGATTTAGAGGATGTTTTTGGGAGGAATGCTCGATTGTATATAATTTACTTAAGGTTATCGGGTTGGGGTTAAAAAAAATATAGAGCAGTTTTATCTCGCTAAATATAGGGAGTCTAGTAGCAATCCCAACAATAGAGAGCATATTGCGAGGCTCTTAAAGTATGTTTTAGGGAGGGGTGCTCGATTGTATATAATTTAATTATGATTATCGGGTGGGAGCATTGAGAAATTTGGAGCAATTTTGGCTCCCCAAATATAGGGAGTCTAGTAGCGATCCCAAAAAAAATTAGGCAATAGTGAGGCTCTTATAGGGTATTTTTGGGAGGAATGCTCGATTATATGTAATTTACTTAAGGTTAACTGGTGGTGGTTCAAAAAGAATATGGAGCGGTTTTGGCTCCTTAAATATAGGGAGTCTAATAGCAATCCCAAAAATAGAGAGAATATTTCAAGGCTTTTAGAGGGTGTTTTAGAGAGGAGTGCTCGATTATATATAATTTACTTAAGGTTATTAGCTGGGCGTTCAAAAAAAATATGGAGCGATTTTGGCTACCTAAATATAGGGAGTCTAGTAGCAATCCCAAAAATTGAAAGGCATATTGCGAGGCTCTCAGAGGGCATTTTAGGGAGGAGTACTTGATTTATATATAATTTATTTATAATTTTAGGGTATTTTTGGGAGGCAATAGTGAGGCTCTTAGAGGGTATTTTTGGGAAGATGTTCGATTGTATATAATTTACTTAAGGTAATCGGGTGAGGGTTAAAAAAAATATGGAGCAGTTTTGGCACCTTAAATATATGGAGTCTAGTACCAATTCCAACAATAGAGACCATATTGTGAGGTTCTTAGAGGGTACCATAGGAAGAAGTTCTCGATTGTATATAATTCACTTAAGGTTATCGGGTGGGGGTTCAAAAAAAATATAGAGCAATTTTGGCTCCCTAGATATAGGGAGTCTAGTAGTAATCCCAAAAATAGAGCATATTACGAGGCTCTTAGAGGGTATTTAAGGGAGGAGTGCTCGATTGTATATAATTTACTTAAGGTTGATGGGTGAGGGTTCAAAAAAAATATAGAGCGGTTTTGGCTCCCTAAATATAAGGAGTCTAGTAGCAATCCCAAAAATAGAGAGCATATTATGAGGCTATTAGACAGTGTTTTTGGGAGGAATACCCGATTGTATATAATTTACTTATGGTTGTCGGGTGGGAGTTTAAAAAATATATGGAGTGGTTTTGGTTCCCTAAATATAGAGAGTTTAGTAGCAATCCCAAAAATAGAGAACATATTGCAAGTCTCTTAGAGGGTGTTTTAGAGAGTGCTCGATTTTATATAATTTGCTTAAGGTTGTCGGGTGGGGATTCAAAAAAAATATGGAGTGGTTTGGCTCCCAAAATATTGGGAGTCGAGTAACAATCCCAAAAATATAAAAGCATATTGCGAGGCCCGTAGAGCGTGCTTTAGGGAGAAGTGCTTGATTTATATATAATTTACTTATGATTTTAGGGTGTTTTTGGGAGGTAAAGGCGAGGCTCTTAGACGGTGTTTTTGGTAGGAATGCTCGATTGTGTATAATTTACCTAAGGTTATTAGGTGGGGGTAAAAACAAAATATGGAGCGGTTTTGGCTCTCTAAATATAAATAGTTTGGTAGCAATCCCAAAAAATTGAGAGAATATTGCGAGGCTCTTAGAGGGTGTTTTATGGAGGAGTACAAGATTGTATATAATTTACTTAAGGTTGTCGGGTGCGGGTTCAAAAAAAATATAGGGCAGTTTGTACTCCTTAAATATATAGGTAGTCTAGTAGCAATCCCAAAAAAAAAAAGACATATTGCGAGACTCTTAGAGGGTGTTTTAGGGAGGAGTACTTGATTAACATATAATTTACTTATGATTTTAGGGTGTTTTTAGGAGGCAACGGCAAGGCTCTTAGAGGGTATTTTTAGGAAGAATGCTCTATTATATATAATTTACTTAAGATTGTTGGGTGGGGGTTCAAAAAAAATATAGAGTAGTTTTGGTTCACTAAATATAGGGAGTCTAGTAGTAATCCCAAAAATAAAGAGCATATTGCGAGGTTCTTAGAAAGTGTTTTAGGGAGTAGTACTTGATTGTATATAATTTAGTTATGATTATCGGGTGGGAGCTTTGAGAAATTGGAAACAATTTTGGCTCCTCAAATATAAGGAGTCTAGTAGCGATCCCAAAAATAAGTAGGGAATGGCGAGGCTCATATAGGCTATTTTTGGGATAAATGCTCGAATGGATATAATTTATGTAAGGTTGATGGGTGGGGGTTCAAAAAAAATATGGACGAGATTTGGCTCCCTCAATATAGAATGTCTAATAGTAATCCCAAAAATAGAAAGCATATTACGAGGCACTTAGAGGGTGATTTATGGAGGAGTGCTCGATTATATATAATTTACTTAAGGTTGTCGGGTGGGCGTTCAAAAAAAAAAATAGAGCAGTTTTGGCTACCTAAATGTTAGGAGTCTAGTAGCAATCCCAAAAATAGAAAGGGATATTGTGAGGTTCTTAGAGGGTATTTTAAGGAGGAGTGCTTGATTTATATATAATTTACTTATGATTTTAGGGCCTTTTTGGGAGGCGAAATAGAGGCTCTTAGTGGGTGTTTTTGGGAGGAACGCTCGATTGTATATAATTTACTTAAGATTGTTGGGTGGGGGTTCTAGGAAAATATGGAGCATTTTTAGCTCCATAAATAAAGGGAGTCTAGTTGCAATCCCAAAAATAGAGAGCATATTGCGAGGCTCTTAGAGGGTGTTCTTGGGAGGTGTGCTCGATTGTATATAATTCACTTAAGGTTGTCTGATGGGGGTTCAAAAAAAATATAGAGCGATTTTGGCTCCCTAAATATAGGGAGTCTAGTAGTAATCCCAAAAATAGAGAGCATATTGCGAGTCTCTTAGCGGGAATTTTAGGGAGGATTGCTCGATTGTACATAATTTACTTAAGGTTGTATTGTCAGAGTTCAAAGAAAATATAGAGCGATTTTGCCTCCCTAAATATAGGGAGTTTAGTAGCAATCCCAAAAATAGAGAGCATATTGGGAGGCTATTAGGTGGTATTTTTGGGAGGATACTCGATTGTATATAATTCACTTAAGGTTTTTGGGTGGGGGTTCAAAAAAAATATGGAGCAATTTTGGTTCCCTAAATATAGGGAGTCTAGTAGCGATCCCAAAAATAAAGAGCATATAGTGAGGCTTTTAGAGGAATTTATAGGGAGGAGTGCTCAATTGCATATAATTTACTTATGGTTGTCGGGTAAGGGTTCAAAAAAATATGGAGCAATTTTGGCTCCCTAAATATAGGGAGTCTTGTAACAATCCCAAAAATAGAGTGGCATAATACGAGGCTCTTAGAGCGTGTTTTAGGGAGGAGTGTTTGATTTATATATAATTTACTTATGATTTTAGGGTGGTATTGGAAGGCAATGGTGAGGCTCTTAGAGGGTGTTTTTTGGAGGAATGCTCGATTGTATATAATTTATTTAAGGTTATCGGGTAGGGGTTCAAACAAAATATAGAGCAGTTTTAGATCCCTAAATATATGGAGTCTAATAGCAAAACTATAAAATAGAAATCATATTACGAGGTTCTTAGCGGGTGTTTTAGAGTGGAGCACTCGATTTTATATAATTTTTATAAGGTTATCGGGTGGGGGTTCAAAAAAAATATAGAATGGTTTTGGCTCCTTAAATATAGGGAGTCTAGTAGCTATCCTAAAAATAGAGAGGCATATTGTGAGTATTATAGAGTTTGTGTTAAGGAGTTCTTTATTTATATATAATTTACTTATGATTTTTAGGTGTTTTTGGGACGCAATAGTGAGGCTCTTAGAGGGTGTTTTTAGGAGGAATGCTCGATTGTACATACTTTACTTAAGGTTGACGGGTGGGGGTTCAAAAAAAATATGGAGTGGTTTTGGCTCCCTATATATAAGGAGTCTAGTAACAATCCAAAAAATAGAGAGCGTACTGCATGACTTTTTTAGGGTGTTTTAGGGAGGAGTGCTCGATTGTATATAATTTACTTAGGGTTATCGGGTGGGTATTCAAAAAAAATATGGAGCGATTTTGGCTACCTGAATATAGGGAGTCTAGTAGTAATACCAAAAATAGAAAGACATATTGCGAGGCTCTTATAGGGTGTTATTGCTACTAGACTCCCTATATTTAGGGAGCCAATACGGCTCCATAATTTTTTTTAACCCCCACCCAACAACCTTAAGTAAATTATATATAATCGAGCATTCCACCCAAAAATATTATATAAAAGCCTCGTAATATGCTCTCTATTTTTGGGATTGCTACTAGACTTCATATATTTAGGGAACCAAAATAGCCTCATATTTTTTTTGAATCCCCACCAGATAACCTTAAGTGAATTATATACAATCGAGCACTCCACCCTAAAACACCCTCTAATAGCCTCACAATATGCTCTCTATTTTTGGGATTGCTACTAGACTCCCTATATTTAGGAAGCCATAACCGCTCCATATTTTTTATGAACCCCTACCCGATGACCTTAAGTAAATTATATATAATCGAGCATTCCTCCCAAAATACCCTCTAAGAGCCACGCCATTGCCTCCCAAAACACCCTAAATCATATTTAAATTATATATAAATCTTGCATTCCTCTCTAAAGTATCCTCTAAGAGCCTCGCAATATGCCTCTCTATTTTTGGAATTGGTACTAGACTCCCTATATTTAGGGAGCCAAAACTGCTCCATATTATTTTTGAATCCCTACTCGACAACCTTAAGTAAATTATATATAATCGAGCACTCTTTAAAATACCCTCTAAGAGCCTCGCAATATGCTCTCTATCTTTAGGATTGCTACTAGACTCTCTATATTTAGGGAGCCAAAACCACTCTATATTTTTTTTGAACCCCTACCCAATAACCTTATGTAAATTATATAAAATCGAGCATTCCTCTAAAAAACACCATCTAAAAGCCTCGTAATATGCTCTCTATTTTTGGGATTGCTACTAGACTCCCTATATTTAAGAACCCAAAACCGCTCCATATTTTTTTTTAACCCCTACCCGACAACCTTAAGTGAATTATTTATAATCAAGCACTCCTCCCTATACACCTTTTAAGAGCCTCGCAATATGCTCTCTATTTTTGGGATTGCTATTAGACTCCCTATATTTAGGGAGCCAAAAGGGCTCTATATTTATTTTCAACCCCCAAAAAACACCCTCTACGAGCTTCGCCATTGCCTCCCAAAAATACCCTAAAATCAAAAATAAATTAAATATAAATCAAGCACTCCTACCTCAAACACCCTCTAAGAGCCTCACAATATATCTTTCTATTTTTGGGGTTACTACTAGATTCTCTATATTAAGGAAGCCAAAACAGCTGTATATTTTTTTTGAATGCTCACCCGATAACCTTATGTAATTTATATACAATTGAGCACTCTCCCCTAAATACCCTCTAAGAGCCTCGTAATATGCTATCTATTTTTTGGATTGCTACTAGACTCCCTATATTTAGGGAGCCAAAACTGCTCCATATTTTTTTTAAACCCCCACCCGACAACCTTAAGTAAATTATATACAATCCAACATTCCTCCAAAAACACCCTCTATGAGCCTTGCTATTGCCTCCCAAAAATACATTAAAATCATAAATAAATTATATATAAATCAAGCACTATTCCCTAAAATACCCTCTAAGAGCCTCGCAATATGCCTTTCTAATTTTGGTATTGCTTCTAAACCCCCTATATTTAGCTAGCCAAAATTGCACCATATTTTTTTTGAACTCCCACCCGACAACCTTAAGTAAATTATATATAATGGAGCACTCCTACCTAAAATACTCACTAAGAGCCTCACAATATTCTCTCTATTTTTAGGATTGCTACTAGTCTTTCTATATTTAAGGAGCAAAAACCGCTCCAAATTTTTTTTGAATACCGACACATCAATATTAAGCAAATTACATACAATCGAGCATTCTTCCAAAAAAATCCTATAAGAGTCTCTCCATTGCCTCCTTATTTTTAGGATCACTACAAGACTTTCTATATTTGTTGAGCCAAAATCGTTCCCAATATCTCAAGGCTCCCACCCGATAATCATAACTAAGTTATATACAAACTCCTCCCAAAAACACACTCTAAAAGCCTCTTAATATGCTCTCTATTTTTTGGATTGCTACTAGACTCCCTATATTTATGGAGCCAAAACTGTTGTATATTTTTTTTTAAACCCCACCTGACAACCTTAAGTAAATTATATACAATCGAGCATTCCTCCCAAAAACACCATATAAAAGCTACACCGTTGCCTCTCAAAAACACCCTAAAATTATAAGTAAATTATATATAAATCAAGCACTCCTCCCTAAAACACCTTCTAGGAGCCTTGCAATATGCCTCTCTATTTTTGGGATTGTTACTAGACTGCCTATATTTAGGGTGCCAAAATCGCTCCATATTTTTTTTGAACCCCCACTCGACAACCATAAGTAAATTATATACAATCGAGCATTCCTCCCAAAAACACCCTCTAATAGCCTCGTAATATGCTCTCTATTTTTGGGATTGCAACTAGACTTCCTATATTTAGGGATCCAAAACTGCTCTATATTTTTTTTGAACCCCCACCCAAAAACCTTAATTAATTATATACAATTGAGCACTTCTCCCTAAAATACCCTCTCAGAGCCTCGTAATATGCTATCTATTTTTGGGATTACTACTAGACTCCCTATATTTAGGGAGCCAAAATTATTCCATATTTTTTTTTGAACCCCCATCCAATAACCTTAAGTAAATTATATATAATCAAGCATTCCTTGAAAAAATACCCACTAAGTGTCTTACCATTGCCTTCTAAAAACACCTTAAAATCATAAGTAAATTATATATAAATCAAAAACTCCTCCCTAAAACACCCTCTAAGAGCCTCGCAATATGCCTTTCTATTTTTGGGATTGCTACCAGACTCTATATACTTAGGTGGCCAAAATCGATCTATATTTTTTTTGAACGCCCACCCGACAACCTTAAGTAAATTATATATAATTGAGCAGTCCTCCCTAAAACACCCTCTAAGATCCTCGTAATATACTCTCTATTTTTGGGATTACTACAAGACTCTCTATATTTAAGGAGCCAAAACTGCTACATATTTTTTTTGATTCCCTACCCATCAAATTTAAGTAAATTATATACAATCGAGCATTTCTTAGAAAAACACCCTCTAATAGCCTCATAATATGCTCTCAATTTTTAGGATTGCTACTAGACTCCCTATAATTAGGGAGCCAAAACTGCATTATATTTTTTTTGAACGCCCACCCGATAATGTTAAATAAATTATATATAATTGAGCACTCCTCCCTAAAACACCCTCTAAGAGCCTCACAACATGCTCTTTATTTTTGGGATTGCTACTAGACTCCCTATACTTAGGAAGCTAAAACCAACCCATATTTTTTTGACCCTCACACGATAACCTTAAGTAAATTATATACAATCGAGCACTCCTCCCAAAAACACCCTCTATGAGTCTCACAATATGCTCTATATTTTTGGGATTACGACTAGACTCCCTATATGTAGGGATCCAAAACCACTCCATATTTTTTTTAAACCCCACCAAACAAACTTAAGTAAATTATATACAATCGAGCATTCCTCCCCAAAATACCCTTTAAGAGCCTCGCCATTGCCTCCCAAAAACAAACTAAAATCAAAACTAAATTATATATATATCAAGCACACCTCTCTAAAACACCCTCAAAGAGACTCGCAATATGCCTTTCTATTTTTGGGATTGCTACTAAGCTCCTTATATTTAGGGAACCAAAACCGCTTCATATTTTTTTAAACACCCACATGACCACCCTAAGTAAATTATATACAGTCGAGCACTCCTTCCTAAAATACCCTCTAAGACCCTGGTAATATGCTCCTTATTTTTGGGATTGCTTCTAGACTACCTATATTTAGGGAGCCAAAACTGCTCCATAGTTTTTTTTAAACCCCCACCCGTTAACCTTAAGTAAATTATATATAATCTAGCATTCCTCCCAAAAACCCCTTTTAAGAGCCTCATAATTGCTTCCTGAAAATACCCAAAAATTATTAGTAAATTATATATAAATCAAGCACTCCCCCTCAAACACCCTCTGAGAGCATCAAAAAATGCCTCTCTATTTTTAGGATTGCTACTAGACTCCCTATATTTAAGGAGCCAAAACCGCTCCCTATTTTTTTTGAACGCGCACCCGACAACCTTAATTAAATTATATACACTCCTCCCTAAAACACCCTTTAAGAGCTCGCAATACGGTATCTAATTTTTGGGATTGCTACTAGACTCCCTATATTTAGGTAGCCAAAACTGCTCCATATTTTGTTTGAACTCCCTCCCGATAACCTTAAGTAAATTATACACAATCGAGCATTCCTCCAGAAAACACCCTCTAAGAGCCTCACCATTGCCACCCAAAAATACCCTAAAATCAAAAATTAATTATATTTAAATCAAGCACTTGTCCCTAAAACACCCTCTTTGAGCCTTGCAATATGCTTCTCTATTTTTGGGATTGCTACAAGACTCCCAATATTTAGGGAGCCAAAATCACTATATACTTTTTTTCAACCTCCACCCGACAACCTTAAATAAAATATATATAATCGAACATACCTCCCTAAAACACCCTCTAAGAGCCTAATATGCTCTCTAATTTTGGGATTGCTACTAGACACTCTATATTTAGGGAGCGAAAACTGCTCCATATTTGTTTTGAACCCCCACTAGACAACCTTAAGTAAATTATGTACAATCAAGCATTCCTCCCAAAAACACCCTCTAATAGCCTCACAATATGCTACATATTTTTGCGATTGCTACTAGATTCCGTATATTTAGGGACCCAAAACTGCTCCATATTTTTTTGAACCCCCATCCAACAACCTTAAGTAAATTAAATATAATCGAGCACTCCTCCCTAAAAGACCGTCTAAGAGCCCCACAATATGCTCTCTATTTTTGGGATTGCTACTAGACTCCCTATATTTAGGGAGCCAAAACTGAGCTATATTATTTTTGAACCCCCACCCGACAACCTTAAGTAAATTATATATAATCGAGCTTTCCTCCTAAAAATACCCTCTAAAAGCTTCTCCATTGCCTCCCAAAAACACCCTAAAATCATAAGTAAACTATATATAAATCAAGCACTCCTCTCTAAAACGCCCTCTAAGAGCCTTGCAACATGCCTCTCTATTTTTGGGATTGCTATTAGACTCCCTATATTTATGGAGCCAAAACTGCTCCATATTTTTTTTGAACCCCCTCCCAACAACATTAAGTAAATTATATACAATCGAGGACTCCTTAAAGCACCCTCTACGAGCCTTGCAATATACTCTCTATTTTTGGGATTGCTACTAGACTTGTTATATCTAGGGAGCCAAAACCACTCTATATTTTTTTTGAACCCCCACCCGATAACTTTAAGTAAATTATATACAACTGAGCATTCCTCCCAAAAACACCCTCTAATAGCCTCGTAAGATGATCTCTATTTTTGGGATTGTGACAAGACTCCCTATATTTAGGGAGCCAAAATTGCTTCATATTTTTTCTGAACCCCTACCCAACAACTTTAAGGTAATTATATATAATCGAGCACTCCTCCCTAAAATACCCTCTAAGAGCCTCGAAATAAGCTCTCTATTTTTGGGTTTGCTACTAGACTCTCTATATTTATGGAGCCAAAACCGCTCCATATTTTTTTTGAACCCCCACCAGATAACCTTAATTGAATTATATACAATCGAGAACTCTTCCCTAAAACACCCTATAAGAGCCTCGCAATATGCTCTCTATTTTTGTGATTTCTACTAGATTTCCTATATTTAGGGAGCGAAAATCACTCCATATTTTTTTTGAATACCCACATGATAACCTTAAAGTAAATTATATAAAATCGAGCATTCCATCAAAAAACACCCTCTACGAGCCTCACCATTACCTCCCAAAAATACCCTAAAATCATAAATAAATTATATATAAATCAAGCTCTACTCCCTAAAACACCTTCAAAGAGCCTTGCAATATGCCTTTCTATTTTTAGGATTGCTACTAGACTCCCTATATTTTGGTAGCAAAAATCGCTCCATATTTTTTTTGAACTCCTAACCGAAAACCTTAAGTAAATTATATACAATCGAGCACCCCTCCCTAAAACACCCTCTAAGAGCCTCGTAATATTCTTTCTATTTTTGGGATTGCTACTAGACTCCCTATATTTAATGAGCCAAAATCGCTCCATATTTTTTTTAAAACACGACCCATCAACCTTAAGTAAATTACATACAATCGAGCATTCCTCCAAAAAACACCCTATAAGAGTCTCACTATTGCCTCCTTATTTTTGGGATTGTTAGTAGACTCCGTATATTTGGGGAGCCAAAATCGCTCCTAATTTCTCAAGGCTCCCACCCAATAATTATAACTAAATTATATACAATCGAGCACTCTTTCCTAAAACACACTCTAAGAGTCTCGCAATATGCTCTCTAATTTTAGGATTGCTATTAGACTCCCTATATTTAGGGAGCCAAAACTGCTCCATATCTTTTTTTAACCTCCACCCGACAACCTTAAGTATATATATAAAATCGAGTATTCCTCCCAAAAATACCCTCTAAAAGTCATACCATTGCCTCTCAAAAACACCCTAAAATCATAAATAAATTATATATAAAACAAGCACTCCTCTCTAAAATACCCTATAAGAGCCTTGCAATATGCCTCTCTATTTTTGGGATTGCGACTAGGCTCCCTTTATTTAGGGAGCCAAAATAGCTCCAATTTTTTTTTTAACCCCCACTCGACAACCTTAAGTAAATTATATACAATTGAGCATTCCTCCCGAAAACACCCTCTAATAGCCTCGTAATATGCTTTTTATTTTTGGGATTGCTACTAGATTCCCTATATTTAGGGATCCAAAACTGCTCTATATTTTTTTTGAAACCCCACCCGATAACCTTAAGTAAATTATATACAATCGAGTACTCCCCCCTAAAATACCCTCTAAGAGCCTCGCAATATGCTCTCTATTTTTGGGATTGCTACTAGACTCCCTATATTTAGGGAGCTAAAACCACTCCATATTTTTTTGGAATCCCCACCCGACACCCTTAAATGAATTATATACAATCGAGCACTCCTCTCTAAAACATCCTCTATGAGCCTCGCAAGATGCTCTCTAATTTTGGGATTGCTAATAGACTCCCTATATTTAGGACGCCAAAACTGCTCCATATTTTTTTGAACCCCCACCCAATAACCTTAAGTAAATTATATTTAATTGAGCATTCCATCAAAAGACACCCTCTCAGAGTCTCACCATTGCCTCCAAAAACCACCCTAAAATCATAAGTAAATTATAAATAAATCAAGCACTCCAAAAATACCCTCTAATAGCCTTGCAATATGCCTTTCTATTTTTGCGATTGCTACTAGACACCCTATATTTAAGTGGCCAAAACCGATTGAATTTTTTTTTGAGCGCCCACCCGATAACCTTAAGTAAATTATATATAATCGAGCAGGTCCCCCCTAAAACACCCTCTAAGAGCCACGTAATATGCTTTCTATTTTTGGGATTGCTACTAGACTCCCTATATTTAGGGAACCAAAACCGCTCCATATTTCTTTTGACCCCCCACCCGTCAACCTTAAGTAAATTATATACAATCAAGCATTCCACCCCAAAACACCCTTTAATAGCCTCCTAATATGCTCTCTATTTTTGGGATTACTACTAGACTCCCTATATTTAGGGAGACAAAACTGCTCCATATTTTCTTTGAACCCCAACCCAACAACCTTAAGTAAATTATATACAATCGAGCACTCCTCCCTAAAACACCCTCTAAGTGCCTCACAAGATGCTCTCTATTTTTGGGATTGTAACTAGACTCTCTATAGTTAGGGAGCCAAAACTAACCCATATTGTTTTTGAACCCCCACAAGACAACCTTAAGTGAATTGTATACAATCAAGCACTCCTCCCTAAATCACCCTCTAAGAGCCTCATTATATGCTCTATATTTTTTTTGAATCCCCACCCGATAACCTTAAGTAAATTATATACAATCGACCATTTCTCCCAGAAACACCCTCTAAGAGCCTAGCCATTGCCTCCCAAAAATACCGTAAAATCAAAACTAAATTATATATAAATCAAGCACTCCTCCCTAAAACACCCTCTAAAAGACTCGCAATATGACTTTCTATTTTTGGGATTTCTACTGGACTTCCTATATTTAGGGAGCCAAAACCTCTCCATATTTTTTTGAACGCCAACTCGACCATCTTAAGTAAATTATATACAATTGAGGACTCCTTCCTAAAACACCCTCTAAAAGCCTAGTAATATGCTCTCTATTTTTGGGATTGCTACTAGACTCCTTATATTTAGGGAGCCAAAACGTCTCCATATTTTTTTCAAATCCCACCCGTCAACCTTAAGTAAATTATATACAATCTAGCAATCCACCCAAAAACACCCTCTAAGAGCCTCACCATTGCCTCCCAAAAACAACAAAAAATCAGAAGTAAATTATAAACAAATCAAGCACTCCTCCTTAAAACACCATCTAAGAGCCTCGCAATATGCCTCTCTATTTTTAATATTGCTACTACAGTCCCTATATTTAAGGAGCCAAAACCGTTCCATATTTTTTTTAAACCCGCACCCGACAATCTTAATTAAATTATATACAATTGAGCACTCCTCCCTAAAACACCCTCTAAGAGCCTCGCAATATGCTCTCTATTTTTTGGGATTGTACTAGACTCCCTATATTTAGGTATCAAAAATTGTTCCATATTTTGTTTGAACCCCCACCCGATAACCTTAAGTAAATTATACATAATCGAGCATTCATCCCAAAAACACCCTATAAGAGCCTCGCCATTACCTACCAAAAATACCCTTAACTCATAAGTAAATTATATATAAATCAAGAACTCCTCCCTAAAATACCCTCTAAGAGCCTTGCAACATGCCTCTATATTTTTGGGATTGCTACTAGACTCCCTATATTTAGGGAACCAAAATCGCTCTATATTTTTTTTGAATCCCCACCCGACAACCTTAAGTAAATTATATACAATTGAGCACTCCTCCTTAAAACACCCTCTAAGAGCCTCGCAATATGCTCTTTATGTTTAGGATTGCAACTAGACTCCCTATATTTAGGGAGCTAATACAGCTCCATAATCTTTTTTAACCCCCACCCAACAATCTTAAGTAAATTATATACAATCGAGCATTCCTCCCAAAAATACCATATAATAGCCTCACAATATGCACTCTATTTTTGGGATTGCTACTAGACTCCATATATTTAGGGAGCCAAAATAGCTCTATATTTTTTTTGAATCCCCACCAGATAACCTTAAGTGAATTATGTACAATCGAGCACTCCTCCCTAAAGCACCCTCTAAGAGCCTCGCAATATGCTCTCTATTTTTGGGATTCCTACTAGATTCCCTATATTTAGGGAGCCAAAACCGCTCCATATTTTTTATGAACCCTTACCCGATGACCTTAAGTAAATTATTTATAATTGAGCATTCCTCCCAAAAGGACACTCTAAGAGCCACGGCATTGCCTCCCAATAAGAACCTAAAATCATATGTAAATTATATATAAATTAAGCATTCCTCCCTAAAATACCTTATAAGAGCCTCGCAACAAGCCTCTCTATTTTTGGGATTGCTACTAGACTACCTATATTTAGGGAGCTAAAACTGCTATATATTTTTTTTGCATCCACATCCGATAACCTTAAGTAAATTATATACAATCGAGCACTCCTTAAAACACCCTCTAAGAGCCTCGCAATATGCTCTCTATTTTTGGGATTACTACTAGACTCTCTATATTTATGGAGCCAAAACTACTCCATATTTTTTTTGAACCCCTACCCGACAACCTTAAGTAAATTATATAAAATTGAGCATTCCTCTAAAAAACACCATCTAATAGCCTCGTAAAATGCACTCTATTTTTGGGATTGCTACTAGTTTCCCTATTTTTAGGGAGCCAAAACCGCTCCATATTTTTTTTGAACCCCCACCCGATAACCTTAAGTGAATTATTTTTAATCAAGCACTCCTCCCTATAACACCATCTAAGAGCCTTGGAATATGCTCTCTATTTTTGGGATTGCTACTAGACTCTCTATATTCAGGGAGCCAAAACTGCTCTATATTGTTTTTGAACCCCCACCCGAAAACCTTAGGTAAACTATATACAATCGAGCATTCCTCCAAAAAACACCTTCTATGAGCTTTGCCATTGCCTCCAAAAAACACCCAAAAATAAAAAATAAATTAAATATAAATCAAGCACTCATCCCTAAAATACCCTTTTAGAACCTCGCAATATGCCTTTCAATTTTTGGGATTACTATTAGACTCCGAATACTAAGGAAGGCCAAACCACTGCATATTTTTTTTGAAAGCCCACCCGACAACCTTAAGTAAATTATATATAATTGAGCATTCTTTCCTAAACACCCTCTAGGAGCCACGCAATTTGCTCCCTATTTTTGTGATTGCTACTAGACTCCCTATATTTAAGGAGCCAAAGCCGCTCTATATTTTTTTTGAACCCTACCTGACAACCTTTAATAAATTATATACAAACAAGCATTCCTTCCAAAAACTCCTTCTATGAGCTTCACCATTGTCTCCCAAAAACACCCTAAATAATAAATAAATTATATATAAATCAAGCACTATTCCCTAAAATACCCACTAAGAGCCTCGCAATATGCCTTTCTATTTTTGGGATTGCTACTAGACTTCCTATATTTAGGTAGCCAAAATCGCACCATATTTTTTTTGCACTCCCACCTGACAACCTTAAGTAAATTATATATATAGGAGCACTCCTCCCTAAAATACCCTATAAGATCCTCGCAATATTCTCTCTAATTTTGGGATTGCTACTAGCCTCCCTATATTTAAGGAGCCAAAACTACTCCATATTTTTTTTGAACCCCGACCCGCCAATATTTAGCAAATTACATATAATCGAGCATTCCTCCCAAAAACACCCTATAAGAATCTCTCCATTGGCTCTTTATTTTTGGGATCGCTACTAGATTCCCTATATTTGGGGAGCCAAAATTGCTCCATATTTCTCAAGGCACCCTCTCGATAATCAAACTAAATTATATACAATCGAACACTCCTCCTAAAAATACACTCTAAAAGCCTCGCAATATGCTCTCTATTTTTTGGATTGCTACTAGACTCCCTATATTTAGGGTGCCAAAACCGCTATATATTTTTTTAAACCCCACTCGATAACCTTAAGTAAATTATATACAATCGAGCATTCCTCCTAAAAACACCCTCTAAAAGCTACACCGTTGCCTCTAAAAAACACCAAAAAATCATAAGTAAATTATATATAAATCAAGTACTCCTCCTTAAAACACCATCTAAAAGCCTTGCAATATACCACTCTATTTTTGGGATTGGTACTAGACTGCCTATATTTAGGGTGCCAAAACCGCTCCATATTTTTTTTGAACCCCCACTCGACAACCTTAAGTAAATTATATACAATCGAGCATTCCTCCCAAAAATACCCTTTAATAGTCTCGTATTATGCTCTCTATTTTTGGGATTGCTACTAGACTCCCTATATTCAGGGATCCAAAATTTCTCTATATTTTTCTTGAATCCCCACTCAATAACTTAATTAATTATATAAATGAGCACTCCTCCCTAAAATACCCTCTATAAGCCTCAAAATATACTATCTATTTTTTGGGATTGCTACTAGACTCCCTATATTTAGGGAGCCAAAATTGCTTCATATTTCTTTTTAACCCCCACGAGACACCCTTAAGTGAATTATATACAATCGAGCACTCCACCCTAAAACACCCTCTAAGAGTCTCGTAATATACTCTCTAATTTTGGGATTGCTACTAGACTCCCTATATTTAGGGAACCAAAACTGTTCCATATTTTTTTTAAACCCCTACCTGACAACCTAAGTAAATTATATATAATCAAGCATTATTTGAAAAAACACCCTCTAAGTGTCTCAACATTGCCTCCCAAAAATACCTTAAAATCATATGTAAATTATATATAAATTAAGCACTCCTTCCTAAAACACCATCTAAGAGCCTCACAATAAGCCATTCTATTTTTAGGATTGCTACCAGACTCCATATACTTAGGTGGCCAAAACGGATCCATATTTTTTTTGAACACCCACCCGATAACCTTAAGTAAATTATATACAAACAAGAAGTCCTCCCTAAAACACCCTCTAAGAGTCTCACAATATACTCTTTATTTTTGAGATTGCTACTAGACTTCCTACATTTAAGGAGGCATAATTGCTCCATATGTTTTTTAAATCCCTACCCGTTAACTTTAAGTAAATTATATACAATCGAGCATTCCTCCCAAATCACCCTCTAATAGCCTCGCAATATAAAATCTAGTTTTGGGATTGCTACTAGACTCCCTATATTTATAGAACCAAAACTGATTTATATTTTTTTTGAACCCCCACCCGATAACTTTAAGTAAATTATATACAATCGAGCACTCCTCCCTAAAACACCCTCTAAGTGCCTTACAACAAGCACTGTATTTTTGCGATTGCTAATAGACTCCCTATATTTAGGGAGCTAAAACCACCCTAAATTTTTTTGAACCCCCACACAACAACCTTAAGTGAATTATATACAATCGAGCACTCCTCCCAAAAACACCCTCTAAGAGTCTCACAATATGCTCTCTATCTTTGGGATTGCTACTAGACTCCCTATATTTAGGGATCCAAAACTGCTCCATTTTTTTTTAACCCCCACCAGACAAACTTAAGTAAATTATGTACAATTGAGCATTCCTCCCCAAAACACCCTCTAAGAGCCTCGCCATTGCTTCCCAAAAGCACGCTAAAATAAAAACTAAATTATATATATATATATATATCAAGAACTCCTTTCTAAAATACCCTCTAAGAGACTCACAATATGCCTTTCTTTTTTTGGGATTGCTACTAGACTCCCTATAGTTAGGGAGCTAAAATTATTCCATATTATTTTGAACACCCACCCGACCACCTTAAGTAAATTATATACAATCGAGCACTCCATTCTAAAACACACTCTGAGAGCCTGGAAATATGCTCTCTATTTTTTAGATTGCTACTAGACTCCCTATATGCAGGGAGCCAAACGCACTCCATATTTTTTTTGAACCCCCACCCATTAACCTTAATTAAATTATATACAATTTAGCATTCCTTCCAAAAACCCCCTCTAAGAGCCTCACAATTGCCTCCTCAAAATACCTAAAAATCATAAGTAAATTATATATAAATCAAGCATTCCTCCCTCAAATACACTCTGAGAGCCTCATAATATGCCTCTCTATTTTTAGGATTGTTACTAGACTCCCTATATTTAAGAAGCCAAAACCGCTCCATATTTTTTTTAAACCCGCACCCGACAACCTTAATAATATTATATACAATTAAGCACTCCTCACTAAAATACCCTCTGAGAGCCTCGCAATACACTCTTTATAATTTGGGATTGCTACTAGACTCTATATATTTAGGTAGCCAAAACCGCTCCATATTTTGTTTGAACTCCCACCCGATAACCTTAAGTAAATTATATACAATCGAGGATTCCTTCCAAAAACACCCTCTAAGTGCCTCGCCATTGCCTCCCAAAACCACCCTTAAGTCATAAGTAAATTATATATAAATCAAGAACTCCTCCCTAAAACACCCTCTGAGAGCCTCGCAACATGCATATATATATATATATATTTTTGGGTTACTACTAGACTCTCTGTATTTAGGGAACCAAAATCGCTCCATTTTTTTTTGAACCCCCACCCTATAACCTTATGTAAATTATATACAATCTAGCACTCCTCCTTAAAATAACCTCTAAGAGTCTCGCAATATGCTCTCTATGTTTGGGATTGCTACTAGACTCCCTATATATAGGGAGCTAATACCTCTCCATATTTTTTTTGAACCCCCACCCAACAACCATAAGTAAATTATATATAATCGAATATTCCTCCTAAAAATACAATTTAATAGCCTCACAATATGCTCTCTATTTTTGGGTTTGCTACTAGACACTATATATTTATGGAGCCAAAACCACCACATATTTTTTTTGAATCCCCACCCGACAACCTTAAGTGAATTATATATAATTGAGCACTCCTTCGTAAAACATCATCTAAGTGCCTCACAATATGCTCTCTAATTTTAGGATTGCTACTAGACTCCCTATATTTAGGGAGCCAAAACCACTCCATATTTTGTTTGAATCCCCACCCGACGACCTTAAGTAAATTATATGTAATCAAGCATTCCTTCTAAAAACACCCTGTAAGAGCCTCGCTACTGCCTCCCAAAAATACCCTAAAATCATATATAAATTATATATAAATCAAGCACTCCTTCCTAAAACACCCTCTAAGTGCCTCGCAACTTGCCTTTCTATTTTTGGTATAGCTACTAAACTCCCTATATTTAGGGAGCCAAAATAGCTCTATATTTTTTTTGAATCCCCACCCGACAACCTTAAGTAAATAATATACAATTCAACACTCCTTAAGAAACCTTCTAAGATCCTCGCAATATGCTCTCTATTTTTGGGATTGCTACTAGACTATCTATATTTAGCGAGCCAAAACCATTCCATATTTTTTTGGAAGCCCCACCCGATAACCTTAAGTAAATTATATACAATCGAGCATTCCTCCAAAAATCACAATCTAATAGCCTAGTAATATGCTCTCTATTTTTTTGATTGGCACTAGACTCCCTATATTTAGGGTGCCAAAATTGCTATATATATTTTTTGAACCCCCACCCGATAAAATTAAGTAAATTATATACAATCGAGTATTCCTCCCTAAAATACCCTCTAAGAGCCTTGTAATATGCTCTCTATTTTTGGGATTGCTATTATACTCCCTATATTTAGGGAGCCAAAACTGCTCCATATTTTTTTTGAACCCCCACCCGATAACCTTAAGTGAATTATATACAATCGAGCACTCTACCCTAAAACACCCTCTAAGAACCTCGCAATATGCTCTCTATTTTTAGGATTGCTACTAGACTCCCTATATTTAGGGGGACCAAAACCAACCCATATTTTTTTGAACCCCCATATGACAACTTTAAGTGAAATATATACAATTGAGCACTCCTTTTAAAAACACCCTCTAAGAGTCTCAAAATATACTCTCTATTTTTGGGATTGCTACTAGACTCCCTATATTTATGGAGCCAAAACTACTCCATATTTTTTTTGAACCCCCACAGACAAACTTTAGCAAATTATATACAATCAAGCATTCTTCCCCAAAACACCCTCGAAGAGCCTCGCCATTGCCTACCAAAAACAAACTAAAAATAAAACTAAATTGTATATAAATCAAGCACTCTTCTCTAAAATACCCTCTAAGAGACTTGCAATATGCCTTTCTATTTTTGGGATTGCTACTAGACTCCCTATATTTAGGGAGCCAAAACCGCTCCATATTTTTTTGAGCGCTCACCCGACCACCTTAAGTAAATTTTATATAATTGAGCACTCCTTCCTAAAATACCCTCTGAGAGCCTAGTAATATGCTCTCTATTTTTGGGATTACTACTAGACTCTTTATATTTAGGGAGCCAAAACCGCTCTATATTATTTTTGAACCCCCACCCATCAACCTTAAGTAAATTATATAAAATCTAGCATTCTTCACAAAAACACCCTCTAAGAGCCACGCCATTGCCTCCTAAAAACACCAAAAATCATAAGTAAATTATATATAAATCAAGCACTCCTCCCTCAAACACCCTCTAAGAGTCTCGCAATATGCCTCTCTATTTTTAGAATTGCTACTAGACTCTCTATATTTAAAAAGCGAAAGCCGCTCTAATTTTTTTTTGAACCTACACCCGACAACCTTTATTAAATTATATATAATTAAGCACTCCTTCCTAAAACACACTCTAAGAGCCTCGCAATACGCTATCTATTTTTTGGGATTGCTACTAGACTCCCTATATTTAGGTAGCCAAAACCGCTCCATATTTTGTTTGAACCCCCACCCGATAACCTTAAGTAAATTATACACAATCGAGCATTCATTCCAAAAACACCCTCTAAGGGCCTCGCCATTGCCTCACAAAAACACCTTTAAATCATAAGTAAATAATATATAAATCAAGTATTCCTCCCTAAAACACCCTCTAAGAGCCTCGCAATATGGATATATATTTTTGGGATTGCTACTAGACTCCCTATATTTAGGGAACCAAAATCATTCTATATTTTTTTTGAACCACCACTCGACGACCTTATGTAAATTATATACAATCGAGCACTCCTCCTTAAACCACCCTCTAAGAGCCTCGCTATATGCTCTCAATGCTTGGGATTGCTACTAGACTCCCTATATTTAGGGAGCCAATAGCTCTCCATATTTTTTTTGAACCCCCACCCAACACCCATAAGCAAATTATATACAACCGAACATTCCTCCCAAAAATACCATCTAATAGCCTCTCAATATGCCTCTCTATTTTTTGGATTATTACTAGACTCCCTATATTTATGGAGCCAAAACTGCTCTATATTTTTTTTGAACCCCCACCCGATAACCTTAAGTAAATTATATACAATCGAGCATTCCTCCAAAAAATACCCTCTAATAGCCTCATAATATGCTCTCTATTTTTGGAATTGCTACTAGATTCCTTATATTTAGAGAGCCAAAACTTCTATATATTCTTTTTGAACCCCCACCCAACAGTCTTAAGAAAATTATATACAATTGAGCACTCCTCCCGAAAATACCATCTAAGAGCCTCACAATAAGCTCTCTATTTTTAGGATTGCTACAAGACTCCTTATATTTAGGGAGCCAAAATAGCCCCATATTTTTTTTGAACCCCTACCTAAAAACCTTAAGTGAATTATATACAATCGAGCACTCTTCTCTAAAACACCCTCTAAGAGCCTCGTAATATGCACTCTATTATTGTGATTACTATTAGACTCTTTATATTTAGGGAACCAAAACCGCTCTATAATTTTTTTGAACTCCTACTCGACAACCTTAAGTAAATTATATATAATTGAACATTCCTCCAAAAAACACCCTCTAAGAACTTCGCCATTGCCTTCCAAAAATATCCTAAATTATATGTAAATTAAATATAAATTAAGCACTCGTCCTTAAAACAACCACTAAGTGCCTCGCAACATGCTTCTCTATTTTTAGGATTGCTACTAGACTCCCTATATTTATGGAGCCAAAACTGCTCTATATTTTTTTTGAACCCCTGCCCAACAACCTTAAGTAAATTATATACAATCAAGCACTCCTTAAAACACCCTCTAAGAGCCTCGTAATATTCTCTCTATTTTTGGGATTGCTACTAGACTCCTTATATTTAGTGTACAAAAATTACTCCATATTTTTTTTGAACCCGCACCCGACAATTTTAAGTAAATTATATAAAATTAAGAATTCCTTTCGAAAACACCCTTTAATAGTCTCGTAATATGCTTCCTATTTTTAGGATTGCTACTAGACTCCCTATATTTAGGGAGATAAAATTGCTCTATATTTTTTTTAAACCCCCACCCGATAAATTTAAGTAAATTATATATAATCTAATACTCCTTCCAAAAATACCCTCTAAGAGCCTCGCAACATGCTCTCTATTTTTGGGATTGCTACGAGACTCCCTTTATTCAGGGAGCCAAAACCGCACTATATTTTTTTTGAACCCCCACCTAACAACCATATGTAATATATATACAATCGAGCCCCCCTCCCTAAAACGCCTTCTAAAAGACTCATAATATGCTTTTTATTTTTGGGTTTGCTACTAGACTCCCTATATTTAGGTAGCTAAAATAGCTCCATATTTTTTTTGAACTCCCACTCGACAACCTTAAGTAAATTATATACAATCGAGCACTTATCCCAAAAATACCCTCTAAGAGCCTTGTAATATTCTCTCTATTTTTTGGATTGCTACTAGACTCCCTATATTTAAGGAGCCAAAACCGCTCTATATTTTCTTTAAACCTCGACCCGTCAACCTTAAGTAAATTACATACAATCGAGTATTTCTCCCAAAAACACCCTATAAGAGCCTCACTATTGCCTCCTTATTTTTGGGATCGCTACTAGACTTCCTATATTTGGGGAGCCAAAATCGCTCCTAATTTCTCAAGGCTCCCACCCGATAATCATAACTAAAATATGTACAATCGAGTACTCCTCCCTAAAATATGCTCTAAGAGCCTCGCAATATGCTCTCTATTTTTGGGATTGCTACTAGACTATCTATATTTAGGGAGCCAAACTTGCTCTATATTTTTTTGAACCCCCACCCGATAACCTTAAGAAAATTATATATAATCGAGCATTCCTCCCAAAAACACCCTCTTAAAGCCACACCATTGCCTCCCAAAAACACCCTAAAATCATAAGGAAATTATATATAAATCAAGCACTCTTTCCTAAAATACCCTCTAAGAGCCTTGTAATATGCCTCTCTATTTTTTGGATTGCTACTAGACTCCCTATATTTAGGGTGTCAAAACCGCACCATATTTTTTTTGAACCCCCACTTGACAACCTTAAGTAAATTATTTACAATCGAGCATTCCTCCCAAAAATACCCTCTAATAGCCTAGCAATATGTTCTCTATTTTTGGGATTGCTACTAGACTACCATGGTTAGGGATCCAGAACCACTCTATATTTTTTTTGAACCCCCCCCCGACAACTTTAAGTAAATTATATATAATTGAGCACTCCTCCCTAGAATACCCAATAAGAGCCTAGCAATATGCTCTCTATTTTTGGGATTGCTACTAAACAACCTATATTTAAGGAGCCAAAACCGCACCGTATTTTTTTTGAACCCCCACCCGACACCCTTAAGTGAATTATATACAGTCGAGCACTCCTCACTAAAACACCCCCTAAGATTCTTGCAATATGTTCTTTAATTTTGGGATTGCTACTACTGTCTATATTTAGAGAGCCAATACTGCTCCATATTTTTTTTGAACCCCCACCCAACAATCTTAAGTAAATTATATATAATAGAGCATTCCTTGAAAAAATACCCACTAAGTGTCTCACCATTGCCTCCAAAAAATACCCTAAAATCATAAGTAAATTATATATAAATCAAGCACTCCTCCCAAAAACACCCTATAAGAGCCTGATAATATACCTTCCTATTTTTGGGATTGGTTCAAGACTCACTATACTTAAGTGGCCAAGACCGATCCATATTTTTTTTGAACGCCCACCCAAGAACCTTAAGTAAATTATATATAATCGAGCAATCCACCCTAAAACACCCTTTAAGAGCCTCGCAATATGCTCTCTATTTTTGGGATAGCTACTCGACTCCATATATTTAGGGAGCCAAAACCGCTCATTATTTCTTTTGAACACCCACTTGTCAACTTTAAGTAAATTATATACAATCGAGCATTCCTCCCAGTAATACCCTATAATAGCCTTGCAATATGCTCTTTATTTTTGGGATTGCTACTAGGCTCCCTATATTTAGGGAGCCAAAACCGTTCTATATTTTTTTTGAACCCCTACTCGACAACCTTAAGTAAATTATATATAATCGAGCACTCCTCCCTAAAAGACCCTCTAAGAGCCTTACAATATGCTCTCTATTTTTTGGATTGCTACTAGACTCCCTATATTTAGGAAGCCAAAATCACCCCATATCTTTTTTGAATCCCCACCCAATAACCTTAAGTAAATTATATACAGTCGTGCTTTCCTCCCTAAAACACCCTCTTAGAGCCTTGCAAAATGATCTCTAATTTTGGGACTGCTACTAGACTCCCTATATTTAGGGAGCCAAAACGACTCCATATTTTTTTTGAACCCCCACCCGACAACCTTAAGTAAATTATATACAATATAATATTCCTTCCCAAAACACCCTCTAGGAGACTCACCATTGCCTCCCAAAAACATCCTAAAATCAAAACTAAATTATATATAAATCAAGCACTCCTTCCTATAACACCCTCTAAGAGACTCGCAATATACCTTTTTATTTTTGGGATTGCTACTAGACTCCGTATATTTAGGTAGCCAAACCGCTCTATATTTTTTAGAATACCCACCGGACCACCTTAAGTAAATTATATACAATCGAACACTCATTCCTAAAAACCCTCTAAGAGCTTGGTAATATGCTCTCTATTTTTGGGATTGCTACTAGACTCCCTATAGTTAGGGAGCAAAAATAGCTTTATTTTTTTTTTGAACCCCCACCCGTCAACTTTAAGTAAAATATCAACAATCTAGCATTCCTCCCAAAAACATCCTTTAAGAGCCTTGCCATTGCCTCCCAAAAACACTCTAAAATTATAAGTAAATTATATATAAATCAAGCACTCCTCTCTAAAATACCATCTAAGAGCCTCACAATATGCCTCTCTATTTTTGGGATTGCTAGTAGACTCCCTATATTTAAGGAGCCAAAACTGTTCCATATTTTGTTTGAACCCCCACCCGACAACTTAAGTAAATTATACACAATCGACCATTCCTCCCAAAAACACTCTCTAAGAGCCTCACCAATACCTCCCAAAACACCATAAAATTATAAGTTGATTATGTATGAATCAAGCACTCCTCCATAAAACACCCTTTAAGAGCCTTGTAATATGTCCCACTATTTTTGGGATTGCGATTAGATTTCCTATATTTAGGGAGCCAAAACCACTTTATATTTTTTTTGAAGCCCTACCCGACAACCTTAAGTAAATTATATACAATCAGGCAGTCCTCCCTAAAACAACCTCTAAGAGCCTAATATGCTCTCTAATTTTGGGATTGTTACTAGACTCCCTATATTTAGGGAGCCAAAACTGCTCCATATTTTTTTTGAACCCCCACCCAATAATCTTAAGTAAATTATATACAATCAAGCATTCCTCCAAAAAATACCTTATAATAGCCTCATAATATCTCTATTTTTGGGATTGCTACTAGACTCCCTATATTTAGGAAGCCAAAACCTCTCCATATTTTTTTTAAACCCCCACCCGACAATCTTACGTAAATTATATACAATTAATCACTCCTCCCGAAAATACCCTCTAAGAGCCTCGCAATATGCTCTCTATTTTTGGGATTGCATTAGATTCCTTATATTTAGAGAGCCAAAATAGCCTCATATTTTTTTTGAACCCCAACCAAAAAACTTTAAGTAAATTACATATAATCGAGCACTCCTCCCAAAAACACCCTCTAAGAGCCTCGTAATATGCTCTCTATTATTGGGATTGTTACTAAACTCACTATATTTAGGGAGCCAAAACCGCTCTATAATTTTTTTAAACCCCTACATGACAACCTTATGTAAATTATATACAATCAAACATTCCTCCCAAAAACACCCTCTAAGAGCCTCGCCATTGCCTCCCAAAAATATCCTAAATTTGTAAGTAAATTATATATAAATCAAGCACTCGTCCCAAAAACACCCACTAAGAGCCTCGCAATATGTCTCTCTATTTTTAGGATTGCTACTAGACTCCCTATATTTATGGAACCAAAATTGCTCCAAATTTTTTTTGAATCCCTACCTAACAACCTTAAGTAAATTATATATAATTGAGCACGCCTTAAAACACCCTCTAAGAGCCTTGTAATATTCTCTCTATTTTTGGGATTGCTACTAGACTTTCTATATTTAGTGAGCCAAAACCACTCTATATTTTTTTTGAACCCCCACTCGACAATCTTAAGTAAATTATATACAATCGAGCACTCCTTCCAAAAACACCCTCTAATAGTCTCATAATATACTCTCTATTTTTGGGATTGCTACTAGACTCCCTATATTTAGGGATCCATAATTGTTCTATATTTTTTTTGAACCCCCACCGGACAACCTTAAGTAAATTATATACAATCGAACACTCCTTTCTAAAATACCCTCTAAGAGCCTCACAATATGCTCTCTATTTTTGGGATCGCTACTAGACTCCCTATATTTAGGAAGCCAAAACTGCTCCATATTTTTTTTGTATCCTGTCTTGACAACCTTAAGAGAATTATATACAATCGAGCACTCCTACCTAACACACCCTCTAAGAGCCTCATAATATGCTTTGTATTTTTGGGATTACTACTAGACTCCCTATATTTAAGGAGCCAGAATAGCTCTATATTTTTTTTGAACCCCCACCCGACAACCTTAAGTAAATTATATACAATCAAACATTCCTCCCAAAAATATCCTCTATGAACCTTGCTATTGCCTACCAAAAATACCTTAAAATCATAAATAAATTATACATAAATCAAGCCATTCTCCCTAAAACATCCTCTAAGAGCCTCACAATATACCTTTCTATTTTTAGGATTGCTACAAGACTCCTTCTATTTAGGTAGCCAAAATCGCGCCATATTTTTTTTGAACGCCCACCCGACAACCTTAAGTAAATTATATACAAACGAGCACACCTTGCAAAAACACCCTCTAAGAGCCTGGCAATATTCTCTCTATTTTTAGGATTGCTACTAGACTCCTTATATTTAAGGAGCCAAAACTGCTCCATATTTTTTTTGAACCCCCTTTCGTCAACCTTAAATAAATTATATACTATCAAGCATGTCTACCAAAAACACCCTATAAGTGCTTTGCAATTGTATTTTTAGGATCGCTACTAGACTCCCTATATTTGGGGAGACAAAATCGTTCCCAATTTCTCAAGGCTCCCACTCAATAATCATGATTTAATTGTATACAATCAAGCACTCCTCCCTAAAACATACTCTAAGAGGCTCGCAATATGTTGTCTATTTTTTTGATTGCTATTAGACTCCCTATATTTAGGGAGCCAAAACAGCTCCATATTTTTTTGAACCCCCACTCGACAACCATAAGAAAATTATATAAAATCGAGTATTTCTCACAAAAACACCATTTGAAAGCCAAGCCATTGCCTCCTAAAAACACCCTAAAATCATAAGTAAATTATATATAAATCAAGCACTCTTCCCTAAAATACCCTCTAAGAGGCTCGCAATATACCTTTCTATTTTTAGGATTGCTACTAGACTCCCTATATTTAGGGAACCAAAACCACTCCATATTTTTTTTGAACCCCTATCTAATAACCTTAAGTAAATTATATACGATCGAGCATTCCTCCCAAAAACAACCTCTAATAGCCTTGTAATATGATCTCTATTTTTTGGATTACTACAAGACTCCCTATATTTAGGGATCCAAATTGCTCCATATTTTTTTTGAACCCCCACCCGACAACCATAAGTAAATTATATACAATCGAGTACTCCTACCTAAAATACACTCTAAGAGTCTCGCAATAAACTCTATATTTTTGGGATTGCTACTAGACTCCCTATTTTAAGGAAGCTAATACCGCTCTATATATTTTTTTTACCCCCAGCAGATAACCTTAAATTAATTATATACAATCGAGCACTCCTCACTAAAACACCCTCTAAGAGCCTCGCAATTTGCTCTCTATTTTTTGGATTGCTTCTAGACTCCCTATATTTAGAGAGCCAAAACCGCTCCATATTTTTTTTGAACCCCCACCTGACAACCTTAAGTTAATTATATATAATTAAGCATTCCTTTCAAAAACACTCTCTAAGAGCCTCGCCATTGCCTCCCAAAAATACCCTAAAATCATAAGTAAATTATATATAAATTAAGAACTTCTTCCTAAAATACCCTCTAAGAGTCTCGCAATATGGTTTTCTATTTTTGGAATTGCTACTAGACTCCCTATAATTAGGGAGCCAAAATCACTTCATATTTTTTTTTAACCCCCACCCCACAACCTTAAGTAAATTATATACAATCGAACATTTCTTCCTAAAATACCCTCTAAGAGCCTCGCAATATGCTTTCTATTTTTGGGATTGCTACTAGACTCCCTATATTTAGGGAGCCAAAACCGCACTATATTTTTTTTGAACCCCCACCTAACTACCATAAGTAACATATATACAATCGAGTACTCCTCCCTAAAACACCTTCTAAAAGACTTGCAATATGCACTTTATTTTTGGGATTGCTGCTAGACTCCCTATATTTTGGTAGCCAAAACAACTCCATATTATTTCTGAACTCCTACCCAACAACCTTAGGTAAATTATATACAATCGAGCACTCCTCCCAAAAATACCCTCCAAGAGCCTCATAATATTCTCCTTTTTTTTTGGATTGCTACTAGACTCCCGATATTTAAGGAGCCAAACCGCTCCATATTTTTTTTGAACCCCGACCCGTCAACCTTATGTAAATTACATACAATCGAGCATTCCTTCCAAAAACACCCTATAAGAGCCTCGCCCTTGCCTTCTTATTTTTGGGATACCTACTAGACTCCCTATATTTGCGGTGCCAAAATTGCTCCCAATTTCTCAAGGCTCCCACTCGATAATCATAACTAAATTATGTACAATCGAGTACTCCTCCCTAAAACACACTCTAAGAGCCTCGCAATATGCTCTCTATTTTTGGGATTGCTACTAGACTCCCTATATTTAGGGAGCCAAAACCACACCATAATTTTTTGAACCTCCACCCCACAACCTTAAGAAAATTATATACAATCGAGCATTCCTCCCAAACACCCTCTAAAAGCCACGCCATTGCCTCCCAAAAACACCCTAAAATCATAAGTAAATTATATATAAATCAACCACTCTTCCCTAAAACACTATCTAAGTAGGGTTTTTTTTTTAACCTCCGTTTGACAACCTTAAGTAAATTATATACAATCGAGCATTCCTAAAAAAAAAACCTTCTAATAGCCTTGCAATATGCTCTTTATTTTTGGGATTGCTACTAGACTACCTATATTTAGGGATCCAAAACCGCTCTATATATTTTTTGAACCCCCACCTGACAACTTTAAGTAAATTATATACAATCGAGTAATCCTCCCTAAAATACACAATAAGAGCCTCGCAATATGCTCTCTATTTTTGGGATTGATACTAAACTCCCTATATTTAGAGAGCCAAAACTGCTCTATATTTTTTTTGAACCCCACCCGACACCCTTAAGTGAATTATATACAGTGGAGAACTCCTCCCTAAAACACCCCCTAAGAGTCTCGCATTATATCCTCTAATTTTGGGATTGCTACTACTCTCTATATTTAGGAAGCCAATACTGCTCCATATTTTTTTTAACCCCCACCCAACAACTTTAATTAAATTATATATAATCACGTATTACTTAAAAAAACACCCTCTAAGTGTCTCACCATTGCCTCCCAAAAATACCCTAAAATCATAAGTAAATTATATATAAATCAAGCACTCCTTCCTAAAACACCCTCTAAGAGCTTTGCAATACACCTTCCTATTTTTGGGATTGCTACTAGACTCACTATACTTAGGTAGCCAAGATCGATCCATATTTTTTTTGAACGCCCATGAAAGAACCTTAAGTAAATTATATATAATTGAGTAGTCCGCCCTAAAATACCCTCTAAGAGCTTCTCAATATGCTCTCTATTTTTGGGATAGCTACTAGACTCTCAATATTTAGGGAGCCAAAACCGCTCTATATTTTTTTTGAACACCCACCCGTTAAATTTAAGTAAATTATATACAATCGAGCATTCATCCCAAAAATACCCTCTAATAGCCTTGTAATATGCTCTCTATTTTTGGGAATGCTACAAGGCTCCATATATTTAGGGAGCCAAAACCATTCCATATTTTTTTTAAACCCCCACCCGACAACCTTAAGTAAATTATATATAATCGAGCACTCCTCCCTTAAAGACCCTCTAAGAGTTTCACAATATGCTATCTATTTTTGGGATTACTACTAGGCACCCTATATTTAGGGAGCCAAAACTACCCCATATTTTTTTTGAACACCCACCCAACAACCTTAAGTAAATTATATATAATCGAGCACTCCTCCCTAAAATACCCACTAAGAGCCTCGCAATATGCTCTCTAATTTTATGATTACTACTAGACTCCCTATATTTAGGGAGCCAAAACTACTCCAACCCCCACCCGACATCCTTAAGTAAATTATATACAATATAGCATTCCTCCCAAAAACACCCTCTAAGAGACTCACCATTGCCTCCCAAAAACACCCTAAAATCAAAACTAAATTATATATAAATCAAGCACTCCTTCCTATACCACCCTCTAAGAGACTCGCAATATGTCGTTCTATTATTGGGATTGCTACTAGACTCCTTATATTTAGAGAGCCAAAATTGCTCCATATTTTTTTGAACGCCCAAGCGACCACCTTAAGTAAATTATATAAAATCGAGCACTTCTTCCAAAAATACCCTCTAAGAGCTTGGTAATATGCTCTCTATTTTTGGGATTGCTACTAGACTCCCTATATTTAGAGAGCCAAAACCGCTCCATATTTTTTTTGAACCCCCACCCGTCAACCTTAAATAAAATATATACAATCTAGCATTCCTTCCAAAAACACCCTCAAGAGCCTTGCCATTGCCTCCCAAAAACACCCTAAAATCATAAGTAAATTATATATAATCAAACACTCCACTCTAAAATACCCTCGAAGAGTCTCACAATATGCCTCTCTATTTTTGGGATTGCTAGTAGACTCCCTATATTTAAGGAGCCAAAACTGTTCTATATTTTTTTTGAACATCTATCCGACAACCTTATGTAAATTATATACAATCGAGCACTCCTCCCTAAAACACTCTAAGAGCTTCGTGATATGCTTTCTATTTTTTGGGATTGCTACTAGAGTCCCTATATTTAGGGATCTAAAACCGCTCCATATTTTGTTTAAACCCCCACCTGATAACCTTAAGTAAATTATACACAATCGGCCATTCTCCCTAAAAACACTATCTAAGAGCCTCGCCATTGCCTCCTAAAAATACCCTAAAATTACAAGTAGATTACATATAAATCATGCACTCCACCATAAAACACCCTTTAAGAGTCTCGCAATATGTCGCAATATTTTTGGGAATGTGACTAGACTCCCTATATTAAGAGAGCTATAACTGCTCTATATTTTTTTTGAAGCCCCACCCGACAACCTTAAGTAAATTATATACAATCGAGCAGTCCTCCCTAAAATACCCTCTAAGAGCCTAATATGCTCTCTATTTTTGGGATTATTACTAGACTCCCTATATTTAGGGAGTCAAAACTGCTCTATATTTTTTTTGAACCCCTACCCGATAACTTTAAGTAAATTATATATAATCAATCATTCCTCCAAAAAATACCCTCTAATAGCCTCATAATATATCTATTTTTGGGATTGCTACTAGACTCCCTATATTTAGGGAGCCAAAACCTCTACATATTTTTTTTGAACCCCTACCCGATAATCTTAAGTAAATTATATACAATTGAGCACTCCTCCCGAAAACACCCTCTCAGAGCCTTGCAATATGCTCTCTATTTTTGGGATTGCTACTAGACTCCTTATATTTAGGCATACAAAATTGCCCCATGGATTTTTTGAACCCCCACCCAAAAACCTTAAGTGAATTATATACAATCGAGCACGCCTCCCTAAAACACCCTCTAAGAGCCTCGCAATATGCTCTCTATTTTTGGGATTGCTACTGGACTCCTTATATTTAGGAAGCAAAAACTGCTCTATAATTTTTTTGAACCCCAACCCGACAACCTAAAGTAAATTATATACAATCGAACATTTCTTCCAAAAACACCCTCTAAGAGCCTCGCCATTGCCATACAAAAACATCCTAAAATTATAAGTAAATTATATATAAATCAAGCACTCGTCCCTAAAACACCCACTAAGAGCCTTACAATATGCCTTTCTATTTTTGGGATTGCTACTAGACTCCCTATATTTAAGGAGCCAAAACTGCTCCATATTATTTTGAACCCCTGCCCGACAATCTTAAGTAAATTATATACAATTGAGAACTCCTTAAAACACCCTCTAAGAGCCTCGTAATACTCTCACTATTTTTACGACTGCTACTAGACTCCCTATATTTAGTGAGCCAAAACCACTCCATATTTTTTTCGAACCCCCACCCAACAATCTTATATAACTTATATACAAACGAGCATTCCCTCCAAAAACACCTCCTAATAGTCTCGTAATATGATCTCTATTTTTGGGATTGCAACTAGACTTCCTATATTTAGGGAGCCAAAATCACTCCATATTTTTTTTGAACCCTCACCCGACAACCTTAAGTAAATTATATACAAGCGAACACTCCTTCCTAAAATACCCTCTAAGAGCCTCGCAATATGCTCTCTATTTTTACGATTGCTACAAGATTCCCTATATTTAGGGAGACAAAATCGCTCCATATTTTTTTTGAGCCCATACTCGACAGCCTTAAGTGAATTATATATAATCTAGCACTCTTCCTTAAAACACCCTCTAAGAGCATCACAATATAGTTTCTATTTTTCGGATTGCTACTAGATTCCCTATATTTAGGGAGCCAAAATAGCTCCATATTTTTTTTGAACCCCTACGCGATAACCTTAAGAAAATTATATACAATCAAACATTCTTCCCAAAAAGACCCCCTATGAACCTCGCTATTGCCTCCCAAAAATACCTTAAAATCATAAATAAATTATACATAAATCAAGCACTCCTCCATAAAACACTCTATAAAAGCCTCGGAATATGACTTTCTATTTTTGGGATAGCTACTAGACTCCCTCTATTTAGGTAGCCAAAACTGCTCTATATTATTTTTGAACGTCCACCCCACAACCATAAGTAAATTATATACAAACGAGCACTCCTTCCAAAAGCACCCTCTAAAAGCCTCGTAATATTCTCACTTTTTTTGGGATTGCTACTAGACTCCTTATATTTAAGGAGCCAAAACTGCTCCATATTTTTTTTGGACCCCCACCCATCAGCCTTAAGTAAATTATATACAATCAAGCATTCCTACCAAAAACACCCTATAAGAGCTTTGCCATTGTATTTTTAGGATCACTACTAGGCTCCCTATATTTGGAGAGGCAAAATCGCTCCTAATTTCTCAAGGATCCCACCCGATAATTATAAATAAATTATATACAATCGAGCACACCTCCCTAAAACACACTCTAAGAGCCTCGTAATATGCTCTCTATTTTTTTGATTGCTACTAGACTCCCTATATTTAGGGAACCAAAACCGCTCCATATTTAAAAGCCAAGCAATTGCCTCATAAAAATACACTAAAATCATAAGTAAATTATATACAAATCAAGCACTCTTGCCTAAAATACCCTCTAAGAGCCTCACAATATAGCTCTCTATTTTTGGGAATACTACTAGACTCCCTATATTTAGGGAACTAAAAACCACTCTAATTTTTTTTTTAACCCCCACCTGACAACCTTAAGTAAATTATATACAATCGAGCATTCCTACCAAAAACAACCTTTAATAGCCTTGCAATATGATCTCTATATTTGGGATTGCTACTAGACTCCCTATATTTAGGGATCCAAAATCGCACTTTATTTTGTTTGAACCCCCACCTAACAACCATAAGTAAATTATATACAATAGAGCACTACTCCCTAAAATACTCTGTAAGAGTCTCGCAATATGCTCTATATTTTTGGGATTGCTACTAGACCCCCTATTTTTAGGAAGTTAATATCGCTCCATATTTTTTTTTTAATCCCAGCCAACAACCTTAACTGAATTATATACAATCAAGCACTCCTCCTTAAAACACCCTCTAAGATCCTCGTAATATACTCTCTATTTTTGGGATTGCTACTAGACTCCCTATATTTAGGGAGCTAAAATTGCTTCATATTTTTTGGAACCCCCACCCAAAAACCTTAAAAAAATTATATACAATTGAGCATTCCTCCCAAAAACACCCTCTAAAAGCCATGACATTGCCTCCCAAAAACACCCTAAAATCATAAGTAAATTATATATAAATCAACCACTCTTCCCTAAAACACTCTCTAAGTGGGGTTTTTTTTTGAACCCCCACTTGACAACCTTAAGTAAATTATATATAATCGAGCATTCCTTCAAAAAACACCCTCTAATAGCCTTGCAATATGCTCTCTATTTTTGGGATTGGTACTAGACTACCTATATTTAGGGATCCAAAACCGCTCTATATTTTTTTAAAACCCCCACCCGACAACTTTAAGTAAATTATATATAATCGAGCACTCCTCCCAAAAATACCCAATAAGAGCCTCGCAATATGCTCTCTATTTTTGGGATTGCTACTAAACTCCCTATATTTAGGGAGCCAAAATTACTCCATATTTTTTTTAAACCCCTACTCTAAACCCTTAAGTAAATTATATACAGTCGAGCACTCCTCCCTAAAACACCCCCTAAGAGTCTCACAATATATTCTTTAATTTTGGGATTGCTACTACTCTCTATATTTAGGGAGACAATACTGCTCCATATTTTTTTTGAACCCCCACCCAACAACCTTAATTAAAGTATATATAATCAAGCATTCTTTGAAAAAACACCCTCTAAGTTTCTCACCATTGTCTCCCAAAAACATCCTAAAATTATAAGTAAATTATATATAAATCAAGTACTCCTTCCTAAAACACTCTCTAAGAGCCTTACAATATGCCTTCCTATTTTTGGGATTGCTACTAGACTCACTATACTTAGGTGTCCAAGATCGATCCATATTTTTTTTGAACACCCACCCAAGAACCTTAAGTAAATTATATATAATGGAGCAGTCCACCCTATAACACCTTCTAAGAGCCTCGCAATATGCTCTCTATTTTTGGGATTGCTACTATACTCCCAATATTTAGGGAGCCAAAACCGCTTTATATTTCTTTTGAACACCCACCCGTCATCTATAAGTAAATAATATACAATTGAGCATTCCTCCCAAAAATACACTCTAATAGCCTTGCAATATGCTCTCTATTTTTGGGATTGCTACTAGGCTCCCTATATTTAGGGATCTAAAACTGTTCAATATTTTTTTTGAACCCCCACCCGATAACCTTAAGTCAATTATATAGAATATAATATTCCTCCCCAAAATACCCTCTAAGGCACTTAATATTGCCTCCCAAAAATACCCTAAAATCAAAACTAAATTATATATAAATCAAGCATTCCTTCTTAAAACACCCTCTAAGAGACTCACAATATGCCTTTCTATTTTTGGGATTGCTACTAGACTCCTTATATTTAGGGAGCCAAAACCGCTCCATATTTTTTTGAACACCCAAGCTACCACCTTAAGTGAATTATATACAATCGAGCACTCCTTCCTAAAACACCCTCTAAGAGCTTGGTAATATGCTCTATATTTTTGAGATTGCTACTAGACTCCCTATATTTAGGGAGCCAAAACTGCTTCATATTTTTTTTGAGCCCCCACCCGTCAACCTTAAGTAAAATATATATAATCTAGCATTCTATCCAAAAACACCCTCTAAGGGCCTTGCTATTGCCTCCCAAAAACACCCTAAAATCATAAGTAAATTATATATAATCAAGTACTCCTCTATAAAATATCCTCTAAGAGCCTTACAATATGCCTCTCTATTTTTGGGATTGCTAGTAGACTCCCTATATTTAAGGAGCCAAAACTGTTCCATATTTTTTTTGAACCACAATCCGACAACCTTAAGTAAATTATATACAATCGAGCACTCCTCCCTAAATCACTCTCTAAGAGCTTTGCAATATGCTTTCTATTTTTTGGGATTGCTACTAGAGTCTCTATATTTAGGGAGCTAAAACCGCTCTATATTTTGTTTGAACCCCCCCCGACAACCTTAAGTAAATTATACACAATCGGTCATTCGTCCCAAAAATACCCTCTAAGAGCCTTGCCATTGCCTCACAAAAACACCCTAAACTTACAAATAGATTATATATAAATCAAACACTTCTCCATAAAACAGCCTTTAAGAGCCTCGCAATATATCCCATTATTTTTGGGATTGCGACTAGACTCCCTATATTAAGGGAGTCAAAACAGCTCCATATTTTTTTTGAATCCTCACCCGACAACCTTAAGTAAATTATATACAATCGAGCAGTCCTCTCTAAAATACCCTCTAAGAGCCTAATATGCTCTCTATTTTTGGGATTGTTACTAGACTCCCTATATTTAGGGAGCCAAAACTGCTTCATATTTTTTTTGAAACCCCACCCGATAACCTTAAATAAATTATATATAATCGAGCATTCCTCAAAAAAATACCCTCTAATAACCTCATAATATGCTCTATATTTTTGGGATTGCTACTAGACTCCCTATATTTAGGGAGCCAAAACCTCTCTATATTTTTTTTGAACCAATACCTGACAATCTTAAGTAAATTGTATACAGCTAAGCACTCCTCCTGAAAACACCCTCTAAGAGCCTTGCAATATGCTCTCTATTTTTGGGATTACTACTAGACTCCTTATATTTAAGGATACAAAATAGCCATATATTTTTTTTGATCCCCCACCCAAAACCCTTAAGTGAATTATATACAATCGAGCACCCTTCTGTAAAATACCCTCTAAGAGCCTCGAAATATGCTCTCTATTTTTGGGATTACTACTAGACTCCCTATATTTAGGAAGCCAAAACTGCTCTATAATTTTTTTGAACCTCTACCCGATAACCTTAAGTAAATTATATACAATCGAACATTCCTCCCAAAAACACCCTCTAAGAGCCTCGCCATTACCTTACAATAACATCCTAAAATTATAAGTAAATTATATATAAATCAAGCACTCGTCCCTAAAACACCCACTAAGAGCCTCGCAAAATGCCTCTTTATTTTTGGGATTGCTACTAGACTCCCTACATTTATGGAGCCAAAACTGCTCCATATTTTTTTTGAACCCCTGCCCGATAACCTTAAGTAAATTATATACAATTGAGCACTCCTTAAAACACCCTCTAAGAGCCTCGTAATATTCTCTCTATTTTTGGGATTGCTACTAGACTACCTATATTTAGTAAGCCAAAACCACTCCATATTTTTTTTGAACCCCCACTCGATAATCTTATGTAAATTATATACAATCAAGCATTCCTTCCAAAAACACCCCCTAATAGTCTTGTAATATGCTCTCTATTTATGGGATTTCTACTAGACTCCCTATACCTAGGGAGCCAAAATCACTCCATATTTTTTTGAACCCCCACCTGACAACCTTATGTAAATTATATACAATCGAACACTCCTTCCTAAAATCCCCTCTAAGAGCCTCGCAATATGCTCTCTATTTTTGGGATTGCTACTAGACTCCCTATATTTAGGGAGCCAAAACCGCTCTATATTTTTTTTAAATCCCTACCCGATAACCTTAAGTGAATTATATACAATTAAGCACTCCTCCCTAAAAGACCCTCTAAGAGCATCACAATATGCTTTCTATTTTTGGGATTGCTACTAGACTCCCTATATATAGGGAGCCAAAATAGCTCCATATTTTTTTTGAACCCGCACCCGATAACCTTAAGTAAATTACATATAATCGAATATTCCACCCAAAAACACCCTCGATGAACCTCACTATTGCCTCCCAAAAACACCTTAAAATCATAAATAAATTATACATAAATCAAGCACTCCTCCTTAAAACACTATATAAGAGCCTCGCAATATGCCTTTCTATTTTTGGGATTGCTACTAGACTCCCTCTATTTAGGTAGCCAAAACCGCTCTATATTATTTTTGAACGCCCAACCCACAACTTTAAGTAAATTATATACAAATGAAAACTCCTTCCAAAAACACCCTCTAAAAGTCTCGCAATATTCTCTCTATTTTTGGGATTGCTACTAGACTCCTTATATTTAAGGAGCCAAAACTGCTCCATAATTGTTTTGAACCCCCACCCATCAACCTTAAGTAAATTACATACAATCAAGCATTCCTACCAAAAACACCCTATAAGAGCTTTGCCATTGTATTTTTAGAATGGCTACTAGACTCCCTATATTTGGGGAGCCAAAATCGCTCCTAATTTCTCAAGTCTCCCACCCGATAATCATAACTAAATTATATACAATCGAGCAATCCTCTCTAAAACACACTCAAAGAACGTCGCAATATGCTCTCTATTTTTTGGATTGCTACTAGACTCCCTATATTTAGGGAACCAAAACCGCTCCATATTTTTTGAACCCCCACCCGAAAACCTTAAGAAAATTATGTATAATCGAGCATTCCTCCCAAAAATACCGTTTAAAAGCTAAACTATTGCCTCGCAAAAACACCCTAAAATCATAAGTAAATTATAAACAAATCAAGCACTTTTCCCTAACACACCCTCTAAGAGCCTCGCAATATGCCTCTCTATTTTTGGGATTGCAACTAGACTCCCTATATTTAGGGAGCCAAGACTACTCCAAATTTTTTTTGAACCCCCACCAGGACAACCTTAAGTAAATTATATACAATTAAGCATTCCTCCCAAAAAGAACCTTTAATAGCCTTGCAATATGATCTCTATATTTGGGATTGCTACTAGACTCCCTATATTTAGGGATCCAAAACCGCTCAATATTTTTTTTGAACCCCCACCCGACAACCATAAGTAAATTATATACAATAGAGCACTCCTCCCTAAAATACTCTCTAAGAGTCTCGCAATATGCTCTATATTTTTGGGATTGGTACTAGACTCCCTATTTTTAGGAAGCTAAGACCGCTCCATATTTTTTTTTTAATCCCACCTTAACAACCTTAAGTGAATTATAAACAATCGAGCACTCCTCCCTAAAACACCCTCTAAAAGACTCGCAATATGCTATCTATTTTTTGGATTGATACTAGACTCCCTATATTTAGGGGGCCCGAACCACTTATATTTTTTTTGGACCCCCACCCGACAACCTAAAGTAAATTATATATAATTAAGCATTCCTTTCAAAAACACCCTCTAAGAGAGCCTCGCCATTGTGTCCCAAAATACCCTAAAATCATAAGTAAATCATATATAAATCAAGACTTTCTTCCTAAAATACCCTCTAAGAGTCTCGCAATATACCATTCTATTTTTGGGATTGGTACTAGACTCCCTATATTTAGGGAGCTAAAACTGCTCTATATTTTTATTGAACCCCCACCCGTCTACCTTAAGCAAATTATATACTATCGAGCATTCCTCCCAAAAACACCCTCTAAGAGCCTCGCAATATGCTCTCTATTTTTGGGATTGCTACTAGAATCCCTATAATTAGGGATCCAGAACCACTCCATATTTTTTTTAAACCCCCACCTAACAACCTTAAGTAAAATATATACAATCGAGCACTCCTCTCTAAAATACCCTTTAATAGCCTCGCAATATGCTCTTTATTTTTGGGATTGCTACTAGACTCCCTATATTTAGGGAGCTAAAAATATTACATATATTTTTTGAACCCCCACCCGACAACCTTAAGTAAATTATATACAATCGACTATTCATCCCAAAAACACCCTCTAAAAGGATTACCATTGCCTCCCAAAAACCCTCTAAAATCATAAGTAAATTATATATAAATCAAACACTCTTTCCTAAAACTCCCTATAAGAGCCTCGTAATATGCCTTTATATTTTTGGGATTACAACTAAACTCCTTATATTTAGGTAGCCAAAATAGCTCCATATTTTTTTTGATCCCCCACCCGTCAACAATAAGTAAATTATATATAATCGAGCATTCCTCCCAAAAACACCATCTAAGAGCCTCGCCATTACCTCCCCAAAACACCAAAAAATCATAAATAAAAAATATTTAAATCAAGCACTCCTCGCTAAAACACCCTCTAAGAGCCTTACAATATGTCTCTTTATTTTTAGGATTGCTACTAGACTCCCTATATTTAAGGAGCCATAACCGCTCCATTGATTTTTTGAACCCCCACCCGAAAACCTTAAGTAAATTATATATAAACGAGCACTCCTCCCTAAAACACCCTCCAAGAGCCTTGCAATATGCCCTCTATTTTTTGGGTTTACTACTAGACTCCCTATATTTAGGGAGCCAAAACTACTCCATATTTTGTTTGAACCCTTACCCGAAAACTTTATATAAATTATACACAATCGAGCATTCTTCCCAAAAACACCCTCTAAGAGCCTCGCCATTGCCTCCCAAAAATACCCTAAAATCATAAGTAAACTATATATAAATCAAGCACTCCTTCCTAAAACACCCTCTGAGAGACTTGCAATATGCCTCCCTATTTTGGGATTGCTACTAGACTTTCTATATTTTAGGAGGCGAAATTGCTCCATGTTTCTTTTGAACCCCCACCCGAAAACCTTAATTAAATTATATACAATCGAGCAATCCTTCTTAAAACACTCTCTAAGAGCCTCGCAATATGCTCTCTATTTCTGGGACTGCTACTAGACTCCATATATATAGGGAGCCAAAACCGTTCCATATTTTTTTTGAACCCCCACCCGACAAACTTAAGTAAATTATATACAATCAAGCATTCCTCATAAAAACACCATCTAGTACACTCGCAATATGCTCTCTATTTTTGGTATTGCTACTAGGCTCCCTATATTTAGGAAGGCAAAACTGTTCCATAATTTTTTTGAACCTCCACCCAATAACCATAATTAAATTATATACAATCGAGCACTCCTCCTAAGAATATCCTCTAAAAGCATCGCAATATGCTCTCTATTTTTTGGGATTGCTACTAGACTCCCTATATTTAGGGAGCCAAAACCACTACAAATTTTTTTAAAACCCCCACCGGACATCCTTAAGTGAATTATATACAATCGAGCACTCAACCCTAAAACTCCCTCTAAAAGCCTCATAATATGCACTCTATTTTTGAGATTACTACTAGACTCCCTATATTTTTGGAGCTAAAATTGCTCCATATTTTTTTTGACCCACCACCTAAATGCCTTAAGTAAATTATATACAATCGAGTATTTCTTCCAAAAACACCCTCTAAGAGCCTTGTCATTGCCTCCCAAAAATACCCTAAAATCATAAGTAAATTATATATAAATCAAGCACTTCTCCCTAGAACACCTTCTAAGAGACTCACAATATATCTATCTATTTTTGGGATTGCTACTCGACTCCCTATATTTAGGTAGGCAAAATCGTTCCATATGTTTTTTGTGTTGGAATTGGATCCGTGTATCAGAGTCGCAGCGAAAGCAAAAGAAAGATCCGAAGATCATACGGTGTATGTTTCATTACAATTCGTGATAGAAAATAATCTACATGCAAATCTATGATCTTAGCATATGTGCGGACACCCTAGAGGCATACTACGATCTACGGAAGACATGAATGCATCTACTTAGATGTTTAGATTCATCATACCTTTTTGGATCTATGATCCAGAGAATACAGAACGATGAAGAACCGCACGTTAATGGGAAGGGAAACTGTCGGATAGCACCTTGTCCTTTGTGAATTGAAGAATCCTCGAAATCCCGTCTCTGAGTGCAAGGATTTCGAGCCGACGGAAGAATCCGTTGCGAAGACGATGGCGAGCCTCGAGAGTTTCTCCTCCTATTTCTCCTTTCTTCCTTCTCCTTCCTTCCTCTTCCTTCTCCCTTCTTCTTCCTCTCTTTTCCTTGGCCGAAACCACAAAGGAGGAGGACTAGGGGTCGGATTTTTGGAGGGGAGGGAGTAGAACCATAGGGCCGGCCCCTCCCCTCCCTATTTCCTTTATAGGGTCGGTCTCCCATGGCTCCAAGGAGCCTAGGGCCGGCCCTTAGGTGGATAGGGATGAGGGGGGATCGGATTTAGGTCTTCCGGGTGTCTATCGTGAAGTCCGGACGAAAATACCCTTCACGAAAAGCGGAAAACTGAAAGTAAAACTGAGTGAGGTGCGCTACTCGGAATCGAGTTCCATCAGCGCCTGTGAGCTCCTGGAATTATTCTGCTCAATCTAAGATCCATATTCAATATGTTCTGAGCCATATTTTAGTATTTACCAAAATACCCCTACGGCCCGTAATACATGTGAATTAGGTTCTTTGGCTCCGAGCTTGCGCTCCATCGTGCTACTTCGCATCCAATGTATCCAACTATATCGGGGAACAATTCCTATACGCAATAACAAGGTGGAACCTTCAGGGTTCGGGATCTCTAGCTCCAACCGGATCCCTGATTAACTATTCTAGTGACACACCGAAAGTTCCGTTAATCAGCCCTAATCCAATTAACCCGCGTAGCCACCCAGAGTGCGACGCAAGTTGAACTCTAGTGATCCTAAACTTATGTTACTCCCTCATAACCCTGTTCTCTACTATACTCCGATAATCCTTAGTCCCTCCTATTACTGGTGCCATGATACGACTCGGGCGGTGGGGAACACGGTCAGATCCCGATCGATCATCTGACTAGGGTTTGATGACTTATCATCTATAACACCACACACCTTCCGGTGTTATGCCTAGCATCCGGAACATCATCAGTCATACTGATAACCACCAGGCCTCGGTTAACTGTGTGGACAGATTGACTCATCAAACCGCACCCATCCAACACTGGATGTCGGATAACCTGTAGGGATTACATATCACTCAAGCGCCAGCCGGGTAACCCAACGTACCGTGGCATTGGACTATGGAAGGCCCGCACACGTTGGCATATCAAAACACCACACAACTGGTTGGCCCAGTGTACATGGTCCCTCAGGGTTAAGGATAGATTATCTATAGTAGTAAGACGGTTTATGCACCAGTGTCTGAATCACTGAACTGTGCACCGTCTTGGTTCCTGTTCAACACGATCATCGTGCTTGGTCAGGTGAATGGGAATCCCATGTTCCCGTGGTAGAGACTTCACCACATCCTCTACCTGCCAACAGCTTGTTCTCGGTGAAGCGACCAGCATCACCTAAGCTGTGAACTAGTTCTAGGTCTACACAGAACTGGTTCACTGGGTCTCCCAAGCATGGATCCTCCATGCGCCTCAGTGGCCTACTGTGTTCCCTAGGATCCTTTTATTATATAAGAATTATCATATACCAGAGTAGTATTCTAATTAAAGCAATAACCAAAGTCATCTTTATTAATATTAATATAGAAAATCCACGCTAAGGACACACGAGCTACAACATTTTGAACACCCACCTGACAACCTTAAGTAAATTATATACAATCGAGCACTACACCCTAAAACACCCTTTAAGAGCCTCGCAATATTCTCTCTATTTTTGGGATTATTACTAGACTCCCTATATTTAGGGAGCCAAAATCGCTCTATATTATTTTTGAACCCCCCACCCGTCAACCCTAAGTAAATTATATAGAATCGAGCATTCCTACCAAAAACATCCTATATGAGCCTCGCCATTGGCATCTTATTTTTTGGATCACTACTAGACTCCCTATATTTGGGGAGCCAAAATCGTTTCTAATTTCACAAGGCTCCCACATGATAATCATAACTAAATTATATACAATCGAGTAGTCTTCCCTAAAATACTTTCTCAAAGCCTCGCAATATGCTCTCTATTTTTGGGATTTCTACTAGACTCCCTATATTTAGGGACTCAAAATTGCTCCATATCTTTTTTGAACCCCCACTCGATAACCTTAAGTGAATTATATATAATCGAGTACTCTTACCTAAAACACCCTCCAAAAGCCTCGTAATATGCTCTCTATTTTTGGGATTGCTACTAGACTCCCTATATTTAGGGAGCCAAAACTGCACCATCTTTTTTTTTGTAACCCCACCCAAAAACCTTAAGTAAATTATATACAATCGAGCTTTCATCCCAAAAACACCCTCTAAGGGCCTCGCCATTGCCTGCCAAAAATATCCTAAAATCATAAGTAAATTATATATAAATCAAGCATTCCTCCTTAAAACACCCTATAAGAGTCTCACAATATGTCTTTCTATTTTTGGGATTGCAACTAGACTCCATATATTTAGATAGCCAAAACTGCACCATATTTTTTTTGAATGCCCACCCGATAGCCTTAAGAAATTATATACAACCGAGCACTCCCCCCTAAAACATCCTCTAAAAGCCTCGTAATATGCTCTCTATTTTTGTGATTGTTACTAGACTCCCTATATTTAGAGAGCTAAAATTGATTCATATTTTTTTTTGAACCCCCACCCATCAACCATAAGTATATTATATACAATCGAGCATTCCACCCAAAAAAACCCTCTAAAAGCCACGCCATTGCCTCCTAAAAATACCCAAAAACCATAAATTAATTATATATAAATCAAGCACTCCTCCCTAAAACAACCATTAAGAGCCTTGCAATATGCCTCTCTATTTTTAAAATTGCTACTAGACTCCCTATAGTTAAGGAGCCAAAATCGCCCTGTATTTTTTTTGAACCCCTACCCGACAACCTTAAGTAAATTATATACAATTGTGCACTACTCCCTAAAACACCCTATAAGAGTCTTGTAATATGCTCTCTATTTTTTGGTATTGCTACTAGACTCCCTATATTTAGGGAGCCAAAATCGCTCTATATTTTGTTTGAACCCCCACCCGACAACCTTAAGTAAATTATACATAATAGAGTATTCCTCCCTAAAACACCCTCTAAGAGCCTCGTAATTGCCTCCAAAAAATACCATAAAATCATAATTAAATTATATATAAACTAAGCACTCCTCCCTAAAACACCCTCTAAAAGCCTCGCAATATGCCTCTCCATTTTTGGGATTGCTACTAGACTCCCTATATTTAGGGAGCCAAAATCGCTCGATATTTTTTTTGAACACCCACTCGATAACCTTAGGTAAATTATTTACAATCGAGCACTCCTCCCTAGAGCACCCGCTAAGAGCCTCGCAATATGCTCTCTATTTTTGGGATTGCTACTAGACTCCCTATATTTAGTGAGCCAAAACCGCTCCATATATTTTTTAAACCCCCACCGGATAATCTTATGTAAACTATATACAATTACGCATTCTTCCCAAAAAAACCATTTAAGAGCCTCATAATATGCTCTCTATTTTTGGGATTGCTACTAGACTCCCTATATTTAAGGAGCCAAAACTGCTCCATATTTTTTTGGCACCCCCATCGGACAATCTTAAGTGAATTATATACAATCGAGCACTCCTCCCTAAAACACCCTCTAAGGGCCACATGATATAATCTCTATTTTTGGAATTGCTACTAGACTCCCAATATTTATGGAGCCAAAACCGCTTTATTATTTTTTTTAACCCTCACCAGACAACCTTAAATAAATTATATGCAATCGAGCATTTCTCCCAAAAATACCCTCTAAGTGTCTCGCCATTGCCTCACAAAAATACCCTTAAAATCATAAGTAATTATATATAAATCAAGCACTCTTATATAAAACACCCACTAAGAGCCTCGCAATATGCCTTTCTATTTTTGGGATTGCTACTGGACTCCTTATATATAGGTTGCCAAATCCGCTCCATATTTTTTTTGAACGCCCACCCGACAACCTTAAGTAAATTATATACAATCGAGTACTCCTCCCTAAAACATCCTCTAAGAGCCTCGTAATATGCTCTCTATTTTTGGGATTGTAACTAGACTCTCTATATTTAGGAAGCCAAAACCGCTCCATATTTTTTTTAAAACCCCAGCCGTCAATCTTAATTAAATTAGATACAATCGAACATTTCTCCCAAAAAAACCTTATATGAGCCTTGCCATTGCCTCCTTATTTTTGGGATCTCTACTTGATTCCTGATATTTGGGGAGCCAAAATCGCTCCTAATTTCTTAAGGCTCCCACCCGATAATCATAACTAAATTATATACAATCGAGCACTCCTTCATAAAACACTTTCTAAGTGCCTTGTAATATGCTCTCTATTTTTGGGATTGCTACTAGGTTCCCTATATTTAGGGAGCCAAAACTGCTCCATATTTTATTTAAACCTCTACTCGATAACCTTAAGTAAATTATATACAATTGAGCATTCCTCCTAAAAATACCCTCTAAAAGCCTTACCATTGCCTCCCAAAAACACCATAAAATCATAAGTAAATTATATATAAATCAATCACTCCTCTTTAAAACACCCTCTAAGAGCCTCGCAATATGCCTTTCAATTTTTGGGAATACTACTGGATTCTTTATATTTAGGGAGCCAAAGTCATTGCATATGTTTTTTAAACCCCCACCTTAAAACCTCAAGTAAATTATATACAATCGAGCACTCCGCCCTAAAACACCCTCTAAGAGCCTATTATGCTCTTTATTTTTGGGATTGCTACTAGACTCCCTATATTTATGGAGCCAAAACAGCTCTATATTTTTTTTGAACCCTCACTTGAAAACCTTAAGTAAATTACATACAATCATGCATTCATCCCAAAAGCACCCTCTAATAGCCTTATAATATGCTCTCTATTTTTGGGATTGCTACTAGTCTCACTATATTTAGGGATCCAGAACCGCTTCATATTTTTTTTAAACCCCCACCCGATAACCTTAAGTAAATTATATAAGATCGAGCACTCCTCCTTAAAAGACCCTCTAAGAGCTTCGCAATATGCTCTCTAGTTTTGGGATTGCTACTAGACTCCCTATAATTAGGGAGCCAAAATAGCCCCATATTTGTTTTGAACCCCCACCCGATAACCTTAAGTGAGTTATATAAAATCAAGCACTCCTCCCTAAAATGCCCTCTTTGTGCCTCACAATATGCTCTCTATTTTTGGGATTACTACTAGACTCCCTATATTTAGGGAGCCAAAATCGCTCCATATTTTTTTTGAACCCCCACCCGACAACCTTAAGTAAATTTTATATAATCAAGTATTTTTCCCAAAAACGACCTCCAAGAGCCTTACCCTTGCTTCCCAAAAACACCTTAAGTAAATTATTTACAATCGAGCAATCCTCCCAAAAACACCCTCTAATAGCCTTGTTATATGCTCTCTATTTTTGAGATTGCTACCAGATCCCTATATTTAGGGTGCCAAAACTGCTCCATATTTTTTTTGAACCCCTACCAGCCAACCTTAAGTAAATTATATACAATCGATCACTCTTAACTAAAATACCCTCTAAGAGCCTCGTAATATACTCTCTATTTTTGGGATTGCTACTAGACTCCCTATATTTAGGGAGCCAGTACCCCTTTATATTTTTTTTGAACCCCCACTCGATAACCTTAAGTGAATTATATACAATTGAGCCCACCTCCCTAAAACACCCTCTAAGAGCCTTGTAATATACTCTCTATTTTTGGGATTGCTACTTGACTCTATATTTATGGAACCAAAACCGCTCTATATTTTTTTTGAACCCCCACCTAACAACCTTAAGTAAATTATATACAATCAAGCATTCCTCCAAAAAAAACCCTCTACGAGCCTCGCCATTGCCTCCCAAAAATACCCTAAAATTATAAATAAATTATATATAAATCAAGCACTTCTTCCTAAAATACCCTCTAAATGCCTCACACTATGCCTTTCTATTTTTGGGATTGCTACTAGACTTCCTATACTTAGGTAGCCAAAACCGCTCCATATTTTTTTTAAACGCCCACCCGACAACCTTAAGTAAATTATATACTATCGAGCACTCCTCCATTAAACATCCTCTAAGAGCCTCGCAATATTCACTCTATTTTTGGGATTGCTACTAGATTTCCTATATTTAAGGAGCCAAAACTGCTTCATATTTTTCTTGAACCCCTACCCGTCAACCTTAAGTAAATTATATACAATTGAGCATTTCTCCCAAAAACACCCTATAAAAACCTCGCCATTGCCTTCTTATTATTGGGATTGCTACTAGACTGCCTATATTTTGGGAGCTAAAATCACTCCCAATTCATCAAGGCTCTCACCCATTTATTATAACTAAATTATATACAATCGAGCACTCCTCCCTAAAATACACTCTAAGAGCCTCGCAATATGCTATCTATTTTTGGGATTGCTACTAGAATCCCTATATTTAGGGAGCCAAAACCGCTCTATATTTTTTTTAAACCCCCACCCGATAACCTTAAGTAAATTATATACAATCGAGCATTTCTCCTAAAAACATCCTCTAAAAGCTTCGCCATTGCCACTTAAAAATACCCTAAAATCGTAAGTAAATTATATATAAATCAAGCACTCCTCCCTAAAATACCCTCTAAGAGACTCACAATATCCCTTTCTATTTTTGAGATTGCTACTAGACTCCCTATATTTTGGGTGCCAAAATAGATTCATATTTTTTTCGAACCCCTACCTGACAACCTTAAGTAAATTATATACAATCAAGCATTTCTTCCAAAAACACCCTCTAATAGTCTCGGAATATGCTCTCTATTTTTGGGATTGCTACTAGACTCCATATATTTAGGGATCCAAAGCCGCTCCATATTTTTTTTAAACCCCCACCCGATAACCTTAAGTTAATTATATACAATCAAGCACTCTTCCCTAAAATACCGTATAAGAACCTCGCAATATGCTCTCTATTTTGGGATTGCTACTAGACTCCCTATATTTAGGGAGCCAAAAGCACTCTATATTTTTTTGAAACACCCACTCGTTAACCTTAAGTGAATTATATACAATCAAGAACTCCTCCCTAAACGACCCTTTAAGAGCCTTGCAATATTCTCTCTATTTTTGGGATTGCTACTACACTCTTTATATTTAGGGAGCCAAAACCGCTTCATATTATTTTTGAACTTCCACCTGACAACCTTAAGTAAATTTTATATAATCGAGAATTTCTTCCAAAAACACCCTCTAAAAGCCTCCTCATTGCCTACTAAAAACACCCTCAAATTATAAATAAATTATATATAAATCAAGCACTCCTCCAAAAAATTCCCTCTAAGAGCATCGCAATATGCTTTTCTATTTTTTGGATTGCTACTAGACTCCCTATATTTAGGTGGCCAAAACTGATCCATATTTTTTACGAACGCCCACCCGACAACCTTAATTAAATTATATACAATCGGGCAGTCCTCCTTAAAACACCCTCTAAGAGCCTCATAATATGCTGTCTATTTTTGGGAATGCTGCTAGACTTCCTATATTTAGGGTGCCAAAATCACTCCATATTTTTTTTGAACCTCTACCCATCAACCTAAAGTAAATTTTAAACAATCGAGCATTCCTCCCAAGAACATCCTCTAAGAGCCCCACCATTGCCTTATAAAAATACCCTAAAATTATAAGTAAATTATATATATATATAAACCAGTCCTCCCTAAAACACCCTCTAAGAGCCTTGCAATATGCCTCTCTATTTTTGGAATTGCTACTAGACTTCCTATATTTAAGAAGCCAAAACCGCTCAATATTTCTTTTGAACCCCTACCCGACAACCTAAAGTAAATTATATATAATAAAGCGCTCCCTCCAAAAATACCCTCTAAGAGTCTAGCAATATGCTTTCTATTTTTTGGGATTGCCACTAGAATCCGTATATTTAGGGAGCCAAAACTGCTCCATATTTTATTTGGTCCCCCATCCGACAACCATAACTAAATTATACATAACCGAGCATTCCTCCTAAAAACACCCTCTAAGAGCTGTGTCATTGCCCACAAAAAATATAAGAAAATTATAAGAAAATTATATATAAATCAAGCACTCCTCCCTAAAACACCCTCTAATAGCCTTGCAACATGCCTTTCTATTTTTTTGATTGCTACTAGACTCCCTATATTTAAGAAGCCAAAACCACTTTATATATTTTTTGAATGCCCACCCGATAACCTTAAGTAAATTATATACAATAGAGCACTCCTTAAAACACCCTCAAAGAGCCTCACAATAAGCTCTCTATTTTTGGGATTGCTACTAGACTCCCTATATTTAGGGAGCCAAAACCACTCCATGTTTTTTTTTAAACCCCCACTCGACAACCTAAAGTAAATTATATACAATCAAGAATTCCTCCCAAAAACACCCTCTAATATCCTCGTAATATGCTCTTTATTTTTGGGATTGCTACTATATTCCCTATATTTAAGGAGCCAAAACAGCTCTAATTTTTTTTTAACCCCACCCGTCAACCTTAGTAAATTATATACAATTTATCATTCACCTATAAATACACTCTAAGAGCCTTGCCATTACCTCCCAAAAATACACTCTAAGAGCCTCACCTTGCAAAATGCTATTTATTTTTGGGATTGCTACTAGACTCCTTATATTTAAGGAGCTAAAACCACTCTATATTTTTTTTAAACCCCCACCTATCAACCTTAAGTAAAGTATATACAATCGAGCATTCCTCCTAAAAACACCATCTAAGAGTCTTGCCATTGCCTCCTAAAAATACCCAAAAATCATAATTAAATTATATATAAATCAAACA